>CM062812.1:617844872-618444872 GCA_031772625.1 Pinus tabuliformis | reverse complement strand
ATGATGAAACTGCCTGCCTTCAAATTGTGTGCAAGGATAGACTGTTATAACCAAAGTTGACTTCTAGTTTCACCATCAAAATTCTCAAGCTCTGTGATTTTCTAGGTAGGTGTGATAGGTGGATGTCCATATGCTTGACATTTGGCATCCATCCATGTATTTTTTTCTCCTTCAAGCTTGCAGGAACCTGTCTAACCATGGGTTGAGCTGCAGAAACACTGATTAGCTATGAAATTTGTACATTTTGGTAGCCATAGAGATGTTTTGATTAAATTTCACAAAGAAACTATAGATTATAAGCTATGAATGAATGATACCTTTTATTATGCCTAAGCATGTCCTAGATGACCTTATAGCTTGGAAATGTAGAAAAATTATATATGATAGAAATGGAGATGGTGGTAATAGGGATGTCAAAAAGAGGAAAATTCAAAACCTCAACAATAATCTCAATGAAACCATCCTTATCTCCAATTGGTCATCCTTGAACTATAAATTCGAAGACTCTGAGGCACCTATTCTCGATACTCTCAATCAACCCTCTTCCCCTGCCTAACTCCCATCTCCCCCTCCCTTATCAACTCCCTCCTCCCCCTCACACTAGTATTCTCTTCCTCTTAATTTTATCAAACTAAACTTTGATGGTTCCTCCAAGGGCAACCCTAGTCTTTCATTCTATAAGGGATTCATTCACTCAAAAACAAGGGACATTATTCATTTGTATTTTGGTTACATTGGCCACAATAGTAATAATGTAGTGGAACTCAAAGCTCTTGAAATGGGGCTGAGAATTTCCTCCACCCTCAATTTCTCTTGCCTAATCCTCGAAGGTGACTCTCATCTTGTTATTTCCTTGATTACTAAGCTCCTCTATGAATCCTCCTCTCTAAAAATCACCAAAACCTATAAAATCAAAATCTCCTTGAATCACATCAAACAACTCCTTCCTTTAACCTATGTTGTCATTGCCTCACATATCTGTAGATTGGCTAATTAATTTGTAGATCGATTAGCTAATGAAGTTTTTGCTACACTCTATGTTTATTCATTCTTCTTGGTATTCCTTCATCATTAAATCAGGAATGCCAGGAAATCGCAGCTCAAGATATGAGTACCTTGATGTAGGTGGCAGGTAGTGAAATAAATGAAGTTGGGCTATAGTTATGTTTTCCTTTAATTCCATGCTTAGTTTAATTTCTTGTTACCACGGACCCTACAACTCAACAAGGCTACTATTTTGTCTCTTGTTATTGGTCTCCTCTTGAGTGAGGAAGCAAATGGTTTTGATCTCTGTTTTTCATGGACTCTCCTCTAATTTTGCAAGTTCTTAACTCTCAACTTTACTACCTTTGGTCTGGTTTCCAAGGTGGTGGGCATGAGAGTATTTTTTTTCTAAATTGATGTAAATGTTTTTTATTTCAATACAAAGACAACTTACAAAGAAAATCGTACAAACTGGTGATTTTTAATTGTAAATGGTTTTACAAACATTAATGTGTTTGATTATAAATACTCATTAGTATTCTTGTTGTTCTGTATCATTATTTTTATGTTATAGGAGATTACATGTTTAAATCCAAAAGAGTAGAGTATGTACACCTTTGTAAACTAATTTAGCAATTCAATTGCTACCCGGACTTTGGTCCTTTATCCCACAAATAAGGGGTTCTCATACACCAATTTGATGTCTAGCTTGGTTGTGGCCTTAAAAATATATTATTATTATTATTATTATTATTATTATTATTATTATTATGATAAAATCTAATATTAATTTATTGTTATATTGATAATAAGTTAAGATTATTATTTTTCTGTAATGTAAGATTGTCAATGTTATGTGTAAGCATGTAACTATTATATTATTCCACTTTCTTATTTATAAATTTATTTTGTTGTTGTAATATTATTCAATAAGGTTTAATGTTTTTATTAATATTTGTGTGTGTGTGTGTGTGTTTTCATTTATTTGTATATGTATTTATATGCATGGATATGTATTTGAATCCATACAAATCACAATATTCACCAACACAATTTTTCCCAACAAAGAAAAGAAACACAAGGTTAATGTCATCATTTAAGATAGGACTCAAATCAAAGAGGAAACCAACGAGACACATTATTCAAGATATGATAAATCAAAGATGACATAAATTATAAGTGTTGATCATGATATGATCATAACAAATAAGTCATCAATGAGAAATGTATTCAAAGAGAATATATATAAACACAAAAGAGATGTATATCTCTCATTATTTGAGCCTATCATTGATCCTCAAGATATGAGTGTAAGCAAATTCCAAAGTTTCATTAACATAATGAGGAAAAACATATAGAGATGAAAATGATGGTGACCTCAACTCAAATGCTCAAGATAATGCTAGCATTGGACAAGCATCCATAAACATCCACACACAATGTCTTTGGCCATCATATAATCCTTTGTAAGTGGAATACCAAATGAATTGAATGTTATACCCAACTAGAAATTTGGGATAATAAATTGGAAACAAAAAATATTTTAGTAATAGTTTCATTGGAGGTGTCCATAGAACATTTCTCTAGGTACATAGGCCCATTCAAGATATTATTTAACTCTCATTACATTAAACTTATATAGTTCATATTATATGAATAAATATGAGTTTATCAAATGTTCATGTGTATTATAAAAGGTAAAAATCATAGTTGAATCTCACTCAACAAATGTCACATTATCGTAGAGAGAGATATATTGTTTGCCACCCATGCATATTAGGGCAAACGCTTTCGAAGAAAATAAAGGAACAGTTGGAAAGCATGTAAAACAAAGGGGACATATAGGAAGTCCTTTCGTAAGGCTATAATAATGGAACTTGTGCAAGAGGATGGGGGGAACATTTAGAGGATGAAAATTTAAGCTAGGGGAAATAGTGAGGTTGTGATTATGCTACTAGAAATATTTTATTAAAAGAGGGATGTGTGATGACCACGAGTCCTTAAAACAAGGTGAGTGACTTGCCAATGAGGTGCATGTGGATAATCGAGGCCACTTATAGAGCGCTTGGAAAGCATGAAAGATAAAGAGGAGATCTAGGAAATTCTTCTTTGAAGCTATAAGAACAAAGCATTTGCATTAGGATGGGGGTAGCATCTAGATGATGAAAAATTAGGATAGGGGAAAATAATGAGGTTGTGATTATTCTTCTAGAAATCTTTTAGTGAAAGAGGAGTGTGGGACTAACCATAAGTCCTTAAAACACGGTTATTAACTCACCAGCGAGGTGCATGTGGAGGATTTGGGGTTTTATGTAGGGGTACCTTAAAACTGGCTATAAGGAAGTGAGAGCATTATATTCATTTTTATGGAGAATATGGTTTGCAAGATTGAAATCCAAGATCATTGTCAATAAATTACAAAAAAAAAGTTAAATGTCCCATGTTTATTCCTTTTTTGGTTATTTCAATGTCAACATAAATTTTTTATTATATGTTTAATAGTTATATCATTTCAATAAGGTATAGAATTAAAAGGTGGGGAGTCCATAGCATTAGGGGGTTACACAATGATTCTCTAGATGAGGGAATCTAAGACATTACAACCATGTCCTTCAACAACTCTCTCTCTCAACCATCGGTACCATAGCATTAGGAGAGTGTGTAGCATAATTTAGGCACACATAGTGTAAGTTAATGCACATTAGTAAGCATTCATGGTGAGTGCTAAAAACACACATGGCAATGATTGTTTGTGATGGAGGAAGGGTTCTAATAGAAGCTTAAGGGTGTGAATTGTTTAGGTACAAAAGAGGTTAGGCACAAAAGTTCAATTTCTTGGAGAAAAAGTGCACATGGTTGATGTATAAGATATGATGAGTGAGATAAGTGTACATGACAAAATAAATGTGCTAAAAAAAATTGAAAAGGAACAAAGGTGGAAAAACATACACAAATCTAAAACATAGAAAGAAACCTAAAGGATGCCAAGAAAGATTAAGTGATAGAACAAATAAGAAAAGTTTTAGAAAGGAAAAGAAAAGTTCAAGGAAGTTGAAAAGTCAACTAACTAAAATAACAAGAGCAGGGTACCATCTAATTCTATTGTATGGTCATAAAGCTCTACTAAGCACCAGAGAAAAACACTAAGCCTAGATTTTTAAATGAATAAGGATGAGTAGGCACATTCTCCTCTTTGTATAATTTGGTTTTGAATTTTGTCTAATTTTAGATGACCACCAAGGTTAGAATTTGTATTCCATTTTACTTGTCATGCAAACTTTTTTTTAATGTTTCGGGTCTCTATATTTCCCATGAAAGAGTGCTTTGTCTAAAATTGTGTCCTTCAACAATGAAGTTTTTATAATCCTTTAATAACAAATCTTTAATTTAAAAATTATCCTTCGATAATGTAATTAGATTCATAAATCAACTTAGAAAATGGATTTCAATTTATGGATCAACTCCTTGGTTAAATAATAGTTTAAATGTAATATTATATCGCTCTATCAAGATCTTATTAACTTATCTTTATATATGAAATTTAATAGGATTAGTTGCAAAAGTTTGGATCCAATGGCTCAATAGTGGTGTCATCTAACTGTATTACAACGTATAAAGTAATGGGATATCATGCATGTGAATTTATTATCAAGTAATGCAGATCATTGTCATAGTCTCTACCCTCCAATGGTCAAGAATTTGTGGAAAAAAATCATTAGAATAGGGAAAAGTACAACTTGATAGATCTTAAAGAGATGTGGGGTGGGAAATGAGAAATCAATTAATAGAAATTGCATCAATCCTTTTTGTTACTCACCACTAAGAAATTTTCAACCCAAAAAACAATAAAAATAAAAAATAAAAAATCAAACAAATAGTTGTCTAACAAGAAATGTTTAATTATATATTCGTTTTAATCCACCATGAAATAAGAATAAAATATTTTAAAATATTTATAATTGATTAAATGTCTATTTCAATACATTTTTCATCGACATAAAAATTATAAAAAATAAATCAGTTTGATATTTTTTACTAATTGTAAATTAAAAACAAAATATTTTATGATTTACATGATATTTAATTTAATACATATTTTTCCAAAGGCATAGAAAAATTTGTACAATTCTTATTTCCCAAAAGCAAAAATTTAGTAACCAATATGTGTTGACTACAATATGAATGTATCATCTCCAAAGCAATAGGGACTAACCAAAAAATCTTAATATCATTGTAAATCATTTAAAGTATCACTGAAGGAACATGAAAATTTCATGCAACGATGTTGAAGATAATGTGTCTATCATAATAAAAGTGCAAACAAGGTATACTATGACAAATATTAACAAAAATAAAAATAGAAGTATCATTCATCTTTATTATTAATGTAAAGAATAAATTATTGAAAGAATCAATAGGATATGGTTTTACATTTTCAAACAATCAAAATCCCTTAAGTTTAAAAAGAAAAAGCTAGAAAACTAAATCACTTACTTGGATGCATGCACTCTTCTTACTCCCTAGCATGTAATTTCCCAATGCTCTGGTGCCTAAACTTATACCTTCCACTATACCTCATCCCACAAGTTGTCGACAATTTTGATAGGGAAGAAAGTGATCACCACCTTATCCTTCCTCTCTCCTAGCAACCTTGAAATGGAAGCCCTAATAGTAAATGAGTCTTGGGTTGTTTTCATGCAAAGTTATTTTAGTAGAAACAAACTCCCTTGCTAAGATCTCTCCCTCTCATCTTGTTTGGTGATTTTAAAGAGTGGAACTCTGGTGTTTTTAATAACTATGTGGTTTCTTAGTTTCCCTCTCTTCCCATTCTCGTTAATCTATATATGGTTATTAATTGATTGGTTTTAGAAAGCCTTCATAAGAGTTAGGTGGTAGGACTCAATTCCACCAAGATTATGATTTCATGAGCGTTAAATTGATTCCCAAATTTTGTGTTAGCAATTTAGTGAGCTTGCTTTCAAAAACTCCAAGAATCATTTTGATATTGAAGCTTGTCAAGCTAGGGAGGAATGGGTTTTTAAAGCAGTTTTGAAATAGCAATAAATACTCCAAAGCATAGGCCATCTCCAACATGCACATTGAACCAATGAAAAGATAGGGAGGAAAATGCATTGAATTTCTTCATTAAGAAGACTCTGAAAGGATATGAGAACACTTATGGTATGATGAACATGAATCCAAAATGGAGTTACTAGCTTTGATAATGGATACAAACTCTAGAGTAAAGGATGGTGGATGGATCCATGCAGAAAGTGTCAATACATCATTAACCACTCACTCCTAGGCCACTTGGCTTAAGGCTATTACAACTTATAAGCAACCTATAATAGTTATTATGTAACAGGTTACACATAGATAGTACTTGGGATTTAGAAATGACATCTAGGCTCTAAATATGTCCATGCAAAAGTTAATGACATTTTATGAAAATTGTTAACTATCAAAATACATCCCACCAGCTTAATTACTCATTCTATGAGACAATCAAATAAACAATTTAATGATATTTAATAATAATAAAAATACCATATAATAAGCATTTTACCCATCAAATTTATATATATAACGTAACATATTATATGTACATCAATATTATTCTCGATTTTATAAACCAAAAACTTTACATAACCATTAAAAAAAATTATATATATAATTAAATTCTATTATTCATATCACATATTATCCCTATGAAAACATAATCTTGCTAAATATTTTGCCCTATATAAAAAAAAAAAGTTCAATTCTATTATCCATATCCCATACTATCATCAAATATACAAAATATAAATTTTATAAAAATCAAACCATCACATTTCCCAACCATGTTATCATTTATGACAAATTGCACCTTATGGATTACTCTTCAATACATTATTCTTCTAATATGGGAATGGCTACTAAGTACCCAAAAAAACACCATAAAACAAAGGGAAAAATGAAGTACTTGACAACGAGGGATGTGACATCAATGGTTTCCCTTGAGTTTTACATCGATTTGATTTGGCATAGGGTCAGAAATCTGTTCGGTACCACAATAAAAAGTGTGTGAATTTGGGTCCACAAATAGTGGATATCGTAGTACCTAAGCCAAAGGATTATCCAATATCAACACACAACATAGCTACATTTCTTAACACGGTCAAAGTGTTTCATCCGTATGTTATTCCTGTGCCTGTGGAGTTTCACTGGTTGGTCAATGGGGTTTGAGTGGTTGCTCTAGAAGGGTGGGTGGTGATTTCCCTCTTAAAATATCAATACCATTATAGTTATTAAATTAAAATAACTTGATGTTCATTGCATATTGTCATATGCCAATTTTCTTATCAAATTAATTTGATGTTCATTATACGTTGGGATAGGCCAATTTCCTCACTTAACAAGCGATAAATGCATTATTTATATTATCAATTTTATTATATTAAATTTTAAAGTAATACTTTTATTAGTATAATTAAGAAGGAATATTCTTCTAAGTATTTTAAGATTATTGTTTTGATTATTATATCTTTTTAAAATATATTTTGGAGAGAAATAAAATTTTATATTTTTTTTATTGAAAAATATATTATTAATTTATTTTGATAAAAAATTTAATATGATTTTATTTATGGAAAATATTTTTATATTTTATATGAGAAAAAAACATGTTTTTTATTTTTTGGGTTATTTAAACAATCGCATTTAAATTTATTATGAAAATATTCATTAAATATTATATGTCATATGTAATAATTAAATTTGAATGAGGAGGATAACACCATCTAAACTAAATTTATTTGATAGCTTTTCTTTGTTATATACGTGTTATGTCATCAATACGTCCATCAAGTTGTGGTTTAATGATCATTTGGAAATGTTGTTACCAATAAAATTTCAATTCAACTTTTAGTGCACTTACCTTCACCTTATGTGGTGGGTTGTTGAATGTGACATTATTGTGGTGTTAGCTTTGAGATTGTATATTTCTGTGGTACCTTCGATATTGTATATTTCTTTAATATTTTTTCATAAAATTTTTATAGACAACTTTAAAAAAAAAAAAAAAAAAAAAATCCCCACATTTATAGATTATAACCCTAATATCCCTAATATGGGCCTAGAGTATGCCCTACTTGGCTAAGAGTTCCTCTTCCTTGGACGTAAGGAAACAAGTTAACAACCCGAGACTGAGAGGCATCTAGCAGGAGTGAAAGCCTACCCCCTTATGGATAATTTCAGGCAGCATGGTTTTCCTCACTACTGATTTAACAACTAAGTTATGATAGGTTTCCCCAAAGTGAAGAAGAAGAAAAAAAAAATGATATCCCTAATAATTCCTCAACATAAATTAGTCTACTCTTATTAAGGGACTTCCAATCAAGCACCTACTAAAATGGAACTAACCAAATGCATTTTTTGAAAGATGGTAACAAAGCTAAAAAATGCTTTCTCACATTCAAGGATTGCCTCCGTAATAAACCCATGAGCATAGACTATTGTACTTCACTTCATCCGAAGAGATCCAAACCAACTACTTGTCAATATGAACTAACCGACGCTCACCAACATTAACAATAAACAATAAAACTAAACTCTTAAAATATATCATGTAATAAATTGTGGCTTAACCACTATTAATTAATAAACCTTTGAATATATATAACATAACTCAGTTCAACATATTCTCTCTCCTTTATTTATTAAGTTATTGATTATCAACAATAATATAATAAATATTTATTTTTAATCTTTTTAATATTTTATGCAACTTGGATAATATAATGTATATATCATTATATAATGCTTTAATTAACATATTTTAATATCAAAATATCACATAATATTTTTATATTTTACATTTTTTTAAAGTCTAAATGCATCTATTAATTCAAGAAAATATTACATCATCGGGTGCATCTTTTTAAAATTCTTCTTGCCTCACTCATACTGGATTTGTTGGCCAGAAGAAAGAAACCAAAACATATGTCAAAATCCCAATACAACCGAAACATGAAAAGAGCAAGAGGCCAATATGAGCAGTGAACCGATAACACTAAGAAACAGTCGATTATCATCCATGATCTGAGTGAATAGGAGCAAGATTCTCAAGTACATTACGAGGCAAGGAGGGTGGGTTGAATGAGCAATGGACATGAGTTTCCATGTGCATCAAACAAGCTTCCACACAATCGTTTTTTTCCATGAGTCTTTTTTGCCTCTGAACTAGAGTACTCATACTATCCATCATCCTCCATTGATGAGTTTGCAGCACATTCATGAAGTCTAAGACAATGTTCATATCCTCATGTCTAACATCACTAAGTTTCTCGAAAAGGGTAATTATTTGTGTTAACTTCCCCTCGAAATGGTCTAGGGGAGGCAGCAACTGCACAGAGCCTGGAAATGCCTCATGGTTGGGGTCCACGTCTTCCCCAAGCCCACGCTCCCTAACTGCATGGTTGCCCAACTGACATTGTCGATCTACTCCTCTCCTCATGTGACCCCTCTGGTGGAGCATGGCTTGCTTCCTAAGAGAGTCCCCTAGCCAAATTTTCGTCCCCTAGAACCATGACACACAACACTTCCAAACACCAGAACACAAAAATGAAACCAACTAGCTTAAGACCCAACACTCCCAAGACGCCCTCTTCCCACCCCATCCCAAAAGAGGCCAAAGGGACTCGACAACATATATTGATGAGTGATTTAGGGCAGGCCAAGAGCTTCGCATGGTGGAACTACCCCATGCCACCTACTCTAACCTCCACACCAAAGTCCTCACACTACCACCACCCACCCAAATACTACCTACCAAAACCTCTGCCCAAGACCAACCTGCAAGACAGTGCCACCACCATTAACCAGATTCAAATTAAAGAAAAACAATAATAGGGAACGTTCTTGTAGAGTTACCTCAATTCTAGTGGGGGAGTCCTAACACCAAGAGTGTGCACACACCACTAAGCTGCCAAGCCCATCACACAATCGCTAACTAGTGAAGTGTGCTAAAGAAACTTGTTTGTGGGTTGCTATCCTGGGATCCCAAATGTGGACCGTCCAAGCTAGTAGCACTCCCCCTCTGCCACTTCATAGCAAGTCACCAACTGCCCCCACAAACACACCAGTTATTACTTCCCAAACTCGCCACCATGAATACTTTGTCAATACAACGAGTTCTTGCTCTAAACCATCCCAAATTAGACTACAAAACTTTCCACTGGCTAATAGAATCACCACAAAACAAAAACACTAGGCTCTCGATTAAAACTAAAGCCACCATTAAATAGACCAACACATTTACACTCCGTGCATATGCCTTCACACACTTCTGCATATAAGATAAGTGTCACGACACCAATTTATTAAATACCATTAAAACCATATGAGTGGATGACAGTGATTGTCACCTCGATACTTCTTAATTTACTCACCCATCAAAATTTATATTTTACATTATTAATATACATACCAATTTTAATTTATTTTTATTTCTATTATATATATATATATATATATATATATATAAATAATTTATTAAATAAAAAATAAATTAAAATATAAATATTTTATATTTATAAAAATCTAAAAAGCAATATAAATTTATATTAATATTTTCCCATACTAATTTTACATTATTATTGTTTTAATTTTTATATTTTTAATAATAAATTTGGATAGGGCATTAAATCAAATTATACCATGTATTATATTTTAAATATAGATATCAAATTTATTTATAAATAATATATTATTGTTATTTATTTTTTTCATGAGCTAGATATGAGATATCTCTTCAAATTAGATAAATCTTGAGATCAACGCCTTTATATATACGCATTAAATCAATTTATACCATATATTATATTAAATATAGATATCAAATTTATTTATATTAAATATGGATATCAAATTTATTTATAAATAACATATTATTGTTAATTTAATAATAAATCTCTCCCCCAAATTGGAGAAATCTTGAGATTAACCCCTCACTCTCAATCCCAGAATTTATAAAGAAAAGTATCATTATTTAATTTTTTATATTTATATACTCTAAATAATTATGAAATCTTTGAGAATATAATATTATTTAAATAAATATTGACATGATCCTTTGAAACGCAATAAGATTAAACTATTTTGTTATGTTATTAAAATTCAAGCTATTTAAAGATAATGGTTGGTACCTTATTTAATTTAATAAAAAAACTGATTTTTAAAAAGTAAATAAGCCAAATAGGATTTGAACACAAACAAAAATTATAATAATTTTTATTTATTACTTAAATAACTTAATTTGTATATTTAATGTTTCAATTTTAATATAAAAATATATTTTTAATATTTTTCCTTGTGATGGGTGTGAGCTGGATGGCATTTCTATCAATTTAGAATTAATGCAAAGGACATAGGGGTACAAACCCATCACCCACACACGCTTGAGGCGATAGGTGCGGTGTCTCTTTGCATGAAAGTGATAAATACCCCTACAAATGGTGGTAGCGACATTATGTTAGTGGTCGAGCATGGTGTCAATAGCTCTGCGAAGTTTGTTGGTTGATTCAGTGTCCAAGGGATTGTAGTGTGGATGAGTGATGTTAAGGGCAGAGATACGTTGCGGCTCCAGGAAAGGCGGTGTACTATTCGTCTTCGGGCGAGGGTAACCTAGATGCATGGGCTGAGACTAGCAGAGATTCAATGTTTTTTTATTATGGAAATTATTGTTTCGTTCTCCCATAGAAAGTGCACGGGGAGGTAGGTTCACTAGGAAGCAAAGGGCTTCTAGGCTCGAGCTACCACCTGTTCAGGGATTTTGCGACACCCAACTTTTTACTGGGCACTCTAAACTAGATGTGATGGTGAGGGCTACGAATGTTAGGGGCCATGGTAGGAGGCCTCGGGTGACAGTGTAGGGGGAACAACCCAATTCCTCAGGGTGCAGAACGAGGGGTTGTAAGCCGGTAGCCAACATCATTAATGATGCAGCCAATGCTTATCTTGAGGGGATCAATGAAGAAATCGGAAGATTGATTGAGTAGTGGGAAGCAGATCTGAACTTCCAGGCGCGTTCGATGGATATTGAGATCGAGGACTAGCGAGCAATGGTACCAGATCTTGGGCATACTCACGGGTGAGTGACCCAGTTCAAACAGACTTTGTATTTGTATTGGACCATGAAAAGCCCCCTCGGCAAGGCCTTGGAACAAATTTTAGTGAGCATGGCAACCGTAGTATAGGACCTCCCCAACTACAAGCAGGACTTCAAGAAACTTCAGTTCCAACTACAAAAATAGGATGGACGCCTATGCCGAATTGAGGATAACCTCCCCTGCCTTCTCTCGCAGACAGTGTTGCTTGGTTCCAATATTAACGATCTGGCCCAGGTCGACTCTGCTTCTGTCGAGGGAGATGAGTAGGATGATAGTTGGTTTCAATTTTGATTAGTACATATACGATTAGCTTTTAATTTTTAGCATGATGTTTTATATGTCATAGGCAAATATTGTGTGGACACATTCATGATATACAGACTTATATAGCTTGGGTATAAAGACTTGTCATTTTTTGCTACTAGATGGCTTATCATGTGGTTAGGTGGCCAACAGACTTGGTTTCCCTTTGGCAAGTTGAGGCCACTTAACTACTCATATGTGGATGTAACTTGCTTATATTTAATGAAAATGGGAGGAACTACCAAGCTTACAAAAAAAAATGAAATCATTATTAATTTATTTATTTTTCTTGAAAAACTACGACTCACTGACATCTAAACTGTCAAAATCATCTCAGGATCACACTTCGGTCACACCAATCCTTAATATGGTTGGATTTCTGCCCCTGGGCACACCAGTCCTTAATATGGTTGGATTTTTGCCCACGGAGTTTCAAACGATGACCTTCTCACAACCAAGTGTCTTAAGAGTACACCCTATATAGTGTATTCTACGCCCCTTGAGGAAAAATATTATTTTTTAAAAAAGTCAAAAGATCTTAGCTTAAGTGATTTGGTGAACAATTTATTTCCGCAACTTCATAGGTTCAAGGCTTCTAAAACATGTTGTAACTAACTAGTTAATAACTATTTAATATAATAACGAAAACTAATATCTATAAATTTGAAAAAACAATACATTAACTTAATAAATTAATATATATTTACCCTAAATTTTAATAATAATTTTATATTAATTAACCCAAACCTTTTTATACAATAATACACATACCCTTCAACTTACTTCAATATCTCACTCAACTTATATCAACTTTTCAATCAACTTATATTTGATCCAAAATTATATATTATACAATTTATCTGAAACTTTCCTCCATTGATTAATCACTACCTTCCTGTCAAAATAAGCTTTAACTTTAACACTTATATATATATATATATATATATATATAATCCAAACCTTTTTTAACACAAATAAACATACCATTCAACTTATCTCAATATCTCAATCAACTTAAGTTTAATCAAAAGTTATATATGATGAGATTCATCTGAAACTTTCCTCAATAGATTAATCACTACCTTTAAGTGAAAAATATAAGTGTTTGCACTTCCTTTCGCCGTAGTCTAACTAGACTGTTTTTTTTCCTAAAAACCATGGAAATTCTAACAATATTTTGATAAATTTAGACAGGGATTTTGTAAATCTAGGTTACAGACGTAAAACTTCAAGATTTTGGGTGCCCTAGAGATTTTTTATAGTACTGAATCTATTTTCATCATCAAAAACATGATTTAAACACTGCTTATGCAAGATTTGTTGAATATTTTTGCTCAGATTCAAGCCATTTTTTACCCTCCAAGCAATTACTCGACCTGGTAGACTGTCCCTTTCTTTTTCCCTATGAAAATATACATACTAAGAAAAAAAAACCATTTTTTTAAATGATTAATCACTTCTTTTTAATCAAAAACATATATGTTTCATTTTTAATTTTTGTTTTTATATTTTTTAATAATTAATATTTTTTTTTACGCCCCTGCAACGGCAGATCTGCAGCATAGAGGATTCCAGCATCAGAACGCGACAGGGCGGATAACCAAAGGTCGCGGATTTTGACCGGCGGTTTCAATGAACCCCCATCTGGGGGGAGGAGGGGCGCCTCCCCTAATAAACGACAACCAGTAGGGCAATCCTGAAGGTTCAAACAAAGAACAGGCATATAAAGATGAAGATACAGGAAAAAGTCAGCACCGACAGACTGAAAACGAACAGCAAGACAAACCGAAAGTCAGTTCATCCACATGCAAGCCAGTTGCTGCTCACAGACCAAAAGTGGAGCTGCCCAGTCATCGAATCAATGCCAGAATCCAATACATGAGAGATCATGCCCTCATAGGCAAATTTATTGGCATTTGGCCAAACGAGAAAGCGCTGAGAGCTTGGATAAACGTCAAATGGCATCCAAAAGGACACATAACCCTGCATCTAGGGCCGAAGGGCTTCTTCACTGCAGTTTTTAACTGCGTGGAGGATAGGAACAGAGTCTTCGAAGGAGGGCCTTATTTCTTTAACTCTGCTGGGCTATTTCTCAGAGAATGGATTGAACGATTCAACCCGGATAAGGAGGATCTGAGCTAGGCGCCGGTGTGGATCAGGTTGTATTCTCTACCTTTGGAATACTGGGAAGAGGAGTCTCTCAAAGTAATCGGTTCGGTTCTGGGCGACTTTGTCAAAGTGGCAGAAGATACAAAGACACAGAGATACACCTCATATGCACGGATCTGTGTCTACATGGATCTGAAACAACCTCTGCCTGACACGGTAAGTCTATTTCATGAAGATGTAGAATGTATCCAGTTAATCAATTATGAGCAGGTTCCCTTTAGGTGCAGGAAATGTCATGACCTAGGACACCTCTTCAGAGACTGCCCATTAAATAGCAAACCTACGACTCAAACTGAACAGGAAAACCCATCTGCAGATGGCTTCACTAAGGTGATAAATCGTAGGAGAGGAAATAAAAAACCAGTAGTTACTGCAAAGATACCTCCAGGAGATCAATCCAAGCCTTCTACTAGTAATAGCTTTGCAGTATTAGACAATGAGGATTTGCAAGATCCAAACAGTTCATCCGCCAATAAAAAAGAATCTGCTAAGGAAAAGGAAAAAATGGAAGAACCCCAATCGAAAGAAAAAGAAAAGGAGAAATATCCAGAAAGTAATAAGCTCAAGACAACCTCAAAAACCTGGGATCTCCCTGATATGGATATAGATGGTACAAACCCCAGCATAGAAAATGAGAAGGAAGGCGCTGGTAAATCTCAGGAACCACAAATCATGGAGGAGGATACGGAAACAATAGATATTGGTGAGCTAGACACACTGGGATTAGAACAAGCTTGCAAAACAGGGAATTTCGACAAAATACCTGAAAGACAAGTGGATAACCTAGTGGTAGTCCTCAATAAAGCCCAAAAAAAATATTCATTAGGGGTTCAAATTGGCAGCCAATGGGATGGGAAATTCATCACCAAAGACAGTAAAAAAGGGGGACGGAAAACTACCCTAGAGAGAACCATCAAGATTGGACAAGTATTGGTAGAATCAGGCACATATGCTAAGCTATCCAAGTATTTCAATACTAACCCCAAGCCTTCTCAATGAAGTTGATCTCGTGGAATATCAAAGGGCTTAACTGCCCAAGGAAAGGAAAACTCTTAAAAAACATGTTAATGGAAGAAAAACCAGCAATTCTTTTTCTACAGGAAACAAAATGCAACTCGACAGTCTTGGAAAAAATAGCACCAAAAGCCTGGCCAGGAGGGACAGTAGTAGCTGTTGATGCTCAGGGAGCTTCCGGAGGACTTGCAGTGCTCTGGGATGCACGTACGATTCAACTAGACAATATACATGCAAATAAAAATTTCATCCAAACTATATTTCATATAATTGGATCCAACATATATGGTCACATTACTGATGTGTACTTTCCTCAAGAAACCCAGCACAAATCTGAAATTTTGGAGGCTTTAACGATTCTCAGCGCAAAAAGGCAATACCCATTATGGCTCTCCGGTGGAGATTATAATATGATCGCTTCGATGGAGGAAAAAAAGGGAGGTCGATGCAGAACAAACAGGGAAGGATCTCTACTAAAAGATTTCATACAGAACAACTGGCTTATAGATATTCCTACTAATAATGGCCTCTACACCTGGAACAACAAAAGGGCAGCTCCAATGCAGATAGCATCGCGTCTGGATCGCTTCTTAATCTCTGACAATGCAGTTCATGTAGGTGGGGAATTCACAGCATCAATTCTCCCCTTCTCTGGTTCCGATCATTGGCCGATTGCCCTCCATTGGAATCGACCTGGCTGTCATATAAGACGTCCCTTTAGATTTGAGGCTTTTTGGTTGTCTCACCCAGACTTCAATGAATTTGTCAAAGCAACCTGGACAAAATGTAATCTGACAGACGGTACACAAATGTCCATTTTTCAAAGGAAGCTGAAATATCTCAAAGGAGAAATTAAAAAATGGAATCACTCTGTCTTTGGTAACATCTTTAAAGCTAAGGAAACCCTCAATCAAGAAATGAAGGTTGTTCAGCAAAAAATGATTTCTGAAGGACGCTCGGAAGAACTCAGCAAGAAAGAGCAGTCCTTAGAAAATCAACTCCTCGAGCGAGAGTCACAGGAGGAAACTCTCTAGAGACAAAAATCGAGAGTCAGATGGCTGAAGGAGGGTGAGAAGAATACGAAATTCTTTCACAAATCCAAAGTGTAAAGGAGAATGATAAATCAAATTTCCAGGGTCACCAATGAGCAAGGAGGCAAAATTGAAACTCATGAAGGAATAGAACAGGTATTCCTCAACTACTTCAAGAAGATGAATCAAGAGCCAGATTTAAACAGAACAGAAGCTATTGGCAAAATCATCAGACATATACCCAAATTGATTACTGAAGAGCATAACACTCTCCTTCTCAAGCCCATAAGCCTTCAGGAAGTTGATGAGGCTGTCCACCAACTCAAGGCAGGAAAGGCTCCGGGACCCGATGGCTTTACTTCAATTTTTTTCCATCACTTTTGGGATCTGGTCAAATGGGAAGTGTGGCAGGTGGTGGAAGAATCGCGTAAGCTAAGGTGGATGTATCCGGGACTGAACGCAACCTTCATAGCTCTAATCCCAAAAGAAGAGGAAGCCTACACTCCGGATAAGTATAGACCGATTGCATTATGTAACATAATATATAAGATTGTTTCTAAAGTGATAGCCGCCAGATTGAAGCCCCTGCTTCCCCTCATCATCTCTCCAGAACAAACTGGTTATGTTGAAGGAAGGCAGATTACGGACGGGATAATTCTAACTCATGAAATAATCCACTCTCTCAAGCTCACAAAAAAACCAGGTATGTTGCTCAAAATCGATCTTTCTAAGGCTTTTGATAGTATTAGTTGGGAATATATGCAAAAAATCCTTCAAGCCTTTGGTTTTGCCCCCTCTTGGATCAGATGGATCAGCAGTTTAATCTCCTCCTCGTTCTTCTCTATTCTCATCAATGGAATCCCTTCACCCACTTTCCGACCCTCTAGGGGAATTCGCCAAGGGGACCCTATTTCGCCCTTCCTGTTTGTCATTCTAGCTGAAGGTCTAGGTCGCAGCATTAAAGAAGTTATTCGGTCTCATCATCTTAAAGGTCTAGCCTTCCACCAAGCCCCTGCCTTTTCGCACCAGCAATTCGTCGATGATAATATGCTATTCGGTCACCCGTCTGTCCAAGAAGCTCGAGTCCTTAAATCCATTCTTGCAGACTTCTCGGAAGCATCTGGAGCTCTCATTAACAAAGTTAAATCCCAGATATTCTTCTTCAACACCCTGCCCTCCATCCAAAGATCCATTGCCCGTATCCTTGGCTTCTCCATCGCTTCCCTTCCGTCCAAATATCTGGGGGCTCCTTTATTTGCCAAGGCTCTTAAGCATGCTTCTTGGAACAATCTTTTAGAAAAGCTGGACGCCAGGTTGTCCCTGTGGACTCATCGAGCACTAAATATGGCGAGCAGGTTGGTCCTAATCAAGGCAGTGCTTCAAACCATGCCTCTTTACTTTTTTTCCATATTAGCTGCACCCAAATGGGTTCTCAAAGCCATCAAACAGCTTCAGCGAAATTTCCTATGGGGGAAATCGGGGCCAAACCGAAAGTGGGCTCTGGTAAAGTGGGAAAAAGCATGCCTACCCAAAAAAGCAGGAGGAATTGGATTGAGAGACCCAGAACATAGTAATATGGTCATGGGGGCCAAAATCTGGTGGAAATGGCTATCTAACCCCACTACACCTTGGGCTTCCCTTTGGACAGCAAAATACGCAAGCAACAAATCCTTGGAGGAGAGAATTAGAATGTCAGAAACCAGTAAAGGATCGGTGATCTGGAACTCGGCCATTAAACACAGGGATTTAATTCAAAAACACAGCTTTTGGGAGGTGAGGGATGGACACACAGCTAGGTTTTGGGAGGACTCATGGCAGCAGCTCCCTAACCTCAGAAATACAATTCCGGGAATTGCTGATCAAGACATACAACAATATGAGAAGGTGAGTCATTTTTGGGACACACAAATGCACAAGATCACAGAAACTGGAAAGAGGCCAAGCATATAATACCTCACAGTCCGGAGCAAACTCAACTATCCCTCTCCTTTGAACTCCAAAAAAGGAAAATTCTCACACTGGCAGGCTTGGACACCCTCAGATGGGGATATGAGGAGAAAGGCACTTTTACAACCAGGGAAGCTTTAAAATAATTATCAAAGATAGAATAATTAAGGACCAATTATGGGATAGGATATGGAACCCAACCATATGGCCGAAAGTTTCAACTTTTCTATGGCTTATCTCTCACAACAGAATTCTCACGTGGGACAATCTCAGAAAAAGGAATTTTTCTGGACCATCCATGTGTCCCAATTGCAGGCAGGAAGAGGAATCAGCTTTACATCTCATGCAATCATGTCCAATGGGAAGGAGACTGTGGGAAAAAACTACTTTCCGTTGTCAGAAGGATGGAAGAGTGATTGGAGACATCAAAGGGACTCTTCGCACCTGGCCTCAAGAGCCGTTTAAGAGCAAACTCTTAAACACATTATGGCAACTCATACCAGGATTATTAATGTGGAACATATGGAAAGAGAGGAATAGAAGGATATTTAAAGATCAAGCGCAGACAATTGAGCAGGTATGGAATGGATTGCACCAGAACATTAAGGAAACTCTGTCTATTAAAGGATGGTCTAAAGAGGACTTCCCATCTATCCCTCAGGAACAAGCCATTTGGGAAAATTGGCAAATTCAATTACAACATTCGGTAGCATCAAAGGATAATTCTTCAAACCATCCAGAATCTTCATCAAGTTGGACACCACCACCAATCAATGCATATCAGCTTAACTTCGATGGAGCCTCGAAAGGGAATCCCGGAAAAACAGGCTTTGGAGGAACCATAAGAGACCACCAGGGAACCCCCCTAACAACCTTTGTTGGCTCAATTGGATGGAATACCAATAATGCGGCAGAATTGGAAGGTCTCTGGAGAGGACTAAAACTGGCACAGGAAGGGAGATTCTTTCCTCTTATAGTGGAAGGGGACTCTCAAATTATTATCAACATGGCCTCAAAGCTTATGCAGGGATCGCCGGTACATAAGGTGAGTAGCAGTTGGAGACTAGCCAACAGACTAGAGCTTCTTAAACAATGGTTTACCAATCACCCAGCAATCTCCTTTAAACATATCAAAAGGGAAGGAAATAAACTCGCTGACTTTCTTGCAAACCTAGGAGTGGAGTGTGGAAAGGATTTCTTTGAAGGCCCAATTTCCGGCATAGTTTCAAAGAATCAACTCTCCACCTTCAGGACCATAGTAAACAAAGACATGCAACTGAAGGAGGTTTCGCACCCGGATGCGGGTGATTTTATGAGTTATTAATGCTCAAGCGAGCGGAGCTGGCAGCTGGCAGCACTGCGGAGCAAGTGGACGATTTTATGGCAGTTCATTTATTTCCATTAATGAAGCGTTGGGATCACGGCACACGGGGTAAGTTCTTCAAGATGGTTAGCTTGAGCAGCAATGCTTGTGTTCGGCCCTCGACATTCTCTCTGGTTCATTCAGACAAAAATTCTCCCGGTCGAATTGGTATACGGACTTCAAACACAGTGCTGCGCACTTGGGAGCCACTCTGGCTCCATAGTTGCAATCACCTGGCCAGCTTTATACTTTGGATCTTGGCTCATCTGGCTCGCATCAGGTATGGTCAGTCCGTTTTCTTCTGGGTTATTTCTGGAATAGGTCTCGTCATAGTCTCTGTGGAAGTTAACTGGGATCAGGATGGATTAAACGTTGTAGGTAATGGGATTTATTTAGCGGTTCCGATTTCTATCTGGGTGAAGTTTTCCTTAGGCATCTTTTGCTCCGGGTTCTGCTATTTCCTGCTTCTCTTAGATTGGGGCGGGTGGGCTTTCTTTATCCCTCAACCCTTTCGCTCGCTCAATCTATTGATCCCCTCTGCAATGGCCCCCCGTCGTCGTGGAATTTCCCGGAGGGGCAGTAATTCAGGAGTTCGTGGTGGTGTTAGGGGCAGGGGAGAACCTGTTCCTCGTTGCATTTCCCCGCTAGCTTCTGTCTCGCCGGCCTCTCCTTCTTCCGACCACTCTGGCCCATCCCTGCACAATTCTTTCCACTCTGCACGTTTCAAGTTTAAAAGCAAGCTCCACAAGCCCACTATCTCTGCTCTCATTACAGTCATCTTCTCAGAGGATGAAGAGGATTCCTCAAGCTCTGATGAACAATCTAAGGATAGGACTCTCTCTCATAATTCTAGTGACTCTCAGGGAAGCATTATGGGTGACATTCTCAATGTTCCAGAGGCGCAGCAGGTTGAAGAACAGCGAGAGGATTTGCAACATCAGCAAACCTCTTCCTATGAAGAAATCATTCCGTGTGCTCCGGCGCATTTCTCAGGCAATACTCTGCACCTTGTGCTTCCTCCGGGACGCACCAATATGGACGTAGAGGACAATGTGATGGTCGAATGGGTCAGCTCTCCTGGCAGAGACAATGAAGCAGATGCAAATCTGCCACCTCGGGCATAATCCTCTTCGACTCAGCAAGATTTCTCAGGACTGCGGTTTTTGTTTTTGAACCTGTTTTTCAGTGGGTACATCCTCCGGCTCTTATCAGTATGGTCTTCTATAGTCTCCCAGTTTTATTAGTCTGGTTTTCTAGCTTTTGTAACAGCTGCATAGTAATAGGGTGGCGGGAATCAAAGTATAGGTCCTATCTGGCTTTACTGTGTTTTGGGCTCTTAGTCTTCATATATGTAAACAGATGGTTAAAAGCTGAATGCAGCAGTGTTTTTGACAGAGGGTGGCCTACAGCCCTCTCAGAGGCTCAGACCTCTTTGTAAATATTTTTCCTCTTTTTTTATATATAATAGAATAGTCTTTACTCAGAAAAAAAAAAAATTAATTATCTCTTATTTATAAAAAAATATACATATTTTGGTTGTAAAAACCTAGTCAAATTCAACAACAAAATTTGAAATCATTATACCAAAATTTATTATATCACTTACATAAATTAAACTTAAATATAAAAAATAATAATCATTTCTCTCCATCACTTTAAATAAACCCAATTGGCATTCACTTCCTTCCAGTTACCTCAATGATTAAAGACATTGAATATAATTCAAATGCATATATAATAATGAAGCTGAAAGTGAAAAAAAAGATAATAATAAATTATTATGTAAAAATATTGGGTAAATCAACACTTACCCTCGAATGCAGTCATAATAAATGTGAAACAACACGTCCTAATGTGATTTATCCAGATTTTGTTAATATCAAACGCTCCCAAATATCAAACAGTCCATTTTTAATTTAAGAATCATAAATAATAACAAAATTAACTTTTATATTCCTCTATATCTCCCCTTATAAAACTGATCATACTTTGACTCGAATGTTTACCTTCAACCTCTTCCTTTTAAATTTGGCTTTCAAAGTTCACAATTTTATACTTTACAACTCAACAGCTATCCTTTCTTTTCACTTCCACTACAATATCATTTGTAATAATGCTTATTTTCTCTTTTCCCGGGGCTTTCCTTCCTGCTCTATACTTCTCTATCTTTTTTCAATTACCATATTCGGTTCAGATGTCTATTTTCGGAAATTTATAATAATATAAATCATTATGGAAGTCTCCAATCATTCTGTTTTTTAAAGTTCATTTTTCTTTTTTACGTAAAATAGATAATGTTCAATTTTACATCGATAATATATACTACCGTTTTTCAAGATTTGTTTTATATCATAAACTAAATCGACAGTATAATTATTAAGTTTACACAATTCTATATTTAAAATTTTGTATTTTATAATTATTAAGTTTACACAATTCTATATCTGAATCCACAAGAATTACAGACTTACAAATTAATATTGATATTTTTTTCAATGCTCTTCAGTCAGTCTCAGATGTTAGGAGAGATGGGTCTGATCCTCTTCGTCGGGGCATTCCATACATTGTATCTTTTATGTTCTTGCATTGTACCTTTTATATTCATGCATTGTATTTTTTTTATAGGAGGCCATTTGGTTCTCCCGTATTTTATGGACATCATTGTACTCAGCAGTCCCTTTGACCTACTTTGTGGTCATTAGTTGGACATAAATATAATTATCTTATCTTATCTCCCAAAATTATGAATTACAAAAATAACATTGATATTCTTCCAAAAAATTATTACATTTCAACGAAAAATAATAAAAATTAACGAGTATGCCTCTTTCTTCAAAAAATTATCACATTTCAACGAAAAATTAATATTTTTTTAGAATTAAAGCTAATAATTTTATAGGATTTGTTTTGTGATGTAGATTAATTGATTTGTATAGAGCTCAGTTCCCATAAAAAATGGTTAAAAATGAAAGCTCTTTAATCTATCTCAAAAGACATCCAAACTCAATAAACTTCGCACAATCCCAAAATAATTAAACTATTCCAAAAACCATCAAACTTTGCACAATTATCAAACTTTACACAATCCCAAACAAATCGTTCTTTTATTATCCAATATTAAAATTAGACCCAACCTAAACTCACTATTAAAATTATCCCCAACCTAAACTCACTATTAAAATTATCCCCAACCTAAACTCACACCAAACCTAAACTCACCGTTCTTTTATCCAATATTAAAATTATCCCCAACGTAAACTCACTATTAAAATTATCCCCAACCTAAACTCACAGTCCGTCTAACTTAGAAAATTAAAAAGTCTAGTACTTTGAACTTGTACGAATTAGTACGTCGATATATATATATATGAAATACTGATTCTGACGGTTTAACATTTATTTTCTCGCTCCTGTATGGGTGCATGTGTGTTAAACATCCGTATATATTGATTATATAATATATATTTCATTGTGCTTTTTGAGATTTATTTCCTCTCAAAATTGTACCGGTGCATGCGTGTTGCACCATACTTCAAAAACTTATCTACTTTGGATATGACCTTCAAGAATATAAAATCTCCCCTCACACACTGTTCCACTGAGAGTATTCATCTCATCTCCTTTATTTCACAGGTATCTCAAAGGCATTCTACTCAACTAACAATATTAAATTAAGTAAATCACCTATTCGATCTAGAAAACCATTTTAGAATGAACAAATTGCTCTCGTGAATCAATCAAAACCATCTTAGAATTAACAAATTGCCCTCGTGAATCAATCAAGTACTTAAAAATAAACTATTATTTCTCACCAACTGTAAATTATTTCTCAACAACTGTCTCCACATTGTCTTCATCACCTGTCTTATCACCAAACAATTTGTGACTCTGAAAACTACCATTCGAATCTCAACAGACTCATCAAACTTTCAACGTGAAAAAGGGTTGTGAAGGTACCCTCCCCCTTTCTGCGT
Organism: Pinus tabuliformis; assembly: GCA_031772625.1. Taxonomy (NCBI): domain Eukaryota; kingdom Viridiplantae; phylum Streptophyta; class Pinopsida; order Pinales; family Pinaceae; genus Pinus; species Pinus tabuliformis. Next base: position 618,420,937 of record CM062812.1, on the reverse strand, counting down.
TATTAACCAGATGACTAGTTTGCAAGCAAAATTACATCCTTAGTTGGTTTAGGGTTCAAAATTGCATAGAAATCCACATCCTCTTGCCTGCCTCAACGCCCTCCCCTGTCATAATGTCACGAAGGCATCGAGTGCCCCGCTTTTGCAGGCCTGCTCTACTCCTGACCTTCCATTTACTGTTTATTTATTCATCACGAGGTCAGTGACCATGATAACCCAATATCCTAATGAGATAACCCAATATCCTAATGACATTGTTTGCAGGGCTGTAACAATGACAAATTCAACCAAATACCAGAATTCCAATGAAATTGTGTGCAGAAATGGAATAATGACACATTCAACCAAATTCTGGAGATCAGATAATAACAATGGGATTCAGTAATCATGCTTGCAAATTGTTTCATTATAGAGACAACATAATACAACAGAATAATTATATTCAGGATGTAACTTTTACTGGAATCATCATCAATAATAATAACAATGATCGCAGGAGGTATGTGTGGCTTGATATCTTGCAGGCAGCCGAAATTCCCACTGCATTGAGATTGGGTTGTCATTTAACACACATTTTTCAGGGCATGGAGCTGTCATGTAGAGCCCTCAGCCCATATAGAAGAACACCAACTTTTAAATGTTGAAATGAAGACATACATAGCATTTACAGATGGTATTCTATTGTTCATCCATTGCAAGAACAAAATAAACAGATGAAAACAAAATAAGAGAACATTGCTTAACATAGAAAACAAAATTACCACAACAACTCAGATTTTCAAAAATGCCCAAGGCTTTACAAAAATGTCCATAGACAGGCAAAAAAATTAATATAGTAAATTATAGGCTATTCACAAGTTATATGCTAGCTAGCATAGCCTTAAAAGGCATTCAGCTCTACAGATTTTCGTCTCTGTGATGCAATGGCATGCCCCAACACCTTTTTTTCTTTTCCTAATCCAGCGACATCCATTCAAGTCTGTGGGCAATTGGACAGTGTGGAGCGAGAAGTGGCCTTTGCCTGCGGGTCAGTTACTGGGCACTGATTGGGTTTAGGAGTGCAGAATGGAGTAGTTGGGGGTGTGCTGAAAGGTGTAGAAGGGCTGCAAGTATTGGAGCTGCTGTTTGAGCCGCACTTTGTTCCTCTGCGAGCCCTTGGATGTGCAGGGAATCCATTCAGACGAGCAGACTCTCTGGGAAGAGACCGAAGAGCAGGCTCATTGAATAGGGAAGTGAATGCCCTTCTCTCCATAAGTGTCTGCTTTTTCTCAATAGAAGGGTTTGCATAATAAGGGGGAACCATGGGAGGAGGCCTTGAAGGTCTCCTGGGATGATGGGAAATGGGGGATTTATGACAGTTCTCTGAGGATAACGAGAAGGAAGGATTGGTGTCTGCTGATGAAGTGTGGCTTGTTTCGGACCTGTGATTAGCCATTTCGATAGGGAGCCCATAGGGGTCTTTTGAAGCTTTGATCGTTTTGAAGCTTTGATCGGTGTGAGAGGAGGTGTCATGGGTGGAGTCCCACATGGAGTAAGAAGAGATGGGGAGGACATTGGTGTGTCAAAGGGCGTTTCAGTGTCATGCGGGGATGGGCATACGCTGGACTGGATGTTGCAAGAAGCTTCATTTTCATTTTCATTCTCATTTTCTTCAGAGTAAACACTGGACTCGGAGACATTAAGGTCATAAATGGGCTTGGAGATGCAGAATAGCTCAGGAGAACTTGAGCCAGAGCTACAGAATGTTTGGTACTTGGGAGAGGCGGGGGTAGGAGATAGGGAGGAAGAAGTTGGCCTGGAAGGAGAGGTGGAGGAAGAACGGTGGGCAGGAGAAGAAGGAACACTGCAGGAGGAATGTGAGGATGACTCTGATGGTTCCTGCAACACATTCGGCTCCTGCTGCTGCTGCAGCATTGGTGTAGGAGTCCATGGGAGGGACTTGGTAGAGATTGACCTCAGGATCTGTGGCTGCTGGATTACCCCAATTGAATAAGAAAACTGCCTTCTCAGTTGCTGCTGCTGTTGCTGTTTTAAAGATTGTGATTCTGATGTTGGCTTCGACGATGCAGAGTGCAAAGTCTGAACAGGAAGAAAAGAAGCAGCAGCAGCAGTAGACTCATTGTGCTGTTTCACGGGCTCCTCAAACTCCATATCCTCCTTGGTCTCTTCTTTGATGGTGAAAAGAAGCCTTGGATCCCCAAACACACCATGCATGAACATGTTGTCGCTGCCAATGGCCTCTGGTCCCATGGGGAATAGCTTTGCCACAAACTCTGCATCCACAGAGGACGAAGAGTAGCCCCCAAAGGACCCAACCAGTGCTGCTTCATGAGCAAAGTTGCCTCTTTCTCCACTGCACTCTGTGCCTATTCTGCATGCTCTTTTGCTTAGGATGCTGTGCCTCTTCCACACAAAGACATAGTAGAGCTCTGCTAGCAATACAAGGACAAACCCCCCAAAGACTATGCTCAGCCCAATACCCAGTGCTCCCAATGCAGCCATAACTTCTCTTTTAACCTACAAGGCACTCATGTTAGGCCTGCAACGCACTACCCAACCATACCTTCACATTTACACTAAGAACCCATCCATTCTCACTCATAGGCTCAGTTCTCACTACTACCATTCACCACCTTCCAATTCCAACGATATTAATGGGTATCATTTTAGTTCTGCTTCATATATTCTCCTAGACCCAATTCATGAATAGGTTTCTGCCATTCAAGAAACCCCACAAACTTAAAACCCACACAAGCTCTTCAGTTATTACCCTGCCCTTTCATGAAATGCTCACAGACCAGCATCAACAACTGGAAGGGCTTGTAGAGAAGCATGTGTCAACCATGCCTCGAAGGCCCAGGTTGGTTGGTGCCGATGATGACCAGCTATCCCCATTTCATCTTTTAAGATCCCCAAAGATGCCCATTTTGCTGAAATTTGCAGAAAGTAAGCTTGACGTTACCGTTGGAGTATTCAAAGATCATGTGAAAAATTAAAAACGCATAAGAAGCCAAGAAGGAGCTACCCAACAAAAGGAGCTACCAACAAAAGGAAGGTAAAAATAGACCAAGATTTCAGAGATGAAGGGAAGTTAAAACCATTATAATCATACGACCAGACAAGCAACTTACCATCAAAAAAACCTCGAAGACATTACATTACAATACTACCATTCTTAAGGCCATAATAACAAGCTGAAAAACCTAAACCTCCTGGTAGGTGATTAAATAAAGAAAAACCAACCAGTAAGGTTCTCGGCCCTGCCAGGTTCTGCTGGTTTCCGAGGTTCACAATCCCGCGCCTAAAAATTTCACTGTGTAAACGCGGAAAAGTTAGATAGATAAATCACAGTGCAGAAGATACTCACACGTCCCCAAAATTGGATGACACACGCGGAGTTGCTTTGGAAACCGCACTCGCTGCTCTCAAAAAAATATTGAGGCCTCCAAGCACACAAATCATATTTCACTGAGAAATAATTTGGGGGTTTGCATTTTAAAAGATATATATACACAGTAGAATCACTGCCAGAGGTTCAGTGCTCTGCGCCCGTAGAATTTTTGTCTATATATGTATACTGTATATATATAAAGATTGCACCGCTAGTTTAACAATCGATGCGCCAGGGTGTCATACGGTGGGATGTTGATTACCCAATAACGACGAATGACTTAAATTATGACCGTTTCATGGATGGCCATCGTCGCTGCAGGCTCACTGCCTCAACGCCGGCGCACGGTCTCCTCTTGCGGGGCCATTCAACGTTGTATTGGTGCTCTTTTCGAGTTGGATAATCAGTAAACTACATAGTTTATCATCTTGGGACTGAAGGGTCTTCATCCTATCTACACACCCTCATCTCATATCATTCATGGAGCTAGACTCCTCTTTGAGAAATTTCATGAATAACTCTTCCATGAGATAACAATTCCAATGGGATGGATCTTGGTGAGGGTTTAAGATATTTGGAGACACTCTTATGATTATTTAGCATTATACATTAAATGAATGATTTAATTTTTTTTTAGCTTTATTGTAATAAGTTAATATTAAATAAACAATGTGTACAAATTTTATTTTCCAATTGATTTTTAAGAATAATGTAAATATTATTAATCATTAGGTTTACTCAAGTTTACATATCATACATGTCAACTAATACCCCCTTCATGCATATGAACAATTAAAGAGAAGGTTGACATTGCATCCTCCATTAGTAAAAATTAGAGCCCCTTCTCCTAGATTCCCACCATGTTATCTTTGCAACTCTTTAAGCACTACCTAGTTGACACCTTGATTGTGCACTCCACCATGGTCTTGACTCAGTCACGCCACCTCTACTATCTAGTTTAGGAGCTCTGATGCTTTTGTGCTAGGTGTAGAAGTGCAAAATCAAAATCAAATGACACCTAAGAAGGGACATCCCATGTTGGCTTCTTCATTATCAGTCGTAAAGCATGACTAGATTTCATTTAATCCAAGAGTTGAAATGTGTTTTTGTTGCCACATGGTGATCCATATTGGATCATTATATTGTTTGGCATCCATCTTGATGCTTTCATAGTGGAAAAATTAAAGGAATTAGCTTGCAAGGTCATTTTTACCAGTAATCGTAGTTTTGAAAATTTGGGGTGAAATACTTCTTGAGACATTTTGAGGCTTTAAATGACTACTTTTTGTGGTTCTGGACTTGCTGTGGACCTAAATTCCATATTCTACACATTGATATCATTCCAACAACTCAAGAATCAACTCAATCAGATTTTGTATGAGAAAGTTAAGCCTCCAGGATTTTGACCTATCATCATTGATCACCATAATTTGAGATGACGCCACATCATCCCCAATTACCCATGGAAAAGGGGCTAGCCACGTGGGCACTATGAAGAAAACTCTAGAAAGATTGAGTTGTTAATCATGTTGAGGGTTGAATGGGTCAAAATAACCTCTGCTAGACTATTGAGCTATGTTGTATCCACCCCACTAGGAGGAAAAGGGGTTCCATTATATTTGAGTGCATTTTGTTCGATAGTAGAGTAGAGTAGCTAAGAGTAAATAGTGAGCAAGAGGGAGCATAACAAGGGAGTTTGTGTTCTATAGCATCCTACGAACCACAAACCTTAGATAACTCCATAGAGAGTTCCATTTCCTTTGTATTTGCATCATTTCCATTCAAACAAAAGAGAGTGGATCAACCTCACCTTCGAGTTGGGTTTTCTCCCGAAAAAATTCTCAGATCATATCTTGAAGTTCATTGTGATTGGTGTATGTTTGTATTTCATTATTCTACATTTTTGCATTTTATCTATTACATACATGAGCAGAAAAAACAATAACTAATAAATCCATAAACCTAAAAAAAATAACCTCAATATATATTTTAAATATCAATTAATTTTTATAAAATCTATTGTAACAAACTATCCAATAAAATATTAATATAGTAACAATTAGGTCTTGAAATGTATTTATACATATAAATACATCTACAACAATTTACAGATCACATAAAATTATATAATATCACATCCACTGAAAAACTAACATAGTTTCAATCCTCTACCCATTAAATAACTTTGATTAAAAAAACATATCTTGGCACTCCAAAACATTGAAGCCTTAAATAACGAATTGAGCATTCTTTCCTAAGTTCACAAAAACTAATACTCCCCATGCATTTTTAGATGATACCATATTGACTAATCCTATGCAGCAAAATTGGTAGCAAACACTTGCTTGAATTATTGATTCCTTGGTTGTTACACTAGTTTGTCATTTTTTTACTTTATTTTCATGTTAAGATAGTTCTAAATGCACAACACTTTCCACATTTTAAGCAAACAAACTTTGTTTGCAATGTTAATTTGTATTTTTCCTTAGAACTTTTAAAAATATTGCGTGACAAACAAAGGCCAAACAACCATCTTTGTACTTATCCATGACTTTGAAAAGCAATATCCCGTATATACTATTGAGTAGAGTATGAGGGGGAATTAGTAAGTTGCATTTTTGTTGATTGTTATAATGCATGAGCACATAGATATATTTACATTTTATGATTGAATTTGTTTAATTATATAAAGTTAATTATATTAAAAATATTAAATTTTAAATTTGTGTGATTTATATTGTAAATAAAAATGTTTTTTTTGGATAATCATATTATTAAAATTTGGTTTATGTTTCGAACCAATTAATATAAAATTATATTAATTAATTTGAAACATCAACCAAATCCTAATAATATGATTAATCCAAAAAATATTTTTATTTATATATTAAAAATAAATAATCAATATTATTATTTTTTATTATATATATAATTTTGTTTATTTTATTTTTATTTTTTATTTATATTATTTATGTTTTATATAATATTTTTAATACCATGCTGATAAATTCATCTTAAACATATTATATCAAAATAAATATTAAATATATCATATCAAAATAAACCTATGTAAAGTTATATTGCTATTTATCTTACTTTCTAATTAGATGTTTAATGAGACTTTTTTTAATTTTGAATGTATTACTTTTTATTTGAAGGAAAAGGGACTTTTTTTAATTTTGAATGTATTACTTTTTATTTGAAGGAAAAGGATGGGGTGGGGTAGTGATGATATATTTTGTAAGTGACAAGGACAGAAAAGGAATTGTGACAAGAAGGGTAGCATGTCCTTGTGGCAAACCAATTATAACTCATTGCAATTTTTTCTAAAACTATAATGTATCTGTTCACGCATTTTCAGGAAAACGAGAAATCATATTGTTATAATTATGAAAAATTTATTGGGAATGCCACTCTTCACATGACATTACAAACTAGAAATGTCATATATTTGTACATAAATATATAACCTTTTCTGGCATAAATCTAGGAAAAATAAAATTTTAAATATAATATAAAATATTATCAATGGTTAAGTATATTTATGCTAAGATTGAGAGAAAAGTATTACACAAAGTTGTTTAATGGTGAGACATAGATGCATGGAATGCCAATGTCTTGGATTCGTTGCCTCAATAAAGAAAATGCAAAAATTTGCTTTTTACTTTTTAGTGTCATAGGCATGAAGCCTCTCAAAGTTCTTGGCTCTTTTGCCTTTTCCATTATTATTCAAATAAAAAGGAAGCATAAATGTATAGGAAGGAGTATGGCAACACTTGTATATTTAAAGATCGAGATTGAGCTTAATGAATTATTTATTATATCATAACACCTTGTGGAAACAATGTGTCAGGACTCAAAAGGACTTGATAGATGGGACACAAAGTTATTTTTTTAATATGGAAAAAGCTATGCCAAAGGAGTGCAGGAAATTATTCAAAATGGTAAAAAACCTAACGGACACTAGGAAATCATTTAAATTAAAGTATATAAGTAAAGAATTAAATAAAAAATAAATAAGAGTGTTTTTATTGTCTTTGTATTAAAAAAAAAAATAGTATCTAGTTTATTTTATTTTATATAAAAATAATGTATAATTTTTTTTGAAGTTTGCTAGGATTATTTTATTTTTGTGTTTACATGTCTATTATTCACTCCCCTACGGGGGAGAGTAGCACAAGATTCGAATCCAAGATCTCTGGGTTTGATGAGACTTCATTCCACGACCATCGCCACTTGAGCTATCCCAAGCGAATCATATTTAACATTTTAATTTATTAATCAAAATAAAATAAATTTAAGAAAAGAAGATTTAAAACTCCAAAGTTCTAATTAACGACTGAAAATAAATTAGCTTTACATTGATAATTCTAAAATTATATTCCAAATAAGAAACCAAAATAGAAGTTCAAGTTTATAATGGTCTCTTAACATCAAATAGTACAAAGACCTATGTCTTTCTATTGAATGAACAAGGAACACAACATCAAGAAAAAAAGTGTCTAGCAAACATTGAATCATGCTCCGCGTCATGAAACTTTGTGATCTCCAATGGGCATAGTGCAACATTCACAATTCTTTTTGACAATCCATTTGTAATAATATTTAGTGCATAATAAGTGTGGCAACAAGAAAAGTTCCCCGATTTACTCAATATCTCCTTAACCGTCCTAACAAGATGATCCACGGCCAAATTTAAATGTTTGTTGTGATCTAAAAGCTAATTGATTTCTGGCTAAGAATCCCCAAAAATTTATGAATCATGAATACCACTTTCTATGACAATCTCTGCCAGCAATAACTTAATTACCTTCGCCTTTGCCAATTTTTTGGATCCAACCCCTAATCCATGGGAAAAAGATAATGATGTTTTGAAATAAACATGAATTTATCAGCAACACATTTCCTTATATGTCCTTCAAAAGCATTGTAGAAAAAACCCTAAGGTCTAGACTTATCCATTTGAACCTATTTGATCTAGCTCAAGCCCTTGACTTTGATCTCTTCTAGAATCCATTAAAGTCATATTCAATTTTGACGAACACTTGCAATGGGGAGATCATCGCAACCTCAAAAAACATCCCATCTAAGCTTTTTGATGGCCTAGATAACCAACATAAGAAATGCCTCAAATTCTTCTAGACTTTTTCTCACCCACCAACTTTTAAGATTTTTTTCTAGGGATTCACCTCCCAAAGAGCCAATGCATCCAGTGAGAGTGATTGCATCATCCCATACCCCATCTAAGAAATGAGAACCAACTAACATATGCATAATGATTTCTAAAGATTATCTACATATTAAGCTCATCCAATACCCTTAAAAATAGTGTATTTGAAGGTTATCCCAAGTAATGATTTTGTTTGAGAGTGCCACCCAAAGAAATAGTTTGAATTCTAGGGTATCTCCTATCCTTTAGACCTTCCTCCACCACCATTGAGAATTTAGGTTCTACTCTAAATAAAATATTGCCTCATATCTAGGATTGGACATGTAATAATTACCCATAGAACTCCTTGCCCAAACTAGTGTGTCTTCCTCATCCCTCAAATGTTGTTGGTGATTAGCTTATAGACAAAATTTTCCCACTCCTCCACTTCTAAGTTCTGCAAACCCAAAATTTCATACTTCAACCGGCTACCGCCTAATAAAGGAAGGCATGTTCCATTGTTAACATTGCCTAAAGTTAATCCAATGAGGGATTCGAAGGAATCTTGTAGCTCCAAGGATAACCAAAAACCAAGTCCCCTCTACATCCCATCCCACCTAACCCCCCCCCCCCCCCCCCCCCTCCCCCCACTAAAAAAAAACACAAACAAACAAACAAATAAGGTTCATTCCCAACCTTACACTCTTTTCATCAACAACCTTGTAGGCTAGCCACTTCCCCACTAGTGGGAAAGCCTAGAACAATTATTTCCAAACAATATATGCATGAACATGCCTATTTATTGGGCTCATGATTCAATCTAGCACTAACATCAGATACATGTGTTTTTGAACAAGGACATCTCTCTACAATCTAGAGATTGAAATCACTTTCTCTAAGCTTTTGGCTACAAGTGCCTTGGAAACATTGAAGTTATTCTTGAGGCCCTATTGTCCTTCCTTCTTAGGTCTTGGAAGTCTCTCCCATCCAACCAAGGCCATTTTCTCCTTTACATGATTACCAATCTACAATAAGTAGAATATTTTCCTTTTGATCTTTCACAAGATGCCCTTGGGGATATATGTGAGAGACAACCAATAGACTAGTGTAGCTTCTAATTGAATTTTACCAAAGTTAATTAATATTCCACCTAAAGAGAGCCTTTCTGTGTACCAAGAAGTAACCTTATTATTGATCTTACTATAGAGCCACATCTAATCATGTTAGTCATATTCATTTTTGTTTAGTAGAAATCAAGATACTAGAGCCCACTTGAGAATTCACTCTTTTGAAAATGTAATATTTATAGAATTAATTTAGTTGTTGTCATTCCACTACTTTATGAAATATTTATGTTGGTTTACTTCCATTTCCTGCCATCTAAAAAACCAAATTCCAAACCTAAGATATTAAGGATATCACAAGCTTGAGCCTTTTGGTAATGATCTTGGCAATACTATTATAGAAAACATTACAAAGAAAATGGGTCTAAAATATTCAAAAATCTTAGGAATATCTTTCTTGTGAATCATAACTAAGAAAGAAGCCCCTAGAATCTTACTAAAGCTCCTAGATCCATCCACAACTAGTAATAAGTCCTTACGAAACAAATCAAGAAAAAATTCAAAAGATTCAATGGACCAACCATCATATCCAAGGCTTTTATATCTATGGAATGACACTATAACCATTGTTAATTCCTACATGGAGACCTCTTTAATAAGGTCCTATTTTCATCCTAACTCATAAAAACTAGGAAGAAAGAAACCATTTGAACTATTGGTGTAATGCTATTACTAGGAAGTTACTTGTAAATATTATTGAAATTATTTTTTACCACTTCTACCAGATCCCTAAAATTATGGGCCAACTCCACCTTCTCATTCTTTATGCTCCATATAGTATATATACTTTTCCTCATTTTGGCATAATTGTGGAAAAACATAGTGTTTAATCACCTCGAGTTATACATATAGCTCTAGTCTTTCACCTCCACTTTGCTTCTTACTAGTACATTAGTTCATTTTTGACATTTTCCCTCAGTTTTATACTCTTCAACTCTACCTTCCTAAAAAGACAATTCATATTTAAATTGAATAAATTGGTTATATCTTTTGTCAAATTCCAAAACTTCTCATAAGAGCCTTTCAATTTGACCCTTTCACATTCTATAGTTTTCCTTTTGATTATCACCATATTGTTAGTGAACTAGTACATAGCTTAGCTCCCTAATTGACTTTCATAATGCCTTCCTTCATCGTGAACCAATTTTTTGAATTCTAGGTCCTTGAGATAATGAGAACTAAACTTACAAGGAAAATGAGGTTTTGGGGTAATAGCCCCCACTTGAAGTAATATTGGAACATGGTTAGATGGCCCTCTTTCTTCTCTCCATGATATAATGCTACCCACAATCTCCATAAGTTGATAAACTACTGGAAAATGATTAACCCTCTTGGAGATAGCACCATCCGTCACATTATTGTTCCTCCATATCAATTTCATAGACATATGTGATGGGCACCTCAAATGCCATCTTTTCCACATCCATTTTCCACATTTTTGGCAATTTTTGTCTATCATAATAGTTATCTTAGAGCTTACCATTTCTCATGGTAATATATTTGCCCATAAATTATGTCATTTTAAGTGATTATGCTAGTGTGATTAAGAGGAAACTAACCTTTTATGCTTACTAATGAAAAAATCTCATTAGATATTATTCCAAATAGGTTGTTAGATATGTTATTGTAAGTGGTCATGTTGTTACACCTGCCACTACTTGTCGTTATCATTTCCATAACACCTGCCATTATAATTGTTCTAATACTCTCCATTACCATTTCTACCATTATTGTAACACCTACCATCGTCGTTGTTGTAACACTTGTCGTTGTTGTTGTTATAACACCTACTGTCATTGTTGTTGTAACATTTTCTATTATTGTTGCTCTAACACTTGTTATTACCATAGTTATTACATGAGGTTGTTACATCAAGTTATAACACCATCAATTCCTGTTGTTGTTACACCAGTTGTTACAAAACTAGATGTTGAATCTATTACACTTGATGTCGTTGAGCAATTAAGTGGCATAGATTTGTTATTTGAGGAAGAAGACAACTATGTGGTTGAAGGTTTTTAGTTAGTTAGAGGAGACAACTGGATTTCATCAGTTGACTACTTTACTTCAATGCCTAAGCCATGTGGTTTTGTTATCATGTTGATCGACTGATGTGGATGCCATGTCACAATTTGAATTTTTGTCCATTTAACCAATTTTTTGGAAATGAAATTAAGAATAACGTGAGAATTGTAGATTCTCATAGCTTCCCTTAATTCTTTGCTAATCTAAGATGTTATAGAAATGTATAAAAACCTTGCTCAACTCAAAAAGGGAGGAGAAGCATTGTTATCATAATTTTGATAATTTGTACATTGTTAATCATTTAATAAAAGTGTTGTTTCATTCGTGTGAATTTATCTCTTGTGGTTAATGAGCTTCTAAGTTTGATTTTTATTGTTAGATTCACATGGTACCTCGTCTAAGGAGGTAGGACCCCCTCCTTAGTCGGGTACTATTGCATCTTGGTAGAACTTTAGTAAGTATTTTGGTTGCTTCATTCAAGATTTCTATGTGTGATTTATATTAACTTTTGTTAGTTCCAAGAATTAATACCTTGTTACAACAACTTACATCCTCTTGTTAATGCAATCTACTTTATGTTTGTAATCCAACTGAATAGCTCTAGAATTCTCACCTATGAATTATTGTAACAACAATAGGTAGATTTTCCGTGTAAAAAGCATAAGACCAAGTTCATGGGACATGTATTCCAAGCTGAATATTGGGCAAAATATAGTGATGGGTATCACTTGTGATTAATTTATGGCTATGGAAATTAGCAAAGGCAAAGTGGAAATAATTGACATTTTATTTATGAAATAAAAGAAAATAGGAGAAAATGAAGGTGAAGAGACACAAATATTCATGAGAGAGAAATTGAAGGAAAAATGAAGAAAATAGAGGCCTCAATGATAAAATGGCTTATGAGGATCAGTTGCTAGCTTTTTAACAGTTTTTGGGTGGAGCTCTCTTCTATTCTCTCATTCTCTCATATTCTTACACACTTAGAGAATTCTTGCAGCATTCTAGTTTCACTTGGATTGGATAAAGAAGGAAAAAGAAAGCATGTGCAAGGGAACATGTGGATCAACAACTATAGCTGGATTGCTTTGCAGGTAACATGTTGCATGTATGATCTCCTTGTTGATTTCTGGATGCATGGTATACGCGTGTGATTTTCTGGTTATGTGTTGTCATTGACATTGAGGATTACCTAGATTGACAGTGGTTTTAGCCTTGCCTTTCCATTTCATGGATAGCCATGGTGTTGTGGGTTTTCCACTCAGGGTATTTTTTAAGGATTTTATATTTTTCCTAGATATAGTATTATAGGCAACTATTATGGTTTGAAAATTCATACGTATAGAATGTAGGCCAACATTCAATAAAAACATGTAATTTACTATTAAAATTGATAATGTTTTGGCGAATATCATCCATTTAATCATATATATGTAAAAATTAGGCAAAATTTTAACCAAATTGGCAAACATTTTTTCCAGAAATTGTCCAAAAAAATAACCCATTTGCAAAATTTCACCCCTAAAAATTTCCATGTTTCCACTTGATTTTTTTTCTAATGGGTGCCCATGTTCCTTATGGCTGTGGGTTGGAACAAATGCTCTTGAAGCCCTAGAACAACTTGGGTTGAGTTACTAGTCCTGGAGCCTAGGTTGGGACAAACTTTATATACACACCCTCATCTCATATCATCCATGGAGCTAGACTCCTCTTTGAGAAATTTCATGAATAACTCTCCCATGCCTTTGGAGATAACAATTCCAATTGGATGGATCTTGGTAAGGGTTAAGATATTTGGAGACATCGTTATGATTATTTAGCGTTCTACATTAAAGGAATGATGATTTTTTGAGCCTTATTGCAATAAGTTAATATTAATTAAAGAATATGTACAAACTTTATTTTCCTCTTGTGACTTTTAAGAAGAAATCAAATATCATTAACCATTCAGCTCACTCAAGTTTACACACCACACATGTCAACTAATACCCCCTTCATGCATATAACAATTAAAGAGAAGGTTGACATTGCATCCCCTATTAGTAAAAATTAGAGCCCCTTCTCCTAGATTCCCACCACGCTCTCTTTGCAATTCTTTAAACACTACCTAGTTGACACCTTGACTGTGCACTCCACCATGGTCTTGACTCAGTCACATCACCTCTACTATCTAGTTTAGGAGCTTTAATGCTTTTGTGCTAGGTGGAGAAGTGCAAAATCAAAATCAAATGACACCTAAGAAGGGATATCCCATGTTAGCTTCTTCATTATCAGTCGTCAAGCATGACTAGATTTCATTGAATCCAAGAGTTGATATGTGTTTTTGTTGCCACATGGTGATCCATATTGGATCATTATATTGTTTGTCGTCCATCTTGATGCTTTCAAAGTGGAAACATTAAAGGAATTATCTTGCAAGGCCATTTTTACTAGTGGTCCTAGTTTTGAAAATTTGGGGTGAAATACTTCTTGAGACATTTTGAGGCTTTAAATGACTACTTTTTGTGGTTCTGGACTTGCTATGGACCTAAATTCCATATTCCACACATTGATACCATTCCAACAACTCAAGAATCAACTCAATCAGATTTTGTATGAGAAAGTTAAGCCTCCAGGATGTTGACCTATCATGATTGATTACCATAATTCGAGATGACGCCATGTCGTCCCCAAATACCCATGGAAAAGGGGCTAGCCACGTGGGCACTATGAAGAAGACTCTAGAAAGATTGAGTTGTTACTCATGTTGAGGTTTGAATGGGTCAAAATTAGCCCCTACTCGACTATCGAGCTATGTTGTATCCGCTCCACTAGGAGGAAAAGGGGTTCCATTATATTTGAGTGCATTTTGTTCCATAGTAGAGTATAGTAGCTAAGAGTAAATAGTGAGCAAGAGAGAGCATAACAAAGGGGGTTTGTGTTCTATAGCATCCCACGAACCACAGACCTTGGATAACTCCGTAGAGAGTTCAATTTCCTTTGTATTTGCATCAGTTCGATTCAAACAAAAGAGAGTGGACCAACCTCACCTTCCAGCTGGGTTTTCTCCCGAAAAGGTTCCCATATCATATCTTAAAGTTCATTGTCATTAGTGTATGTTTGTATTTCATTGTTCTACATTTTTACATTTTATCTATTGTATGCATGAGCAGAAAAAACGATAACTAATAAATCCATAAATCTAAAGAAAATTAACTTCAATGTATATTTAAGATTTCAATTAATTTTTATAAAATCTATTATAACAGGTTATCTAATAAAATATTCATAATAATTTACAGATGACATGAAATTATGTAATATCGTATCCACTAACTTCATCTTTAAAAGACTAACATTATTTCCATCCTCTTCACCATTAAATAACTTGATTAAAAATCATATCACCCCTTTATGTGAGCACTCCAAAATATTGAAGCCTTAAAGAACGAATTGAGCATTTCCTTCCTAAGTTCACAAAAACAAATGCTTCCTGTGCATTTTAGATGATACCATATTGACTAATCCTATGCAGCAAAATTGGTAGCAAACACTTGCTTGAATTATTGATTCCCTCGCTGTTACAATAGTTTGTCATTTTATTACTTTATTTTCATGTTAAGATAGTTCTAAATGCACAACACTTTCCACATTTTAAGCAAACAAACTTTGTTTGCAATGTTATTTTGTATTTTTTCTCAGAACTTTTAAAAATATTGCGTGACAAACAAATGCCAAACAACCATCTTTGTACATATCCATGACTTTTAGAGTATGAGGTGGAGCTAATTGAAAGATTAGTAAGCTGTATTTTTGTTATTTTGCAATGTTAGTTTGTATTTTTTCTCAAAACTTTCAAAAATATTGCGTGACAAACAAATGCCAAACAACCATCTTTGTACTTATCCATGACTTTTAGAGTATGAGGTGGAGCTAATTGAAAGATTAGTAAGTTATATTTTTGTTAATTGTTATAATGCATGAGCATAGAGATATATTTGCATTTTTTTTTTCAGTACGAAAAAAGCTTGATTGTATTATGCTAGATAATCATATAAAGTCCAATATATCTGAATAGTCTGTTATGAGAGATACTCCCTAACCAGTACAAGACTGTAGTGGAAACAAAAGTAATGCAGATGTGTTTGAAAGCCAATATTCCACCAGTACCAGTGAAGAAAAAGAAGTATATGACCTATAAACAAGCTATAAACTAGAGGGGAAAACAAAGCTTTACCAGATAGATAGTCTAGATAAGTCAAAGCCCCATTTAGGGGCATCCTCTACTAGCTGAGAGAAGATATACAAAATGTGCAAAAAAGTGCAAGATAAAACAGTAGCTTGAAAACATACCTGAGAATTTTGAAACGAGAAAAGTAAAATTATGTGCCAGCTAGAGAAAAATCCTAAATCAAATAAGTTTTTGCTTCTATTTTTATATCCATTTTCCATTTGCCCATTTGTGATAGGAGTCCTCTCTTTGATAAGACATCAGCTTGGGTATTTTGAGCTCTGTTGACATGCTGAATAGAATAATCATTCCTCCTCCCCCAGAGTGTGTCAATTATGTTCATCCAACCATGTAGATGCTGATTTTTAATATGACTATTTGCTGTGACATGATTTATTATGATTTTGGAGTCACCGAAGATCTGTAGGGACTGTATATTTAGGAATATGTTGAAAAAAAGAAGTCTTGATAGCGCCATTGCCTTTGCTTTATTTGCATTTCATGATTGAATTTATATCTCTTTGCATTTTATGATTGAATTTGTCTAAATAGATAAAGTTAACCATGTTAAAAATATTAAATTTTAAATTTGTGTGATTCAAAGTGTAAATGAAAATGTTTTTCGGATTAATCACATTATTAAGATTTAATCCATATTTCTAACTAATTAATATGAAACCATATTAGTTAATTCAAAACGTCAACCAAATCTTAATAATATAATTAATCCAAAAAACATTATTAGTTACATATTAAAAATAAATAATCAATATTATTACTACTTTAGTATATATATGATTTTGTTTATTTTTACTTCTATTTTTTATTTATATTACTTAATTTTTATATAATATTTTAATACCATAATTAAATGCTGATAAATTCATCTTAAATATGCCTACGGGGTTTTGGATTGACGATGAATGGGTGCACTGTTAAGGCACTCCTTGCGATAGGTCACTGGTTCAAATCCCCCATAGGTACTTGCCCAACGAAAAAAAATTCATCTTAAATATATTATATCAAAATAAATATTAAATATATCTTTATCTTACTTTCTAATTAAATGTTTAATGAGATTTTTTAAAATTTTGAATTTATTACTTTTTATTTGAAGGAAAAGGATGGGGTGGGGTAGTGATGATATATTTTGGAAGTGACAAGAGGCACATAAAAGGAATTGTGACAAGAAGTAACCATCCCAAGGGTAGCATGTCCTTGTGGCAAACCAATTATAACTCATTGCAATTTTTTTAGTGTATAATGTGTGTTTTCACACATTTTTAGGAAACGAGAAATCATATGGTTATGATTATGACAAATTTATTGGGAATGACACTCTTCACATGACATTACAAACTAGAAATGTATATATTTGTACATAAATATATAAACTTATGTGACATAAATACAGGAAAAATAAATTTTTAAATATAATATAAAATATTATGAATTGTTAAGTATATTTATACTAATATTGAGAGAAAAGTATTTCACAAAGTTGTTTAATGGTGAGACATAGATGCATTGGAATGCCAATGTCTTGGATTCGTTGCCTCAATAAAGAAGATGCAAAAGTTTTCTTTTTACTTTTTAGTGTCATAGGCATGAGCCCTCTCAAAGTTCTTCCCTCTTTTGCCTTTTCCATTATTATTCAAATAAAAAGGGAGCATTTTGTATATGAAAGAGTATGGCGACACTTGTATATTTAAAGATCGCGATTGAGCCTAATGAATTATTTATTATATCCTAACACCTTGTCGAAATAATGAACTCAAAAGGATTTCAAGATGGGACACAAAGTTATATTTTTAGTCCTTGTCATCTGGCAATGGCATGAGACTATAGTAATCGATTTTTAGTGATTTGGCATTACTTGTATTCTGTTTTCTAAACTTTCTTATTTCATGTTGGTTATTTACCTTGTCATTGAACTTGATGGTCTTATTTGGCCTCTTCCCGAGGTGGAAGAGGCTGGACTATAGGTTATTCAGTTTTAGTGGTATTCAATTTTCTAAACTTTCTTATTTCATGTTGGTTATTTACCTTGTCATTGAATTTGATGGTCTTATTTGGCCTCTTCCCGAGGCGGAAGAGGCTGGACTATAGGTTATTCAGTTTTAGGCTATTCATTTTTTAAAAATATTTTGTACTACCGAACTAATGTTAACGAACTAATGTTAACATTAGTTTGAGTTGCTAATGTTAATATTAGTTTGAGTTGCTTGCGATGGTTGCAGTGGATTTGCTATGGTTGTAGTGGAGTGGAAACTTCAGATACACGTTCAGGTACGCGTGGCGTACGCGTGGATTCATGCAGATTACAGACCACATGGCGGTTGCACAACACATCTATCTATAGTTGTATTTCACAGATTCTGCCATCTGTGAGTGCATGTTTGTGTTGTGGTGCCTTGCAGTCCTTCAAGAACATCGAACAACTTAAACAGTACCATGCCCACATGCTCAGAAACAGGCTCCATTCATGGAGAATGCACGCTATGCCAGACATGTATACTTTCCCCAGTGTATTCAATGCCTGTGCTTTTGTGTTAGATTTGCAAGAGGGAAAACTGATTCACGAACACATAATTAGAAGGGGATTTCAGCCTGTTACTGTTGTTCTTACCCATCGTTGTTTTGAAGTCAAGGAGAGGAACACACGCTATGCCAGACATGTATACTTTCCCTATTGTATTCAATTCCTGTGCTTCTCTGTTAGCTTTGCAAGAAGGAAAACTGATTCATGAACACATAATTAGAAGGGTATTTTAGCCAATTACCTTTGTTCTTACCCGTAGTTGTTTAGTTGTTTTGAAGTTAAGAAGAGGAACCCTCCAGATGTCGAATCTCCACATCTATCGAGAACAAACTCTGATGAATACGCAAACTGGGATGAATACGTAGGCAGCGCTTCATATTGAAATTAAACCTTGCTAGTTGAACCTGGTCTACCTCGTCTTGCTATTAGGCTGGATCCTCGCTTTTTGTTGCTTCCTGCAAAATTAGATTAGGCTGCCTCATCATAGCATTGGTGGCTATAATAGCTCATTTACATCTTTGTGGCTTCAAGTTGGTTCCTTCACAAGTTCTCCCTTAGCACCCGTGAGAACATCGAAACCGCTCTGGGCTAGTAAGCTTCACAAGGCCTAGCGCTCAAGTTGTTCTTCCTATTGGTGAGATCCTAGTCGAGTTTTAATGATAGATTCTCTCCCTCAGGTGGTTCTTCATGTTGGTCCGATCCCAGAGATAGACTTTCCTGTAAAAAGATGAGGTAGGAATAAGGAAGAGTGAGTTGTTGGTAGCCACTTCCGGTTGAGTTGCTGCTAGCCACTTTCGGTTGAGCTGGATTTCTAAAATGAGTCACATATGTTAGCTTTGATGCAACGTTAAGTGGCATGGTTAGGGATTGCATGCTATGTAATGGAGACAAAGGATGGAGCGGTGAGGCACTTGGCTCTCATGCGAGGGCCCACATAGTCCACTAACTTGGTTTTTTATTTTTTTGATTCCACACATTATATTTAAGTGATATATATTTAATTTATGACGTTGATGTTATTCATCAGAGCTAGCTGATTAGTCAGAATTCTTGTAAGGCTAGGAGAACAAAATGAATTGTTGGAGTCAGCTGCAGAAAGTTTGTATGGATTGATCCATATTGTTATATTTTAACAAGCAAGGGAATGAATGCCATGGTCAGTATTGTTGGAAGCATAGTGAATATTATGTTGTCTAGGAGTTTATGCTGATTCATTGTTCAACCCTGGTATTCAATTTGATGTTTCTAGAATATTGATTTTGGAAGATGTCCAAGAGTTTACTGTTCAGGGCAACAGTGTCTCCGAGTTGGCCAGTTTGACATTCCCAATGTATAGACAACAAGTTTGTATCACAATCTGATATAAGAATTCACACACTACATTCATATTATTATGTTCGTATGATGCATGGGTTGTACAATTTTTTAGGGAAATTTATGTGTTTTTCTCTTTATTTACTGTTGTAGAAATCATAACTGGGATATTTTAGGGTTTTCCTACTGTTTAATGGTTCGAGATTTCAAACCTGTAGAGTAAGGCAGCTTCAGAAAAAACCTAAGAGTAGAGAGGCATGAATTTTGTTTGCCTTGTCACAGCTTAATTGATTTTCACAGCTTTGTGTGATCACTTCTGTTTATGCCATAATGGTAGGGCTTTATGGTTGTTTTTCTTTTATGCCAAGTTGCTTTTTTAGGGCATTAACTACTTTAATGTTGTACATCCCGTGGTCTAACAGCATTGGTTCGGTTTCAGCTACCATTTACCATAAATTTGGGGCCAACATATATGGACCTTCGAACATGCTTTCCATTATCTTGAGACCTGATTCTAACAGCCTGTTGTCCTACGAAATGCCCGTGCCTCTTTCCTAGAAAATAAATTTATAGAATTTTCTTGTAAATATCATAAAGTGTTTTAAGAAACAATGGACTACCTCAGAGCTCTATTGAAAGTGGTGACACTTTTATTTCATCTTTGGCATCTTGCAGTCAAATATGCAGACAATTCTTTTAAAAGCTTTTGAATTTACTATTTTTGATCCTTAGTCAAGGGTATAATGCACTACTTGCAACAAACTGGGCTTGGTTTAGCATTTTTGGTGTGTATCATTTTTGTTTCCTCGACAAAAAATCGCATTTCTATTCATAGGAAAATAAAGCATTCTGTACATGCATATTCATTCTCAACCATCCAGCAGCTTGAAGGGTCGAGGAAACAAAAATCACATTTCTATTCATAGGAAAATAATTCATTTTGTACATGCATATCCATTCTCAACCATCCAGCAGCTTGAAGGGCCTTACAAAAGAGCTCGGAAGGACTTCTTCTGAAAAAGAAGCAACAACAACAAAAAAGTCTCCAATTACAGGTCATAACAGAGTCATAGACCTATAATACCAACATCACGGTGCTGGCCAAATCTTCATATACAGAAAAGACTAGTGTCGCGTTCTTAAATTTTCTTGAGACTTACTATAACAAATTGTTATTACCATCAATTATGTTATCATGTTTCAACAATGCACATTGAATCTCTTGAGCTCATGAACTTCCATATGAAATTAATAGATTGCCAATCCCCAAAGGTGAGAGAAGCAATATGCACTTTTAAGCATTCAAGACCCTCTGATTCTTTTGAGGTATATTGGCGAGAAAATGTGATCAACCAGCAGCATCAGAGTCCCCCTATTCACAAGCCAACACAGTGTCGAAACTGCTAAGACAGATGGAAAATGCTTGAAAAGATGGGAAGGGATATTGCTAATCCATAGTGAACAGATCCTTTCCAACCTTTGGAAATTTCTTTATAGATGCAACTGTCACTCATCCTTGAAAATTCAAACTCCAACATTGAAGCTGCTCATGCCACCTTGGGGCTTTGTTATTCAAGATCAATGTATCATCTTTCAAGTTCCCACTATTGAGAGGCCCAAAAAAAGCACTACTTTCACTAAAGACTCACTTGGAGTGAAAGCAACGTAAAGATGTAAAGATGTTAGAGGCTCCACTAGAGTACTTGATGGATTTTCAACCGTTGAAGTGTTCATTCCTACTTCTATGGCTGATGCTGGGATAGAATGCATGGTACTTTGCATTCGCCTTGGACCCCTTGTACTCAAACCATCCAATTCATAGGCAATCTGAGCAACGTTATAGCTACTAGCCTTTGGCTACATCAGTCCTCAATCCTGTGTAGCCTTCATTCAATATAACAATTACAGTCCTCAATCATGTGAAGCCTTTATTCAATATAGCAGTTTTAATTGTTGCAGAAACCACAAATTACAACAATTTTGTTTTATGCATGTGAAGCATATTGTGTTTCCTAATACTTGACTACTATGATTTTGAGCTTATCAGCTTGCCTCGATTTCTTCTTTGTTTACCGGCATTTACCCTTGCACCAGGTACCCATCAAGAAACATAGATCGTTGCCATTTGATTATGGGATCACATGCAATAATGAGCTAAGTGGATTTGAGATCTTAACAGCCTTATTTAAACTAGGAATTTTAAACCAGGAATATTGTGTTGCCATTGATATCAATGGGACCCAAGAAATTAAATTAATCATTATTTAGAAAGAAGATCCATTATCAATTCTGGGAATTCTTATAATGCAGAAAGCTTGAATATCAGTTGCCTGTTTAATTATCAACACACAGATAATAGGCATACTGGCCTTTTGCTAGAAACATCATCCTTTATGCACCCAAGGATTCTTTCAAGTTCAGTTTTGGATGATCACAGTGAGGGGAAAGGGACTTTGCCAAAGACTGTTAAACCAGAGGCTCCATTGATGTTTGATGGCCATCCACAAACACCAGGTGTTAATCACCCATCTTTTGCAAATGCTCTGTCCCATCAAAGTGCTGACAAGCTACTCCATCTCTTGCATAGCTCCAAGGCTTCCCCTACCAATGTTCTCAGTCAAGGCATTCAACATTATACACAAAACCCAACAAACCATCTTACCGAGGCCTTAAATTTTTCATTTCCACTGGGAGTAGGAATGAATACTGGCTTAGAAGTAGCAACGGCTACACATAATATTTTAGGAGTCCCTGACTCTGGTTGTGCTCTCTCTCTTCTGTCAACACTGTCATTGAGCTCAAGGGCTCTAGGATCAGATTCATTAGATCTGGCCACTCAACCAGGTGCCACATTGGAACAGTGTGTGCATGAGAATCATTCTCCAATGGATCAAATTTCACTATGAGGAATGCAACATAATTTTCTTCTAACTAGAAGCTCCGAGTCTTGTACAGGTCTCATCTCTAATGGATATCCTCTTTCTGGCATAAATTTTACTGAAAAGGTTCAAGTGGGGACAGTTGCTCCTAATATTGGGGGTAATGGAAACTCTGAAACCTCTATGCATGGATTTCTGAAACGACATCAATTTAGAAGTTCTGATGTTCGACATACCATCGATTTAAGGAACAGATCCTCACTGACACAGGGCAATGATTCACATGTTCCATCGCTTTGTGACTTTCAAGCCATTGTTGTTCTAGCCCACTGTTGAGTAATATCTTTTCAAATCAAGCGTGCTAGTCTCTGGATGAGTTACTTTAGTTTGGAATTCTCTTGGGCAAGATGTTTGGCATTTGGCATTTTCTATTTATATATTTTTCTAGTGCTATATAGAGCTTCTGCAACTTTCTTTGCACATCGTGCATAACAATTTTTGCTGATGTGCATAACAATTTGCAAGCAAAGTAGCAGTGACTGCAACAAGCTAACATGACTGGCCTTAAGATAATAGCTTGTAACTAAATCCTATTTTTTTCACTAGCTCTACATGTAGACTACACTTCACATTGAAACTTGTTTGGTTGTTTGGTTTGTTTTGTTATGCAGTTAGAACAACTTGACTCTGCTAACTTCCACATAGGGCAAAGGGCAGGGACTAGCTGCCCGCATCCCCTCTTGTTTTATATAGAAAAAATATGCCAAAGGAGAGTAGGAAATTATTCAAAATGGTAAAAAAACTAACGGATACGAGGAAATCATTTAAATTAAAATATATAAGTAAAGAGTTAAATAAAAAATAAATAGGAGATTGTTTTTATTGTCTTTGTTTTGGAAAAAAATAGTATTTAGCTTATTTTATTTTAAATAAAAATAATATTTAATTCTTTTTTTGTAAGCTTGGTAGAACTCTTCAATTTTCGTGTTTACATTGTCCATTATTCACCTTGTTATAGGGGGAGAGTAGCACAAGATTCGAACCCAAGATCTCTAGTTTGGTGAGACTTCATTTCACAACCATCGCCACTTGAGCTACCCCAGGCGGACCATATTTAACATTTTAATTTATTAATC
Source organism: Pinus tabuliformis (assembly GCA_031772625.1). Lineage (NCBI taxonomy): Eukaryota > Viridiplantae > Streptophyta > Pinopsida > Pinales > Pinaceae > Pinus > Pinus tabuliformis. The sequence continues at coordinate 618,397,167 of CM062812.1, read as the reverse complement.
AAAATAAAATAAATTTAAGAAAAGAATATTTAAAACTCCAAAGTTCTAATTAACAACTGCAAATAAATTAGCTTTACATTGATAATTCTAAAATTATATTCCAAATAAGAAACCAAAATAGAAGTTCAAGTTTATAATGGTCTCTTAACATCAAATAGTACAAATACCTATGTCTTTCTATTGAATGAACAAGGAACACAACATCAAGAAATTTTTTTGTCTAGCAAACATTGAATAATGCTCCACGTCATGAAACTTTGTGATCCCCAGTGGGCATACTGCAACATTCACCATTCTTTTTGACAATCTGTCTGTAATAATATTTAGTGCATAATAAGTGTGGCAACAAGAAAAGTTCCCCGATTTACTCAATATCTCCTTAACCCTCCTAACAAGATGATCCAAAGCCAAATTTAAATGTTTGTTGTGATCTAAAAGCTAATTGATTTCTAGCTAAGAATCCTCAAAAATTTATGAGTCATGAATACCACTTTCTATGACAATCTCCACCAACAATAGCTTGATTACCTTCACCTTTGCAATTTTTTTGGATCCAACCCCTAATCCATGGGAAAAAGACAATGGTGTTTTGAAATAAACATGAATTTATCAGCAACACATTTCCTTAGATGTCCTTCAAAAGCATTGTAGAAAAAACCCTAAGGTCTAGACTTATCCATTTGAACCTGTTTGATCTAGCTCAAGCCCTTGACTTTGATCTCTTCTAGAATCCATTAAAGTCATATTCAATTTTGATGAAGACTTGCAATGGGGAGATCATCACAACCTCAAAAAACATCCCATCTAAGCTTTTTGGATGGCCTAGATAACCAACATAAGAAATGCCTCAAATTCTTCTAGACTTTTTCTCACCCACCAACTTTTAAGATTTTGTTCTAGGGATTCACCTCCCCAAGAGCCAACCCATCCATTGAGAGTGATTGCATCATCCCATACCCCATCTAAGAAATGACAACTAGCTAACATATGCATAATGATTTCTAAAGATTGTCTACACATTAAGCATCATCCAATACCCTTAAAAATAGTGTATTTGAAGGTTATCCCTGTTATCACCTAGAATTTTCCTCAGAAGTTATCAGAAGGAGGAATAAACCAAGGCAACCACAAACCAATCTTTTAAGTATAGGCTCTAGCCAACCTATGACTCAGAGAGGGCTCTCTCTATATAATTTAGCTTTGTTTTTATGGGATTTTAGGCTAGTTCTTAATGTTCATTGGGGTTTTGATTTTGACTTGAAGTTTGGGTGGTGGAATTCTTGGAGTAGATGGATAGAGCTAGGTATTCAATCCATTGGGCTATGCAAACAACAAATGCATAGCATAATTGGACCAGATCATTAAAGGGAATGTTCACAGGGCAGGCTAGTAAAGCAAAATGCAAATATTTAGGCCTAATGGGTGAAGTAATTCTAACCAGGGTGAAAGGGCACTTAAGAATCGTTGGACCGGGATCAGAATGAAGAATAGAGGATGATCATGAACAAAGGGCAATTAAGAATTCTTTGCTATAAATGGCTAGGGGTTATCTAAACTAAGGAGAAGTCAAGAATTCCTTAACTTGGATTTATGAAGAAAACATATAATAATGCATAACAGTCAAGACAGAGTGCATTTAAGCAATTTCTGAAGTATCATTCCTGGCTATACATTTAGATTTTAGAAATTTACACAAAAGATTATGGAAAAATACATAAGGAAAAAGAACATTGAACATTGGAGAATATTTATTTGTATTTCACTTTACACAAGAATCCTGTAAAATACCTGATATTTTTTCCTTGATCCAGCAAGCCTATACAATCATTAATACAATAGAATTTTGATTTGAGAGAAAAAGTCTATAGAAATGTCTTGGAATCCACCCTACATACTTCGAAATATGAAGTATATATACAAAAATATTTACAAAATATCTCAAAACAACTTGAGACTTAATCTAGGGAATAAAAATAGCTTCTTGCATGAAGATAGAGACAGATGTTGAACTGCTTCATGTTGTCCCTTTTATTGTGGTGTTGCTAGCTGTTTCAGTTGAGTTGGAGCCCTTTAAGCTGGCTGATATTTGTAGCACTTCTACGCTGGAATCTTCTTTACTTTCATCTTTCAACTAATACTCTTTGACCCTGCTACTCTTTGACCTTGCTACTATGCTTTTACCTGTTTTAACTGGTTGCCTTCATTTACTGTGCAGTAACTTTCTAATGTAAATTTATTATAGTAAATCTGTCATTTTTTCCCACCATTCCACATCAAGTAGTTTTACATTCACCATCCTTCTGTAGATTTCATCTGCCTCTGTGTACTTTGCAAAATTTGGCTTAGTGAGGAACAAATGTTTCACCTCATGCTATAGGAAAAACAAGTTCTCCAATGTGTCATATAACACTTTGCCTGTTGGCAAGGATTTTGATCCAAAATGGATCTAACATAGACTTCTAAGTCTATGAATTTTCCTCACAGAGAAAAAATGAAATTAATTGGATGATTTTGAAAATAGTCTCATTGCACTCTTCATTCTGAATTTAACGCAATTTGAATGGGCTAAAACGGACTTTGGATGAAGAAGTTATTACAAAAAGAAGATTGCCCATTATCCTTAGAAAAGGAGGAAAATCCTTATGAAAATGGGCTTAAGGCTTTATATGTGTTCCTTAAAGAAATCACATTGGAGAAAAGCAAAGGAGCGGACCACAGGCTAAAAGACGCAGCAATATGCGATTGCGATTATCGCATCGCAATATCGCATTGCACATAACCGAAGGGGAAGGGCCTGTAGCATTGCGAAGAGCCGATGCAATGGGCCGATAATGATAGCACCGATAGAGTGATTGTCGAATCCCCGATACAAGGGCCATTGCGACTTGCGTTGAGATTGCGATATGCAATGGCTCCGATCAGCGATAGCATCAATACGAGGGAGCCGATGGCAATACGCCGATGCGATGGGGCCAATAGCGATATGCGATGCGCCAATATCGGAGATCGGAGATCGACGACCAGTGGATCCCCAATATAAAGGGTCGTTGACATATACGATTGCGATATGCGATGGAAATGAGGACCCAATAAGTTTATAAGCATGATTTCATAAGTTTTGAAAACCAGATTTATGGGATTTCTGTGTATTCCTGTGTAATTGGGTTTTTTTGGCCATAAGCAATGCGATTGCGATTTGCGATGACAGCACGGACCCGAGAGGTTTATAAATGCGATTGCATATTATTTGAGTTCTAGAAGTGATTCTCATGATGGTTTTTTCGTGAGTTTCCTGTGTATTTCCGTTATGTGGTCTAATTCGGGAATTATACAGGAAGAAGGCCAAATGATCGGGTTGCCCGTGCCCACCGATTCCTTTGTAACTGTCCCTATTCTAAAATCATTGTGCCACACTGTAAGTAGACATTTTGTAACAATGATGCCTTGTAATAGGAATGCGCTATACGCAGAGAGCCACAAAGCCAGTGAGCTAGATGGCCAGTCGCAGAGCTAGAGAGTCAAAGAGCCAGAGGGTCAGTCGAAGAGACAGAGGAATGATTGCACGCAGAGGAACAGATAGGAAGTCGCAGAGCTGGAAGAATGCCTCACAAAGGCTAGAGAGCACGATTGACAGAGGGAGCTTGGAGTCGCTTGAAGGTCGAGCGAACCTAGAAGCTCATGAGAGCTGATAGAGTCGAGAGCCACAGAGCTATAGAGCCACAGTTCCAAAGAAAGCCAGAGAAATCACCAGAGGTTGGGGTGATGGCAAAGGGGTGATTTCCCAGAGAGATGAGCACAACAGAGTTGCAGAGCGCAAAAGGCCAGAGAGCCGTAGATTCACAGAGTGCCACCAGAGGTTGGGAGTGTTGGAAATAATACTGAGAGGGGGGGTGAATCAGTTTTATCAAATTCTTATCAATCTATCTTCCTTATTTGTACTTTGAATAATTCTTCAAATATTGATCATTACTTTGTATGTTAGTATCATAAAATAATGAGCAGGAACAAGAAAAGCAAATAGTCACACAAAAGAACACCAGATATAAGGTGGAAACCCAATGTGGGTGAAAACCACCTACTGCAATATGTCTCTATCTTCTTTCAATTACAAACTCCTTTTACAATGATTTTGTACTGGTGCAGTCCTTTACCATTACGCAGGCTACAACCTGTAGAGAGCTACAACCCTCTCTCGTTCTCCAGCTTCTCCTGGAAGGGAGCTACAACCCCCTTAGCTCTTGTACTAGCCAAGATACTAGTACGTAGGTGCTGGCCTACTGAAGGCTACAACCTTCTCTTTCTTCCAGGGACCACGTTTCATAAATTTTCAGACTGGATCCATGAACATCAATCAATCATCAAGTATATCTACATCAAACAATCTCCTTTTCCCAATTAGCACTGAATCAAGTAAACACTTCTCTGACAGCTGTACCCAGAACACAGTAACAGTAACCACACACCAAATTCTGAACCCAGAATACTGCAGCAATAGACAGAGGCAGCTAGATCATAGTTTAAAGATATACGCTACTTCAACAACCTGAAACCTGCGTGCAGATCTATAAAGGATAATTCCTTCTTTCAAATATTTAGACACTAATTAACCCAGATTGTCAGATTTATAGATCAAGCATGCGCCTCATATAACAGATCAAAATCATGCAAAGATACTATTATTCAAGCATAAAGATTATGACCCATCAAAAGAACTTATCCTTCTTTATGCGCTAAGGTTCCTCCTTCATTCAGATCCAGATCTGCACCATAACCCAATCACAAATATTTCAGATCTAGCACTTATTAGATATTCAATTCATTCGATGATACTTTGCCAAATGATCTCCTTCCTCTTTTATAGTCTTAGGCCTTCCACAATACCACAGTCCAAAACCATAGGATCAAAAAACTGTTGGACTAATACCATGAACCAACCATGAAAGAGCGTGAGATCAATACTTTTGGATGCAATACCACAAGCCAAAACCATAGGATCAAAAACTATAGGACTAATACCATGAACCAACCATGAAAGTGTGTGAGATCAACACTTTAGGATGCAATACCACGGACCAAAACCATAGGATCAAAAACTGTCGGACTAATACCATGATCCAACCATGAAAGTGCGTGAAATTTTCTCTTCATGAAAGGGACTTTTCTCTGCATGAAACTGCGTGAACTTTTTCTCTACATGAAATAAACTTTTCTCTGCATAAAAGTGCGTGAACTTTTCTCTCCATGAAATAAACTTTTCTCTGCATAAAAGTGCGTGAACATTTCTCTACATGAAATAAACTTTTCTCTGCATAAAAGTGCATGAACTTTTCTCTACATGAAATAAACTTTTCTCTGCATAAAAGTGCGTGAACTTTTCTCTACATGAAATAAACTTTTCTCTACATAAAAGTGCGTGAACTTTTCTCTACATGAAATAAACTTTTCTCTGCATAAAAGTGCGTGAACTTTTCTGCACTATAATTTATCATCTGAGATGAGTGGGTTGCCATCAAGTACAACATATGTATCATAATGCCAACAGGGAGGACAACGAAAAAGCCACCAGAGGTTAGAGGCTTGATAGAGGCAGAGTCACTGGAGGTTGGAGGCAAATCCGCAGAGCCAGAGGGCTCAATAGACTTCTAAGAGCCATGATGCTGTAATGAAGTCAGAATAGTAAAGAGATCAAAATTATCAAGCTGTTGCTGGTGTCTAATGTGTGCTGAAGATAGAAGAAGGAATTCTAGAGATAGTAAAAGAATTCTGAGGGGGTTAGTGCAAGCCAGGAGCTCAAGATAGCCCGGAGCACTAATTGAAGGAATCTAGTCCAGAGAAGCCTAGATCTGTCTGCAGAGTATGGACAACCAGCAGGATAAGATGGCATTCTAAGCCCATGGGTTCAGTTGTAAACCAATGGAGTTGAGTGTGGAGCTTGTAAAAGAATTTAAGCCATAATCCCAAAGATCCTAGTCGAGTTGATTAGAGCTCAAGGAGACATAGCCCAAGATATCCGGGTGAACTCCATATTAAGCTTGATGTCTTATGGTTTGTTTACTTGTTGCATCTTGTTGCTATGTGTATGATGTTTATTTGCTACTTTTATTTACTGTTATCTGAGTTTTATTTTAGCATAACCAAATGAACTCCAAACCCATAAACAGTCTAAAAACAAACATAAGCATACACCTCTTTCAAGCACTTTTAATTCCGCAATTATCAATCATAAGCATAGCTCTTGGGAATATATAAGTTTTGGAGTGGGAGAGGTTCTTGTAAGTTTGACAAGAAGCCTTTAGTGCCCCATTTTCAGATCAGGTGGTATTAGAGTTGGCTATATCAAAGCATCAGGTTGATTAATCCCACCTTCAAAGAAGGTTATATCAGAGCTGGTTATACCAGAGCAGGTTGTAACATGAAGCAGTTTGTATCATGATGCAAGTGGTATTAGATGGGAATGCTTGATTGACAAAGCAATCTATATGCTTGTTTGACTTGAAAGGTGTTCAAACAATAGCAAGGATTTTGCTGTTTGATTGTTTGTAAACTGATTGTTGTGTGAGTTTGCAGAGGTGAAGTGAAAGCTATTGATAGCTAAGTCCAAGAGAGGACAAGAAGGAAGAAGGGCCGAAGGCATTCTTCTTATCCTAAAGGACCTCAAAGCAATCCTTGAAGCACAAGAGGTTTGTTGCAAAAGGTTCCTGAATAAGCTCTTTGATAATCTTGTTTGAAGTCATTTTGTTCATTCTGATAATGATAACTTCTACAAGTGAGTCCTCAAATTCTTCTTTCTTCACAAGATTCTTTGATGAAGACATGAAGCAAGACTTGTTCACCATGATGGATATGGTGAGAGAAATATATGAGGGTGAAAGGAAGAGCACCGAACTTAAAGAGCAGTTGAATTTCATGAAGGAAGTGAATTAGTTGCTTTCTGACAAATTGCAGGAAATGGAGAGACAACTTCATATTGAAAATATGAGCATAGAAAGGATGCATGAGTTGGAGACACATCTCTTTATTTCCAAAGAAGCCTTAGTCAAGTATCAGCTTGAAGAAGAGGTAAGTAATTCCAGTTTTTCTTCAATTTCCTCTAAGAATGTTTATATTGGTTCTTTTGAAAAACATACCAGAGGGATAGGTTCCAAGTTAATGTCCAAGATGGGCTATGAAGGAAAAGGCTTAGGCAAACATGTACAGGGTGTTGTTGAGCCAATAATAGTTGAGGAAAGGCCTAAGTATTTGGGTCTTGGCTATGGACAATCTTATAGAGAAAGTTCCAAAGATGCCATGAAGACCATTGAAACAACTCCAAGAAGGAGTTTCATTGCAGGTCTTCTACCTCAAGATTATGAAGATTGTATTGTTGGGGAATGCAATAGTGTGAAGCATACTTTGCAGAAAGAAGGTGTTCATAAGCATACACTTGAACCAGAGAGTTGTGGAAACTATGAAACCATTGAAGAGCTTGATGGTGTTCCAAAGGGAGCTACTTCTTCATTCAATTCACCTCCTCATGAAGGCAATAAAGGTGAAAGAGAAAGGTATAAATCTAGTTCTAATCATATTCCTTTTGATTATGTAAAGCATGGTAAATTTCCTTATAAGCATTGGAAAATAATTGCATGTTCCTTTTGTGGTTTGGATAACCATAATGTTTCTAGAAGTTGGAAGAGAATAGCCACATACAGGAAATTTTTGAAGGAAAGGAAGCAAGAAGCCAAAGGTCCATTGGACAAGGCAAATCATGCTAACAAGAGGATGCACATGTGTTGCACTTACTTCCATAAGCAAGGACACATTGTTGAAAAGTGTTGGACTCTGAATCCAACAATGCTTCCACGGAACTTGAAGAAGGTGGAAAGAGAGAATAGCAGGAATGGAAAGAAAGATTCCATGAATGATGTGTTTCAAGATGATTCACATGTTGATGCTGATGTGCAGACAAAGGAAGGACCTTTGAAATGGATTGGTAAGAAATGGTTAGAGTTCTTATCCAATTAAGATTGCATGTCTATTGATATAATGCATCTATTTGCATTTCTTTGTTAATGGAATGCAAGTTGCAGGTTTTTACCAAGAAGGTGAATGGAAAAGTTGAGTAGGAGACTCACTTTATTGCTACAACATTATGTTCATTTCAGCTTCGAAAGTACATTGTGCTTAAGTGAAAGTTGAAAGGTGAAATGCATGCATAAGCATAAAATGCATGAACACAGGGATGTTGATGATTTCCTTGTATTTGAACATGTATGTGTGATTAACTTGAAGGGTTGATTACTTTGTTGTAAACATGCATGTAATGCAATATTGACTTGAGAAAAGTTGATTTGGTCTCCAAGATGGAGATGTTGATGAAGTGTTTCATCTTTTAAAAAGAACTGTAGAATTCTTTTTCGACATGATTGACTTGAAGGGTCAATTGTTTTAAAGGAATGTTTTGTTGACTTGTTATCTAATCAATAATTTGTATGCAGATGTAAAGACATGGAGGTGTTCACAAGATGTGAAATCTGTTTCTTTTGTTGAAGCAGGAGTTTAGGCCATCCAGTTGTTGTCTGTAATCTTGTCGTTATTAACAGTTGTTGTTGACAATATGTCAAACAGGTACAAATGAAAATTTTGTGAAGCAGATGTAACTTCACATTGGTTTGAGCCACCTTGGATCAATGATCAGGGCAGATAAGTTCAAACTATCTTCTGTGACCTTCTCAGTAGGAATTCTGCAAGAAGTCAAGGAGGAAGACAGTTCTTCCTAGGAGGACAAGCACATCCAGGAAGGGAGTGTTCAAAGGCTTTGGTTCATAGGCACTATGCAAGGCAAGCGTATGGAGGCTGAAAGAAGAGGGTGAGGTACTCTCATTTACTATTTAGATCAGAATATCAGTCTTTTCGAGTCCAAAAGATTTTTAGTGGGAGGCGTGATCCAAAATGGATCTAACATAGACTTTTAAGTCTATGAATTTTCCTCACAGAGGAAATATGAAAGTCATTGGAGGATTTTTAAAATAGTCTCATTGCATAGATCTCTTCATTCTAAATTTAACACAATTTGAATGGGCTAAAACGGACTATGGATGAAGCAGTTATTACAAAAAGAAGATTTCCCATTATCCTTAGAAAAGGAGGCAAATCCTTATGAAAATGGGCTTAAGGATTTATATGCGTTCCTTAAGGAAATCGCGTTGGAGAAAAGAAAAGGAGCGGACAACAGGCCGAAGGATGTAGCGATATGCGATTGCGATTATCACATCACAATATCGCATCACACATAACCCAAGGGGAAGGACCCGTAGCATTGCGAAGAGCCGATGCGATGGTCCAATAGCGATAGTGCTGATAGAGCAATCGACGATCGGCGAATCCTCGATACAAGGGCCATTGCGACTTACGTTGTGATTGTGATATGTGATGGCGCTGATCAGTGATAGCGCCGATGTGAGGGGGCTGATGGCGATACGCCGATGCGATGGGGCCGATGGCGATACGCCGATGCGATGGGGCCGATAGTGATATGCGATGCGTCGATATTGGCGATTGACGATCGATGGATCCCCAATATAAAGGGTTGTTGACATATGAGATTGCGATATGCGATGGAAAGGTAGACCTGATAAGTTTATAAGTGTGATTTCATAAGTTTCGATATCCGGATTTACGGGATTTCTTTGCATTCCCATGTAATTGGGTTTTTTTGGCCATATGCAATGCGATTGCGATTTGCGATGACATCACAGACCCGAGAGGTTTATAAATGCAATTGCATATTATTTGAGTTCCGGTTGTAACACTCATGATGGTGTTTTCGTGAGTTTCCTACGTATTTCCGTTATGTGGTCTAATTCGGGAATTATATAGGAGGAAGGCCAAATAATCGGGTTGCCCGTGCCCACCGATTCCTTTGTAACTGTCCCTATTCTAAAATCATTGTGCCACATTGTAAGTGAGTGTTTTGTAACAATGATGCGTTGTAACAGGAATGTGTTATACGTAGAGAGCCACAGAGCCAGTGAGATAGATGGCCAGTTGCATAGCCAGAGAGCCAGAGAGCCAGAGGGCCAGTCGAAGAGACAGAGGAATGATTGCACATAGAGGAACATATAGGAAGTCACAGAGCACGAAGAATGCCTCACAAAAGCTAGAGAGCATGATTGGCAAAGGGAGCTTGGAGTCACTTGAAGGTCGAGCAAACCCAGAAGCTCGTGAGAGTTGATAGAGCCGAGAGCCACAGAGCCGTAGAGCCGCAGTTCTAGAGAAAGCTAGAGAAGCCACCAGAGGTTGGGGCAATGGCAAAGGGGTGATTTCCCAGAGAGCTGAGCACAACAGAGTTGCAAAGTGCAGAAGGCCAGAGAGTCGTAGATTCGCAGAGTGCCACCAGAGGTTGGGAGGACAACGAAAGAGCAACCAGAGGTTGTAGGCTTGAAAGAAGCAGAGTCACTAGAGGTTGGAGGCAGAGCCGCAAAGCTAGAGGGCTCAATAGACTTCTAAGAGCCATGATGCTGTAATGAAGTCAGAACAACAAAGAGATCGAAATGATCAAACTGTTGCTGGTGTCTGATGTGTGCTGAAGATAGAAGAAGGAATTCCAGAGACAGTAAAAGAATCTGAGGGGGTTGGAGCAAGCCAGGAGCTCAAGATAGCCCAGAGCGCTGATTGAAGGAATCTAGTCCAGAGAAGCCTAGATTTGACCACAGTGTATGGACAAACAGCGAGATGAAATGGCATTCTAAGCCCATGGGTTTAATTGTAAACCAATGGAGTTGAGTGTGGAGCTTGTAAAAGAATTTAAGCCATAATCCCAAAAAATCTAGTCGAGTTGATTAGAGCTCAAGGAGACATAGCCCAAGATATCTGGGTGAACTCCATATTAAGCTTGCTGTCTTATGGTTTGTTTACTTGCTGCATCTTGTTGCTATGTGTATGATTTTTATTTGTTGCTTTTATTTACTATTACCTGAGTTTTATTTCATCATAAGCAAATGAACTCCAAGCCCATAAACAGTCTAAAAACAAACATAAGCATACACCTCTTTCGAGCACTTTTAATTCCGCAATTATCAATCATAAGCATAGATCTTGGGAATATATAAGATTTGGAGTGGGAGAGGTTCTTGTAAGTTTACCAAGAAGCCTTTAGTGCCCCATTTTCAGATCAGCTTTAATGGCTGAAGAACTTGTTTGTTCCTTAGCCAATTTTCTTAGTCTATCTCTATAGTCCAACTAGGTCATGAGTTTGTCATTGATGACCATAGGACTGGGAAGACCCTTCTCCCTAAAAATCTAAAACCTAGCCATGAACCTATCAATGGATACCTGCATGTTATGGCACTTCTCTTCTAAGTTAAGCATAAGGTTTCTTTTGGAAAGAACCTTCCTAATCTCTAGAATGGCCTTAGTCCTATCTTCTATGTTAAGCTCATGGAGCTATATTTGTTCTTGTTGTTTAGGAAGTGGATGAGTCGATTGGCATCCTCTGGTTTATTCCCTAGTTCTTCCTTTACCTTTTGGATAGTTGTAGTAGCTATCTTTACTAATTCTGTATGCTCAAAGGTTACCTAGATTGATGGCCAAATATCATTGACAGAGTCAATGATATTTGCCCACAACATCTCTTTGGTTTGTCCAAGTGGTTTTTGTAGTGTCAAATATTTTTCCAGGATTTTGATTCTCTCACCCATTCTCTGGGCCTTCTGTGTTTCTTCTTTATGCTTAAGTTGGGAAAGTTTACAGTCAGTTTCCAAACTTGCCACCTTTTCTTTTAACTTTTTAAGCTCTGTGGCCTGGATGGACATATCTTCCATGGCTTTCACAAGTTCTGCTGCTTTATCTATTGGTGCTCCTGCTGGTGCTGTAGGCTCTGTGGTAACTGGAAAAGATGTGGGAGGTGGAACTGTGGGTGCTAGCGATGTTGCTAATGTAGATGGAACTGCTATAGATACTGTAGGGATTATAGTTCTAGAAGTTGTGGCCAAGTCACTTTGCTTAGACTGAATTAAAGTATCCAACTCCTTTTCTGTCTCCTTGAGTTGATTGTTCAGCTTCAGGACCAAGTCCATGAGCTCTTCATGTCCTTGTTGTGCTTCTAGGACTTCCCTTGTCTATGGGTGATGTAGCTGGGGTATCTTTAGCTGCGTCTTGAGTGTAGCAATGTCATCATTTTTCTTTTTAATCAGCTTCTTTGTAGCTTTTACATCTTTGTGATCGTGTCCCAATTCAATCACCAAGTCCTCTAAGGAATTGATTCTACTATCCTTGGCCTGTGAGGAGGCCTTTTCCAACTGAAATTATGTTGATATATTGTTTAGAGAGTTCTGTAATTGGTGGGTAGCAATGGCTTCCCTGTTAATGTGGAGTATATCATCTCCCCTATTTGCTTGTGTAGTTGAATCTGGTGAGCGGGATGAATATCCCTTGCCAGTACTTCAAAATCTACATTTTTGAAATTTGATGCTGCTCTTGGCTGCTGAGTGGTTGGCTTGATGAAAGTCATCTGCATTTTCCCCTCTTTGATATCAAAGGCTGACATTAGCCTTGTTTGATTAGTGGGGGTCATATTCAGATATTGGGTATATGTTTGGGCCTTAAGCCTCTCATGTCTGGCTTTGATCTTTTTGTATCTTTCCTTAATATCTTGCTCCTTATCTGCAGGCATTCTGAAGGAAGATACTTCAACACTTTGCTACCTCATCAAAATCTGAGTCTGTGATGTGGAAGGCTCCTACACACTCCTAGATGGAGTGGTGGGCCTGCGTCTTTCAACCTCTGTGTTGGTGACCTCAGTTGAGTCGTCAGTAAATTCGTGCTCAGGGGTTGGATTGGGGTTTTTCCTTTTGTTTGATTCTTGCTGTACATCAGAAGTAGGCATTCTTGAAGTGGAAGCCCCTTCTCTGTTCCTTTTTGGGACCTTCTCCTCATTCTGAGGAGCTTGCATGACTGGATGTGCACTTGAAGTAGTTGCTGGTTCTTCTGATGGTTCTATCCTGGTTGACTGTTCTGGCATATCTGACTGTTCTGGCACTTGCAGGAAAAAATCCTCATCAAGTTGTTTTTCTAGGTTAATCAGAGCATTTTCTATGTCTATCTCGGTGCTGTCCTGATCAATTAAGGTTCCTTCCACCCATTCTGACTAGTTGGCATAGGCTTCAATCTCAGGTATGGGATGGTGGATGAAAGGCCCTAGCTTAACCTTTTGTCTCTTCTTGGATATGAATTCCAAAGGGTCATATCTCCAAACAAAACTCCTTTGAAATTTCATGCTTTGTAATATAGCCTCTGCTTCATGGCTTGCTTCCCTAGAGTTGCAAATGAAGGGGCCTAGTTGGTCTTTTATTTTGAAATTGGCCTTCTTCTTAGCATTGACAAAATTTGTCTCATCAACGTTAATAATCTGTCTATAGTATTCTAGAGAAAATAACCTCATTGGGAGGTATCTTGGAAGTTTGTATGGTGCTAGCATGCAACCATAGATTCTAATTTCTATATGGTTTTGGTACAAGTACCAATCACCCACCTTGGTCTGTTTTGACAATTGAAGGACCCTTTTAATGTCTGCACTGATTCTTGGAGGAGGGCTTCCTGTTAGCATTGTCACAATTGGATGTACAAATAGGTCAATGAAGTCAGCATATGAATATGGGGACTCATATTTATGGATCAATGGATTCCGGAAAATGACTGATCTGGGCTGACCCTTTGTGTCAAGCTTCTGTAGGGTGAATGGGAATTTGTCTGACTGATGATATAGGAAAAGATGGTACAAAACAGAGGAGTATTTGAAGACTCTCTCATTGCTTATTTTAAGAAACTGGTCATGCATCCTATCAGCTATAAACTGGGCATAGTCATAGATAATACTAGGAGGTTGCCTTGGAGTATAGATGGACATGAAAGACAGGAAAATATCATCAATGTATTCACTGGTGGTATAACCTAGGACACTAGATATCATATCCACAATATTTCTTCCCCATGAGGAGAAAATGGTAGCTACATATGGAGGAGGATCCTTTGGGATGTGTTTTTCTTCTCTTATGAAAGTTTGGAACATTTCTGCCAATTTTGAAATAGTAAGCTTAGGGAACTGGTCTAATAAGACTACAATTGAAAGAGGAGTCAAGTTTTGTCCAGGCTGGAGTTGTAACATATCATTTATAGATTTTGCAGTGATAGTGAATAGTATTGTTTGGTTAGGGGACATGACTGTTCTTTGACTTGGAATATAATTGGCATGGAAGTAATGCACAATTTATAGGAAAATGTGAACTTGAGGAAATTGGTATTTAGGCAAATTGGAATCCCACAGACTAATTTCAACTGCATGTTTCAAGTACCTATCCCTACTTTGGAAGTATACTTTGAGCGGGGATTCTTGGACAGAGGTGTCCTTTATCTGAAAATATTTGTTTTCTAGGGGAAGGTGGTCCAGGTCTAGATGGGGAGTGGTGACAGGTCTTACATCCATGGCAATTGGGGCAGCCATTCTCAATTCTTCTGGATTTGAGTATGGGGGTAATTTGTATTTTTAGGGCAATGGTGTTCAACACAGAGTAGGTTTGAGTCCTTGAGCTTCTTTGATTAATTTTTAGCTTAACTAAGAAAACTCAGTAACTGGTTTCTTTGAATTTGATAGGGTAGTGGGTGAATACTGGTTTAAATACCTAGAAATGGGATGAAATAGTTCTGAACAGGATGGCTGCCGACTGCAAATGTTTGAACGGTTTTTGTATAGGCTGGAAAGATGACTGGGTGGTCTGCGGCGTCTTTAGAGTGCAATTGGACGTGGGTTGACGGCTTCAATGTTCGCAGATGACGTGCATGCATGCAAAGGTTTACAGTTGAAATTTCAGTGAAAACAAATGATTTTTGGCTTTTTGGCTTTTATGCATGAAGATTTAGTTTTGGTGGGTACAGGGTGAATAGTGGTCATTTTGTTGTGTAGCGGGCAGGCGGTAAATGGTTTCTATCGCACTGCTTTTGGGCGCTCGATGGTATTTGGGAGGGGCCATCCGATTCCATTCATCATCTGACACATAGCATTGGGGGCTGGTGGGAAAACCACTTTTTCGGGCGGGTAAGGCACAAACGTTGGGTTGGCCCAATATGGATGATGCGGTCGGATGAGGAGGGAGACCATCGCACGATGATCGGGCGGGGAAACTACACGGAGGCTGTTATAGACATTTTTGTGCCTTACAGCTCTAAGCATGAAATGTCCATAAACCAAGGGATCCTAAGTCCCTAAAAGTGTTGTTCCTACCCCTAGAGGAACAAGGTCAACCCATCACAGCTTCTCCCAGAAGTTCTCCACCAGAAACCGCTCAGAATCAGTCAAATCAGGATCATTTCAGCTGCTCCACTAGCCAGCTGCATTGCATAGCACCCTAGTACACTAGCTAGGTGTGTTGCAACGCACCTAAATGCACTACCAGGGTGCGCTGAGCGGGAAATGACAAATGGCAGTGTCATTCTGCGAGGTGGACAGACAATGGAAGCTTCCAGAATCTTCCCCAATAACACTTACCTCACTGAGTTCGACCAAGGATGAGTAAGAGGCTCTCAGTCTCCAAGTGGAAGCAAGAACTGACAGAGAGAAGCCACAAGTCAAATCATAAGCTGACTCATCCTCTTTGCATACATATATATATGGATCCCTCATCCCAGAGATCCAGAGGCTGGAATTTTGTACTTTGCAGAGAATTGCTGTTGGTTTTGAGATAGAGATCAGTGCATTGGGTGATTTATGCTTTGTTGGAGGTGAAGAGGGGATTCCTTTGCTGGGGGGTTGATGCTGGATCAGGAATCATCGGTTGTAACTCCTCCTGGACTTTCTTGTGATATCAATAAAACTATTTGAGTTTCTCCTACATGCTTGTGTATCAATGATGTTTTGTTATATTTGCATGTTTAGCTTAAATCTGATCCTAAGCTATTTATGAATGTAAATCCATGTCTTTGTGTAGTTTTCCTCTTCTGTGATCTTGCAGGAACTTGGTGAAGCTATGCAAGTGAAGGAGCAGGTAGCTGGAAGCTGTCAAAGAGGAGAGAGATTGGATCAAAGGACTAGCACAAGACACAGGTTAGTTCATCCTATTCCTCTTCATTTACAGTTCATAAAGAAGAATACGAAAGTAGTTTTCCTTGTTTGTTGCTAAGGCACTGTCACACCTTAGTGGGATAGGGGCGCTCTGAGTAGACACTTTTCCCAACAACAAAATGGCGACTCCACTGGGGACCGTGTCTAGTTAGTTTGTTTGTGTTTCTCTTGTTGTTTGTTTCATAAACACAGAAGTAGCAATCGAACTGCATTTGCCATTATCAAATGCAAAGTAGCTGCTACTTCAATCCACTCACTGGATTTGTTTATGGTTTGAACAGCTGATCCACAAATGATCTGATTACCCTTTGTGATAGCTCTTAGTCCTCCTTTAAATCATCCCTCTGATTGTACCTTACTGATTCCTTTTACTCGGCCAAAATCCATAGATTAAACTGCAAACCGTGACCCAGAACCCTGATAGAAGTCTCGTTTCTGCCCCAGTGCAGGCTCTGTGAAGAGGTTCTGCATTTCAACGCAGGTCCCGAGAGGGCTACCTGAGCTGCAATTCATTTTCTTTGTGCAACAGGTGTGCTGATCAGCCTTTGCCCTGTGCAGCTGAGGTTCTTTGCTTCATTTTGTCCAGTTTTGTTTCTGATTTTTGCAGCCTGTGATCAGTGTGGGTACCTGTTTGAAAACTCCTTTTCTTTGCCTTAATTCCGCCTCCTTTGTACAAAAATACTGTAGATGTTCTTTGTGTGTTTGTTACATCATTTACAGTTTTCCATTGAAAAAGTAGAATAATCATACTGTCGTCCTTGGATTTAGATCTGTCGTAAGTGTCGATTTTGATCTTAGGAGAAAGTTTATTTGCTGTTGACAGTCGATTATGCTTTTAATTTTACCTTTGGTTTGAATTTGTCACTTTCTAGTGTCGAAACGAGTGTTTATTTCAAAATCATAAAGTGTCGTAATCTTCTCTACCTTTTGATTTCGAAAAGAAGCTTGTTTGTGTTTGTCACTTGAAAGCAAATTCAGATTTGTACATCAACTTTCTTTTTAGGCATCAATATTAAGAAAGTGAAAACAAATACATGCATATGTGCATTTGCATATTGATAGTTTGTTTGGCTTGATTTAGGAAAAGTGCATCTACAGTGTGCTCTTTGCTCTTTGAGAAAAGATTGTGTCTTTCTTTTCCCCTTGTAGCTAGGATTTTCATTGTTGAAAAGAGATAAAATTTTTGCTTATCATCTTTAGATTGCATTTAGGAATTACATCTACATCTCGTGGTGAACCCAAAAGGCAAACTTCTAAGAAAGATCAACTTAAAATAAATTGATTGAATCTAACAACGCATTGGAACTTAACGCACAACATAGAGGTCTAGGCTAGAGACGTGTTCCGGCGTCGTAAAGCCTGGTAATTGTTGTCCTCACTGATGGTTGGGTGATTCCTCCACTGTGAGACGATAAGTGCCAGTACGGACTTGTGCTCCCACGTACCGTCGAGTATATATTGGGAGACCCCTATAGGCTTAAAACCTTTTATCCATAGGAAGCCGTGTCGGCCGCCCTACTGATCGCAATGCACCGAACACAGCATTCGGGAAGATTGACTGCCGTACCGTAAAACATATTCTACAGTTTTGTGATTGGTTTGGTACTCCCTCTACCTAGATCTCCAGAGTAGTCCCTTTCGTTCCTTTTCAGACTCCTTAATGGAAAAGGTCCATCTGAGCACTTGTCACTTCAGGCTCATTAAAAATCGAAGGAGACTAGAGTCATCTTTTGTTTTTTCTCGACTCTTTAAAATTGAAAAAACAAATTGTGTCCAAGCGTCTTAAAATTTATTTTAAACAGAATATTCATTACCCCTTTCCTACGTTGATCTTGGGTTGAGAAAATGGAGTCTACCAACCAAGGAATTCCCCTTGGTGGAAATCCTAGTCCCTTCTACTCTTGGGGAGATGTTGGTGCACCCCATATGGCCACCTTGTCGCTTCCAGGACTGACAATTGGCTTGCCAGTATGGCTCTTCTCAACCAATGTCGTTCAGAACACCACTATTCCTGAACAATCGAATCAGCAGTTAGACCAGTCCAGAGTTACCCACCAACCTTCTACTTCCTCTAATTCTTCCTCTCCTCCTTCCTCTTCGCTTGATGGGGCTGGCAAAGCCAAAAGTCAAGTTCCTAAGGAGAAGAAGGAAAAGAAGAAGAAAGAGAAGAAGAAGAAGGAGCCAAAAGCGAATGGGGGCAAACGAGTGTCGTCTAACGAAAATCCACACACTGCACCGACCAGGCCTAAATCGCCATGTGTCATTTGCAAGGGAGACCACTTTCACAGAGATTGTCCTTGCATCCCTCGGATACTAAGGGACTGGTCTCCCTGTTTGCACAATCCGGTGTCGTCAACCTCTGATGGCCATGTTGACAGCACACCGTCAACTAGTGAAAGTGAAGCCACAGGACAAAAAGGGAAAGCTAGATTTCCCTGTAAACTGTGCGAAGGCGATCATGCCGTCCACCATTGTCCCTTCTTAGATGAGGCTAAAAGAGTTTTGGAAGATCGTCCGGTTTCACCGTTGCGACTTCCTCCTGGATATAAAAAACTCTTGCCGAGTCCGTCACCAGTTGAAAACCCGGCTGCCCCGCTCAGGTGGTCAGCCAAAGCACCTATCATTGAAGATAAACCATCTGAATCCATACCAGACGAAAGTCAAAAGGTCGAGACGACAGTTGACCCGGTCTTGCCTTCAGAGGTTTTATCCTCAGATGATACCGTCACGGGAGAGAGCAAGGATGACACCGTCCAAATTCTCTTCATAAACACAGACTCCGACGAACATGGGGGGAATTTACCTGTTCCTTTACCGCAGGAAGGAAGCTCGTCAGAGCCATACCCGGTCGTCTACTCGGTCCCACCTCCAAGCAACCTAGTTGTCTCCTTCGACTGGAATCAACTAGGCAGACCCCGCCTACCAGCAAGTGTACCATTCCGAATTATCGTCCAAATATATAGAATGGTCATGGCTGGTACAATCATAGATGAGGGGGCTTCTGTGAGTATCCTTTCCTCTATTGCTTGGAAAGCGCTTGGTTCGCCACCGCTTTCGCCTGAGATGAGAAATCTGACAGGCTTTGATAAAGGAACCAGTCGGCCTTTACGGATCCTTCCCAATGTGCCCATAACATTGAGAGGGAAGACAGTTCAAATGAACGTAATGGGAGTCCAAGGACCCTTAGATTACATTCTACTCCTTGGGTGAGACTATATTTATTGCATGGGAGCCATCGTCTCCTCACTCTTTAGAGTAATGTGTTTTCCGCACGAAGGAAGAGTGGTCAAGCTCGTAGACCAGCTTTCATTTCCCGGATCACGCATAGCAAATAGTCATATACCATCCCTAAATGGTCTCTTCACGCAAGAAATGTCTCAACCCCCAGTCCGTCCTCCCGATGAGCGCGAGTAATTCGGAGGGATATGACTGAAACCTAGGGGGCATGCGTCCTGGTTTGCTTCGGCAGGAAAACTTCGGGTATAGGGTAGGTTTCCGCGGGAGAATATGACTAGTCTGTACCCTGTCCATCAGTGGAAGAGGGGTTATTCTAGAAAAAGATTCTCTTGTCAAAGTTATGTGAGTGGTGCTCGTTGTTGCTCACCTTTGTTTATCTCGGTAGACATCGCCGAGGAAATGTTTTATTTGCACTGCGAATAGAGCAATCTTTGGTAACCTGTAAGAGGTAGGCCTTTCCTGATAGAACAAATGTTTTGTCTACAAATTGAGGGGTAACCTTGAAACCATATTTTATACCTGGGGGCATGCAAACCTTTTGGAATGCAAGCAAGGGGCGGCTATTTATTTTTTTAAATTTTTAGGTCCTCCCTTTAAACCCGTAGGCTAACCCTTTAAACTCGTAGGATTAGTCGTTTCCTAACTTGCATAAAAAAAGGATGTGGGGCAAAAATCTAAATGTTGCCATTTTATATGAGACATTCTTATCATATGACTGGATTATTGAGTAGTTTTAGCACATAGTTCAAGCTCGTTAAAAAATAAACATAAGACCAAGCAAGTGTTTCAATCCGCGTTTAAGCTCGTTAAAAAATGAACTATCCTCCGGTAAATAACCACCGTGAATGTAGCATTATCAGCCATTAAAGCCTTGGTCGTGTTTGCACCGTCACCTCCACTTTTCATTGGCTGATCATTCACCTCCATTTGATTGTTTACCCATTTTGAGGAACAACTGCGAAGAGTGATTTCACTAGCCATCCTTGTGACACTGCCGTGATTGGAAAATTCCAAACCTTACCTGGAATCAGTTGCTGCCCATTTTATCACTCGTTCCTCAAAAGACGAGTCTTCTTTAAGCTCTTTTCATCTGACTCGTAAAATATGAAAAGATTGCCGAGTTTTGGCCTTCCAGCTCGTTAAAGCGATCGGAGGTGCTATCCCTCCTCTAGATTTTAATCTTTTTGGACCTGAGGGATTATTGCACAAAAAGATCGAGCACTTGTGTTGTTCGGCTCGTTAAAACTATCGAAAATTCATCCCTTCTGTATTGTTTTATACTTTTTCGGACTTAAGGGATTAGATGACGAAAAAGGAATTTCGGAGTTACCTTTACGTACCTTTTCAGACTCTCTAAAAATTAAAAGGACTGAGTTATCTTTGTCGTTAAACTCGTTAAAAAGATTAATAGCGACAAACTTGTATTTAGACGAGAACGAGTTTCACTATCGCTAGGCTCGTTAAAACCTAGCGATGGGTTTGCCCGAAGGGCAAATTATAGAACAAGCATATGTTATCCTCCTCAAGCTTGACAAAAATAAAGAGGTACTGGTCAGCAATGACTGGGGAAAAATTGGGAAGAAACTCAAAGAATCTTTATTGGTAGCAAGTCGCTCTTGAACATGACACTTCCACTCCGTGCCTAAGTCGGGTTGGGTTGTTTCATTCACCGGTCACATCACCATGGTCACGCCATACCATCCACATTTGGGGTAAATGCTACTAATCCATCACATAAGTGTCGCCGACATGTTCAAGAGAAGTCATCCAGAGAAGTCAACCGTGTCCCATCCACTACCATACATTATACTTCATTCCTTCATGACCGCCATCCTGAACCATACATCATCAGATCGTTTTCACCTCCATCAAAATCATTTGCTCCGTTCCGTGTCATTGATGTGGGATTCATTAAGGCCCTCCTTTGACGGGTCGCTTCTTGTCGACACCAGCTCATTATCCAAGAAGTTGATCTAGGAACACCCCATTCAGTACTTTGAAGCTTGCATGCCTCAATGGCAAGTTTCTCACTTCCGCGACAGGTATACATCAATGACCTTTGACTGAAAGATTTTGCGTGGTGTTCGACGCCAAGTCCTTTATTCACACCATGTGAATTGTACTGCAGTACCTTGAGGGTCATCATCATTATCGGTGATTCCTCTCGTGCTTGTTAACAGTTTACATCATCGACTGGTAATCAAGCGATGTCTTTCCATGTTCGACTTCAAAACATTTCTCACATGGATCGACTTGTACTTTGAGTGAAGATCGGACGAGATTGAAGACCCCGGATCTAGTTTCATCCATCCGGGCTGCGATATATATTCAGGAAAAATAAAGACATTGACATGTACAACATTGCAGCACAGATAATCATCCTACCAAAAGGATGATGACTTCATCAAAATCATCAATCTACCATCAGACAATTGTCTGTCCTGTGTACATAAAAATGAATTTATAAAGTTGAGCATGGGAATGCCCGCCTCAGCTAGATCATGAAAACAATATTAAGATAATGTATTGTATTGTATCTTATTACAGGTATCCTCCCAGCATTGAAAGAACTTCGGATCCTTCTAATAAAGCATTTCACCCGATAAACGGCCTCATACTTTAGGGGGCAACTGTTATAGACATTTTTGTGCCTTACAGCTCTAAGCATGAAATGTCCATAAACCAAGGGATCCTAAATCCCTAAAAGTGTTGTTCCTACCCCTAGAGGAACAAGGTCAACCAATTACAGCTTCTCCCAGAAGTTCTCCACTAGAAACCGCTCAGAATCAGTCAAATCAGGATCATTTCAGCTGCTCCACTAGCCAGCTGCGTTGCATAGCACCCCAGTACACTAGCTAGGTGCGTTGCAACGCACCTAAATGCACTACCAGGGTGTGCTGAGCGGGAAATGATAAATGGCAGTGTCATTCCGCGAGGTGGACAGACAATGGAAGCTTCCAGAATCTTCCCCAATGACACTTGCCTCACTGAGTTCGACCAAGGATGAGTAAGAGGCTCTCAGTCTCCAAGTGGAAGCAAGAACTGACAGAGAGAAGCCACAAGTCAAATCATAAGCTGACTCATCCTCTTTGCATACATCTATATATGGATCCCTCATCCCAGAGATCCAGAGGCTGGAATTTTGTACTTTGTAGAGAATTGTTGTTGGTTTTGAGATAGAGATCGGTGCATTGGGTGATTTATGCTTTGTTGGAGGTGAAGAGGGGATTCCTTTGCTGGGGGGTTGATGCTGGATCAGGAATCATCGGTTGTAACTCCTCCTGGACTTTCTTGTGATATCAATAAAACTATTTGAGTTTCTCCTACATGCTTGTGTATCAATGATGTTTTGTTATATTTGCACGTTTAGCTTAAATCTGATCCTAAGCTATTTATGAATGTAAATCCATGTCTTTGTGTAGTTTTCCTCTTCTGTGATCTTGCAGGAACTTGGTGAAGCTGTGCAAGTGAAGGAGCAGGTAGCTGGAAGCTGTCAAAGAGGAGAGAGATTGGATCAAAGGACTAGCGCAAGACACTGGTTAATTCATCCTATTCCTCTTCATTTACAGTTCATAAAGAAGAATACGAAAGTAGTTTTCCTTGTTTGTTGCTAAGGCACTGTCACACCTTAGTGGGATAGGGGCGTTCTGAGTAGACACTTTTCCCAACAACAGAGGCTAGAGGGGGGGGGGCCCGACAGGCACTTAATTACAATGGTTTCGGGGATTAATGATGGCTTAAAGAGTGATTAGGCCATCGGGGTTATTAACAAAGGATTTAAATTGCGCTTTATTAATTTTGATCACAGATCGACCAATTAGAGATTTTGGTCCGGATTTTAGGTGAGAATAATAGTTTATAGTTAAACTAGGGTGTAGGGTTAATTAACACATAGGAGCTATATATATATAGATATGAGGAAATGGGTTTTTCATCGGGATTTAATATAATAAAATTAGTAATTAATATGAAAAGATGAGCAGAAAATGGAAAAATCACTAAGTAAATGCTCCTTTTGTGAATTTGATGTTTTTCAAATATTAACATTAATACTTCGAGTAAAGTGTTTTGGTGGGGTTTTTATATGAAAATGCTTCAGGTGGGGGGAAAAATGCTTTTCCTAGGCAAAAGTGTTTTATCCTTAGGAAAGGAACATTATTTAGGAAAATGAATGAACTAAATGGGGGGATGAATTTTTATGAGGGGAATTTAGTAGTTGATTATACATAAATCATTGAGCCAAGAGTCCGGTCCCTCCAAAAGTCAGAGAAATGCTCTGGGCCTCTTTGACTTAAAGGTTATAAGTACTTTGAACTTTATTTATGGTAAATTAGTTAAGTAAAAGGTGAAATGAATGGGGGAAGTTAATTAATTGACTTTGAAATCCATTTGCATGCTTGATTGTTCATTCATATCTGGAACTTTTATGATGAGAATGATAAATCTGATTTTTGTCTAACCAATCATCATACTTCTGCAATCTTTCTCCTACTTACCCATATTTTTCCTACCAATTTTTCTTCACTTTATTAGGGTGCATTTGAGCTAGCAAACCCTTATCAAATATTTTTCTTTCTCTTTACAATAGTAAACTAACTAAATCTAACCTTATTACATCCAAGGGCTCAGATTAAATAGTTGAGCTCCTTTTATTTACTCTACCTATCTAATTATCTGCCAAGGTTACACTATTTGGCCATATTTTTATTCTCTATCTATAGACATGAAATTGAAAACATGAAATAGCAAAGTTTAAACATTTTGACTATCATGGATTGTGGCAAGGATCCCAAGCTGCACACAATCTTTTATTATGCATAAAAAATAAATAGGAGTGGCATTTTGGCTTGCTCACTTTCATGGTATTTTTTCTTTTCTTGGGGTTCATATTTTTCATCTTTTTTGACCTTTTTGTTCTTTTTGTCCTTTGATTATTCTTTTAGGACATACCCTCTTTACATTTTTTAATTTTTTGAATATGGAAAACATTTGCAAAAGCAAAGGTATGTACAATATTACAAGGTTTAATCTCAGTCATTCAAAATTATGACTCCTATTGGTATAGGAACCTAACAGTGGCTCCACTTGGGGATGGAATTTCCTGGTGAAATGTCAAGAACTTTGTAGATCAATGGCCTTCTGAATTGTTGTGATATTACCCTGCAACATTTCCCTTTTATGTTTTTGCATTATTACTATTTATGACAGTAAAACTTTTAAAGCTTAGGGCCTTCTCTCCGGGCTTCAACTTCAAAAATCACCATCCAATCAACTCTAGACTTTTGAAAGTAAAGTATGTACAAATGATAAGTGAAATTAGTAACTAGGTTCAATATAGTGTTTGAGCATTCGACCATTCACTAGTCCTCCTTCTGCTTCTATGCCATCCATTTCTCTTAAGAAAAACAAATTGTTACCTCTGAAAGCATAAATGACATATGGGCCTTTCCATAGAAAATCAAATTTCCCATGTTTACCTTTATCTTCTCTCCTTGAATCCCATTTTAGAACTTTGTCCCCTAGATAAAAATCTTCAGCCTTGGTCCTTTTATCAAAAATATTCTTAATCCTTTCCTGCACAACTTGAGATTGGATGTACACTTCTTCCCTCATTTGCTGCAAATGAATTGTTTGGTTGATTCTTCTTTGGATGTCATTTGGTTCAACCTGCAATTCTTGGAGAAACTTCATCATTGGTGTTCCCAAGGAAGATGGGAAAACAACTTCCATTCCATAAACTAATTGACAGGGAGAAGTACCAATTGATTTCTTTGTGGTTAGCCTGTCTGCCCACAAGGCATTTACTAGCGTTTTGTTCCATGTTTTCTTGTTATCCTCTGACAACTTTTTGATGGTGTTGACCAGACTTTTGTTAGAGGATTCTGCTAGTCCATTTCCTTGAGGTTAATAATTTGTGGAATGGCCCTGGGTTATATGATACTTACTACAAAAATCTATCATTTTTCTATATTTGAAAGCTGCTACATTATCAGTGATGATCTTGGTTGGGCATCCAAATCTTGATAGGACGTTGGCCTCAAGGAAGGTTATTATAACAGTGTCAGTGGCTTGCCTTGAAGGTATGGCCTCTATCCATTGCGTACAATAATCTGTGGCAGTAAGGATCCATTTGTGTTGGGCAGAGGAAGGTGGGTGGATTTCACCAATGAAGTCTAGACTCCATTGTTGAAAGGGTGCTTCAGCAGAGATTGGTTTTAGGGGTAGGGGTAGAAGCTTTTTCTTTCCTTCAAAAATTTGACACTTATGGTAGGAGGTTGCAAATTTCTTTACATCAGAAAACAAAGTAGGCCAATAGAAACAGGCTCTAAGAATTTTGTCAGCAATGGTTTTCCAGTAAAGATGTACTCCACAGTCACCTGCATGAAACTCGTGTAACACTTTGTCATATTATTCTTTTAATAAACAGTTGAGAAGAATACCTTCATGATTCCTCCAAAATAAAGCATTATCTACTCTGCAAAATTTTAAGGATTTCATTTTTAAAAACTTGCTTTTGGTCATGGATAATTCAGAAGGAGCTTGTAGATTTAGTAAAACATATATGATATCATCATACCATGGTGATTCAATAAAGGCCTGGCTGATTGGTGGAGTCACCATCTCCTCTTCATTATCCACTTCTACAATAAAATTTATATCTAAGGCCTGACAGTTTGATTCAGCCATGACCTTGGCTAAACCTTGGCCTTTGATTAACTTTGTTTGTTTGATTTCTAGATCATATTCCAATATAGTAGCGATCCATTTCCGTCTCTTTCCATCTGGACCTTCCTGAGTTAGGATGTCCTTGACTACTGAATTAGGGACATAGGCTACTATATGAGAATATAAAATGTAAACTTTGAAATATTTGATAGCTTTGACCAGCACAAAGGCTTGTTTTTCCATTATGTTTTATTTTAAGGGGGCATCCCTTAGGGCTTTGCTAAAAAAGGAAATAGGTTGTCCATAACCCTGATGATTTTTCTGCAATAAAACTGCAGCAATTGTATGTTCTGAAGCAAAGGAAAATAAAATGAAATCTCTGTAAAATTTTGGACTGATCAAAACTAGTGTTTTAGTTAAGGCTAACTTAATATATTCAAAGGATTTCTTAGCCTCAATGGTCCATTTTATGGTCGAATCTTTTTTCAACATATTGTTCAATGATCTAATTAATTCTGCCAGGTTAGAAATAAATCTTCTAAGGAAGTTAATCTTTCCTAAAAAGACTTGTAGTTCTCTGATATTCCTAGGGTGTTGCATCAGCAAGATGGCTTCAATTCTTGTAGGATCTATTCTTATGCCATCTTTAGAAATGATATGCCCTAGCAAATTCCCTTCTTCCAATGCAAATAAAGATTTCTTGGGATTTAAAGAAATTCCATACTTCCTGCATTTGATGAAAACTTGCCTTAGATGATCTAAATGTTGACTATCAGATTTTGAGAATACAGTGATGTCATCTAAATATATTACTAGGAAGTCACGAATTTCCTTAGCGAAAGTTATGTCCATGGCTCTTTGGAAAGTGGCCCTTGCATTCATTAATCCAAAAGGCATCTTCACATACATGAATGTGCCCCAGGGAGTAATAAAGGAATTTTTGGCTTGGTCATCCAGGTGAACTAGGATCTGATTGTAACCAGAAAACCCATCCAATAATGAGATTCTGGTTGATCCAACTACCCTTTGTAAGATATGATCCATTTTATGGAGAGGGTAATTGTCTTTGAGTGAAACTTTATTAAGATTTCTGAGATCAACACAAAGTCTGATCTCACCAATTTTCTTCCTTGTTGGCACCAAATTTGAAACCTGATCAAAGAATCTAATTGGTGCTATTATCTTGGCCTCATACATCCTTTGGATTTCCTTTTCAATAGAAAGTAATAGGATGGAATTAATCCTCCTAAGCTTTTGTCTGAAAGGTTTCTGGTTTTGTTTTATGGGGATGGTGTGTTGTATGATGCTAGTGTCATATGACTTGAGGTCCTCATAACTCCAAGTAAAGACATCTTGGTATTCTTTTAATAATTCAAGGTATTTCACTTTTCTGGTAGGAGGTAATGACTTTGAAAGTTTGATTATTTTTGGATTTTCGTTAGTGCCTATATTACACTACTGTATATTAGATTTTAAGGGTTCCATCTTTGGAATTCTAGGGACATCATTTGAGTTAAACAAGTCTTCCAAAGGGGTTAATCCTTTCAACAAAAAGTTGTCTTTGACATTAATGACTTCAAAGTCTTCGTTAATTATCTTATCAATCTCAATTTCCTTTAGGTTTTCTACATTTGATCTTGTAAATTTAGTGGGATGAAATCTATCTATCTTTTCATCTTCTATTTCATTAATTTCTATTTCATCTTTAAAATCAAGATCTGATGTTATGTTAGTATCTATATTACTATTTACAAATTCTTCTTCTAAGGTTAAAAAATTGTTTATCTGTTTGTCATTAGCAAATACTTGCCAGTTTTTCAAGTTATCTAGGATAGCAGGTCTATGCCTGACCTCAGCAGTATACTGATGGTTAGGTTGAAATGGTAACTTACAAGTGCTGGCAAACATTGCTAAACTATGAGCCTACATATTATGTTTCCTTGGAATGACTGCAAGCTTAGTTTCTAGGAAAGTATTCATTATTTCTACAATTGTCCCTCTATAAAAACTTAATCTAGGGTCTTTGGTCATATATACAACATTAATTTGTTTTATAACTAACTCAGAGTCTCCCATGACAGAAACTCTTTTGGCTCCTAAATTCCTAACTAGTTTGAGACCTAAAATTAGGGCTTCATACTCAGCCATGTTGTTAGTGCATTTAAAATTCAGTCTGTAAGCATGGCCCTCTGAGTGATCATTCTCCAGATTGTATATCCATACTCCTGCTCCTGCTCCTAACTTATTTACTAATCCATCAAATTCAAGATGCCATAGTATCTCATGTTCATAATTTTCACTATCTAGTGGAACAAAATTTTCATTGTCTGTTGTATTTTGATTATCTTGTTTGTTGGAAAGCTCTTGAGTTTGGACAGTTTTATTTTTAGCTGTAACTACAATTTCTTTTGGTTCTGAAACAATACTATTTGAAGTAGTTTGTTGTGTTTGTTCAACATTATACAAAATAAAAGAATCAATGTCCGAATGCATGGAGTAGATAGGAAAGTTTTGAGGCCTATCCTGGCTACTCACCACATATTTCATTAGGGTCTCTCTGTACAGCTTTTTAGGTTGTCCAAAAATAGAGATTGTGGCATATGACATGTCAAGTTGTAAAGATCCTTGGAGTTTAGCTCCCCATGATCTAGACAATAGCATGCCATATTTGGGTGGGATGTTAGCGACTACTATGTCCATGAGAATGCTTTTAGCAGGATATTGTACTAAGGTAACACACAGGTCTTTGATTAACCCTAGACACTTTACTTGACTTGAGTCAAATGAAAATAAGTCCTTGTAAGGTCTTGTAATGTCTAAGTTTAATTTTTCCATAACTGATTTGGGCATTAAATTGTGTGAGGCCCCAGAATCTAACATTGCGTTGTGTAAGATTTTATCATGAATGCTAAGGCTAATATAAAAGGGTGGTACCCCTCCTTCTAGTGGTTTTCCGTTAACATCAGGACCAAATATAAGTTCTAGTTGATCATCAAACAAGTTGACAGAATCTTCATTCTCAACAATGTTTAAGGTTTGGTTTATTTGAGACTTATAGGTTTCACTTTTAATCAGTTCTGTTAAGGGAACTGAAATTTTTAGTTTAGCTACCTCTGCTCCCAAATTGAAAGGCAAAGGGTTTTTTTCTATTTGAGGGTTTGGAATTTTCATAGCAGGAATTTGAGTAGGTTGCTCTTCTTTTTCTGTATTTGGCGTCTTTTTATGTGGATTTTCTAATATGGTGTTTGGAGATTTTTCCACCTTGTAGGGGATTGAAGTGGATGGTTGATCATTAGGGGGTTAATTAGGGGTTATATCCATAATGGTGGGACTAGGAGGGTTCTGATTTGGTCTAGGAAGGAATTGGAGAGTTTTAGTAACTGGAGCTGCTTTGATTTTATTGGGTTGATTTGGCATTGTTTTCTTGGTTTGGTTAGGAGTATCAATATTCTTTTTACTCCTTAAGTTATATTATTTATGTACTTCAAATATGGAAAAATCATATCCTTGTTTATAATCAAATGATTCTCTAGATTGGGTTTGCAATTGTTGCAACATATGCAGTTCCTGCTCATCTTGGGTCAAGAAGACAGTATCCTCATCATCCAATCCCATCAAGTTAATATGTGTGTCTTGTTCAGGTCATCTAAATGAGATGTTTCAACATAGTTTTCTTGAAAGGGAGGCCTAATATTCTGATCAGGTCCATTCTTTCCAGTATTTTGATTTTGATTCTTTCTAAAGTTTGGGTTTCTAACTGGAGGTGCCTGTTGATTATCCCATTGAGGCTTCCTCTCCATATTATCTATCCTATCCATAAGCTTTTCCATACTCTTGGCTAGAACATCTATTTTAAGGTCAGAGGGTGAGGCTTCATCTTTCACAGATCCTCTCCTTTCATTCCTAACCTAAGCTCTTTTGTAGCAAATTGGCTTCTACACTAACTGCTACACTCTGCATGTCATCTAAAGTTGGGGGATTTCTCTCTCTGAGTTGGAATGGCATATCAATATCAAACCCATCAGGAAATTTTATTAATGCTAAGTCAGGTGGGGGTCTAAGATTAACTGGTATTGCATTGTATATATTGTTAAATCTGGTGCAATAATCCTGGACTATTTCATTAGGTCCTCTTTTAATATTTTCGTACTCTGAAAGGATCTGCAAAGGGTTCTTTTTCTTTTCCCATCTATTTAAAAATTGCTGATAAAATATATCTAGACTATCTATGCTATTAGCAGGTAACACTTTGAACCATTTCCTAACATCATGGCTAGAGTCTGAGCAAAGAGTTTCATTTAAACATCTCCAATATCAATTTCATGCAATTCAAAGTAGTTAGTCATTTTGTTTACATGATGTTGTGTTGTATAAGGTCCTATGCCATCAAATTGGACAATTTTGTTTTGGTAGTCTTGTGGCATGGCACCAAGTGGGGCAAGTAACACAAGAGGAGCATATCTATTTTCCATGGCTCTAAGTTGGGCAGGGCTAAGACATGGGGTTGAGGTACTTGGAGATGATACAGTAGTCGATGGAGAACTAGGAGTAATAGGTGATTGATGGGTAATGGTAGGTTGGTAGGGAAGTGAAGGTATAAATGGAGGTGGGGAATGAACTTCAGAGGTTGAAGGGAATAATGGTGAACTAAGAGTAGTGGACACTGGTTCAGAAAGCTTGGGGATCTTAGCAGTAGTAAGGGATGACTATGGGGAATTCAGAATATATTCATCAATTGACTGGTTTTCCTTTTGGACTTCGAGGTCTGCAATAAACTTTGGATCTAGAACTATGTCATCAAGTGCACTTTCAGACCTAGTTCTAAATAGGGAAAGGTCAAATGACACATCAAAGGGAAGGTCTTCTAAAAAAAACCACTCATCAGGGCATGAATCTACTTTTATTGAAGGTGTTGGACTGACTGAACTTTCTTGTCTTTTGGGTCTTCTCAAAATTAGGTTGGGATTATCCACTACTGGGGCAGGATTTGGATTTAAGTTAGCCCTAGTATAGTGAGTTCTCCTTGAAGCCAGAATTTCAAGCGTTTCTAATTACTTTCTTTTTTTGTGAAAATTTTCAAATAACTTCTAATGAACCCTTCAAGAGGCTTGAAATAAAGATTTGAAATTTTCTCAAAGGTTTATTATGACTGAGGATTTGAGTTCCCTAGTATGGTTGCCACTATGTTATCACTCAGAATTTTCCTTAGAAGTTATCAGAAGGAGGAATAAACTGAGGTAACCACAAACCAATCTTTTAAGTATAGGCTCTGGCCAACCTATGACTCAGAGAGGGCTCTCTATATAATTTGGCTTTGGTTTTATGGGATTTTAGGCTAATTCTTAATGTTCGTTGGGGTTTGGATTTTGAATTGAAGGTTGGGTGGTGGAATTCTTGGAGCAGATGGATAGAGCTAGGTCTTCAAGCCATTGGGCTATGGAGTCAACAAACAGATAGCAAAACTGGACCAGATCATTAAAGGAAATGTTCACAAGGTAGGCTAGCAAAGCAAAATGCAAATCTTTAGGCCTAATGGGTGAAGTAATTCTAACTAGGGTGAAAGGGCACTTAAGAATCCTTGGACTGGGATCAGAATGAAGAATAGAGGATGATCATGAACAAAGGGAAATTAAGAATCCTTTGCTATAGATGGCTAGGGGTTATCTAAACTAAGGAGAAGTCAAGAATTCCTTAACTTAGATTTGTGAAGAAAACATACAATAATGCATAACAGTCAAGATAGAGTGCATTTAAGCAATTTCTGAAATATCATTCCTGGCTATACATTTAGATTTTAGAAATTTACACAAAATATTATGGAAAAAACATAAGGAAAAACAACATTGAACATGGGAGAATACTTATTTGTATTTCGATTTACACAAGAATCCTATAAAATATCTGATCTTTATTCCTTGATCTAGCAAGCCAATCCAGTCATTGATACAATAGAATTTTGATTTGAGAGAAAAAGTCTATAGAAATGTCTTGGAATCCACCCTACATACTTCGAAATATGAAGTATATATACAAAAATATTTACAAAATATCTCAAAACAACTTGAGAATTAATCTAGGGAATAAAAATAGCTTCTTGCATGAAGATAGAAATAGATGTTGAACTACTTCATGCTGTCCCTTTTGTTGTGGTGTTGCTGGCTGTTTTAGTTGAGTTGGAGCCCTTTGAGCTGGCTGATATTTATAGCACTTCTATGTTGGAATCTTCTTTACTTTCATCTTTCAACTGATACTCTTTGACCCTGTTGCTCTGCTTTTACCTGTTTTAACTAGTTGCCTTCATTTACTGTGCAGTAACTTTCTAATGTAAATTTATTACAGTAAATCTATCATTTTTTCCCACCATTTCACATCAGGTAGTTTTACATTCACCATCCTTCTGTAGATTTCATCTACCTCTGTGTACTTTGCAAAATTTGGCTTAGTGAGGAACAAATGTTTCACCTCATGCTCTAGGAAAAACAAGTTCTCCAATGTGTCATATAACACTTTGCCTGTTGGCAGGGCTTTAATGGCTGAAGAACTTGCTTGTTCCTTAGCCAATTTTCTTAGTCTATCTCCATAGTCCAGCTGGGTCATGAGTTTGTCATTGATGACCATAGGACTGGGAAGACCCTTCTCCCTCAAAATCTGAAACTTAGCCATGAACCTATCAATGGATACTTGCATGTTATGGCACTTCTCTTCTAAGTTAAGCATAAGGTTTCTTTTGGAAAGAACCTTCCTAATATCCAGAATGGCCTTAGTCCTATCTTCTATGTTAAGGTCATGGAGCTATATTTGTTCTTGTTGTTTAGGAAGTGGATGAGTATATTGGCATCCTCTAGTTTATTCCCCAATTCTTCCTTTACCTTTTGGATAGTTGTAGTAGCTATCTTTACTAATTCTGTATGCTCAAAGATTACCTAGATTGATGGCCAAATATCATTGATAGAGTCAATGATATTTTCCCACAACATCTCTTTGGTTTTTCCAAGTGGTTTCTATAGTGTCAAATATTTTTCCAAGATTTTGATTCTCTCACCCATTCTCTAGGCCTTCTGTGTTTCTTCTTTCTGCTTAAGTTGGGAAAGTTTGCAGTCAGTTTCCAAACTTGCCACCTTTTATTTTAACTTTTTAAGCTCTGTAGTTTGGATGAACATATCTTCCATGGCTTTCAAAAGTTCTACTGCTTTATCTGCTGGTGCTGTAAGCTCTGTGGTAACTGGCAAAGCTGTGGGAGGTGGAATTGTGGGTGCTAGTGATGCTGCCAATGTAGATGGAACTGCTATAGATATTGTAGGAATGACAGTTCTAGAAGTTGTGGCCATGTCACTTTGCTTCGACTGAATTAAAGTGTCCAACTCCTTCTCTATCTCCTTGAGTTGATTGTTCAGCTTCAGGTCCAAGTCCATGAGCTCTTCACGTCCTTGTTATGCTTCTAGGACTTTCCTTGTCTATGGGTGATGCATCTGGGGAATCTTTAGCTGCTTCTTCAGTGCAACAATGTCATCATTTTTCTTTTTAATCAACTGCTCTATAGCTTTTACATCTTTCGGATCGTGTCCCAATTCAATCACCAAGTCCTCTAAGGACTTGATTCTAGTATCCTTGGCCTATGAGGAGGCCTTCTCCAACTGAAATTGTGCTGATATATTGTTTAGGGAGTTCTGTAATTGGTGGGCAGCAATGGCCTTCCCTGTTAATGTGGAGTATATCATCTCCCCTGTTTTCTTGTGTAGTTCAATCTGGTTAATGGGATGAATATCCCTTGCCAGTACTTCAAAATCCACCTTTTTGAAATCTGATGCTGCTCTTGGCTGCTGAGTGGTTGGCTTGATGAAAGTCATCTGCATTTTCCCCTCTTTGATATCAAAGGCTGACATTAGCCTTGTTTGATTAGTGGGGGTCATCTTCAGATATTGGGCATATGTTTGGGCCTTAAGCCTCTCATTTCTGGCTTTGATCTCTTTGTATCTTTCCTTAATATCTTGGTCCTTATCTGCAGGCATTTTGAAGGAAGATACCTCAACACTTTGCTACCTCATCAACATCTGAGTCTGTGATGTGGAAGGCTCCTTCACACTCCCAGATGGAGTGGTGGACCTGCTTCTTTCAACCTCTGTGTTGGTGACCTCTACTGAGTCATCAGTAAATTCTTGCTCAGAGGCTGGATTAGACTTTTTCCTTTTGTTTGATTCTTGTTGTACATCAGAAGTAGGCATTCTTGAAGTGGAAGCCCCTTCTCTGTTCCTCTTTGGGACCTTCTCCTCATTCTGAGGAGCTTGCATGACTAGATGGGCACTTGAGGTAGTTGCTGGTTCTTCTGATGGTTCTGTCCTGGTTGACTATTTTGGCCTATCTGACTGTTCTGGCACCTGCAAGAAAGAACCCTCATCAAGTTGTTTTTCTAGGTCGATCAGAGCATTTTCTATGTCTATCTTGGTGCTGTCCTGATCAATTAAGGTTCCTTCCACCCATTCTTACTAGTTGGCATATGCTTCAATCTCAGGTATGGGATGGTGGATGAAAGGCCCTTGCTTGACCTTTTGTCTCTTCTTGGATATGAATTCCAAAGGGTCATATCTCCAAACAAAACTCCTTTGAAATTTCATGCTTTGTAATATAGCCTTTGCTTCATGGCTTGCTTCCCTAGAGTTGCAAATAAAGGGACCTAGTTGGTCTTTTATTTTGAAATTGGCCTTCTTCTTAGCATTGACAAAATTTGTCTCATCAACATTAATAATCCGTCTGTAGTATTTTAGAGCAAATAACCTCATTGGGAGGTATCTTGGAAGTTTGTATGGTACTAGCATGCAACCATAGATTCTGATTTCTGTATGGTTTTGGTACAAGTACCAATCACCCACCTTGGTCAGTTTTGAAAATTGAAGGACCCTTTTAATGTCTGCACTGATTCTTGGAGGAGGGATTCCTGTTATCATTGTCACAATTGGATGTACAAATAGGTCAATGAAGTCAACATATGAATATGGGGACTGATATTTATGGATCAATGGATTCCAAAAAATGATTGATCTGGGCTGACCCTTTGTGTCAAGTTTCTGCAGGGTGAATGGGAATTTGTCTGACTAATGATATAGGAAAAGATGGTACAAAACAAAGGAGTATTTGAAGACTCTCTCATTGCTTATTTTAAGAAACTGGTCATGCATCATATCAGCTATAAACTGGGCATAGTCATAGATAATAGCAGGAGGTTGCCTTGGAGTATAGATGGACATGAAAGACAGGACAATATCATCAATGTATTCACTGGTGGTATAACCTAGGACACTAGATATCATATCCACAATATTTCTCCCCCATGAGGAGAAAATGGTAGCTACATATGGAGGAGGATCCTTTGGGATGTGTTTTTCTTCTCTTATGAAAGTTTGGAACATTTCTGCCAATTTTGCAGTAGTAAGCTTAGGGAACTGGTCTAATAAGGCTCCAATTGAAAGAGGAGTCAAGTTTTGGCCAGGCTGGAGTTGTAACATCTCATTTATAGATTCTGCAGTGATAGTGAATAGTATTGTCTGGTTAGGGGACATGAATGTTCTTTGACTTGGAATATAATTGGCATGGAAGTAATGCACAATTTATAGTAAAATGTGAACTTGAGGAAATTGGTATTTAGGCAAATTGGAATCCCACAGACTAATTTCATCTGCATGGTTCAAGTACCTATCCCTACTTTGGTAGTATACTTTGAGCGGGGATTCTTGGACAGAGGTGTCCTTTATCTGAAAATCTTTGTTGTCTAGGGGAAGGTGGTCCAGGTCTAGATGGGGAGTGGTGACAGGTCTTACATCCATGGCAATTGGGGCAGCCATTCTCAATTCTTATGGATTTGAGTATGGGGGTAATTTATATTTTTAGGGCAAGTGTGTTCAACACAGAGTAGGTTTGAGTCCTTGAGCTTCTTTGATTAATTTTTAGCTTAACTAAGAAAACTCAATAATTGGTTTCTTTGAAATTTTCAGGGTAGTGGGTGAATACTGGTTTAAGTACTTGGAAATGGCATGAAATGGTTCTGAACAGGATGGCTGCTGACTGCAAATGTTTGAACGGTTTTTGTATAGGCTGGAAAGCTGACTGGGTGGTCTGCGGCGTCTTTGGAGTGTAATTAGATGTGGGTTGACGACTTCAATGTTTGCAGATGATGTGCATGCATGCAGAGGTTTACAGTTGAAATTTCAGTGAAAACAAATGATTTGGGGCTTTCTGGATTTTATATGCGAAGAGTGAGTTTTGGCGGGTACAGGGTGAACAATGGTCATTTTTTTGTGTAGCGGGCGGGTGGTAAACGGTTTCTATCGCACCGCTTTTAGGCGCTCGGTGGTATTTGGGAGGGGCTAACCGATTCCATTCATCAGCTGACATGTTGCATTGAGGGTTGGTGGAGAAACCACTTTTTCGGGCGGGTAAGGGACGAACGTCGGGTTGGCCGATATGGATGAGGGCCGTCAGATGAGGAGGGAGACGATCGCAGGTGATTGGGCAGGGAAACTGCATGGAGGCGAGTGGGGGAGCCCGGCGGGCACTTCATTACAACGGTTTTAGGGATTAATGATGGCTTAGAGAGTGATTAGGCCATTAGGGTGATTAATGGAGGACTTAAATTGCGCTTTATTAATTTTGATCGTAGATCGACCAATTAGAGATTTTGGTCGGGGTTTTAAGTGAGAATAATAACTTATAGTTAAACTAGGGTGTAGGGTTAATTAACCCATAGGAGCTATATATATACAGGGAATGGGTTTTTCATCGGGATTTAATATAATAAAATTAGTAATTAATATGAAAAGATGAGCGGAAAAGGGAAAAATCACTAAGTAAATGCTCTTTTTGTGAATTTGATGTTTTTCACATATTAACATTAATACTTCGAGTAAAGTGTTTTGGTGGGTTTTTTATATGAAAATGCTTCAGGTGGGGGGGGGGGGAAATGATTTTCCTAGGAAAAATTGTTTTATCCTTAGGAAAGGAACATTATTTAAGAAAATGAATGAATTGAAGGGGGGGATGAATTTTTATGAGGGGAATTTAGTACTTTATTACCCATAAATCATTGAGCCGAGGGTCCGGTCCCTCCAAAAGTCAGAGAAATGCTCTGAGTCTCTTTGACTTAAAGGTTCTAAGTACTTTGAACTTTATTTATGGGAAATTAGTTAAGTAAAAGGTGAAATGAATGGGGGACGTTAATTAATTGACTTTGAAATCCATTTGCATGTTTGATTGTTCATTCATATCTGGAACTTTTATGATGAGAATGATAAATCTACTTTTTGACTAACAAATCAACATACTTTTGCAATCTTTCTCCTACTTACCTATATATTTTCCCTACGATTTTTTATTCACTTTATTAGGGTGCATTTGAGCTAGCAAACCCTTATCAAATATTTTTCTTTCTCTTTACAATAGTAAACTAACTAAATCTAACCTTATTACATCCAAGGGCTTAGATTAAACTATTGAGCTCCTTTTATTTACTCTACCTATCTAATTATCTGCCAAGGTTACACTGTTT
This sequence comes from Pinus tabuliformis, assembly GCA_031772625.1. Taxonomy (NCBI): domain Eukaryota; kingdom Viridiplantae; phylum Streptophyta; class Pinopsida; order Pinales; family Pinaceae; genus Pinus; species Pinus tabuliformis. The sequence goes on along the minus strand of CM062812.1, from coordinate 618,359,638 downwards.
GGCCAAATTTTTATTCTCTATCTATAGACATGAAATTGAAAACATGAAATAGCCAAGTTTAAACATTTTGACTATCATGGATTGTGGCAAGGATCCCAAGCTGCACACAATCTTTTATTATGCATAAAAAATAAATAGGAGTGGCATTTTGGCTTGCTCACTTTCATGGTCTTTTTTCTTTTCTTGGGGTTCATATTTTTCATCTTTTTTGACCTTTTTCTTCTTTTTGTCCTTTGATTATTCTTTTAGGACATACCCTCTTTACATTTTTTAATTTTTTGAATATGGAAATCATATGCAAAAGCAAAGGTATGTACAATATTACAAGGTTTAATCTCAGTCACTCAAAATTATGACTCCTATTGGTATAGGAACCTAACAATCCCAAGTAATGATTTTGTTTGAGAGTGCCACCCAAAGAAATAGCTTGAATTTTAGGGTATCTCCTATCCTTTAGACCTTCTTCCACCACCATTGAGAATTTAGGTTCTACTCTAAATAAAATATTGCCTCATATCTAGGTTTGGACATGTAATAATTACCCATAGAACTCCTTGCCCAAATTAGTGGGTCTTCCTCATCCCTCAAATGTTGTTGGTGATTAGCTTATAGACAAAAGTTTCCCACTCCTCCACTTCTAACTTCTGCAAACCCAAAATTTCATACTTCAACTAGATACCACCTAATAAAGGAAGGCCTATTCCATCATTAATATTACCTAAAGTTAATCTAATGAGGGATTCAAAGGAATCTTGGAGCTCCAAGGATAACCAAAAACCAAGTCCCTGCTACATCCCATCCCACCTAACCGCCCCCTGATTAAAAAAAAAAACACAAACAAACAAACAAATAAGGTTCATTCCCAACCTTACACTCTTTTCATCAACAAACTTGTAGGCTAGCCACTTCCCCACTAGTGGGAAATCTTAAAACAATTATTTCCAAACAATATAGGCATGAACATGCCTATTTCTAGGGCTCATGATTCAATTTAGCACTAACATCAGATACATGTGTTTTTGAAGAAGGGCATCTCTCTACAATCTAGAGATTGAAATCACTTTCCATAAGCTTTTGGCTACAAGTGCCTTGGAAACATGGAAATTATTCTTGAGGCCCTATTATACTTCCTTCTCAGATCTTGGAAGTCTCTCCCATCCAACCAAGGCCATTTTCTCCTTTACATGATTACCAATCTACAATAAGTAGAATATTTTCCTTTTGATCTTTCACAAGATGCCCTTGGGGATATATGTGAGTGACAACCAATAGACTAGTGTAGCTTCTAATTGAATTTTACCAAAGTTAATTAATATTCCACCTAAAGAGAGCCTTTCAGTGTACCAAGAGGTAACCTTATTCCTGATCTTACTATAGAGCCACATCTAATCATGTTAGCCATATTAATTTTTGTTTAGTAGAAACCAAGCTACTACAACCCACTCGAGAATTCACCCTTTTGAACATGTAATATTTATAGAATTGATTCAGTTGTTGTCATTCCACTACACTATGAAATATTTATGTTGGTTTACTTCCATTTTCTGTCATCTAAAAAACCAAATTCCAAACCTAAGATATTAAGGATAGCACAAGCTTGAGCCTTTTGGTAGTGATCTTGGAAATACTATTATAGAAAACATTACAAAGAAAATGGGTCTAAAATATTAAAAAATCTTAGGAATATCTTTCTTGTGAATCATAGCTAAGAAAGTGGAGTTAAAAGCCCCTAGAATCTTACTAAAGCTCCTAGATTCATCCACAACTAGTAATAAGTCCTTATGAAACAAATCAAGAAAAATTCAAAAGATTCAATGGACCAACCATCGTATCCAAGGCTTTTATATCTATGTAATGACACTATAACCATTGTTAATTCCTACATGGAGACCTCTTTAATAAGGTCCTATTTTCATCCTAACTCATAAAAACTAGGAAGAAAGAAACCATTTGAACTATTGTTGTAATGTTATTACTAGGAAGTTACTTGTAAAGATTATTGAGATTATTTTTGACCACTTCTACTAGATCCCTAAAATCATGGGCCAACTCCACCTTCTCATTCTTTATGCTCCATATAGTATATATACTTTTCCTCATTTTTGCATAATTGTGGAAAAACATAGTGTTTTAATCACCTTGAGTTATCCATATAGCTCTACTTTGCTTCTTACTAATACATTAGTTCATTTTTGACATTTTCCCTCAGTTTTATACTCTTCAACTCTACATTCCTAAAAAGACAATTCATATTTAAATTGAATAAATTGGTTATATCTTTTGTCAAATTCCAAAACTTCTCTTAAGAGCCTTTGAATTTGACCCTTTCCCATTCTTTAGTTTTCCTTTTGATTACCACCATATTGTTAGTGAACTAGTAGATAGCTTAGTTCCCTAATTGACTTTCATAATGTCTCCCTTCATCGTGAACCAATTTTTTGAATTTTAGGTCCTTGAGATAATGAGAACTAAACTTACAAGGAAAATGAGGTTTTGGGATAATAGCCCCCACTTGAAGTAATATTGGAACATGGTTAGATGACCCTCTTTCTTCTCTCCATACCATCCCTCACATTATTGTTCCTCCATATCAGTTTCATAGACATATGTGATGGGCACCTCAAATGCCATCTTTTCCACATCCATTTTCCACATTTTTGACAATTTTTGTCTATCATAATAGTTATCTTAGAGCTTACCATTTCTTATAGTAATATATTACCCCACAAATTATGTCATTTTAAGTGATTATGCCAGTGTGATTAAGAGAAAACTAACCTTTTATGTTTACTAATGAAAAAATCTCATTAGATATTATTCCAAATAGGTTGTTAGATATGCTATTGTAGGTGGTCATGTTGTTACACCTGCCACTACTTGTCATTGTCATTTCCATAACACTTGCCATTGTAATTGTTCTAATACTCTCCATTACCATTTCTACCATTATTGTAACACCTACCATCATCGTTGTTGTAACACTTGTCCTTGTTATTGTTATAACACCTACTGTCATTGTTGTTGTAACATTTTATATTATTGTTGCTCTAACACTTGTTATTACCATAGTTATTACACAAGGTTGTTACACGAATTTGTTACATCAATTTATTACACCATCAATTCTTGTTGTTGTTACACCAGTTGTTACAAAACTAGATGTTGAATCTATTATACTTGATGTCGTTGATCAATTAAGTGGCATAGATTTGTTATTTGAGGAAGAAGACAACTATGTAGTTGAAGGTTTTTAGTTAGTTAGAGGAGACAACTGGATTGCATCAATTGACTACTTTACTTCAATGCCTAAGCCATGTGGTTTTGTTATCATGTTGATCGACTGATGTGGATGCCATGTCACAATTTGAATTTTTTTCCATTTAACCAATTCGTTGGAAATGAAATTAAGAACAACCCAAGAATTGTAGATTCTCATAGCTTCCATTAATTCTTTGCTAATATAAGATGTTATAGAAATTTATAAAAACCTTGCTCAACTCAAAAAGGGAGGAGAAGAATTGTTATTGTAATTTTGATAATTTGTACATTGTTATTTATTTAATAAAAGTGTTTTTTCATTCATGTGCATTTATCTCTTGTGGTTAATGAGCTTCTAAGTTTGATTTTTATTGTTAGATTCACATGGTACCTCGTCTAAGGAGGTAGGACCCCCTCCTTTGTCGGGTACTATTGCATCTTGGTAGAACTTTAGTAAGTATTTTGGTTGCTTCATTCAAGATTTCTATGTGTGATTTATATTAACTTTTGTTAGTTCCAAGAATTAATACCTTGTTACAACAACATACATCCTCTTGTTAATGCAATCTACTTTATGTTTGTAATCCAACTGAATAGCTCTAGAGTTCTCACCTGTGAATTATTGTAACAACAACAGGTTGATTTTCTGTGTAAAAAACATAAGTCCAAAATCATGGGACATGTATTCCAAGTTGAATATTGGGAAAAACATAGTGATGGGTATCACTTGTGATTAATTTATGGCTATGGAAATTGGAAAAGGAAAAGTGGCAATATCTGACATTTTATTTATGAAATAAAAGAACATAGGAGAAACGGAAGGTGAAGAGACACAAATTTGCATGAGAGGGAAATTGAAGGAAAAATGAAGAAAATAGAGCCTCAATGATAAAATGGCTTCTGAGGATCAATTGCTAGATTTTTGACAGTTTTTGGGTGGAGCTCTCTTCTATTCTCTCATTCTCTCATATTCTTACGAGCATGCTTGGAGCATTCTAGTTTCACTTGGATTGGATAAACAAGGAAAAGGAAAGCATGTGCAAGGGAATATGTGGATCAATAGCTATAGTTGGATTGCTTTGCAGATAACATGTTGCATGTATGATCTCCTTGTTGATTTATGGATGCATGGTATACACATGTGATTTTTTGGTTATGTGTTGTCATTGGCATGGTATACACATGTGTTGCAACTAGGTGGAGAGGCAATAGAGCCTTCTTGGTCATTCTCAGATGAATCTCAGACTATTATGATAAGATATGAATTCATGACCTATAACTTACATGTTTTCCATGTGTTTGATGAAATGCCTAGTGTGTTCTTGGAAGTCTAGGTCAATTTCTTGATTCGAGTTTGAATTTTTAGCTTTTTCCTCATTCCAATATGATTTTAGAAAGTCTTAGGCAGTTTTGGGTAGGAATCTGGCGGCTGGCCTAAAATTGTGGCTCAGATCCCGTGACCGCACCCTTTGAACTTGAGATTTTCGGCTATAACCACATGGAAGCAGTGTCATGTGTGTGGTTGGAGCCCTATAACCGAACCCTTTCTTTATTGTGCATGCGATTGGGACTTAAGATGTGAGAAAAGTAGCCCCAGCTCAGGGTTTGGTGACCTAGGGTGGTCCTTTGGTCCATGAGTGTCATGTAGCCCTAAGTGATGTTTGTGAGAAGTTCATTTATTGACCCCACTTTCATAATTGAATCTTGGAGGTCGGGTCACATCATAGTAACTCTTCATCTCATGTTTACCCTGACAGGCTTGGGAATTGGGTAAATATGGGAGTAGGTGGTTACAGTGTGGTATCAGAGCTTCCAAGTTCAAACACTTGGACTAGATGGGATAAATGTATATAGTTATGCATGCATAGTAGGTAAAACATGCATCATGGTGGTCCTTATGTAGTTTGTGTCATCATGATGTTGTTCGTATGTTATGATGTCAATATGTTGGCTGAGATGGAGCAAGAGATGCAGATTATCAGATTGAGGTTGCAACACTGGACCTTGGGGTAAGAGAAGATCGTCATACAAGTTGTATGTTTGGAAAGTAGGTATGATGGTTAATGGTTTTTATATGCATTATGGCTATATAGATGCTTGTCATTCTATTGTTTTTGTGGTTATATGCATGATAGATGCTAGTTAATCAGTGTGGTCATATGTGCGTGCGTCATTTAGTCATGCATGGTAGTTAACTTGTTGTTATATGCATTGTAGTCATGCACATGATGATTATGGTCATTTCATTTAAGATCTTGATATTATATGTATCATGATAAATTGAATTGGTCTGTGTAGATGCTTATGATTATGATATTTAGGTATGAGTTGATATACTTGTGATATTGTGTCATACTAATCTGGATTGGTCCGTACAAATTTCATAGCCTCCCCTGAGATACATTAAGGTATGAGTTTGATTATGTCGTCTATTTGGTTTACCTAACATGGTATGTTTGTAGGAAATAAAGGATCAGGGATAAAGAGCATAGTAGTGGACTACGGTTCACATGACTCCCCTTACAGGCCTGATGTGAAGTCTACAGAATTGAAAAGTGGCATGATTATGTGGCATGTTTTCAAGTAAAAAATGTATGAGAGATGAAATCAAGTTTTGGAAAGTGTGGTTAAATTTAGTAGAGCTTTGGAGATCCCATTTCAATAGTTGGACATTAGATATCAGGCCATTATAGTAGCTACCTCCTTCTACCTTAGTGTGGACCATGGATAGTAAGGGGTTATGTTTACGTGTAGTTTGAATGTTTGATTAATTTCATGATATGAGTATGTGTCTATAAGATTGCATGAAGAAATGATCTTGTTTTAAGATGGTTGTACTAACACAATATGTGCTGAGACAGTTGATATGCACTTGAGTGCAAGTGGGTGCTAGTTGTAGTATTATGACTAATGACTGTGAGTTGATTATGACATGGTTGTTAGTCTTGGTAAAGGTTGATTTCAAATTAATAGACATGATGTCTTGATATTTGGAACATGTGACTAACATGTGTGAACAATTGTAGGGAAACATGCTTGGTATTAACATGACAAGATAAAAGAAAGGAATTGGGTGAGAATTCATTTGGCTATGTTTGGAAACCACAATTCCAAACGCGTGAGTGCTTTGCATAAATACAAGAAGTATTCTTAACCTTGATTTTGTTTGATATTATGTGGATAGGTGTTATATTCCTGAACATGTATTTGATAGGTATAATAGCTAGTTTTAAGTTATGGTTAGATTCGTTAAGGAATTGGAGTCCCTTGAGAGATGATATATGTGCATGTTCATTTACAGGTCAGCATGTTGGGTACAACAAGGTAAGGTAACCAATATACAATTATGTTTATTTATGCACTAATAGTTTTGTGTTTATGGTAGCATGATGCAGGGGATTGCATGGGAAGAGAGACAAACATGAAATCTTGAAGAAGGCTCGGGTCGAGTTTTCCCTTAGAAGCGTTGGAAACCCATGGGGATTGAGTCATGGTTTTTGTTGAAATTTTTGTGCTTCTGGTTCTTTGTGATTTGTTTGCACTTGATTTGTAGTTTTGTTTATGTCTGGTGCATGACCATGCCACTTTGTTTGTGGTGTCATATTGCTATCATTTTTTCATGGTTTTATTCTTGTTTGTTTCTTGTTCTTGCCTTTTATGTTTTGAGGGCCTTTGGAATTGGTTGGACAAAGAGGAAAGTTAATGGAACTTAGGGAGAGTTGAATGGAACCCAACAGGTAATGTAAGACCCAAGTGAAGCCTGGTTCATGTCACGTTCATGTATAAGGGCAACTGAAAGCAAGAATATGACAACCAATTGGATTGGTTAGGTCCATTGGGGTAAATGTACAGTGGCAGGACAACCATGAGAAAGGTAACAAGAGAGGTAAAGTAAATGGATTTGAGGCATCAAATGATTTCGTTAAGTTGGGAACTATTTTTCTTGATGTTGTGCATGGATAAAGGGAGTTATCTTAACCTTTACATTATGATATCTGGTAATTATGTTGCGATCATGATTATGTCAGTGTCTATATATGTATACATATATGTATGTATGCCATTATTTGACAGGGTCGTCGAGGATTATGTTTGTTTTAAGTTAATGTTTATATGTATATATGTATGTATGTATTTCGTTGTCTGATAGGGTTGTCAGGGATCATTCTTGTGGAGGAATGATTACCTATGCAGGTGAATGACATGAAGGGGTTCTTGATTTTATGATAAATCAAGTAGGTAGAGTAGCCCTAATAAATATATGAGGTCATTATCATGTGAATATGAATTGATATTGTGTGTTTATACTATGCATATGTTTATGCTATGGTGGGTAATGTTGAGGGATACATAAGAGGAATCAAAGCAGTGTGATTTGTGACATGTTGGGACAAACATGGATAGTGGAAAGAACCGCAGGCCCAAAATTTGGATTGTGGATGAACACAATAAGGCGTGGGAAATAATTGGAAGCAAGTTTTCTTGGTTGAGACACTGTGGTCTCTGGATGTGCAGTACTGTTGTTGTCTACATTTTGTGCTGGTGGTGTTGTGTACACGTGGTGCTATGTACATGTTGCACATGTGGTCTTGTGTACATGTTGTGCATGCAGTGTTGAGGACATGTTGTGTAGGTTTTGTTGTGTACATGTTGTGTCGGTGGTGTTGTGTACATGTGGTGCTATGTACATATTGTACATGTGGTGTTTTGTACATGTGGTGTTGAGGAAATGTTGTGCAGGTGTTGTTGTGTACATGTGGTGCAATGTGCATGTGGTGTTGTGTACATGTTGTACATGTAGTGTTGTGTATATGTGGTGTTGTGTACATGTTGTACATGTAGTGTTGTGTATATGTGGTGTTGTGTACATGTGGTGTTGTGTACATGATTGTGCAAGTGGTGTTGTGTACATGTGGTGTTGTGTACATGTTGTGCACGTGATGCTATGTACATGTGGTGTTGTCACTGTTGCATGTGTTATACAGGTGGTGTCATGCACATGAGGTGTTGTGTATATGTTGTACATGTGGTGTGGTGTACATGTGGTGTTGTGTACATGTGATGTTGTGTACATGTTGTACAGGTGGTGTTGTATACTTGTGGTGTTGTGTACATGTTGTACGTGGTGCTACATACATGTGGTGTTGTGTACATGTGGTGTTGTGCACATGTTTTACATGTGGTGTCATGTACATGTGGTGTTGCGTACATATGGTGTTGTGTACATGTTGTGCATGTGGTGCTTTGTGCATGTTGTACATGTGGTGTTGTGTACATGTTGTACATGTGGTGTTGTGTACATGTTGTGCATGTGGTGCTGTGTACATGTTGTACATGTGGTGTTGTGTACGTGTTATACATGTGGTGTTGTGTACATGTTGTACATGTGGTATTGCATACATGTCATACATGTTGTGTTGCATACATGTCATACATGTTATGTTGTGTACATGTGGTATTTTGTTACGTGTAATGTGTAGTCGTTGTATCATGAAGTGTGTAATCATTGTGTTGTACACCGAGTGTAGGTGTATGTGTTGTGTTGTACACTGGATGTAGGTGTATGTATTGTGAGGTACACCATGTGTGGGTGTATGTGCATGATGTACACTGTGTAAATGTATATGCGATTGAAGAGAAGAGAAAGCATTGGGTGCTTGTTAGGTGTGGCAACCGGTCCGGTGTGCATATGGAAAGGACAAAGAACAAAGGTAGAAGCAAAGAACCTATTGACATATAAGTATCAGTATTAATTATGCATGTGATTTATGACTCTGATTTATGATGCTTACATGTGATCTATGATTTTGATGGTTTTGTTTTTAGCTAACCATATGTGATATGTTTATACATGATGATTTGATCAAATATCTAGTTTGACTTATTGTGACAGGAAGTAAACAAAATTACAAGGTACCTTATTGACAAGCTACCAATGAGGTATGATTTGAATTTATTTAATTTCCTTTTGAATCTAATGACAATTATGTGCTTGGTACATGAAAGCATGGAAAATGTTCAGGTTTGGGTGGTTGGAAATGCTCAGTTTGGATGGTTGGAACTAGCTGCAAGAATGTTAGCAGTAGTGGTGAAAGGAAATGGAACATGCAACAATATATTGGTAAAGCACTTCAAGAGAAAGGCCATTGTGGGACAATGGTACCCAATAGTGTCCATTGATTTCCATGAGCATGCTATGACTGGTATGATGGTTTTGAGGCAAGGATATGCTTTGGTTTTTGGAACTTCTGATGTGATTAAACCTTACCAAGGGATGGATTGTCCGAGGGACTGTGTAGCAGAGAAGGGGATGCCAACGGAACTTGGAAGTTGTGTTACTACATGAAAGGGGGTGACCTGATCACCCGAGGGACTGTGTAGCAGAGAAGGGAATGCCAGGGAATGATTTTTTGTTGTTGTCATTAGCATTGATAGATGGAATCAGAAGCACATTAGGAGTGTGCCCTGGAACAATGAGCAAGTAAATGTTCACTGAGAGAACAAGTAGCGCAAGGATCGTAGCACTAGAAATTGGATGCAGGGTTGACTTTGGCAGTGGATTCTAGACTTTTTGAGAAGGAGGTGAATCTTGGTATTACTTTGAGGGTGGAGGTGTGAGCCTCTGGATTCCCTTGTTGTGGATGTAGGAATTATATCCTTTTATTTTTTGGTTAGAGAAAATGTGCATATGTATATATGTGTATTTTATTGTGAATATTGTATCGAGTTGGATTTATAAAGCTCCATAGATAGTATGGTTATTTTCTAGTTGAAGCAAATGTGCATACGTATATGTGATTTTTATTGTAAATATCGTAATGAGTTGTGTTATAAATCTCTAGTAAACAATATGTTTGATATGTTTTCAACAAAAGTTATTGTAAATACTACAACGAGCTATGTTATAAAGATCCATAGCTAGTATGTTTGGTTTGCAGTGGTTTGTTGGTCATAGGTGTCATAGAACACTGAGGACAGTGTTTCCCTAAGGAGGAGGGCTTTGTAACATCCCCTGGTTTATTTTCCATGTTAAAAATATAAGACCAAGGTCATGGAACACACATTCCAAGCTAAATGTTGGGAAAAACATAGTGATGGGTGTCACTTATGATTAATTTATGGTTATGGAAATTGGCAAAGACAAAGTGGCAATAGTTGGAATTTTATTTGTGAAATAAAGGAAAATAGGAGAAAAGGAAGGTGAAGAGACACATATTTTCCTAAGAAGGAAATTAAATATAAATGAAGGAAAGAAGAATAAAATAGAGGCCTAAATGATAAAAAGGTTTTTAGGATCAGTTGCTAGCTTTTTTATGGGGTTTGGGTGGAGCTCTCTTCTATTCTCTCATTCTCTCATACTCTTTCACACTTAGATAATTCATGGAGCATGCTTGGAGCATTCTAGTTTCATTTGGATTGGAGAAAGAAGGAAAATGAAAGTAGGAAAGCACAAGGGAATAAGTGCATCAACAACTATAGTTGGATTGCTTTGCAGGTAACAAGTTGAATGTATGATCTCCTTGTTGATTTCTGGATGCATGGTATATGCATGTGATTTTCTAGTTATGTGTTTTCATTGACATGGAGGATTTCCTAGATTAACAATGGTTTTAGCCTTGCCTTTCCATTTCCTCGATAGCCATGGTGTTGTGCGTTTTCCACTTTATTGTTTTTCTGATTGGTGCTCATGTTCCTTATGGTTGTGGGTTGGAACAAATACTCTAGAGGCCCTGGAACAACTTGGGTTGAGTTACTAGTACTAAAGCCTAGGTTTGGACAAATGCTCTAGAGCCCTTGGTGGGTTGAGTTACTAGTCCCTAGAGTCAGGTTGGATAAACGCTTTGGAACCTTGAAAGGTTGTGGGTTGAGTTACTAGTTCCTGGAGGCCTTGACAACTTGGGTAGAGACCAATCTGGTTGGTGTTAGTGATGTTCAACTGTGGAGGTCCTGTGGCCTATGGAAGCCCTGGTTTGGTTTTGTCTTGGTTTATTCCATGAGATCCCACATTCATGCTTGCTATATCCCGTGGGGGTGATTGGATGAAAGAGAGATTTTGTTCAACCCAATCTATGATCAGGTAGTACGTAGAAGTCCTTGACTTTGTTGGTATTTTCCTAAGTTAATATGAGGCATTTTCTTATTGTGATCTATGGACATTTGTAGTATTATATTGATGATATTATGGATGAGTTGCCATGGTTTCTATGTTGGTTATTTTATGGCTATATAATGTGTACCATTTATGGATCTTGTCATGAATCATTTAGTTATTGATTGATTAATGAATGTGTATACTAATAAGTGTTGTTGTAGCTATGTGGAGAGGGAATAAAGCCTTTTTGGTCATTCTCAGATGAATCTCAGCCTATTATGGTTAGATATGCATTCATGACCTATAGCTTACATGTTTTCCATGTGTTTGACAACATTTCTAGTGCGTTTTAGGTAGTCTAGGCCAATTTATTGATACAAATTTGAATGTTTAGCTTTGTCCTCATGTCAATAATGATTCTAGAAAGTCTCAGACAGTTTTAGGGAGGGGTCTAGAGGTTGGACTAGAATTGTGGCTTAGATGTTGGGACTACACCCTCTGAACTGGAGATTTTGGGATATGATCGCATGGAAACAATGTTATGCATACAGTTGGATCCCTATAACCATATCCTTGCCTTGTTGTGCATGCAGTTGGAAATTAATATGTGAGAAAAGTATCCCCAGTTCAAGGTTTGGTCACCTAGGGGTGGTCGTTTGGTCCCTGAGTGTTTTGTAGACTTGAGTGATGTTTGTGAGAAGTTCAGTTGTCTACCCCACTTTCATAATTGAAGCTTGGAGGTTGGGTCACATCATAGTAACTCTTCGTCTCATGTTTACCCTGATAGGCTTGTGAATTAGGTAAATGTTGGAGGAGGTGATTATAATTATGTTGTGTATAGTAATTTGAAGAAGCTTGGAACATAATTGTAGTTTTTCTAATTCGTTTATGTTTTGTGTAGAGTTCCATATTCATTTAATTATAGAATTAAGGGTTTGAAGTTATAGATTGATAGAGTCACCACATAGTCCCTTTAATTTCTTGCAAGAATTGTTTTCTTTAATTTCCAGTAGCAAGTGTTTAATTTTTGTTTTGTTTGCAACTTAGCTAGCCTTTCTTTTCCTACATCTAGTCAATAGTTTCCTTCCTACAATTAGACTTAAAATTTGTGATTAATAGAATAGTTATTTCCTTTCCTACAATTTCATTTTCAATTAATTCGCTATCATAACAAACGATTTCATTTCATTTTCAGTTTGTCATTCTTAGTATTGGTGACTTTGTTCAGAAGTCTTATAAAAATCCCATTTTGCAATCATTATCTTTTGTTCCAATTATTGTAACTTCAAAGCTAGAACAATATTTGAATAGGTTGTCCTAGCACATGTAGTGCACGACAGTTCACATGTTCCATACATGCCCTTGGTTTTATAATTAAATGTGCAATTTTTCACTTGTCTTTCTAAGTAATTAGAAAGGTGATTAAAAGAAACATCAAAAGACTCTTCATCACAAAGACAAAAATCATCAATCTTCTTTAGGAAACACTCAGCTAGAGGGATCATCCTTCCCTTCCCCCCCAACACTTCATTGTTTCTCAAGATGAAATTCATATCTCCTCCCACAATTACATTATCCTTCCTAAGTTCCATTTTTTTTGTAAGCTTGGTAGGATTACATCTTCATCACGTCTAGTATATCACCCCGATTGGGGTGGATAATTGAACCAGTGACTTCACATCAAGGAGTTCTTTAACATAGCACCAAATCACCATCTATCCAAGACCCTGTGGACTACATTATCCTTCCTAAGTTCCATTTTACTAAAAAAGGAATCCCAATAAACTTCCATGGCTAATAAAGGCCCATTAATATTGACAATATTGAAATTATATCTAAATTTAGAGAGAAAAGTGTTGAAAATGGCAACAAGAAATGTTAAAAATAGAATCCAAAAATTCAATTTAATTTATCCTTGAATTAAATTATGAATTAAAATTGTAATTCTTTTCTCATAGCAACTTGTAATATTTAAATAAGTTAAGTTGACTTAGTTAATGTAGGAATTTCAAGTTGGCAGTCTTTTGGAAGTCATGTATATCTTCTCCTTAAGATTTAGGGGTCCAGGATGAGTTTAATTATGAGTTGTAATTAGATAACTCAGTTTACTGAGTTATGTTCAGTTAAATTAGTTCCAAACTGTTTATGGAACTAATAGAGAGTTAACAGTTAGTTGGTGCACTAGTGCATCCACAAGTGCCACTCCAGTTAATTGAAGATTCCACCATCAGAAAATCATGCATGTTGATTCCGAGAAAGAACCGGTTGAGACTAGAGTGCATGGACAATGTACTATCAGTTGTATGATTTACTGAGTTGTAAATATCATGCATGCAATCATAGAAGGACCTAATTTTGGATTGCACAGTTATGGATGAGGAATTTCCCTTTAAATACAAGCTAATTATCTCAGGAATTATGCAAACAATTAGAAGCTTGGAGGCTTGGAAATTTGGCTAAGTATTAGCCAAAGGAAGTCATCAGACAGAGGACAGGAAATACTTGTGCAGGTTAAGCTCAAGGTTGAGCAGAGCATATTTTATTCATTCAAATTCTTTGACCAAGGGTGCAAGGAATCAGGGACTTGGAGCAGCAACAAATGCTAGAGATTGGCTTGAGCTTGCTTGTGAGCAAGGAGATTAATCATAATAAGTGTTGGGATTATTCTTGTGAGAACAAGCATTGTATTATCATCATGGATTTTTGATTTAATGCAATCAAGATAGTGGGGGTTTCTAGCTGAGGTTTCCCTTGATACTTATTGTGTTATGTGCCAATGATTTATCTTCTTCTTGTTCATATTGTTTTCATCGATCTATTGGCTTCCGCTGGTTGAAAGTAGAAGTAGATTCTTGTCCTGTTCTTTAGTAAATTGCATGAGCTTGTGAATCTACATGAAATTCTACAAAAAGCACCAGAGAAATGGAATTATGAATAAAATAGATACACCCTAACTAGAGAGTCTTGTACCCTACCCATCATTTTACCTTAGATTTCCCTTCTACACTAAGAGCTTCAAACCTCCTCCTGAGAAGGGATGACAATAACATATCTTTAGTAATGGATTCTTGAATCAAAGTTACCTTAAGGTTATTTGTTGCACCTACCCTTGTAAAAGATTTCCTTTATAAACACTTCCTAGACATCATATATTATAAGAGAGCACAATCATTTTGAAATTTTACAGTGGAATTTGTTTGCTCTAAGTGCCCCTTGAATAGTTATCTCATTGTTAGATAAAACTTCCAAGTCAACTTGTTTCTTTATTTGAGAAATGAGACATTTCCTACTAGGATTGGCATAGTCACCCCCTTGAGTCATACCTATATTCCATTCAATTCCCTATTTATCCAATACAAATAACTTTCTTTTTAGCTCATCTTAAAATTTATTTTTGTTAAGGTTCCACTCTAACTCTCTTAGTTCATAGAATAGATTGGTACTAAAATGAATTAAGGTACATATCTATTAAATAAAGACACTTGACATAGTAGAGTATGACATCAATAAATATAAATTTTATCCTTAAAAAAGGTCTACTAGTTATTGGTTACAACCTAATTAATGGAGACACACTAATTAGTTAGGGTTTTGGTCAATTAAAAACTATATATTATAGTAAAAGGCATATGATTGGTTGTCATGTGAATATTACTCTACTTGGATCTTTGCTTATGTGGAAGGATTCTCACTCAAAGAGATAAGCAAACATTGCATCGAATTATGAATATTAATAAAGGTTTGTTTACTATTATTATTTATGAATGTTTTCACACATTTTCTTTCTATAATTAGATTTCCTATTATCTTACTCTATTTATTTTGTTTCCACGTCTATATTCTATTTATATCTTTCCAAAGGGAAAAAACATGTAAATTTATTCATCTTGAAACAAGGAACAAAATAACATTCTATAGATGCTGAAAGCATTCCATAAGATAAGCCTCTCAACTTATGAGCTAAAGAGAAAAATAATGAAAAAATTGCATATGAACATACAAAGTTAATTATGATAATAACAACTTAACTTTTTGTTGGGTGTGGAGCGTGATTACCTTCTTTATTTAGAGGTATTGCCACATTGGACCCCAGTTCGTAATGTGGCGGTAACGTTGCCCGTAAAATGTATGTTGCAAGGGGGGTCCAGGGGGGTTGCGATATTCGGGAGCCCCCCCCTGGCGGGGGATCGGGGGCAACACCCCCGAAGCTAAAAATAGATGTAAAATTGCCTTGTAAAATGTTGTAATTTCGTAGTCAATCTGGGCCATTCATTAGGTGGAGATCTGATGGTAGAAGTTATATTTAATTTAGGGATTTTTTTCGCTAGAAGGAAACCCCTTGCTATATATGAGGGAATTGTATTGCGTATATGTAGATCCGTATTCTGAGCAAGAAAGAGAGAGGAGATTATGTGAGAGCGAAGAGGGAATTACAACGGATCGGCTGTAGGTTGTATCTCTTCAGTTTGTTGAATAATATAAAAGGAAGGACTGGCTGTTTCTTCGTGGATGTAGCCCAAATTGGGTGACCACGTATATTTGTGTCTCTCTTGTTTTATGTCTTTTATGTGTTTATATTTCTGCAATATATTTTATGTGTTCCATTGCTCTGTAATATATAATTTTCTAACAACTGGTATCAGAGCTGAAGGTCTATTTGGCTGATAAACTTGCAGGAGAGAAGGGTTCCTGGTTCGAGTGGGAGCAATGACGGAAGATGGTAGGTTTAGGGTCAAAAAATTTAACGGCCAAAACTAACAGCTGTGGAAGATGCAGATAGAAGATTATCTATATCGAAAATATCTGTACCTAACATTGAACGGAAAGACAAAGAAGCCGACGAGTATGACAGACATAGAATGGGATATTCTTGACAGAAAGGTGCTTGGAACAATACGGCTGTGCCTAGCAGCGTCGGTAGCATTTAATATTTCAAAGGAAACGACAACAGAGGGTTTAATGTCGGCATTGGATAAATTATATGAAAAACCCTCGGCCTAAAATAAGGTATTTCTTATGAAGCGTTTATTTAATATGAAGATGTCAAAAGGTGGATTTGTTGCTGATCATTTAAATGAATTTAATACAGTTACCAGTCAGTTAAGTTCTATAGGGGTAACTTTTTATGATGAAGTTAGGGCTTTATTATTTCTATGCTCATTGCTAGAAATTTGGAATGGTTTAGTTATGGCCAATAGTAACCATGTCTCTAGATCTAGTACTTTAAATTTTGATGATGTTATCGGTGCAATCCTTAGCGAGGAAATGCGACGAAAAAGCTCTGGTGAGACATCAGGTAATGCTTTGATTGCAGAGACTAGGGGAAGAAAAATGGAAAGAGGAAAGAGCCCAGGATATCGCAGTAAGTTAAGGAAGGCTAGATCCAAGTCTATATTGGGGATAGTGTGCTAGAAATGCGGGAAGAAAGGACACCTGAAGAAAGACTGCAAGTCTCGGAAGGGAAAAGAAGGAGATGCGTAGCAAGAAAACAATCATGAAGCGAATGTGACAAGTGATGTGTTGCAAGATGCTTTGATTCTTTCATTAGAAAATGTTGTTGGTGCCTGGGTGGTAGATTCAGAGGCCTCATTCCATGCCACACTTGATAGGAAACATTTTCATGATTATGTTCAAGGAGAGTTTGGATAGGTTCGATTGGGTGATGAGAAACCCTATAAATCATTGGAATGGGTATAGTTTTCATAAAAAAACAGAACGGAAAACAATGGCTATTGAAGGAGTTAAGGAATGTTCTAGATCTGAAGAAAAATTTGATTTCAACAAGGCAGTTGGGAGGTGAAGGTTGTGTGACTACTTTTACAGATAAAACTTGGAAGGTCACTAAAGGAGCCCTGGTAATAGAAAAAGGAGAAAATGTTGGTACATTGTATTTATGCAATGGTATTTCTAATTATGTTAATGATTTAACCTCTACAGGAGAAGATACGACATGTGGCATCATAGGCTCAGGTACATGAGTGAGAAGGGGATGCAGATTATTCACTCAAGAAATTTGTTGCCAGGTTTGAAGCATGTGGATGTAAAATTTTGTGAGAATTGTGTTTATGGAAAACAGAAGAGAGTCAGATTCCTCAGAGTTGGGAAAGAAAAGAAGAGCGAAAAATTAGAGCTTGTGCATACAGATGTATGGGGTCCTGCTCAGGTATCATCTCTCGATGGATTTCGTTATTATGTTACTTTTATTGATGATGCAACCAGAAAAACCTGGATTTATTGTATTTGAAATAAATCTGATGTATTTGATACTTTTAAGAAATGGAAAGCTTTGGTTGAAAATGAGACAGGAAAAATGTTGAAGTGTCTCAGATCAGACAATGGAGGTGAATATTGTAGCAAATATTTTGATAGGTATTGTTCGGAGAATGGAATTCATAGAGAGAAGATAGTTTCAAGAACACCACAAGAAAATGGTGTGTCAGAAAGGATGAACAGGACAATCATGGAGCGTGCAAGGTGCATGAGATTGCATGTAGGATTTCCTTTACAATTTTGGGCAAATGCTGTAGATAATGTTTTTATCTAATAAACAAAAGGCCTTCAAGTTCCTTGGATGGTGGTATTCCAGAGGAAGCATGGATAGGTAAAAAGGTAAACTAATCATTTTCAAAAACTTTTGGTTGTGAAGCCTTTGTCCATATTAATAAAGAAAATACAACAAACCTTGAGGCAAAATCAAAGAAATGTACCTTTATTGGATATGGTGTTAATGATTTTGGTTATTTCTTTTATGATTATGAAAAACACAAAATCATTAGTAGCAGAGATGTCATATTCAATGAAAAGGTTTTGTATAAGGATCAAATGCAGGAAATGAAACAAGAAAAAGAAAATAGAGAATACACAGTGCTTGATGAAATCACAGAAAAAGTGAAGGTACTTGAAAATCATAATGATCAACAGCCAGAACAACAACAACAAGCACCTCAAACACCTAAAAGTGGTGTTAGAAGATCTACGTGGATAAGTAGACCCCCTAAATGATACTCTCCTTCATTATATTATGTATTGTTGACTGATTCTGGTGAACCAGAATGTTATGAAGAAGCATTGTAGGTAGAAACCAGGAAGAAGTGGGAGCAAGCCATGAAAGAAGAGATGGACTCCTTAGCACATAACCAGACTTGGGACTTAGTCAGGTTACCTGCAAGTAAAACAACATTGTAGAATAAATGGGTTTACAGGTTGAAGGAAGAAGATGGAGGTCGAAAAAGGTATAAAGCTAGACTTGTGGTGAAGGGGTTTGCACAAAAAAAGGGTATAGAATTTGATGAGATATTTTCTCCTGTTGTTAAAATGACTTCAATTAGAACTGTTTTAAGTCTAGTAGCAACTAAAGATTTTCATCTTGAGCAGTTAGATGTAAAGAAAACCTTTCTCCATGGGGATTTGGAGGAAGAGATATATATGCAGCAACCACAAGGATATGAGGTAAAAGGGAAGGAGAAACTAGTGTGCAAGTTAAAGAAGAGCTTGTATGGCTTAAAACAGGCTCCATGGCAATGGTATCTAAAATTTGACAGGTTTATGTCTGAACAAGGTTATACTAGATGTCACTTTGATCATTGTGTTTATCTCAAAAGAAAAAATGATGGAAACTATATTATATTGTTATTGTATGCAAATAACATGCTTGTTACAAGTTCTAACATGCAGGAATTAAATGTGCTCAAAAGAAAATTGGCATACTCATTTGCAATGAAGGATTTGGGTGCTGCAAAAAAAATCCTTGGTATGAGAATAACTAGAGACAGGAAGAATCACAAATTAAAATTGTCTCATAGTGAGTACATACAAAAAGTGTTTAAAAGGTTTAATATGCAAAATGCAAAAATAGTTAGTATACCTTTGGCTAGCCATTTCAAACTAAGTAAGGAAATGTGTCCCAAGACTCAGGAAGAAATGGATTATATGTCTAAAGTTCCATATGCATCTGCAAATGGAACCTTACTGTATGCAATGGTCTGCACAAGGCCTAATATTGCACATGTAGTGGGAGTTGTAAGCAGGTACATGAACAATCTATGAAAATAAAATTTGATGGCAGTGAAGTGGATTCTCAAGTATTTGAGAGGTACCACAAATCAAGCATTATGCTTTGGTGGTTCAAACATTGCTCTACAGGGATATGTTGATGCAGATATGGTGGGTGATAGAGATAATAGGAGGAGCACCACAGGGTATGTGTTCACTGTAGGTGGAACAACTATCAGTTGTGTCTCAAAACTGCAAAGTGTTGTTGCACTCTCAACAACGGAAGCAGAGTATGTCGCTGCTATAGAGGCTAGTAAAGAAATGATTTGGTTACAAAGGTTTCTGGATGAATTGGGTAAGAAGTAGGAGTTGGGCAGGTTATATAGTGACAGGAAGAGTGCCATACATCTTGGAAAGAACTCAGCATTTCATTCCAATACTAAACATATACATCTCAAGTACCATTTCATATGGTCAACATTGGAAGATGGACAGTTGAAGTTGGAAAAGATACACACTAGCGAGAATCCTGCAGATATGTTAACAAAAGTTGTATCCAAGGAGAAACTGAGATTCTGCTCATTTCAATTGGTCTTCAAGTATGATGAAGAAGATGAGAACAACCAGGTCCAAAGTGGAGTCATTGTCCAACAAATGAAGCAGTAGTGGAGTTGCTATAATTAGTCTCCAAGTGGGAGATTGTTGGGTGTGGAGCTTGATTATATTCTTTATTTAGAGGTATCACCACATTGGACCCCAGTTCGTAATGTGGCAGCAACGTCGCCTGTAAAATGTACACTACAAGGGGGGTCTGGGGGGGCGGATGCGATCTTTGGGATCCCCCCTTGGCAGGGGATTGGGGGCAGCACCCCCGAAGCTAAAAATAGATGTAAAATTGCCTTGTAAAATGTTGTAATTTTGT
Organism: Pinus tabuliformis; assembly: GCA_031772625.1. Lineage (NCBI taxonomy): Eukaryota > Viridiplantae > Streptophyta > Pinopsida > Pinales > Pinaceae > Pinus > Pinus tabuliformis. Next base: position 618,339,374 of record CM062812.1, on the reverse strand, counting down.
AGTCAATATGGGCCGTTCATTAGGCAGATATATGACGGTAGAAGTTATGTTTAATTTAGGGATTTTTTCCCTAGAAGGCAACCCCTCGCTATATATGAGGGAATTATATTGTGTCTATGTAGATACGTAATCTGTGCGAGAAAGAGAGAGGAGATTGTGTGAGAGCGAAGAGGGAATTACAACGGATCTGCTATAGGTTGTATCTCTTCAGTTTTCTAGATAATATAAAAGGAAGGGTTGGCTCTTTCTCTGTGGATGTAGCCCAAATTGGGTGAACCATGTATATCTGTGTCTCTCTTGTTTTATGTGTTTTCTGTGTTTATATTTCTGTAATATATTTTATGTGTTCCATTTCTCTGTAATATATAAATTTTTTAACACTTCTCTTTCTTGCCTTTCCTTTTTTTCACTTCCTACCATCCTCCTAAGTTTGGATCAACTAGGACCATTGCCAGTTTTCTTCTTGTTGTCTTCAATGGGGACTCTTTTTCTGAGTTTGAGCTCTCGGAAACATGATATCTCTTTGTACCCCCCATCTCATTTTCTCTATGTGCCTCATTTGTCTATTATTCTTATTCTTAGATCTCTTGTGATTCAATGCACTTATGTGTATGGGTTATGATTCCCTTATGGACCTATGCATCATCTTCTCCTTAGTTTCTTCTTCTTCTTCTAAGAGATGGGGATCAAAAGACTTCCATCCTTTTGATTTGCGAGGCTACCCCTTTTTATTTGTTGCATTCTTTTTGCCTACGGACATGTGCTCTACAATTGTCTTATTTGATAGCATATTTGGCATCTAAACATTGTGTTCTCATAATCTAATGCTTGGGTTCACTGAACATTTTTATGTTTCAGTAGAATGTGATGAGGGAGACCTTTGTTGAGGTCTATTTCTAGACATGTTATGGCGAAGGTAATCATACCTTTCTCTGTTCATTTAAGGTCCATATTCTTGAATTTTCCCAAAATGTTTATGATTTCATATGTAATCTTGTGGCCCTAGAAAGGGAGGGGAATATTTGGTAGCCTCACCCATACTGGAGTTGTTGAGACCACCATTTTTGTTGCATCAAAATTTGGGAACCAAGGGGTGATGAAGAGCCCAACTCTTACCCAAAATCAGGGCCCATCATTAAGTACTTTATCCAGGTCTTCCTGAGTATCAAATTGGAAAATAAAAAACATTTGCAACATAAATGGATATCGCAGCTGGGGGTATAAGATGAAAATAACCACTGGTGCAAAGCATCAGATCTATGCTAAAATCCATTAAACCTGTAGATCACAACCTTGGATTAGAGAGCAGAACAAGGTAGTTTAGCTTTGGTAGATTAACCTCCCTGGAAGACACTCATTTCAATTGTTCTACAATGTAGGGACCTTAGTTGTATTAAGGCTAATTTATTGGTTGGGAAGCCTTTCCTTGTGCCACATCTTTGTAGGAGGTAGATCCGCTAGATTTTTTGGGTCCCACAGCTCCTCCTCGCAGCCTTAGGTTCACGATTATGGTAGATTTCCTTGAGATGCATTGGTCCTTCATCTTGAAAAAATACTGAAGCATCTTCCCTTCAAAAAGAAGGCCTTGAGTATTTGCAAGGATGCCAAACCTATTTTCGTTATGCTACTTCATATTTTTCACCAATTTTGAGTCCGCGATCTAGAATAGGGAAAACTTCCCATTTATATTTATAATGAATATCTAGAATATTTTTTGATTTGGATCTTCTTGACTTTTGTCCAAATCATAACTGAGAAATGTTGGGTTGTGTTATATTCTCTCCACGACTAGCCACCCTAGTTATTTGGGGGGTTTGAGGGGGGTGGAGTCTCCCCTTCGTTCCATCGACTATGCAGTGGGGGGGTCACAGGAGGTTTGAGGGGGGTAGTTAGCCCCCCTCTATGGGGTCTGGAGGAGTGTCCTAGGGAATTTTTTTTTGGAACCTATATTAGGTGGGCGGACCTACCTATGGTTTTGTGCATGGTTTTCGCACATGGTTTTGAGCGCGATGGTTTTCGATCCATGGTATTGGATGCTTTGGCATGTATATATATGTACTGTAAAATTGAAAGGCATATAATGAAAAATCAAGTTGGTTGTCCCGGTTTTGGGATCTAGGGGAAAATCTCTGTGTTTATGTGTTTTATGTGTTATGCTCTCGCATTGCTTATTTTCTGTGTTTTAGAATTCGTATGCAGGTAATTTCTGTAGGGGTTAAAACCTACAAGATTGGGGAATATATGTTTGTGAGAATGTATCACACATGAAAGTAGGTGGTTGAACCTCTGTGAACCTCATTTCCATAAGGGTTGTGCATCTGTATAAGACTAAAGTTGGATGATAACTAGGATTTGGAGGCTAATCATACATCAACCCTACTGGGCTTTCCCGACACAATCACCCCTGATTTTCCAAACCTCTGCTGTTGATACAATATTTGAAACCCTTGTTCAATATTTGGTTCTTGAAATTAGTCTTGTAACGGGCCCATTCGTGGGTAGTTTCTATAGGTTTGAGCCTTCTCTTTCCCTCGAAGACCGTAGGCAATATTCATAAGGGAAACGACCATTCTTCAATAGATAAACAATAGACAACCAACATCCATCACTGTGACGTTTTGAGCTCTTTTTCTTCATTCTATGCCATGCCTTCCCTACATGTATCAAGCTTGTAACTTGCGGTGATGCATGGTGAAAACCCACAAGTGATCCAAACCCTAATGATCCATGCATACTCCATTCCCCCCAATATTCATCTATATTCTATTCATTATGCTTGTTTTCATTCTATATTTTTGAGGTTGAGGGAGTAAACACATAGGACAACATCAAAACCACTTTGGAAGCTAGGATCTAGCCCTGCCAGCTTTAGAGAGGAATCTCTCTATTTAATTTAGCTTTGTTTTTAATTTAAATTTTAGGCTAGTTATGACTGTACTTGTTTTTATTTTATTTTATAGGTTTGGTTGATTTGAGTGTTATCATTCAATTGGGCTATGGAGTCTCTAAATTAAACTGGGTTTTACATCAATTTTTATAGGAGTTCTCACAAGGCAATCTAGGTTGCACTATTTTGATTTTTTTAGAAATTAAATGAATTGTGGAATAATAGAAGTGTAAGGTTCAGTAGAAACCAAGGATAAATAAATAATTCCTTGATCTGACTTCAGTGGAAAACGTTAAAATTATCAACAACAAAAATAGGGTGCTCTAAGTAACAAATCCTATTTATCACAGTTTCTGTTGATTAATTCAGAAATTTAGAATAACACAGAAAGGAAAAACAATGTTTAAACAAATAGACAGAAGAGACACATCACCATTTAGTACACCACATGAAACTTGTGAAAGGTCCTTGTATTATTAATGCTCCAGTACTTGGAAAAATACAAAACGCAGAATAAATTACATTCGAAAATCAACCCTTAATACTTCAAACAGTGAAGTATTGATAATGAAAACTAAAAAAATCCTTTACAAAATCGTTGTTAACTCGACAGTGTATTATTAGCCTAAGTACAAACAATATAATCTAATCCTGGTAGAAAAATAGGCCACGTAGGTAGCTGAAAGAATAGGTGTCCCTGTTTAGATGGTTTTAGTCGCTGAGTCGACCCAAAACTATGTTGCGTTGCTAAACTGACCATTGTACTGGCTGCTGTAGGAATTTACAGGGTAAGTTCCTCAGACAGAACACCAAAGGACACCGCTCACAAATAGATCACAGATCAATACACCAGTATTTTTGACGTGGTTAAAACCCTCAAAGAGGGAAACAGTCCACGGCCTGAGCCAACGCGGCCACTTTAGGCAATATATTAATAAAAGAATGAAAATTTACATAAGCTTCTCTCATGAACGGTTACCCTACAAATGACCCTCCATGCTCTTTAAATAGAGATCATGGACCAATCAGGTGTTAAGCCACGGATCAAGTGTCAGTAATATCGAGGAGAGAATGAACCGTCGGATCACTACATATCGTGACCGTCGGATTGTCAGTTACAAAAAGTACATAGTAAAGAAACACACTTTACCTAACTCTATACTAGACCAAGCTATACTTAACTACTTCCTATGTGTCGGAATATCCTAACATCCCCCCTTAAGAACAACTTGGGATAGGATTGAAGGGTGTACAAATGTGACACAATAGAAGAAGTTGACGTTATAAGGTAGCATCAACTTCAAGAGAAGTACATGTGACTGAAAGTTTGACTCCAGAATGAAAGGGAGAAGGGGCTGGCTTACAGTCTTCCATGTGAAAATGGCATAGAATATCACAGGCATACTTGGATTGGGAAAGGGAAATACCTTCCTTGGATTGCAAGACTTGAAGACCAAGAAAATAATGCAAGTGTCCTAAGTCTATCATTTCGAACTTCTTTTTAAGGCTGGAATTCACATGGTTGATAAGGTTTGGATCACTACTAGTGAGGATAAGATCATCAACATAAAGAACAAGAATGATAAGAGACTTGCCCACTTTCTTGGTGTAGACAGTATTGTCAGAATGACACCTAGAAAAGCCAGATTCTAAAAGAAAGCTATCCATTTTGGCATACCAAGCCCGAGGAGCTTGCTTGAGACCATAAAGGGATTTCTTAAGCCAACATACAAGGCTGGAGTCTATTTGTATAAATCGAATAGGTTGTTCCATATAGATTTCTTCATGCAAGTCCCCATGCAAGAAGGCAGATTTAACATCCATCTGATGGACTTCCCATTTGAAAGAGGCAGCAAGGGAAAGAATAAGGCAGATAGAGTTCATTTTGGCAACAGGGGAGAAGGTTTCAGTATAGTCAATGCCTTCAACTTGTGAAAAACCCTTAGCAACAAGACGAGCTTTATGTTTATCAACGTTCCCATCTGGTCCATACTTGGTTCTGTAAACCCATTTGCATCTAACAAGTTTTCGTCCCTTTGGTAGAGGAACAAGATCCCATGTATCATTTGCCAATAATGAACGATATTCTTCATTCATAGCTGTGTCCCAATCTAGATGGCCTGAAGCTTCTGCAAAGGTGTCAGGATCATAATTCGTTGAAGCTTGAGCCAGTAAAGAAGAGGCTCTATCGAACTGAGAACGTGTACGTCGTTGATCTGTAGGATCACTAGCAAGATCACCTGCTGCATCCCGAGTAGCACGGACCCATTTTGGAAGCTGAGGAGCTGAAGGAGGATCCTAAGAAGGTGGGGGAGGATTTTCTTCCTCGATTTCATCATCTGAAGAAGAAATATTTTCAAAAGTAGAAGAGATAGGGAGAGGTGGCACATCCGCCAAACTAGGCTCTTAGGCCGATATATTTTCAGCAAACTTTACATCTCTTCTAGTAATAACATTTTTGGACTTAAGTGGAATAAGTCTATATCTTTGACATCTTCAGAATATCCAACAAAAATACATTTTTCACTCTTAGGTTCTAAAGCTTTATGTTTCTCATCTGGAATATGGGCCCATGCTTCACTTCCAAAAACACGAAAATGACTTACATCTGGTTTAATTGAGCTCCATGCTTCTTCTGGAGTGATATTCTTTAAAACTTTAGTAGGAGTGCGATTTATTATGTAATTTGCACAATTAATTGCTTCTGCCCAAAAATTAAGACCAAGTCCTTTAGATTGAAGCATATAATTAGCCATTTCCTTTAAGGTGCGATTCTTCCTTTCAGCTACACCATTTTGTTGTGGAGTATATGGAACAGTATGTTGCATTTGAATTCCATTCTCAGTGCAAAAGTTGATGAATTTGTTGTTAACATATTCTCCGCCATTATCAGATCTTAGCTTAAGAATTTGATGTCTAGATTGTTTTTCAACAAAGGCCTTAAAGGCCAAGAACATGTTAAATACTTCACTCTTGAGTTTTAAGAAGTATGCCCAAGTGCGTCTGGAAAAATCATCAATGAAAGTTAATAAATACTTGTAGCCAGAGAATGAAACCACTGGAAGTGGACCACATAAATCACTATGCACAAGCTGTAAAGGGGCTGAGGCGTGCCAAGAGTCACGTTTTTCAAAACTATCCCGATGATGTTTTCCGAGTACACATCGGAACAAACACCATCTTTGCAAGATACCATTGGAAGACCTTTCACCATATTTTCTTTACATAGATTCTGAAGGGAGCGATAGTTTAAGTGACCAAATCGCTCATGCCAAAGTTTGCTCACTTCATCGTTATGAGCAACAAATACCGAGGGAAGATTTGATGACCCAAAGTTGTGAAACTTATACAACCTTGTAGAATCATCAGCAATGCCAGTAGCTAAAATCTGTCTAGGATCTCTTAGGTCCTTAATTACAACATCGTGAGGTGAAAATTCAATGATTTTACCTTCACCTGAATGAGTTATCTGATATACAGATAGAAGGTTGCAGGATAAGGTTGGAACACATAATACATCATTAAATTGACCATTGTCTATATGAACAGTTCCAGTCCCTACAACACTAAGAGATATATCATCAGCAACATATATATTTTTGGTGTTACAATCATTTAAAGTAGAAAACATGGCTTTGTTTTTGGCCATGTGATAAGAAGCTCCAGAATCAATGATCCACCCATGAGAATGAGAGGAAGAAGATACATTTAGTTCATATCCAGACCGAGATGCTTGACAACCACATGCAGAAAGTGCTATTCCTGAAGATGAAGATGAAGTTGAAGAGTGCTCCAAATGGATGTTATGCTTCTTCATTGCTGCTTCCAAGGCTTCCATCTTCTTAAAGCATTTGGATTCTAAGTGGCCATCTCGATTACAAAAGTTGCAATGTCTATCAGTCTTCTTCCCTTTGTTTTTATTTGTCTTATCATTTTGTTGAAATGATTTTTCATTTTGAGGTTGAAATTGCTTAGGACCCTTGTTTGGTTTAGGACCATTCCTTTTAGGTTACAACTTCTTAGGATTCTTTGAATTTGGTTGCTGTTGGGCGGCTAACGCTTTCTTAGAAGAGTTTCCAAGATTAAGAAGACCAAGGAGTAAGAGTTTTTCTTGTTCTCTTATTAAAGAATCACAAAAGGATTCAAAGGAAGGGGACTTGTAGGCTTGTCCTTGAGAAATGAAGGCTTCTCTTGTAGAATGGAAGGTGGAAACAAACACAAAATAGGCTGGTCCCAACTTAGTAAGAATGGAATAGATAAGGTTACTATCTTCTTTCTTAACCTTAACACCTTCCAAGAGAAGTCTAAGGCTCTTGAATTTGGAAAAAAAATCTTCAATGCAAGAAAACTTATTGGGGTCCAATGTAAGCAACTCATTTTTGAGTTGATGGGCTTTTCCAATGTCAGCAACTCATTTTTGAGTTGATGGGCTTTAAGTTCATTTTTAATTCCAAAAACTTTAGTAATCTCTTTCATTGCTTCATCATGAGTATCAAGTTTTGCAATATGGAATCTAAGATCTGGAGAAATAGACATCCCTATCAACCCTCGTGCTTGGTCTTGCCTATTTTCCCATTTAGCTACCTTATCTTCATCTTTCGGTTTGGTTTCTTGTCCTGAGGCTATTCTATAGAGACCTTTACTTCTAAGTAAATCCACAATGTAGGACCACCATTGGAAGTAGTTGGTGCTGTCAGGAATAACTTGGCATGGACTTTCCATTTTAACAGAAACTAAAGTTATAGATGTTGAAACTAAGTGTTCCAATGGAAAGATCTCGAAAAATTAGGTTGGGTAAAAAAAAACGGCTCTGAAAACGGCTTCTGGATGAAGAAGTTATGGCTTTTTGAAGAAAATTTGATGAAGATGCCGATGAAGTGCAGGAATGTGCGGAAATGAATGATAATGTTAAAAAAAATCCGCCCACTTTCCAAACTCAATCTAGTTAGCTCAACAAAAAGAAGACTTGAACTCAAGACCTCTACTCTCATAAAGTAGCCTTGGACCAAGTGGGCTAAACTAAAAGTTTAGTAATTTTTGGAAAAGAGGAGGGGGGTTTTTTCTTTTTTTTAGTCGTTGAAGCTTTCGGCTACGTGCTTACTTGAGAAAGCTTTTTTTTTTTTTAGTCGCTGAAGCTTTGGGCTACGTGCTTACTTGAGAAAGCTCTTTTTCCCTACAAAACAAAAAACAAAAAACCCAACACAGACATACAAAAAAAAAACAAACCTTACGGCTCGAAGTTAGCTTTAGCCAAAAACTAAATATTTTCCTCAATGTTTCTGATTTTCCGAGATCACACTAAGGCGCGGCGGAAAAGAGCATACGCATGAGAAAAATCCTTCCTTTCTGTTTCTGATTTGCCCAGATCGCACAGAGTCGCGGGGCAAAGAGCATACGCAGAAATGAAAGGTATAGATCCGGTAATAAAAAAAAACAAAAAGCTAAATAAACCGAAATAGACAGAGAGAAAATAACTGTAAACTGCAAATAAACACTTTATACCTCCAGATCTTAAAAATGACGTAGCTAGGGCTACCGGAAACCTTTTTCGCGTGAAACGAAAGGTGTTCCTCACTGGAACAGATGCTCCTAACACAATAGAGCAATCCTCTCGGCCCGAAAGTAGTCAGAAACAATAGATCTAGGAAACGACAGTCGGATGCAGTTCTACCGGCTTCAGATTTGGATCACCAACGGACGCAACCCTCAAATATCTCTAATACCATGTAGGACTTTACAGGGTAAGTTCCTCAGACAGAACACTAAAGGACACCGCTCACAAACAAATTACAGATCAATACACCAGTATTTTTGACGTGGTTAAAACCCTCAAAGAGGGAAACAGTCCACGGCCTGAGCCAATGCGGCCACTTCAGGCAATATATTAATAAAAGAATGAAAATTTACATAAGCTTCTCTCATGAATGGTTACCCTACAAATGACCCTCCATGTTCTTTAAATAGAGATCATGGACCAATCGGGTGTTAAGCCACGGATCAAGTGTTGGTAATACCGAGGAGAGAATGAACCATTGGATCACTACATATTGTGACCGTCGGATTGTCAGTTACAAAAAGTACATAGTAAAGAAACACATTTTACCTAACTCTATACTAGACTAAGTTATACTTAACTACTTCCTATGTGTCGGAATATCCTAACAGCTGCTGCACTGGAAACTTGTTTTACTGCTCCTGAATTCTCCTTCAATCCAGTAAATTGACCAATTCTTCCCATCTACTTTCATCTGGTATTGTCAATTTTGTTACCCCATGGTAAATATCATCTACCTCTGTGTATTTGGAAAAGGTTAGCTTCACAGTAAACATGTGTTTTACTTCATTCTGTACATAGAAATCATTTGACATGGTTTCCAAAAAGGCCTTTGCTGTCATACTTACCTTAATCCCATTGACCTTGATGCTTCTTCTAGCCATTTCTTTCATCTTCAGGACATAGCCTTCCTGAGTGATCAATTTGTCTTTTATCACATAAATGTGTGGCAATCCTTTTTGGATCAAAGCTTCAATCCTGTTAGTAAACCTATTTACTTGCAGCTCCAAGGTGTCACATATTTCTTCTAACTGATTAATGAGATTTCTCTTTGTCAAGAATTTCTTGACTTCCATAATGGTGGCAGTTCTATCACTGATCCCTACTTCTGTAAACTCATACTTGGAATTTGAGTTCAAGAACTTGATTATGTTAGAGGCTTTTGTGGGCATCTCTCCTAGCTTTTCTCTTCCCTACACAATAGTTTCTGTGGCCTTTTCTATCATCTCTTTCTGCTCAAATATGATTTGGATAGAAGGCCAAATCTCATTCATAGAGTCCAGTATATTCATCCAAATGGTTTCCTTTAGGGCTTCAACTGGTCGAACCTTTGCAAGACCAGCCTCGCAAATCTTGACGGCCTCCTATGGCGGATGAAAAGAAATACGAGGGGGTAGGAGATCCTATTAAAATCTTTCTCGAAGAAGCCCTCGAGTGACAAAGGAACGCGATGATGGACAACTTCGCCCGGATCCTTCAATGGCAACCCAGGGGCGATGCATCGGCTTCCAACAGCTACTCTGGAAACGCCACACCATTTAAGGTACAAGTTAATTTTGAAATCCCCATATTCGAGGGTCAGATAGACACAGATGCCGGCGATAAATGGTTAAATCTGCTAGAAATTTATTTTTCTGTTCATGATTTTTCCAGTCGAGAAAAGATTATTTTCGCTCTTCTCAAAGTAGCACCCCATGTCAAGGACAGGTGGGAAACCTACTGTGAGCATAAGGATGAAAGTACAGGCTCACTGTTTTCAGCCGCACCCACTTGGGATTCATTTTGAGAGGCCATCAAGGGGTAGTACTACCATGTCGGAAGCTATAAGGATCAATACATAAAGTGGACCATGCTCCGGCAGGGAAGGTACCAAGACGTGTCGAAGTTTACCAATATTTTCCATACCCTTCCCACAAAGTTGGGTATCAAGGATTCAGAGCAGCATTTGATACTCAAATACCACAGATGCTTGCACAAGTACATCCAAGAAGAAATAGAATTCCTGAACATCCCCTCACTCGGCACGACCTATCGATATGCCGTCAAGTTCGAGAAAAATTTTAAATAGAAGAAGAGAGACTTTGGATCTGCGAATTCGAAGCAAGGGAGAGGTGCCCCCAAACCGCAAAACAAAGGACAAAGCCAAGGCTGGGTGGCCTAAGAAAACCAGGCAAGGCTGCAAGCAAAGAACAACGTCGTGAAGCCAAAAAAGGACACAGGAAAGTGGTGTGAGTTCCATAAGAGCTCCACTCGCAACACAAGTGAGTGTCGGGCCAAACAGTCACTGGTGGCTGAGCTAAAGGTTTCAGAATCTGATGCATGTTCCAGCTTTGAGTCAGAACCCGACAAGGGGAATGACAAAGGGAAGCAGATTATCGATGTGGAGCCCAATGCCACCATTGCCACCATGAAGATCCAGAAGGAGGAACCCGAAGATCCAGACGAGGAGGAGCGTCTCTTCCACTCCCAGATGTGGGCAAAGGGCTCCCCGCTACAATTCATTGTTGACAGTGGGAGCCAAAAGAACCTCATTTCGGCAGAGGTCGTGAAGCGGTTAGGTTTACCAACCACAAAAAATCCACAACCGTACTCCATTGGGTGGCTTCACCAAGGACGGGATCTTCGCGTGAGCCAACAGTGTTGCCTTCCATACAACATCAAGCCCTTCACGAATGAGGTATTGTGTGACATTGCTCCCCTTTAAGTTTGTGATGTATTATTAGGACAACCTTACTTGTGGAAGCGACATGATGTGTATGAATCAAGGCTTCGTGTTGTTATTGTTACTTAGGGAAATAAGTTGTACAGGATACCGGAGGTAGCACTGCCTACTGCCATCTCTTTGATTACTACAAAGCAATGTAGTAAGCTTGTTTCCAAAACCAGGAAATTTATTTTCCTGATGATACACCCTCAAGGAATGAATAAGATGGTGGCCATGACCTCCAGACAGGGCCGCTCCACACGACAACTACAGATGGACAAGGTTGTGAAGGAGTACGAGGATATCTTCATCTCCCCCGCAGGAGTTACTCTACACTGTTAGGTCAAGCACTCCATTGATATGACCCCAGGTGCGCCACTGCCCAAAGGACCAATATATCAATGCTCTGTTCTGGAGAGATGATGAAATCAAGAGGCAGATTCAAGAGCTACTACAGAAAGGTCACATTCGTCCATGTTCATTGCCCTGTGGGAGCCCAATCGTGTTGGTACAGAAGAAGGATGGGATTTGGAGACTCTGTATTGACTATCGGGCATTGAACAAGATCACTGTCCGTAATAGGTACCTAATCCCATGGATTGATGAGCTCTTGGACCAAATAAGGGGGGAAAAATATTTCAGCAAGATAGATTTGAAGTCAGGATATCACCAGGTACCAATCGAACCCTCCGATGTGTGGAAGACTGCCTTCAAAGCCAAGGAGGGCCTTTTCGAATGGTTGGTTATGCCTTTCAGATTGACGAATGCTCCTACAACCTTCATGAGGCTAATGGATGACATCTTGCGCCCATTCACCAACTCATTTGTAGTGGTATACTTGGATGACATCCTGATCTTTAGCCAAAGTTTCGAAGAACACCTCCACCACATCCGATAGGTTCTCCAAACACTGCAGCAACACAAGTTATGTGCCAGTTTGGAGAAATACACTTTTGGCATGACCCAAGTTTAGTATCTGGGATACATGATTGATGAACAGGGGGTACATGTGGATCCATCCAAGATCCAAGTCATTCAAGATTGGCCATCTCCAACACTCTGATAGAGTTTCACAGCTTTCTAGGTCTTTCCAGCTTCTACCGCAGGTTCGTGTTGGGATTTTCTCATATCACTTGACCCTTGAGTCAATTCACCAAGGGAGGAGCAAAAGAAAAATTATTTTGGTCTGAATCTCAACAGAAGGCATTCACAGAGTTGAAAGATCGCCTCTGCACGACACCAGTGCTCGCATGACCAGACTTGCAACAACCATTTGAAGTCGAGACATATGCCTCTAACTATGCTATTGGGGCATTCCTCACTCTACACGGGCATCCAGTGGCATATCACAGTGAGAAACTTTCAGACACAGTCCAAAAGTATCCCACTTATGACAAAGAGATGTATTCCATTGTGCAGGCCTGCTGACAATGGAAGCATTACATTTTGGGGAAGGAAACGGTCATCCACACAGAGCACCGACCCCTCTAGTTCATACAGACCCAAGGGAAATTTCAGAATGATCACCATCAAAAGTGGTCCACATACCTACAAAAGTTCCATTTGAATATCAAGTATAAGAAAGGTAGCACCAATAATGTTGCAGATTGCCTCAGTCGACCACCGATCATGGAGTTAACCACTGTGCTTAACTGTTGTGGGCACAAGACTTTTGATTGGCCAATTCTCTATAAACGTGACCCAGAATTCGGCCACACCTACCAGACACTCTTGGAGGGTTAGCATGTTCTAGATTTTCACCTCCAGGATGCCCTGTTATGCCACGTGGGTAACCTTTGTGTTCCTTCAAGCGAGCGTGCCAAGATGATTTGGGAAGCACACTACAGTCGGGCTGCTAGACATTTCGGGGTCAAGAAAACAACAACAGTACTGCAGAAGTATTTCTATTGGCCGAATCTTTGACAGGATGTCGAGAAGTACATCAGATCATGCACTGCCTGCGCCATTGCCAAATTGATCATCAAGAAGAAAGGCCTCTATACCCCACTTCCTACCCCTAGTCGACCTTGGGAATCCATCTCCATGGATTACATGTCAGGCCTTCCTTCCACTAAGCATGGAAATGACTGTGTTTTTGTGGTCGTTGACAGGTTCTCGAAGATGGCCATTATGGCTGCCTGCAAGAAGAACATCACAGCAGAAGCCACTGCTAAACTCTTCTTTGAATGAGTGTGGGTACACTTTGGGTTCCCACAGCCTATCATCTCAGATCGGTACAGCAGGTTCCTTAGTAGATTTTGGTCCAGTCTCTGGTCGATGCTCGACACCAAACTCACTAAGTCCATAGCCTTCCATCCTCAAACTGATGGCCAGACAGGGGTTGTCAAGAGGATGATCGTACACATTCTGTGCATGTACTCAAAGCATCCACGCACATGGGACGAGAGCCTCCCCTATGTTCAGCACAGCTACAATCGGGCTCTCCACAGCTCGACTGGCCACAGCCCTTTTCAGGTGGGCTTGGGATTCTAGCCACTATGTCCCATTGTTGTGGCCATGCAATTTGCAGCTACTCACGTAGATTTGGCTCATGTCCAGTCCGAAACAAATAAGGCAAACAACTTCATTGAGCACATCCAACATATTCGCGAGCAGGTCCATGAAATTATGGAGAAATCAAATGCCAAGTACAAGTAGCGACATGATCAACATTGGGTGCCACACAAGTTTTAGGTGGGCGATAAAGTCTGGTTGCATTTGCAAAAGGAACGCCTCACTGGAGCCCATCGGAAACTCAGACCACTCCAATATGGTCCTTACACCATTACTAAGGCTATGGGAGACAATGCATTTGATCTCAACATTCCCCCATTCCTTGGCCTGCACCCAGTGTTCAATGTGGATGGTGTTCGGCCATACTTTCCACCATTACTAGACACATCCGACATTGCAAAACAACTCACACCCACAGAGTTAAACCCAGATTGCATGGAACAAGCTACAGCTGATCGCATCATCGACACACAGATCAAGCACACTCACCATCAGAATATCCAATTGTATCGAGTTGTCAAAGCAAGCCAACTCCTTCACCAAGGAAAGTGGCTCACTAGGGACCAAGTTCAACAGAAGTTTCCTCATCTCATGGAGGAACTCAACGCAATGGGGACCATTGCTTCCTAAGGGGGGAGGAATGATCCAGGTGGATATTGGTGGCCACCTACCAAATCCACTTGGACCCCCACCATTGTTTCTTTCAGCTTTTCAGTTTCCTTAATTGTAGCCCAGTTTACTATTTTTAGCAGTTTTTCGGGTCGTGAACTTCTAGAGCCGTTTTGAGGCCCTAAACGATGTTTTTTGGGAAAACTGGGAGCAACATGGGTTAATGGACCGATGTTGCTCTTACCATAGTTGTAGTTATTGGATAGATATTTCTAACGAGATATTGTGCACGTCAAACAGAGATTGTATGCCAAAGTTACGAGCCGAGGAAGTTGATGTACCAATATACCCAAACGGGGCCCACAGTTTGGCATTCATCTTCTAGGGTTAGGTTTTGAATGTTAAGGGTTTTCTATTGTTTCTCAACAATAAATAGGCCTTCGAGCCTCATTGTAACATGGTTCAAAGGCATGTAGCTGCCACATCTCTTCTCAGAGATAAGCTACCATCGCCCTAGCTGGTTTATTTCCAATTCTGTTTGTAAGAATATTTCAGTATTTTACATTAATGAAATGAAGTATTATTTCCGCTGCATCTCTATGTTTATGGTTATCTTTGTAATTTTTTTCCTTCCTGTTTAACTTTGGATCAGTGGTATCAGAGCAGTCTGCGTTTTCTCTGTTTTTCTTTGCATGTCCCCAACAAGGTCGGGATATAAGGAGTTAGGGCTTGAACTGGTCGAACCTTTACAAGACCAGCCTCGAAAATCCCGATGGCCTCCCATGGTGGATGGAAAGAAAGACGAGGGGGCAAGAGATTCTATCAAAATCTTGCTCAAAGAAGCCCTCGAGCTACAAAGAAACGCGATGATGGACAACTTCGCCCAGATCCTTCAGTGGCTACCCAAGGGCGACACATCGGCTTCCAAAAGCTACTCTGGAAATGTCACACTGTTTAAGGTACAAGTTGATTTTGAAATCCCCATATTTGAGGGTCAAATAGGCGCAGATGTCATCGATAAATGGTTAAATCTGCTAAAGGGTTATTTTTCTGTTCATATTTTTCCAGTCGAGAAAAGATTATTTTCACTCTTCTCAAAGCAGTCCCCCACGTTAAGGACTGGTGGGAAACCTACTGCGAGCAAAAGGATGAAGGTACAGGCTCACTGTTTTCAGCCGCACCCATTTGGGATTCATTCCAAGAGGCCATTAAGGGTCAGTACTACCCTATTGGAAGATATGAGGATCAATACATAAAGTGGACCACGGTGTGGCAGGGAAGGGACCAAGACGTGCCGAAGTTTACCAATATTTTCCATACCCTTCCCACAAAGTTGGGTATCAAGGATTTAGAGTAGCATTTGATACTCAAATACCGCAGTTGCTTGCACAAGTAAATCCAAGAAGAATAGAATTCCTAAACATCCCCTTGCTTGGCACGGCCTACCAATATGTTGTCAAGGTCGAGAAAAAGTTTAAATAGAAGAAGAGAGACTTTGGATTTGCGAATCCGAAGCAAGGGAAAAGTTCCCCCAAACAACAAAACAAAGGACAAATCTAAGGTGTGGTGGCCCAAGAAAACCTGCTAAAGCTGCAAGCAAAAAACAGTGCCGTGAAGCCGAAAAAGGACACAAGAAAGTGGTGTGAGTTCCATAAGAGATCCACTCACAATACAAGTGAGTGTCGGTCCAAACAGTCACTGGTTGTCGAGCTAAAGGTTTCAGAATTAGATGCATGTTCCGACTTTGAGTCAGAACCCAACACAAGGAATGACAAAGGGAAGTAGATTATTGATGCAAAGCCCAATGCCACCATTTCCACCACGAAGATCCAGAAGGAGGAACCCGAAGATCCAAAGGAGGAGGAGCGTCTCTTCCACTCCCAGATGTGGGTAAAGGGCTCCCCGCTACAGTGCATTATCGACAGCGGGAGCCAAAAGAACCTCATTTTGGTAGAGGTCGTGAAGCGGCTAGGCTTACCAACCATATCACATCCACAACCAGACACCATCAGGTGGATTCGCCAAGGACGAGATCTTCGCATGAGCCAGCAGTGTCGCCTTCCATACAACATCAAGCCCTTAATGGATGAGGTATTGTGTGACATTGCTCCCCTTGAAGTTTGTGATGTATTATTACGACAATCTTACTTGTGGAAGCGACATGCTGTGAATGAATCAAGGTCCCGTGCTGTTATTGTTACTTTGGGAAATAATTTGTACAGGATACCGGAGGTAGCACTGCCTACTGCCATCTCTTTGATTACTGCAAAACAATGCAGTAAGCTCGTTTCCAAAACTGGGAAATTTATTTTCCTGATGATACGCCCTCAAGGAACGAAGAAGATGGTGGCCACGACCTCCAGACAGGGCCCCTCCGCATGATAACTACAGATGGACAAGGTCGTGAAGGAGTATGAGGATATCTTCACCTCCCCCGCAGGGGTTCCTCTACACTGTCAGGTCAAGCACTCCATCGATATGACCCCAGGTGCGCCGCTGCACAATGGACCAATCTATCGGCACTCTGTTCTGGAGAATGATAAAATCAAGAGGCAGATTCAAGAGATCCGTCCATGTTCATCGCCCTGTGGGAGCCCGATCATGTTGGTACAGAAGAAGGACAAAACTTGGAGACTCTGTATTGACTATTGGGTGCTGAACAAGATCACTGTCCATAATAGGTACTCGATCCCATGGATTGATGACCTCTTGGACCAAATGAAGGGGGGAAAATATTTCAGCAAGATAGATTTGAAGTCAGGATATCACTAGGTACCAATCGAACCCTCCAATGTGTAGAAGACTGCCCTTAAAGCCAAGGAGGGCCTTTTCAAATGGTTGGTTATGCCTTTTTGATTGACGAATGCTCCTGCAACCTTCATGAGGCTAATGGATGACATCTTGTGCCCATTCACCAACTCATTTGTAGTGGTATACTTGGATGACATCCTGATCTTTAGCCAGAGTTGGGAAGAACACCTCCACCACATCCAACAGGTTCTCCAAACACTGCGGCAACACAAGTTATGTGCCAATTTGAAGAAATTCACTTTTGGCATGACCCAGGTTCAGTATCTGGGATACATTATTGATGAACGAGGGGTACATGTGGATCCATCCAAGATTCAAGTCATTCGAGATTGGCCATCTCCAACCACTCTGACAGAGCTTTGCAGCTTCCTAGGTCTTGTCAACTTCTACCGCAGGTTTGTGTTGGGATTTTCTCATATCACTTGGCCCTTGAGTCAAGTCACCAAGGGACGAGCGAAAGCAAAATTATTTTGGTATGAATCTCAATAGAAGGCATTCATAGAGTTGAAAGATCACCTTTGCACGGCACTAGTGCTCGCATTACTAGACTTGCAAAAACCATTTGAGGTCGAGACAAATGCCTCTGACTATGCTATTGGGGCAGTCCTCACTCAACACGGGCATCCAGTGGCATATCACAGTGAGACACTTTCAGACACAATCCAGAAGTATCCCACTTATGACAAAGCGATGTATTCCATTGTGCAGGCCTGCCGACAATGGAAGCATTACATTTTGGGGAAGGAAACGGTCATCCACACAGACCACTGACCCCTACAGTTCATATAGACCCAAAGGAAATTTCAGAATGATCGCCATCAAAAGTGGTCCACATACCTACAACAGTTCCAATTGAATATCAAGTATAAGAAGGGTAGCACCAATAATGTTACAGATTGCCCCAGTCAACCACCGATCATGAAGTTAACCACTGTGCTTAACTCTTGTGGGCACGAGACTTCTGATTGGCCAATTCTCTACAAAAGCGACCCAGAATTTGGCCACACCTACCAGACACTCTTGGAGGGTCAACATGTTCCATATTTTCACCTCTAGGATGCCCTTTTATGCCACCTAGGTCACCTTTGTGTTCCTTCAAGTGAGCATGCCAAGATGATTTGGAAAGCACACTACAGTCAGGCTGCTGGACATTTCGGGGTCGAGAAAACGGTGGCAGTACTGCAGAAGTATTTCTATTGGCCGAATCTTCGACAGGATGTCAGGAAGTACATCAGATCATGCACTGCCTGCGCTATTGCCAAACCAACCATCAAGAAGCAAGGCCTCTATACCCCGCTGCCTACCCCTAGTCGACCTTCGGAATCCATCTCCATGGATTACATGTCAGGCCTTCCTTCCACTAAGCATGGAAATGACTATGTTTTTGTGGTCATCGATAGGTTCTCGAAGATGGCCATTATGGCTACCTGCAAGAAGAACATCACAGCAGAAGCCACTGCTAAACTCTTCTTTGAATGAGTGTTGGTACACTTTGGGATCCTACAGTATATCATCTCAGATCGGGACAATAGGTTCCTCAGTACATTTTGGTCCAGTCTCTAGTAGATGCTCGAAACCAAACTCACTAAGTCCATAGCCTTCCATCCTCAAACTAATGGCCAGACAGAGGTTGTCAACAGGATGATCATACACATTATATGCATGTACAACTCAAAGAATCCATGCACATGGGATGAGAGCCTCCCCTATGTTCAGCAGAGCTACAACAAGGGCATCCAGTGGCATATCACAGTGAGACACTTTCAGACACAGTCCGGAAGTATCCCATTTATGACAAAGAGATGTATTCCATTGTGCAGGCCTGCCGACAATGGAAGCATTATGTTTTGGGGAAGGAAACGGTCATCCATACAGACCACGACCCCTGCAATTCATATACACCTAAGGGAAATTTCAGAATGATCGCCATCAAAAGTGGTCCACATACCTGCAACAGTTCCATTTGAATATCAAGTATAAGAAGGGTAGCACCAATAATGTTGAAGATTGCCTTAGTCGACCACCGATCATGGCATTAACCACTGTGCTTAACTCTTGTGGGCATGAGACTTCTGATTGGCCAATTCTCTACAAAAGCGACCCAGAATTCGGCCACACCTACCAGACACTCTTGGAGGGTCAACATGTTCCAAATTTTCACCTCCAGGATGCCCTGTTATGCCACCTGGGTCACCTTTGTGTTCCTTCAAGCGAGCATGCCAAGATGATTTGGGAAGCACACTACAGTCGGGCTGCTGGACATTATGGGGTCGAGAAAATGGTGGCAGTACTTCAGAAGTATTTCTATTGGCTGAATCTTCGACAGGGTGTCGGGAAGTACATCAGATCATGCACTACCTATGCCATTTCCAAACCGACCAGCAAGAACCAAGGCATCTATGCTCCACTGCCTACCCCTATTCGACCTTGGGAATCCATCTCCATGGATTACATGTCAGGCCTTCCTTCCA
The DNA here is from genome assembly GCA_031772625.1 of Pinus tabuliformis. Classification (NCBI taxonomy): domain Eukaryota; kingdom Viridiplantae; phylum Streptophyta; class Pinopsida; order Pinales; family Pinaceae; genus Pinus; species Pinus tabuliformis. Next base: position 618,319,824 of record CM062812.1, on the reverse strand, counting down.
CTAAGCATGGAAATGACTATTTTTTTGTGGTCGTCGATAGATTCTCGAAGATGGCCATTATGGCTGCCTGTAAGAAGAACATCACAGCAGAAGCCACTGCTAAACTCTTCTTTGAATGAGTGTGGGTACACTTTGGGATCCCACAGTCTATCATCTCATATCGAGACAGCAGGTTCCTCAGTACATTTGGGTCCAGTCTCTGGTCAATGCTCGACACCAAACTCACTAAGTCCACAACCTTCCATCCTCAAACTGGTGGTCAGACAGAGGTTGTCAATAGGATGATCATACACATTCTGTGCATGTACAACTCAAAGCATCCACGCACATGGGACGAGAGCCTCCCCTATGTTCAGCACAGCTACAACCGGGCTCTCCACAGCTCGACTGGCCACAGTCCTTTTTAGGTGGGCTTGGGATTCGAGCCACTATGTCCCATTGATGTGGCCATGCCATTTGAAGCTACTCACGCAGATTCGGCTCATGTCTAGTCTGAAACAAATAAGGAAAATAGCTTCATTGATCACATCTAACATATTCACCAGCAGGTCCATGAAATTCTGGAGAAATCAAATGCCAAGTACAAGCAACGACATGATCAATATCGGGTGCCACACAAGTTTCAGGTGGGCGACAAAGTATGGTTGCATTTGCAAAAGGAATGTGTCACCGGAGCCTTTAGTAAACTCAGACCACTCTGATATGGTCCTTACACCATTACCAAGGCTGTGGGAGACAATGCATTTGATCTCAGCATTCCCCCATTCCTTGGCCTGCACCCAATGTTCAATGTGGACCACCTTCGGCCATACTTTCCACCATTACTAGACACATCCGACATCGCAGAACATGTTGGGTCCCTATAATACTAGTGATTACTCCATAGAATCCCTCTATTGTTATTTTTGTGGCTTTATATGATTATTGTTAGGTCGGCTGGGTTATATTGTGACTCCTTAGACTCCTATATATAGAAAGGAGGTTTTGTCATTTGTATCATCGAAGAATTTTTCATTTATGTAATGTAAAGGAGGTTTCCCCCTCGAAGAGGCTGAATTCTAAGGCGTTGATCTATCTTTTCTATCTTTTCTTGAGCTGGTTTCATAACATTTGGTATCAGAGCCTTGGATTCTAGGGTTTCGCTGCTCCCAACAGGTCATCGTGGAATTTTCGCTATAACTTTTTTTCTAAGACATTTCAGAAGCTAAAAAAAACACCCATTTGAGAAGACATCGCGTTGAATCTCGGGTCCAAATTTCAGAACTTTTCGCATTATATTTGTGGATATATGATCTGAGAAAGTTGATCTTCTTGCAGACTCCTGAATTACATTCCAAATAGGTGACCTGGGGAAAATCGTCATAAATTTCTTTCTGAGCATTGGATTGAAATTTTGTAAGAAGGTACAGAAAGAGGACGAACTGTAGTTTCTTTTAAATATTTTTTCAGAGAAAAAGGTTGAAACAGTGATTCGTGGCACGTCCTACAAGTTGGCTCTACTGAACTAGTCTATAAGCAGGTCACTGTGGAAGATTTTGCATAACTCTTCCTTGGAGAATCCAATTTGGATCAGACTAGTGGCATTGGAAAGAGGATGCAGAAGGCTACTACAGGTCACAATTTCAGAACTAGATGAGCCAAAATTACAGAGATATATCAGATTCAATATCAAGCTTCTACGAAGTGAAAAAAGGTGTGTAATTTTTTTTAAATTTTTGTGTAAGCTTGGTTTGAAGGAATTCAAAGGGCATAGTAAAGCATTATTATCGGTAACTGATGCCCTGAGGAAAGAAAATGCAAACACCTAGTAAGGAACCTGAAAGCTCTAGCATGACTCATGAAGAAGAGGAAGAAATGCTACATGATATATCAAAATTATAAGAACAAGTGCAACAAATGTCACGCTCACAAAAGCTAACAGGAGCTAAGATAAATGGCGTGGAATCTAAGATAAATGGCGTAGAATCTAAGATAAAGAGCATGGAAGCTAAGATGGATGATTCGAAGACAGATTTGAAGAGAGACATGGCAGATTGGAAGACAGATTTGAAGACAAACATGTCAGATTTGAAGACAGATTTGACAAATTTTCTACAAGAAATACTTACTAATGGTGAAAAGGTTGTAAAGGAAACTCATGATGTGAACAAAAGAAATGTTAATCATGATTCCATAGACTCTAATGTTGGATAAAAGACCCACCATATTCCAAAAATCGATATGAGGAAGTTTGATGGCAAGGATCCCGCAACATGGATATTACAGATGGAGCAATTTTTTGATCTCAATAATGTGCAAAACACACAAAAGGTACGTATGGCAACTTTATATTTGGAACCAAATCAGTTTGTATGGTATCAATGGCTTTGTTTTCATAAACAATTTATCACTTGGGCAATTTTTACAGAAGAATTAATAGCACATTATGAGGATACAAAAAGCAACACTTTTTTTAGCCAATTGATAAGTCTCAAACAAAAGGGTTCAATAATGGAGCACATTGAGGAGTTCCAAAAATTGAACATAAGGGTAAAAGATATTCCAGAGGAGCATAGGATTGATGTGTTCATAGGGTCTTTAAAGGATAATATCCAACATGATGTTCGCCTTTGGGAACCTGATTCATTAGAGAAGGCATTCAGGTTAGCAAAAAAAATGGAAAGCAAAATTATGGCAACCAGGAAGCATACCACTCACAACTATAAAGACAGAAGTGTTGTTGCCCCTAGTCTTCCACAACCTATAAGGTTGACACCTCAACAATTGGAAGAAAAAAGAGCAAAAGGGCTTTGTTACAATTGTGATAGCAAATACACTAAAGGTCATAAGTGTGCTGAGAAGAAATTATTCTACATAGATTGTGAAGAGGAAGAAGAAAAGGAGCAAGAAAGGTCAAAAGAAGAGGATATACACCAGGAACAAAGCCTAGATGAACAATAAATAAATCCGATCATATCTTGTAATGCATTGGCGGGAATTACCACTCCTCAAACCATCAAGATAGAAGGACAAATCAAGAAGAAAAAGGTAATAATGTTGATTGATTCAGGAAGCACCCACAATTTTATTCATTGTAAGGTAGCAAAAGAATTGAATTGCTTCCTATATCCAGCACCAGAGTGTCAAGTGATGATTGCAAATGGAGGAACAATAAATTGCTCTGGAAAGTGCCATAATATCAAGCTATCCATGGGAGAATATGTATTGACTAGCCCAATGCTTTCCATTCCAATGGGAGGTGCTGATGTTGTACTAGGAGTCCAATGGCTACAATCCTTGGGTACAATAGCTTTTAATTTTCAAGAACTTTTCATGAAATTTTCTGTGGAAGGAAAGGAAGTTGAATTAAGGGGTATTGCAGGGAAACCAGGAAAGATAATCAACTCTAATGGTATGACAAAGCTTCTAAAAAAGGAGAAAAGAGGTGTAATTGCACAATTATGTTCGCTAGATGTGTCCACAGTGGAATCATCTATTTCTCCAGATCTCCAAAAAGTATTGGACAATCATTCCAAGGTATTTGAGACTCCCAAAAGTCTCCCACCTATTCGTGATCATGATCATGCTATTCATCTGATTCCAGGAAGTGTTCCTCCAAACATCAGGCTGTACAGATATCCCTATGCCCAAAAGAGTGAAATTGAACGTATGGTTGCAGAAATGCTAGAGGCTGGTATAATTCAACCAAGTCAAAGTTCTTTCTCTGCTCCAGTCATATTGGTGCACAAGAAGGATGGATCATGGCGCATGTGTCCGGATTATAGGGAGCTCAACAAGCTCACTATTAAAGATAAATTTCCCATTCCTGTCATTGATGAATTACTGGATGAATTGCATGGATCAATTTACTTCACCAAGTTGGATCTTCGTTCAGAATATCATCAAATCAGAATGAAGATTGAAGACATTCTGAAAACAGCATTTAGAACTCATGAGGGTCATTATGAATTTTTGGTCATGCCTTTTGGCCTTACCAATGCACCTTCAACATTTCAAGGTTTGATGAATTCAATTTTCAAACCATTCCTTAGAAAATTTGTGTTAGTATTTTTTGATGATATACTAATCTACAACAAGTCTTGGAAGGATCATGTTGAACATGTTGACAGGGTGCTACAACTATTGGAGGAGAAACAATTATATGCAAAAAGATCCAAATGTTTCTTTGGAGTACAAGAGGTGGAATATCTGGGTCATATTGTATCTCATGAAGGAGTTAAGGTAGACCCTAGCAAAATTAAAGCCATTAAGGAATGGAAAATTCCCACATCCATAAAGCATCTGAGAGGATTTCTTGGGTTGACAGGGTATTATCGCAAGTTTGTTAAGAATTATGGGAGAATAGCAGCACCTCTAACAACATTATTGAAGAAAGATGCATTTTCATGGACTCCGGAAGCAACAAAGGCATTTGAACATCTTAAAGAGGCAATGTGCCAAGCACCGGTCTTAGCTACACCGGACTTCACAAAAACCTTTATTGTGGAATGTGATGCTTTAGGAAATGGAATTGGTGCTGTTCTAATGCAAGATGAAAGACCCATTGCTTTTGAAAGTCGTCCAATCAAGGGAAAGTTTTTAAGCAAAGCTATTTATGAGAAGGAAATGTTGGCAATACTCCATGCACTTAAGAAATGGCGACCCTACCTAATGGGAAGACACTTCAAGGTAAAAACGAATCATGATAGCCTTAAATACTTTTTAGAACAAAGATTATCCTTTGAAGAGCAACAAAAGTGGGTCACAAAGATGTTGGGTTATGACTTTGAAATCATCTACAAAAAAGGGAAGCAAAATGTGGTGGCAGATGCACTCTCAAGAAAGGATGAGGATGTAGAAGCATTGTTGTGCACCATTTCTATTATCCAACCAGATTGGATAAATGAAGCAAGGGAGGAATGGAAGAATGACGAAGAAGTGTGGGCACTTATTTGAAAGTTACAACAAGATTCTAGTACGTCTGATACATTTAGCTGGCAAAATGATTCGTTATGGTACAAAGATTGCTTATACCTCTGTAAGAATTCCCAGCTAAAACAAAAGATTCTTATGGAATTGCACACTTCTCCCTTAGGAGGGCACTCAGGATTTTTAAAAACTTACCACAGGGTTAAGAAGGAATTTTTTTGGGATGGCCTTAAATCAGATATTCAAAAGTTTGTGGCAGAATGTTTGGTTTGCCAACAAAATAAAGTTGAAACAATTAAGAAACCGGGTCTATTACAACCTTTATCCATTCCAAGCCAACGTTGGGAGGAGGTTTCAATGGATTTTATCACAGGTTTACCCAAGTCTGAGGGAAAGAGTGTCATCATGGTGGTAGTTGACAGACTTACCAAGTATGCACACTTTTGTGCATTATCACATCCATTTAAAGCCAGTACAGTTTCTACTGCATTTATGGAAACAATTCAAAAGCTACATGGAAACCCAAAGATTATTGTAAGTGACAGAGATCCCATTTTCACTGGAAATTTTTGGACAAAATTATTTTCTTGTCTTGGTACTCAGTTAGCTCATAGCTCATCTTATCATCCTCAATCTGATGGGCAAACTGAGATAGTAAACAAATGTTTGGAAGGATATCTTCGTTGCTTTGTATCTGATAAACAGACACAATGGGTCAAATGGTTGCCTCTGGCTGAATGGTGGTATAACACTTCCTTCCATACAGCAACAAAAATGACCCAATTTATGGCACTTTATGGGTATCAGCCACCATCCATCACATCATATTTAAGAGAAAATTCTAAGGTTCAAGAAGTGGAACATCACATTGAACATCAACAAAAATTCCTCCAACTCTTAAAGGATAACCTCGTGTTGGCACAGAATAGAATGAAACAACAGGCAGATCAACATCGCAGCGAAAGAAGTTTTGATGTAGGTGATTGGGTATTCCTACAGCTACAACCATATAAGCAAATGTCCCTCAAGCAAGCTAAGAAGGATAATAAATTATCACCAAAGTATTATGGTCCGTACAAGGTGTTGCAAAAGATTGGTACTATGGCATACAAATTGGAGCTTCCTGCAACTTCTCGATTGCACCCAGTTTTCCATGTTTCATGTTTAAAGAAGGTTATACGCGACAAGCTCCCTATTCAAACAATATTGCCAGAACTTGACGAGGAAGGAAAAATTATATTGGAACCGGAAGCAGTCACAGAAACAAGAACTCGAGAGCTACGAAATCGATCAATTTCAGAGTATCTTATCAAGTGGAAGAACTTATCTGCTGAAGATTCCACATGGGAGGATGAGAATTTTATACAGAAGTATCCAGAACTACTCAAGCGTTGAGGAAAACACTTTTTTGAAGGAGAGGGGCATGTTGGGTCCCTATAATACTAGTGATTACCCCATTACTATTGTAGTTATACCCCTTATTAATATTGTTGTGCCCCTATTGCCCCCATATTGTTATTACTATGCCCCATAGAATCCCTCTATTGTTATTTTTGTGGCTTTATATTATTATTGTTAGGTCGGCTGGGTTATATTGTGACTCCTTAGACTCCTATATATAGAAAGGAGGTTTTGTCATTTGTATCATTGAAGAATTGTTCATTTATGTAATGTAAAGGAGGTTTCCCCCTCGAAGAGGCTGAATTCTAAGGCGTTGATCTGTCTTTTCTATCTTTTCTTGAGCTGGTTTCATAACAGAACAGCTCACACCCACAGAATTAAACCGAGATTGCATGGAACAAGCTGCAGTTGATTGGATAATGGACACATAGATCAAGCACACTCGCTAGCAGAATATCCAATTGTATCAAGTTGTCAAAGCAGGCCAACTCCTTCACTAGGGCAAGTGGCTCACCAGGGCAAGTGGCTCACGAGGGACCAAGTTCAACAGAACTTTCCTCATCTCATGGAGGAAGTCAACGCAATGGGGACCATTGCTTCCTAAGGGGGGAGGAATGATCCAGGTGGATATTGGTGGCCACCTACCAAATCCACTTGGACCCCCACCATTTTTTCTTTCAACTTTTCAATTTCCTTAATTGTAGCCCAGTTTACTATTTTTAGCAGTTTTTCGGGTCCTGAACTTCCGGAGCCGTTTTGAGGACCCAAACAACATTTTTGGGAAAACTGGGAGCAACATGGGTCCATGGGCTAATTTTTCTCTAGGCTACGTTGTATTTCTTGGATAGATCTTTCTAATGAGATACTGTGCATGTCAAATGGAGATCGCATGCCAAACTTACAACCCCAGGAAGTTGATGTACAAATTTACCCAATCGGGGCCCACAGTTTGGCGTTCATTTTCTAGGGTTAGGTTTTTGAATGTTAAGGGTTTTCCATTGTTTCTCAACAATAAATGGGCCTTCGAGCCTCATTGTAACACAATTCAGAGGCATGTAGCCGCCACTTCTCTTCTCAAAGATAAGCTACCATCGCCCTAGTTGGTTTATTTCCAATTCTGTTTATAAGCATATTTCAGTATTTTACATTAATGAAATGAATTATTATTTCCACTGCATCTCTATGTTTATGGTTATCTTTGTAATTTTTTGCGTTCCTGTTTAAATCCAGATCAATGGTATCATAGCGGTCTACTTTTTCTCTATTTTTCTTTGCATGTCCTCAACGAGGTCAGGATATAAGGAGTTAGGGCTTGAACTGGTCGAAACTTTGCAAGACTAGCCTCACAAATCTTGACGACCTCCCATGGCGGATGAAAAGAAAGACGATGGGGTAGGAGATCCTATCAAAATCTTGCTTGAAGAAGCCCTTGAGCGACAAAGGAATGCGATGATGGACAACTTCGCCGAGATCCTTCAGCCGCTACCCAGGGGCGACGCACCGGCTTCCAACAGCTACTCTAGAAACGCCACACTATTTAAAGTACAAGTTAATTTTGAAATCCCCATATTCAAGGGTCACATAGACGCAGATGCCGTCGATAGATGGTTAAATCTACTAGAGGGTTATTTTTCTATTCATGATTTTTCCAGTTGAGAAAAGATTATTTTCGCTCTTCTCAAAGCATCCCCCCACATCAAGGACTAGTGGGAAACCTACTACGAGCAGAAGGATGAAAGTGCAGGCTCACTATTTTCAGCCACACCCACTTGGGATTCATTTCGAGAGGCCATCAAGGGGCAATACTAAACTATCAGAAGCTATGGGGATCAATACATAAAGTGGACCACGATACAGCAGGGAAGGGACCAAGACGTGCCGAAGTTTACCAATATTTTCCATACCCTTCCCACAAAGTTGGGTATCAAGGATTCAGAGCAGCATTTGATACTCAAATACCACGGCTGCTTGCACAAGTACATCCAAGAAGAAATAGAATTCCTGAACATCCCCTCGCTTGGCACGACCTACGGATATGCCGTTAAGGTCGAGAAAAAGTTTAAACAGAAGAAGCGAGACTTTGGATCTACGAATCCGAAGCAAGGGAAAGGTGCCCCCAAACTGCAGAACAAAGGACAAAGCTAAGGCGGGATGGCCTAAGAAAACCCGCCAAAGCTGCAAGCAAAGAATAGTGTCGTGAAGCCGAAAAATGACATAGGAAAGTGGTGTGAGTTAAATAAGAGCTCCACTCACAACACAAGTGAGTGTCAGGCCAAACAGTCACTGGTGGCCAAGCTAAAGGTTTCAAAATCAGATGCATGTTCTGACTCTGAGTCAAAACCTGATAAGGTGAATGACAAAGGGAAGAATATTATCGATGCGTAGCCCAATGCCACCGTTGCCACCACGAAGATCCAGAAGGAGGAACCCAAAGATCTAGAGGAGGAGGAGCATCTATTCCACTCCCAGATGTGGGTAAAGGGCTCCCCGCTACAGTTCATTGTCGACAGTGGGATCCAAAAGAACCTCATTTCAGGTAGAGGTCCTGAAGCATCTGGGCTTACCAACCATAGCACATCCACAATCGTACACCATCAGGTGGCTTCACCAAGGACGGGATCTTCGCTTGAGCTAGCAGTGTCACCTTCCATACAACATCAAGCCCTTCACGGATGAGGTATTGTGTGAAATTTCTCCCCTTGAAGTTTGTGATGTATTATTAGGACAACCTTACTTGTGGAAGCGACATGCTTTGTATGAATCAAGGCCTTGTGTTGTTATTGTTACTTTGGGAAATAAGTTGTACAGGATACGGAGGTAGCACCGCCTATCGCCATCTCTTCGGTTACTGAAAAACAATGCAGTAAGCTCGTTTCCAAAACCAGGAAACAACGCTCTGTTCTGGAGAATGATGAAATCAAGGGGCAGATTCAAGAGCTACTACAGAAAGGTCACATCCGTCCAAGTTCATTGCCCTATGGGAGCCCGATTGTGTTGATACAGAAGAAGGACTAGACCTGGAGACTCTGTATTCACTATTGGGCACTGAACAAGATCATTGTTCATAATAGGTAGCCAATCCCATGGATTGATGACCTCTTGGACTAGCTGAAGGGGGAAAAACATTTCAGCAAGATCGATTTGAAGTCGAGATATCACCAGGTACCAATCGAACCCTCCTATGTGTGGAAGAGTGTCTTCAAAGCCAAGGAGGGCCTTTTCGAATGGTTGGTTACGCCTTTCAAATTGACGAATGCTCTTGCAACGTTCATGAGGCTAATGGATGACATCTTGCAACCATTCACCAACTCATTTGTAGTGGTATACTTGGATGACATCCTGATCTTCAGCCAGAGTTGGGAAGAACACCTCCACCACATCCGATAGGTTCTCCAAACACTACGGCAACACAAGTTATGTGCCAATTTGGAGAAATGCACTTTTGGCATGACCCAGGTTCAATATTTTGGATACATTATTGATGAACAGGGGGTACATGTGGATCCATGCAAGATCCAAGTCATTCTAGATTGGCCATCTCCAACCACTCTAACGGAGCTTCACAACTTTCTAGGTCTTGCCAACTTCTACCGCAGGTTTGTGTTGGGATTTTCTCATATCACTTAGCCCTTGAGTCAAGTCACCAAGGGAGGAGTGAAAGCAAAATTATTTTGGTTTGAATCTCAATAGAAGGCATTCACAGAGTTGAAATATCGCCTCTGCACGGCACCAGTGCTCGCATTACCAGAATTGCAACAACCATTTGAGGTCGAGACAGATGCCTCTGACTATGCTATTGGGGTAGTCCTCACCCAACATAGGCTTCCAATGGCATATCACAGTGAGACACTTTCAGACACGGTTTGTAAGTATCCCACTTATGACAAAGAGATGTATTCCATTGTGCAAGCTTGTTGACAATGGAAGCATTACATTTTGGCGAAGTAAATGGTCATCCACACATACCACCGACCCCTGTAGTTCATATAGACCAAGGGAAATTTCAGAATGATCGCCATCAAAAGTGGTCCACATACCTACAACAGTTCCATTTGAATATCAAGTATAAGAAGGGTAGCACCAATAATGTTGCAGATTGCCTCAGTTGACCACCGATCATGGCGTTAACCACTGTGCTTAACTCTTGTGGGCACGAGACTTCTGATTGGCCAATTCTTTACAAAAGTGACCTAGAATTCAGCCACACCTACCAGACACTCTTGGAGGGTCAGCATGTTCCAGATTTTCACCTCCAGGATGCGTTGTTATGCCACCTGGGTCACCTTTGTGTTCCTTTAAGTGAGCATGCCAAGATGATTTGGGAAGCACACTACAGTCAGGCTGCTGGACACTTTGGGGTTGAGAAAACGGTGGTAGTACTGCAGAAGTATTTCTATTGGCCGAATCTTCGACAGGATGTCGGGAAGTACATTAGATCATGCACTGTCTGTGCCATTGCCAAACCGACCATCAAGAAGCAAGGCCTCTATACCCCGCTACCTACCCCTAGTCAACCTTGGGAATCCATCTCCATGGATTACATGTTAGGCCTTCCTTCCACTAAGCATGGAAATGACTATTTTTTTGTGGTCATTGATAGGTTCTCGAAGATGGCCATTATGGCTGCCTACAAGAAGAACATCACAGCAGAAACCACTGCTAAACTCTTCTTTGAACGAGTGTGGGTACACTTTGGTATCCCACAATCTATCATCTCAGATAGAGACAGCAGGTTCCTCAGTACATTTTGGTCCAGTCTCTGGTCGATGCTCAACACGAAACTCACTAAGTCCACAGGCTTCCATCCTCAAACTGATGGCCAGACAGAGGTTGTCAAGAGGATGATCGTACACATACTGTGCATGTACAACTCAAAGCATCCACGCACATGGGACGAGAGCCTCCCTTATGTTCAGCACAGCTACAACCGGGCTCTCCACAGCTCGACTGGCCATAACCCTTTTCAGGTGGGCTTGGGATTCCAGCCACTATGTCCCATTGATGTGGCCATGCCATTTGCAGCTACTCACGCAGATTCGGCTCATGTACAGTCTGAAACAAATAAGGCAAACAGCTTCATTGAGAACATTCAACATATTTTCCAACAAGTCCATGAACTTCTGGAGAAATCAAATGCCAAGTACAAGGAGCGACATGATGAACATCGGGTGCCACACAAGTTTCAGTTGGGCGACAAAGTCTGGTTGCATTTGCAAAAGGAATGCCTCACCGGAGCCTATCAGAAGCTCAGACCACTCTGATATGGTCCTTACACCATTACCAAAGCTATGGGAGACAATGCATTTGATCTCAACATTGCCCCATTCCTTGGCCTGCACCCAATGTTCAATGTGGACCGCCTTCAGCCATACTTTCCACCATTACTAGACACATCCGACATTGCAGAACAGCTCACACCCACAGAGTTAAACCCAGATTGCATGGAACAAGCTGCAGCTGATCGGATCATGGACACACAGATCAAGCAAACTCACCAGTAGAATATCCAATTGTATCGAGTTGTCAATGCAGGCCAACTCCTTCACCAGGGCAAGTGGCTCACCAGGGACCAAGTTCAATAGAAGTTTCCTCATCTCATGGAGGAGCTCAATGCAATGGGGACCATTGCTTCCTAAGGGGGGCGGAATGATCCAGGTGGATATTGGTCGCCACGTACCAAATCAACTTTGACCCTCATCATTATTTCTTTCAGCTTTTCAGTTTCCTTAATTGTAGCCCAGTTTACTATTTTTAGCAGTTTTTTGGGTCCTGAACTTTCGGAGTCGTTTTGAGGCCCTAAACGACGTTTTTTGGGAAAACTAGGAGAAACATGGGTCCGTGGACCCATGTTTCTCTTCCCAAAGTTGTAATTCTCGGATATATCTTTCTAACGAGATATTGTGCGTGTCAAACGGAGATCATATGCCAAAGTTATGACCCCGGGAAGTTGATGTACCAATTTACCCAAAGGGGGCCCACAGTTTGGCATTTCATCTTCTAGGGTTAGGTTTTGGAATGTTAAGGGTTTTCCATTGTTTCTCAAAAATAAATAGGCCTTCCAGCCTCATTGTAACATGGTTCAGAGGCATGTAGCCTCCACATCTCTTCTCAAAGATAAGCTACCATCGCCCTAGCTGGTTTATTTCCAATTCTGTTTGTAAGAATATTTCAGTATTTTACATTAATGAAAAGAAGTATTATTTCCGCTGCATCTCTATGTTTATGGTTATCTTTGTAATTTGTTGCATTCCTTTTTAAATCCAGATCACATAGGTGGTACAGGTGAAGATGGAGGTGATGGTGCTAAAGATGGTGGCGGTGTGGGTGGGGGTGGTATGCATGGAATCCTCTGCCTTATCAAATGGATCGCACTTTTCGGAGAGACCTCTGCAAGCTCTTCCTCGTCCCCTCGCAGAGGTGAGATAAAAGGGCTATTCTCTGGTCCCTTACTTCCTTCGTTTCTGTAGGATTTTCCACTTCACGTAGCTCCGAACATCAAGGTAATTGCATAACCCTCTTTTCACACAATAGCATTTTAATCCAAGTATTTAGAGACTTTACGTACTTACCTCGTGGTCCTTTGAGAAAGCGTCACTCTGCCTCGCTACAGCTGACTGAAGTATTTACTGCGAACTCAGTAATGAACCCTCCTATAATCCGATCGAGCTAGTGATCAACAACACGCGTGATCTTATCCTCCGATGCTTCCAATCTGTGCACCAACTCTGGGGTCCACACAATAGGACCATTGAGCTTCCACATTCCTTGGCTATCTGCTAGCTTTGCGATCCACTCGTACAGCTTAGTAGGGAAAGATGTGAAAAATATCTCGTGGATTTCTGTGTACAGGTAGAAATATAACCACTCTTTTTTTGTTAGTCGTGGATTCCTGTTCTCCTGCACCTTGAACTCGTTAACAGGAGATTTCATGCTGCTAAGACAACGATCTGTGCTATTTCCCCAAGTTATACCACGGATCTTACTTATCTTCTTATAACTGTTAGTTAACTCTGTGTAAATAGATACTTTATCTTATATTCACTTAATCAACAAAATCATATATGTTCGCGCATCATATAAACAACATAAATGTAATTTATACCCAAAACATTCTATGCAGAAAATAGTAAATAAATACACAGGAATGGTATAAACTTCTCTTTATTAATGCTTCAATCAGTTACAGACCCAACCTGCCCTGCGCACTCAACTGCAGGGGTTTGCGCACTCAGCTGTGGACTACTAGGCCTCTACACACTCAGCTGGAGAGCCTTCTCCTACTCTACGACCCAACGACTCGACTCTACACTTAGACAAGACTCAATTCCTCATCCTTTATTCATCAATTGATTCTCCTACTCTTACAACTTAGAGCCTCGCTCTATTTATATAATCCCATGGTTCACGGACCATGGGTAGATCTCTAAAGCCAACATTACATTACAAGAATGAGGGTAGACAACCCTATGACTCATTTACAGGTTCGCGCTCCACTCCCACAAAATGCGGAGTCTTTACATCGGATTTAGTCAAAATCTAGGCTTTAAGCCCCAAAACCTCCCTTGGGGGATCCCGCACCCAACACTTTGGCATGTATATATATGTATTGTAACATTGAAAGGAATATAATGAAAAATCAATATGGTAATCCCAGTTTTGGGATCTAAGGGAAAATCTCTGTGTATAAATGTTTTATGTCTTATGCTCTCACCTTTGTTTATTTTCCGTTTTTTAGAATTTGTATGCAGGTAATTTATGTATGGGGTTAGAACCTACAAGAAAGCTACCTCTGATCTTCCTGTGCATGTCTCAGAAATTAAATGAAGAATAGAGAAGTTGTGCCGAAGTACAGTCAAGCTCTCTGGAGCCATGAATAAGCATGGAAAGCCTCATTGAGTGTGTAGGAAGACTAAGGATTTATTTCTTAGTATAGATAAGTGCTCATATGCCCAATCTTAGTGGTTTTTGTAAAAACAATGGCTAATTCAAGCACAACAAAGGGATGGAGAGCCATGCAAAGGTACACTCAAGAAATGTGGATATAGGACAATAGAGGTAGCATCGACCAATGTGCAATAGAAAAAATAGAGGAACATAGTTGAACAATGAGGGGAAGCTAAATTGTAGTGTGTGAGTTGTGAGGAGAGCTTTGTGTGAGTGTGCATGTTGTTGTGTGAGGCAAAGTGAGCCTGTTCTACAGAGAAAGGCTAGAGAGTGCTTATGCAGAGAAAATACCCCGAGAGGGTTAGTGTTGTTGTGAGAAAGGCTGAAGGTTCATGTGCTATGTGAAGAAGGCTGAGAGAGCTTGCGTTGTGGTGTAAGAGTCCAAGAGAGCCTATGTAATATAAGGTGAAGAGTGAAGTGCATGTTGTTGAAGAGAAGAGGACAGAGTGCAGCGAGAGGTTGTGATGAGTGACTATTGTTGAGAAGAGTAGTGAGTTGTAGCAGAGAGTGTAGAGAACAGAGTGATGCGTGGTCTAAGGGTTTTGAAGAGAACATAATTGATATCAGGTATAGTGGTTTCCCATGAAAGATAACATTGAGTTCCTTATTGAGTGTGGGTTGGATCATGTTAGGTTGCCTGGGGGTGACAGGGGGGCGGTAGCCCCCCTGCATGGCATCCGGGGCAGCGCCTTTGGAATTTTTTTTGGATCCTATATTAGGTGGGCTCACCTACCTATGGTTTTGGGCATGGATTTTGTTATTATCTTGACCTGCGAGAAATTCTAGAATACCAAATATGCGAAGAAATACAACCCATAGCACAGAACAAAATGAGAAAAATAGCAAGTAATTTATTGTTCATATATGAAAGCAATGTTCACTTACCTCTTCGAGGGGGCAACCTCCAGTAGAGCAGAGCTCGATTATAAAATAAGACTTGATGTATCTCAATGGGGAGTCTCTATCCTTTATATAAGATTCATACATATAATACCATGGGTCATTACCATGGTTCTCTCAATACCATCTAACTAATACCATGGCCCGTTTGCAACTAACTATGGTCCCTTTCTTAAATGCAGGTCAACCACTTAAAATTATTAATACGGGCTTTATTGACTCTTTAACTAACTATAACTATGACTCGAACCTATTACATAAATAAAGGGGTTAGGGTTGGACCCTAACATGCCCTCCCCCATAAAAAGCATCCTTGTCCTCAAGGCTGAAGCTGTGGAAACTGCTAAAGAATAGTGGCCGGTTCCCAGGTCGCATCTTCTGGAGAGGTGTCTTTCCACTTGACGAGGAATTTCTTGATCGTGCGACCGCGTAGATGTTGTTCTCGTGTGTCGAGGACCTGTTCAGGTTGTAGCTAGAGTGAACCTTCTTCATCTAATTGAGGTAGACTAGTTTGAATTCTTCAATTGTTCCCCACCACTTTCTTGAGACATGATACATGGAAGACTGGATGGATTTTTAAAGTTGGTGCCAAGGCTAGCTTGTAGGCTATTGCTCCATGCGTTGAAGTATTTGATAATGTTTGTAGAATTTTGGAGCTAATTTTTTGCATCCCTTTTCTTTGAGTGATGTTTTCTTATATCGTTACAGCCCCAAGAATACCTGATCCCATTCTCGAAATGTGTGTTCTGAATGATGTTGGTCTGCCTGTTGCTTCATTCAATTCTGAGCTTGATGGAGATTATCTTTGAGATGGGCTATCATGGCTGCATGGTTTTGTAGGAGTTGATCCACTGCTTGCACCATAGAGCATCCAGGGATATAAGAAATAGGTGAAGGTGGGAGTTGGCCATACACTGCTTCATATGGACTCATCTTGGTGGTTGCATGATAGTTAGTATTATACCACCATTCACTACAAGAAAAAAAGACATTGGTGAGGGTCGAAAAATGTCACCATAAGCTCATTGGTGATGGTCAAAAGAGCTTCTGTCACCAAAAACTGAACGTCACCAAAGGTGGCATCGCCAAAAGTATAAGTGTTATGGTGACATTCAAGGTTTGTCACCAATAATGATTTATAATGACGGATAGTGACCGTCACCATTTCATATTAGCAATGGTGACGAACCTTAGCCTCCGTCATCAAAAAATTGAACGTCACTAATGGTGGCGTCACCAAAAATATAGATGTGGTGACATTCAAGGTTCGTCACAAATAATGATTATAATAACGGGCAGTGACCGTCACCATTTCATATGAACAACAATGATTTATTGTGATGGACCTTTCATGACCGTCACTATTAATGCATATATATATGGTGATGTTCATTGACCGTCACCATTTCATATGAACATTAGCGATTTATGGTGATGGACCTTTCATGGTCGTCACTATTAATGCATATATATGGTGGTGTTCATTGACCGTCACCATTTCATATTTTGGTGAGGGTCGAAAAATGTCACCATAAGCTCATTGTTGATAGTCAAAAAAACCTCTGTCACTAAAAACTAATCATCGTCATTCCATCTAAATATCAGGGCACGATGGAATCGAACCACCAACCTCCTCCTTCTAAAGCATACGCTCTTCCATTGAGCTAGCACCCTCTAAAGAATTAGACTTGCAAGAATGGATCTAGGGGAATAACAAAAAGATCCATAGATAATAGTATTAGAGTGTGCAAAATAAAGATGATAAGAAAAATAATAACCAACAATGAAATCTACTAATTTGAACATGTTTAAAGTACATTAAACAGAGATGGCATCCATAGTACATTAAAGTGGCATTGGTCAATGTTGGGCTTGGTCAATTGCCAACTATCCATAGTGCCACCAATCTAATGAATTGTGACAAGAGATGTTTCCATTAAGAATCATGTTTAAAGCTCAGTGTTTCTTGATAACCACTGTATCTAACTAACAACCATGCATAGTTCTAACCATTGCAAAACATGGACACAAAAGTGAGCATAAAGACCAAAATCATAGTACCACCAATCTAATGAACTGTGACTGGAGATGTTCCCATTAATGGAGCAACATGTTTAAATCTTACACTATTTCTTGATAACCATTGGTTCCAACTAACAACCATGCATAGTTCTAGCGCATCACTGCAAAACATGGACACAAAGTGAGCATAGAGACCAAAATCCCAATCTACCTTAATGGAAAAAACAAGAAATCAAAACTTACTTACAATTTACCAACCATTGAAAGGATAAAAACATGAAAGCAAATGTCTTGATACTCCTCATCAAGGACAAACAAAATCATATCACCTTCAAATGAATTTAGAAACCTTTTGAGTTCAGAAAATGTTGTTAATACACTTAACTTTAGTTGGTTGGCAAAATTAAGTCAAGGAGGCATCTAAAATCAACCAGAATTATTTATTCACGGCATAGAACAAGTTCAATATTAGAGCATTGAAGATAGTTGGAATAGAAAATGAAAGACAATATTCAACCAGAAGATATTATCAGAAGAATTAAAAAGGAAAAGAAAAAGAATATGGGCACATTTTACTTCAGTTGATAGCTAGATCCACAGGAGGAACTTAAAATGAGCTTCCCCAAACCTTTCAAATCAAGGAACCTACAACCTATTCACATAAATGATGGTCACAAAGAATGAAATCTTTGACTGCCAATACTTGTTGCTTCGTCCTATCATAAAAGTGAAATATCAAGAACATATGCCTCTAGTAAAGAATGCTTAGTTTTTCAATTGTAATATTGTCACAATCATTAGGCAACTTCGTTGCATAAAAAACATCATAGCAAGAACCATTGGCTTTATCACCAATATAAACTAAACTTCATGTATTGAAATTTGAAATGAAGAAAAAAAAGTTACTGTATTCATCTTTGAAACGTTGATAGATACATGCTCTGACCCAAGCAACTGAAACTATTGATAATTTTACCTAAAATGGAAAATAAAATATGAGAAAATATATTTCAAAGAAAATGTATGAGTCTATTATTACCTAAAACCATCTCACAATGCTCTTCAACTCCAACAAGTAATGAATAATTCATGACATCAACTGACTACAAACACACATTGCACACAATCATGATAACTGGTTAGCTCAACAAAAATTTGAAACTAAGATTACAATTATGGTTGATTAAGAAAAACAAAAACTATATTTACCATGAGAAATGAAGTATCATTCTAGACTGCTCTCTCCAAAAGGCGCTTGGCTTTATTCCCAAGAAATATTGGAGCAGTTGGCATGGTCTCTAAGAGATTTTGGTCCAAAAGAGCTTTGTTGTTGCCTGATTAATTTGCATTGTAACGGGAGCAACCGGAACCTTTGAGGTCATAAACCTATGTTACATTTCTTCCAAACAACAGATTTTCCATTACCATCAATTCATCTTGATCTCTTTGCCACCTTTTGCATTCTTTATAGTGACCTAAAAGATGAGCACATTATGTAGCATGCACACACACAATGAAGGAAACAAAGCCTGGTAAACTCTCTAGGAGTCTTCAAAAGGTAATTGTCAAATATAGAATAAACAATAATATGAGTATCCAACCTGATAAATACCAAGGATCTTTGCCAAACATGTGGGGCTTCCAGAACATAATGAGTCACACAGATATTTGAAATATTATGAGGAAAACTTCATCAAAGATTCCAATTCTATCATGTTGACTCTCTTAACAATAAATCTCTCATCCAAGGATTTTGGAAAAAACACATTGGCCTTTCTTCCTTGAGGTCCCCATTTCTTGCAGCGAATTAGTGACAATATAAAGTCCATCTCTGTTGGACAACACCTTTTCCTAAGGGCATCAAATTGTTTTGCATAATAACGGGTTACCAAGTACTTAACTTTTCTAGGAGGACCCTCATCACGAAAGGATATTTTTGCATGTGTCTTTTATATATAGTGATGAATCTGAACCCCCTTTCCCTTTGGAGCCATATGTGTAAATATCCTCATATCCTAAACTTCTCTCTTTGGAAAGAGCTTTACTCAAGTCTAAGGAACCATCTGACAGATAAAGTAGATTTGAAACAACTCCACCCATACCAAATAAATTTGCACATTCCTTTTCTTTGTCCTTGTCTATTTCCTTTTGCTTCTCACTATCAAGTACCTTGTCATATAGTCAAGCCTAATATTCTTGCGAGCTTAGTGCATATGCTATTATGCTTTTTGGCTCATCATCATAAACAACAATAACCATATCATTGACACCGTTGTTAAAGGTATCTTACCCACTCCATTACCACCTAGATGAATGACTGCTGAGACAAACATAGGACTATAGCTTCTTTGAGAGTCAACTCTAATATACCCCAATGAATTTTCTTGTAAACTCTTGCTGTAAATTTTAGGTAAGTTTGACATAGGAGCCCCAATGCAGCTTCCAAACTCTTCTGATAGATTTAATTATTTTACTAGTGAGGGAGGGATGCTTTTCTTAGGCACCTCTATTCCACCTTTATCGTGCATGTTTTAGGAAAATTCAGACATCATCCTGTCATCTATTGTAATTTGTTGAATTGGATTAAAATATTTTATGTCAATAGATTCACTGCCACTAGCAATAGTAGCCAAAGTGGCAGAACCAACTTCCTGCCCTTGTGATGTCACAGATACAGCCTAAGCTTTTACTAATTAGCCTTCACCTATCCATATTGCATCTAATGTATTTGACAGATCAATGAGGATAGGAGAATCCTACTCTGATAGTTTCTAATAGGATGCCATATCTTAATCCAAACCATTTGTATTGTCCCTACTATCAACTGCTTCAAAAGGCATTGTCTCAGAAACATGGATGTTGGTATCCCAATCACCATTCTCCATGACAAAAGTATGAAACATTGTACCATTAGTTATATTGGATGAATCTCTAATGTTTGGATCTCCTTCCACGTCATCCAAATATTCTGGGTTGTTTTACCTTCTTCCAATTTAATCATTTCCATGCCTTAATTTAATTTTCCATTCACAGTCCCAATTCCCTCTAAATGGTCACACAAGTAGGAATTTCCCACATTACTAATCATGCAAAGCTGCCCATATCCATTATTTAAAACATTCTTGTCACCAGCTTGGATATCTTTGAACTGAAGATTCCCAAAACAGATATCTCTATCCAAACAATTTCCATCAACCATGGAGCCTGTGTCCTCTGTCATCAAAATGCCAAAACCACCACTAGCATTGTTACTATCTTTGATTGTACCCTGATGGTCTCCAACTTTTTCATTTATGCTAGAATCATATTCCTCATGTGGAGTCTTAAAATCCTCTAGTGGACTAGATTCCAATTTGGCAAGAGAGTTTTTCACTCTAAGAGATGAATCTAAATGGAAAAGACGACAATCCTATTCATAGGCTTCATAAAGAAGAAGACACCTTATATTGTTTAGCTTTGAAATATCACGTCTTGCAAGTTCCAACACGCCCAACACTAATGATGGCCTATTGCAACAAACCCTATTTGAATTTGATAGATTTCATCAAAAGAATGAACCCTATGAAGAAATGATTTCCAACTAAGCAATTTCTATAAACAAATATGGAAATATTCATTAAGTGGAAAGATTATTCTAGCATAATATCATGTTAGACAACCTAAAGTACACTAAAAAACCTTTATATACATCTATAATATCACCTCAAATTCAACTCTCTCTTTATGCAACATTCCTTCAAGCTCTGCAATTTGCCTCCTTGATTCAAGAACCTTAATACCAGAATAAAAGGATCCAGATGTGATGATTTTCTGTCCGAGCAAAATTAAAACCTCTCTAAACAACATTTCCACTTTATCTGCAACCTGTTCATTTGCATCAAAATGCACATTAGTTTGGATCTGGGGGATCCTACACCATAGGTATGATAGGTATATATTAATTAGCAAACATCTACCCATATGTACAATTTGTATCATAAAGTACCTCTATAGCTTCCTTTCTAAGCCGATCTTGTTGATGTGGGTCATGGAACCCTAATTTTGAAGGTGTCAAATGCACATGTAGAACATTGATGGAGGAATATCAGAAACATGCAATCAAACTGCCAAACATGTCACATTAAATTTGGGAACAATGTAGGTCCAATAGATTAGTATGGAATAGCCATTAATTATCATACAAAATTATTGGTACTCTGGAAAAATCAAGAGCTACATAAATTATGTAAGATATCACAAGGTCAAAATAAAAAAATAATATGAAAAGTTTGTGATATAGATAATGCATATTAAGACAGATTGGTTCATATGTATGTTTATTTTGGATACAAGAGAATGAGCTACAAGAATAGTAGGGATTGAATTGTCAAAACAACTACGATAGAGTTCAATCCTATGACCTAATCAATACAATATTGTGTAGCTACAGTGTAACATTGTATGATGAACACTACAATTGCATAATGATTTACAGATGGAGTGTAAATATTCCTGGATGTCAAACCTCCGTGACAAGCTATGCATCTATTTAGTTCTTGGACAAATTGGTTGGTAATGTAATAATATCAAACCTGAGAATGAATGTTGGTGTAATTATTTGGATATAGGCTGCTAAGTGAATAGATCCATGTGAAATTCTTGCCATTGTCCTTAAATTCACTGTCATAGAACAACATATATCAAATGGAACAACATTAGCCAGTCTATAACAAATTGCTAACAAAGAACATCCCACCACTGAGCCTAACAACATCTTTATTATCAGGAATTCCAACATGATTTTAAAAGTTAGCACATGAGCAACTTGGTCATATTTTAGCCTTTTCTATCTTTTCCAGTCATAATGATGACCTCAGAGCTTCCAGACTAAGTCCATTTGTTGTCCCTTTACTGCTGCCAATAATCTCAGCATGTGTGCAAGTGCTAAGTCATCTTTCCTTTGGGACTGTGGACAAGTTTCAAAACACTGAGATAGATTTTGCGAGCACATCATCCTCACAATATCACACATACTGATTCATGTGTCTAGGATCATGCTACTATAATCCATAAAACCATGAGTGGAAAGAAAATATGCATCAAGACAAACTATCTACATCAAAATGAAAGGTACATGCATCACCATGATCAACCCAAAACAAGAAGCATGAGATCACCAAGAAACAAACCATCAAAGAAAAGATGGAAATGATGTAGCATGGGGTTTGTTACCATCATCAACAAACTGTTGTACATCCACATGAACAGTATCATCTCAAAGTTTGGAATCACTACATTTCAGAAGGAGAAGCATCGCTAGGCTATACACCTCAAGATGAAGTACCAACAATGATGACCTCATCTAGCAAGGGAAGGCTGGAAAAAACATCCAAATGAGACTAATCCCTTTAGTCTTGACTCCCAACAACTAGCTGGGAGTCATCGACAAGCAACCCAAAAAGAGAGGAAGAGGCATGTTTCATGGATACATGCTAAGAGTCATCACTAGAAAGGAGCTATAGAGGAGATCTTAGCAGTCATCATGAAAAGGCTCATCAAAGATAGCACCATGATGCTTAGTCACTTGGTGAGAGGCAGGGTCATAGAGATGATACCCCTGAAAAGTTTCATAGTAGCCAACCAAATTCCTATGAGGAGTCTAATGGGCAGGAGATATATCATGTCTTTCATGATACAATTGGGTCCATGCACTTGATCCAAAGAACCTAAAATGTGAGATAGAGGACTTCTAGCCATGCAACCAATAAGTTTCTGACCTTGCATCAAGGAAGAATTTGGGTTGGTCATGGAGACAGTGGTATCTACAAAATATTTAATGTTTGTAGATCATCACACCATTTTAAGTACCATGGGGAGAACAATGTTATTTCTGATTGTAGTGAGCCTTGAATGTAGTGAACTAAGAATTTACTAATTAGAGATTTGATGTCTCAAATGATTATAGGAACTAGTGATTTTACTTTTTGGTTTAATATGGCTATTGATAATCCATTTACTTTAACGAGATATTAAACTTAGGTGTTAAAGTTCAAGTGAATGAACAATGCATACCCACTAGGATCCCGTGAACAAAAGCACTGAAGTAACCTGAATGGGTTCCATTCCCAACTTCAAAATGCTCAAGGCTAAGTGTAACCATCACCAAAAGCTTACAATGCATAGAAATAACAAGATAGGTGTCCACAGTCCCACCAATATCATGGCTCCTAGGGGCAAGTCACCATAATCCATCCAAGCAACAAGTATAATCATGAGTGAGTAGAAAATATGCGCCAAATTTTACAACAATGATGACCTCATCTAGCAAGGGAAGGCTGGAAGAAACATCCAAAGGAGAGAATGTACTAGATGATGAAGTAATCCCTTTAGTCTCAATTCCCCATACACTATTCAATAACTACAAAGAGTGAACTCAGAGGAGTTTGTATAGGTGGACCAACAGAAGATGGAGATGTGGAAAGGTTTACTACAACCAACTGGGAGTCATCAACAAGAAACACAATGAGAGAAGAAGAGGCATGGTCCATGGACACATGCTAAGATTCATCACCAGAAAGGAGTTATAGAAGGGATCTTAGCAGTCATCATGATGCTTAGTCACTTGGTGAGAGCTAGGGTCATAGAGATGATACCCCTAAAAAGTTTCATAGTAGCCAACCAAAGTCCTATGAGGAGTCTAATGGACAGGAGATATATCATGTCTTTCATGATACAAGTGGGTCCATGCACTTGATTCAAAGAACCTAAAATGTGAGCTAGAGGACTTCCATCCATGCAACCAATAAGTTTCTAACCTTGCATCAAGGAAGAATTTGGGTTGGTCATGGAGACAATGGTATCTACAATAGATTTAATGTTTGTAGATCATCACACCATTTTAATTACCATGGGGAGAACAATGTTATTTCCGATTGTAGTGAGCCTTGAATGTAGTGAGCTAAGAATTTACCAGTTAGAGATTTGATGTCTCAAATGATTATAGGAACTGGTGATTTTACATTTTGGTTTAATATGGTTGTTGGTAATCCATTTACTTTAATGAGATATTGAACTTAGATGTTAAATTTTAAGTGAATGTGGTGGGCTCCAGTATTGTAGTAATAATGCTACAACTCCTGGGGCTTCCTTCTTTACCTTTATCAACTCGGTAGTTTGTAACAAACTTGGAAGTGACAGTGTTGTATGCACAAGTACTAGCTCTTACTGCAGGTTGTCACTTGATCCGCTGGCGTAAGTTCGCTAGGAGCTTAAGCCAACTTCTATGAGTTCTCAGAAGAAGCTTTAACTGTGATGAAAGAAACTAACTCTACAGGGGCTATTCTACTTGCAGAAAGAGAATGAAAACTGAAATGAAACGCAAACCCTAGCAAACCCTAACAAACCCTAGTTTACCCACTAACCCTACTTTTGCAAGAAAAGAGATGGAAACTAATGAAATGAGGGCCATTGACTACTGAAAAGGTAAATTGCATTTATTCAAGCTACTTCTGAAAAGAAATGAGAAGAAATCATCTTTTTGTACTTTTGAGTGTTTTTATGTGAAATTATTATGCTTGTGATTTATCTAGTTGTGACTGTGCAGAGGTTTGGTGGCAAAGGAAGATGGAGTTGGTTGTTTTAGAGGTGGATGAAGGTGTGGAGAGGTCCTAAGAATCCCCTAGTACCCTTCTGGAGACTTCCATAGCGATCGGACTTCGAAAAATCACTCACAGGAAATTCTACAGGAGGCTGCAAGGGATCTAAAGGAGGAAGCCGAGAGCTATTTTTGGAGTTCTGAAGGTGGAAAAATGATGGGAAAGGGGAACTGAAGGCTAGATGAAGGTGTTGAGGTGTCTATAACTTGTCAAGGGGGATCAAGAATGAATGTGATGGTTGGATTTGTTCAAATGGCAAGAAAGCAGCTTTATGGAAAAAATGCAGAAATTAGGGCAGATTGGCGAAATGTCGTGAATGAGCTAGGAAATCTGTGAGAAGTGGCATGGTGCTAGCTGTTATATGGATGTATGGTGAGCTGAGATGTCCTGCAAGTGATCTGCACATTTACTTATCAAAACTGACCAAAGAAAGAACTAAAAACTGAAATTTCTCTAGCTTGACCTAATTTCTGACCTAAAAACAGAAAACGTTGAACAATACCTTATGAACAGAAAATCATGCGAGAGAACTATGGTAAAAGAACAGGAAATGATCTAAGCAAATGAATCTGAACCAATATCAACCTTTCCAACTCAAAGTATCACACTAGCAGTTGCATGGAAGAGAAAAAACTGTGTTTTTGGTGGCAACAGTAGTGCCTTGACCTCGAATCATAGTCCCGGGAAGGGAGAAAGGAGATCAAGACCTGTTGTTGGCCTTTCTGGATCTTTTTCTGTCACTGCAACAACTTACTTAAGCAACCTGAAACAAAAACAACTATACTAACCATCAAAAGCAACCTAATCTAACCAAGTAAAATGAATCTATGTAATAGAAATTAACTCATGGACTGAAGCAAAAACATATAAGTACACAGTAAGAAGTGTTGGGCAGCTTGGGTTGGGTCCTAACCCAAGAGCTTCAGTCCTCTGAAAGAGATCAGTGCTAGCTCAAAAACTGTTTCATCTTCATTATCAAAAATAGAAGTTACATTACATAAACTGTTCTAAAAAAGGAACTCGAAAATGAGCTGAACACAATACTGCACAAAAGTGCGAAAGTCTACTAATAACTAGCTAACATACTGAGGCTCTAAGCCTTCTTATTTATACAAATGGGGACTTCCAACAATCCTCCTAAAATCAAGGAACTCGGCTTCCTAGAGCTGAAGATAAACAACAGTCCTACTTGACTTGCACGGCTGCCCCTTGGAATCATCAATGTGGGCCTTTGTGCTCTGAGTTGCTGATGGAGGATTTGAGGAAATGGGTCATTAATGAAGGAGACACCCCCCTACAAGTCCTCTTCCCTATTTTCCTTGAGTTTGGTTGCCATTTGCTCATAAATTCCTTGTCTTTATCCAAAATTGTCCAAAAAATATGCATAAAACACACATTAGACTACATGGCAAAGTGGCTAACCCAATTCGCTCTATTAGCATAAATATATTCAAAAACATGCAACAAACTAATGAGAATGGTGGATTAAGTCGAAATAAGAGGCGGAATGAGCCCATATAATTACCCATTTTTGGGGCTCATCAGAATGCACAGTGCACACCCATTGGGATCCCGTGAACAAAAGCACTGAAGTAACCTGAATGGGTTCCATTACCAACTTCAAAATGCCTAGGACTAAGTGTAACCATCACCAAAAGCATGCAATGCATAGAAATCACAAGATAGGTGTCCATAGTCCCACCAATATCATGGCTCCTAGGGGCAAGTAAACATCATCCATCCAACAAGTTTATCTAAAGTATAGTAGAAGAGATTCAGATTAGTGCCAATAAGGACTATGAATCAATATTAAGACACCTATGGCTTAGTCATATTTGTAGTTGTCAGTTCAAAATGAACAGAGCAGTCCTCTCCAAGCAAAAGTCCAAAGCAAGTCCCTTAATATCTTCATTTAGTTAGAAATATTTGTGATATCAAAGTATGATTCTGCCAAGTTGAATTCATTATTGAATGGTCAGAGCATGTGAAAAAGACTGTCCGGGCATGTTTGCTGATGGAGTTGCAGCAAGATGAGGGCAGATTGATGAAGGCTGAACTGAAGTAAGACTTCAAAGGGAGCTATAGAGTCTCTAGCAGAATAACTTGATGATAAAAACAAGTCGTGTCCACTGATTATGATGACTCTAATGATACCTTTAGCTGCATTGATGACCTTGGAATATGGGCCTAAGGGTCTATAGTACAGAAAGGACAGGTTGCAGGTGGCTTATTGATTATGTTTAGAGGAAATTATGAACTAGCCACGTTGATTGAATTATAAAGACACCATTATTGATGATGCCTAATTAATGACCCTCTGTTATGAAACCAGCTCACAAAAAGATAGAAAAGATAGATCAACGCCTTAGAATTCAGCCTCTTCGAGGGGACAACCTCCTTTACATTACATAAATGAATAATTCTTTGATGATACAAATTAAAAGACCTCCTTTCTATATATAGGAGTCTAAGAGGTCATAATATAATCAGAGCCGACATAACAATAATAATGTAAGGGCACAATAATAACAATAGTGGGCTTCTATGGGACACAATAGTAACAATATGGGCACTACATGGGTACATCAATGTAATAAGGGGGTTGTACTAATAACAATAAGGGGTTACACTAGTAGTATAGGGGCCTAACATGCCCCTCTCCTTCAAAAAGTGTTGTCCTCAACGCTTGAGTAGTTCTTGATGCTTATGTATAAAATTCTTGTCCTCCCATGTGGAATCTTCAGTGAGTAAGTTCTTCCACTTGATGAGATACTCTAAAATTGATCAATTTCGTAGCTATCGGGTTCTTGTTTCTGTGACTGCTCCAGGTTCTAATATGATTTTTCCTTCCTCTTCAATTTCTAGCAATATTATTTGAATTGGGATCTTTTGCAACTTTTGAACAAGTGGCCATACTTCTTCTTCCTTCTTCCATTCATCCCTTGCTTCGTTTATCCAATCTGGTTGGATAATAGAAATAACACAAAACAATGCTTCCACATCCTCATCCTTTCTTGAGAGTGCATCTACAACAAAAAATTTGTTCCCTTTTCTATAGATGATGTCAAGGTCATAACCCAACATATTTGTGAGCCACTTTTGTTGCTCTTCAGAGGATAATCTTTGTTCTAAAAATTATTTAAGGCTATCATGATCTGTTTTTACCTTGAAGTGCCTTCCCATTAGGTAGGGTCGCAATTTCTTAAGTGCATGTAGTATTGCCAACATTTCCTTCTCATAAATAGCTTTGTGTAAAAACTTTCCCTTGATTGGACGACTTTCAAAAGCAATGGGTCTTTCATCTTGCATTAAAACAGCACCAATTCCATTTCCTGAAGCATCACATTCCACAATAAAGGTTTTTGTGAAGTCCGGTGTAGCTAAGACTAGAGCTTGGCACATTGCCTCTTTAAGATGTTCGAAGGCCTTTGTTGCTTCTGGAGTCCATGAAAATGCATCTTTCTTCAATAATGTTGTTAGAGGTGCTACTATTCTCCCATAATTCTTAACAAACTTGCGATAATACCCTGTCAACCTGAGAAATCCTCACAGATGCTTTATGGATTTGGCGATTTTCCATTCCTTAATGGCTTGAATTTTGTTAGGGCTACCTTAACTCCTTCATGAGATACAATATGACCCAGATATTCCACCTCTTGTACTACAAAGAAACATTTGGATCTTTTTGCATATAATTGTTTCTCCTCCAATAGTTGTAGCACCCTATCAACATGTTCAACATGATCCTTCCAAGACTTGCTGTAGATTAGTATATCATAAAAAAATACTAACACAAATTTTCTAAAGAAGGGTTTGAAAATGGAATTCATCAAACCTTGAAATGTAGAAGGTGCATTGGTAAGGCCAAAAGGCATGACCAAAAATTCATAATGACCCTCATGAGTTCTAAATGTTGTTTTCAGAATGTCTTCAGTCTTCATTCGGATTTGATGATATCCTGAACAAAGATCCAACTTGGTGAAGTAAATTGATCCATGCAATTCATCTAGTAATTCATCAATGATAGGAATGGGAAACTTATCTTTAATAGTGAACTTGTTGAGCTCCCTATAGTTCGGATACATGCGCCATGATCCATCCTTCTTGTGCGCCAATACTACTGGAGCAGAGAAAGAACGTTGACTAGGTTGAATTATACCAGCCTCTAGCATTTCTACAACCATACGTTCAATTTCACTCTTTTGGGCATAGAGATATCTGTATGGCCTGATGTTTGGGGGAACACTTCCTGGAATCAGATGAATAGCATGATCATGATCACGAATAGGTGGGAGAACTTTGAGAGTCTCAAATACCTTGGAATTATTGTCCAAGAATTTTTGGAGATCTAGAGAAATAGATGATTTCGATGTGGAAAGATCTAGTGAACATAATTGTACAATTACACCTCTTTGTTCCTTTTTTAGAAGCTTTGTCATACCGTTAGAGCTGATTATCTTTCCCGGTTTCCCTGCAATACCCCTTAATTCAACTTCCTTTCCTTCCACAGAAAATTTCATGAAAAGTTCTTGAAAATGAAAAGCTATTGTACCCAAGGATTGTAGCCATTGGACTCCTAGTACAACATCAGCACCTCCCATTGGAATGGAAAGCATTGGGCTAGTCAATACATATTCTCCCATGGATAGCTTGATATTATGGTACTTTCTAGAGAAATTTATTGTTCCTCCATTTGCAACCATCACTTGACACTCTGGTGCTGGATATAGGAAGCAATTCAATTATTTTGCTACCTTACAATGAATAAAATTGTGGGTACTTCCTGAATCAATCAACACTATTACCTTTTTCTTCTTGATTTGTCCTTCTATCTTGATGGTTTGAGGAGTGGTAATTCCCGCCAATGCATTGCAAGATATGGTTGGATTCATTTCTTCTTTATCTAGGCTTTGTTCTTTGAGTATATCCTCTTCTTTTGATGTTTCTTGATCCTTTTCTTCCTCAT
This sequence comes from Pinus tabuliformis, assembly GCA_031772625.1. Classification (NCBI taxonomy): domain Eukaryota; kingdom Viridiplantae; phylum Streptophyta; class Pinopsida; order Pinales; family Pinaceae; genus Pinus; species Pinus tabuliformis. The sequence goes on along the minus strand of CM062812.1, from coordinate 618,290,049 downwards.
TTTCATACTCTATATAAAATAATTTCTTCTCGGCACACTTATGACCTTTAGTGCATTTGCTATCACAATTGTAACAAAGCATTTTTTCTCTTTTTTCTTCCAATTGTTGTGGTGTAACCCTTGTAGGTTGTGGAAGGCTAGAAGAAACAACACTTCCATCTTTATAGTTGTGAGGGGTAGACTTCCTTGTTTCCATAATTTTACTTTCCACTATGTAACAAAGCCCTTTTACTCTTTCCAATTGTTGTGGTGTTGCTCTAAAGAAGGTGTTGCTCTTTGTATCCTCATAATGTGCTATCATTTCCTCCGTGAAAATTGACCATGTAACAAGTTGTTTACAAGAACAAAGCCCTTTATACCATAAAAATTGATCTGGTTCTAAATATGAAGATGAAATACATACCTTTTATAAGAGTGGTACACCATGTAGATCAAAATATTGCTCCATTTGAAGTATCCAATTTACCGGATCCTTGCCATCAAACTTCCTCATATCGCCTTTTCTTGATTTTAGGAGCTCGATCTTGAAATGACTATAACTCTGTAATTTCGGTTCTTCCAGTTCTGAAATTGCGACTTGCAGTAGCCCTCTGTGTCCTCTTTCCAATGCCACCAGTTGGATCCAAATTGGATTCTCCAAGGAAGAGTTATGCCAAATCTCCCACGCTAACCTGATTATAGACTAGTTCAGTAGAGAGAACTTGTACAATGTGCCACGTGTCACTGTTTTGACCTTTGGATCTAAAAAATGTATACAAGAAACTATAGTCTGTCCTCGTTCTACAACTTCTTACGAAATTTCAATCTGATGCTCAAAACAAAAGTTATGACTATTTTCCCCAAGTCACCTGTTTGGAATGTAATTCAGGAGTTTGCAAAAAGACCAACTTCCTCAGATCATATCTCCACAAATATTGCACAAAAATCTCTAAAATTCGGACTTAAGGTTCACCGAGATTTCATCTCAAATGGGTTTTTTTTCGCTTCTGAAACGTCGCATAAAAATTATAGCGAAAATGCCACGATGACCTATTTGGAGCAGTGAAACCCTAGAATCCAAAGCTCTGATACCAAATGCTATGAAACCAACTCACAAAAATATAGAAAAGATAGATCAATGCCTTATAATTCAGCCTCTTCGAGGGGGTAACCCCCTTTACATTACATAAATGAACAATTCTTTGATGATACAAATGAAAAGACCTCCTTTCTATATATAGGAGTCTAAGGGGTCATAGTATAATCAGAGCCGACATAACAATAATAATGTAAGGGCACAATAATAACAATAGTGGGCTTCTATGGGGCACAATAGTAACAATATGGGCATTACATGGGTAGATCAATGTAATAAGGGTGTTGTACTAATAACAATAAGGGTTTACATTAGTAGTATAGGGGCCTAACACCCTCTCATTTATTAATATAAAAGGGAGTTGACTTTAAAAGTCGAGATAGAAAAAGACCTAGCCTTTTTTTTTGTACACTTAAAGGTCTGATGAGAAGAAAAAGTAACAGGTTTGCACACGTATATCTTGTGGAATCCCTAGTGTTCTTGATAAACACCCTATCAGCCATATGTTCTTGGCATTCGTTCCGTAAACGGGCATGAACTTTTCAACTTTGTTCTTGTTTCTTTAGTTCTCTCATTTCCGGTGGTGCAATGTACCATTATTTTCTCCAACTACATCATGAGCTAGTGTACAAAATTAGATATACCTTGCACTATCAACTATATCCTTAAGAGATTGGTGGCTGTAAATCTAGCGTGTAGATATTATTTGTGGAATATTAGTGTTGTGGATAATTTTGATCCCATTTTGAAAAGGATTTCCCAACATGGAAGAGATTACTATGGATGTCATGTCAAGAAGTAATACTTGAAGGAAAGCCATTAAACAGTTGATGGAAATTATAGGTTCATTATTTGGAAAGAACAAAATGGTGCAATTAATGCACTTATCAAGTCATCATTGGAAATTATTCTGAGGCAACTAAGATTCTAGATGCTGAAAGCCATCTTATAGAACATATATTTTTAAAATGTCTCAATTTGGATTGGAACTAGAAGAGTCTTGGGAGCAGTGGCTATTATTTCAATTAAATAAATTTCAGTCAACTCTCTATATTTATAAATACAAGACTAAGTCAATTCATACCAAGCAAATGGGGACAACCCAATAAGAATTTTGCTTTTATATCGTATATGGGACATCATACATCCATAAGGAGATCAACATAATTCTTTCCTTCAACTTAAATGTTTGGAATGAATTAATGCAGAGGCCATTTCTATTAGTATGAAGTTATATTTCCAACTAGAAGATTGTAGCATTACCATTGCTACATGTTGAACACTTTCTCGACTACTTTATATTTCAGGCTATAATATAAGCCCGTGAAAATGCCAGATCTAATGAAGCAGGATGAAGAATTCTCTACTTGTGGTGTTATATTGCATTGAACTACAAAAAAACAGGATTTTTTTTTTAAGATGGGAAAAGTTCAATGATGAAGGTTCATACATCAATCATCTAGCATGATAACTATGACAACATCTACCAGCGATAGGTTCCTAGACTATATGAAGGTCAATATTATTGTTCACCATGTTTATTATTGGACTATCTTAAAATACAATGATGCATATATATATATATATATATATATATATATATATATATATCTATATAATTTCCATCTTCAGTGGATCCAGATATCAAGGGATTAGGAAGCAAATTTAAAACAAGTCAACAATGATTGTGGTAGAGAGACTTTGAAGTAATACTCAAAGAAACTTACAACCACAATTTTGACAAGATGCTATATTTCTACAATTTGGATATTCAGATTCATTTAGGAAACCAAATAATAAACGTGCAATGGATGAGGATTCCCTCCCAAATGGGGATGAATTCACCCCTTAATAAACACACAATACAAAGAGGCCTATGATGGGCTACACTTCAAGAGTGCTAGCTACTAGTCATGTTAGATTCTTTCCCAAATACATTACTTATGAATGGCCAGTCTTCTCAGAACTTTTTTATTGGTGCAAGGCAAAAGCAAAAATTTATGTTATTAGTTGCTTGATTCAAGAGATGGCTACAAAAAGGGAGGGCTTGGCATGATTCATACACATTACATAATACAAATCTTGGCACGTGGTTGGTTAGAATTTGCAATGAATCTGGAAATTGGAAAAGACCTATTAGAGATAGAATTTCACAAGCTATGAGAGAAGGGACTTAATACATGCTCCATATTATGTTATCAAAAATATCACATTCCCAGGGAAAAAGATATTAAAGGCTTGTTTTCAATGGTCCAATTTGAAAAAACTCTTAGAACGATACCAGAAAAATGTCCAAGTGGAAAAATCTGCCATGGTTGTTTGTTCTCAAATTCGATTTTTTTATGGTACCCAGTGCCCACAATGTCATGCGTAATGAAAAGTGTTTTGGTAGTATTAATAAGTCTATGCTGTCTAGGCCAACAACAAAACACATTAGAAAGCTACATTAGCTTTAATATTGCCAAAATTGAAGCAGGAAAACGACTTTGTCATCAAATATCAAATTAAAATAGGATGGAACAAGCTAGGCATCAACAAAGCATCAAGGGACCCTTTAATCTGCATGACATCATACTTCATAGCAATGTCAATGTAGAAATATTACTTGCAGAAGGATGTTGAGTACTATAGGGATCATGAAAACTCTCTTTATTTAAATAAATTCTAAATATCAAGGTAGTTACAACAACAATACTTCTATAGAATCCCAAGATCTTGCAGGTTTATATACATGTCAACTAGAAACTAGTAAAGGGAAGAAACAATGTGCCAATTGAGAATCCAAGAATGTTGAACTAAAGCCCTTGAGGCATTTCCTTCCAGGTAAGGTAAAATGTTAGGCTTTTTAGCACTAAATGTTACAACCTGGGCTCTATTGTAGTTTATTGGAAACAATGATTAAATTCTGAAGAGTGCAGATGACGTTGGAAAACTTAGCTGCATGATTGAAGACATATAATGAACAAACAGAATATGAGTAGGGTTATCAAAGAATAGAGTGTGCATATTAAATCTATAACATAACATTCTAGGAAGTGAGCTAAGAACAACATGTTTAGAATTACAACATGCCTATAAATCTAATTCGACCTCTGATTCAATAATGCACACCAAGGCTCATCTTTGACATGCAAATTACAGTAGTTGTAGTGGAGATATAACCTTGAGTTGGCCCATCTTCCTAGTATATTGGTTTGATGACAATACATTTTCTATATTTGATGGCAAGTTTAAATCAGAATGAACTGTAATATGATCTATCTTCTCCCTTGATTGATGGACAAGAAAGGATCCAATCTAGGACTACTAGCTGGAAAATCAATGGAAGAAGATTGAAAATCAATATTTTTTCACAATGCTTAGTGTTCATTCATGTAGTTTGTTTAGGGAAGATGATGTCATACTAGAGGGATGCCTTGATTTATAAGAAAGTTCAATGGTTTTTTGGATTTGATCAAAGCAGGGGAAATGTGGTTCTATATTGCAAGGATAGACTTCAGATGACCATGGTAAATAAATAAATGAGACTATCCAGTGAGAGAATATCATGTCCATTGGCACTCTACTAAAACCAAGCTCAGATTATCGAAGGTGTTCAAAGGTCAAGGACAAGAGAGATATTTCATCAGTTGATCAAGTGGCATAAGCAATTCACTCGGTTCCAATGACAGATCGAGGCAACAATATACAAGTAATGGTGGTTTATGTGGATAATCCTAGTCGTAACAGGCATCACGCCACTGCGTGTCTGGGCCATCATGCTAAGGCCCAAGATGGATGCTTTTTGATGGAGAAACCGTCTTGCTAAGGCTGGCCCTGGGTGGGACAGATCAGCAAACAAACTTGAATTCTGCAATTCCACTAATAACAATAATTCAGGCTAACAAAACTAACAACATGCATAGTGAATACAAAACATATAGATCATTAAGATACATCACAAACACATACACATGAGTAGAATAGTTCTCAATTGTATTAGTAGATGAAACATGATAGAATAAGTCATGTGTAGAACCCATAACTCATAGTACCCTTTCAACAACTAAATAACTCTCTGTCATAATGGATAACAACCTCTCTGGATACATGAAAATCCTCATATATATAGGAAACTTATGTGGCTACAAAAGATTCTGGAATATACTAGGGAATCTACCAGCTATAACCCAATCATACAACATGATCTCCACCTTTATAAACCTGCATAGAGGGTCAAAGAGACTGGGCATAGAGGATGTATAAGAGGACTCCTGGGATTCCACATACTTAGGCTTTTATGGCTTCTGGTACTCTACAGATTCATCTTCTGCTGCACTCATATCTATGCCAGTACTTACATAAAAACAAGGCCACAAAAACTCATTGATCACACCTTCCATCTCATCCCTAAGTTGGTTCCATCATCCTATCAATAAAAAGGGGCTCCAACTTTGTTGTAGGGAAAAGTATCCGATTCGGATGACCCTATCCCACTCTAAGGGTGATAGTACCTCAGCAACAACTGTAAAGGAAACTACTGAAGGTTTACTTCTTTATGAAAGCAAAAGACAAAGAAAGAATGCACTAACCGTTGCCTTGCGCTTAATGTCGAATCCAAACTCTTCTCTATGGCCGCTTGCTCCCAGCTCCTTGCTCTATTGCTGGCCCAGCTACAATGAGATCCTGCAAAATAGCAAAGAAGGAAACTACAAGCAACATGCAATCATAACTGATTCAAGGATTAGTGTAAATCAAATATACAATTATCACAATATATCATTGAAACAAGAGCATATAGAAGAACCTCAATAGCTTTTATTAATGAAGAAGTAAAGTTCTGAGAGAGTTACAACCATTGAAGGCCCCAATCTAGCAACACCTCCCAGCAGAAAGAATTTCTCCTCTTCACCTCCCTCAAGCAATCACCCAATAGCTCTATAGTGAAACCAACAGCATAGCATTACTTTGCACAAAATTCCAGCCTCCTGAGCTCATAGGAGAGAGCTCAATATATAGATGAATTGAGAAAGGATGAGTCATCTTGCAACTGATGTGTAGCTGCCTTGTGTCCTCTCTCTCTTCAGTTGATCTTCAGTTCTTGAGTCCACTTGGAGAACCTTGCTTCCACTTGGAGAAACAGAGCCTCTGACTCATCACAAGGCGAAATCCCTGATCCAAGTGTCATTTTTGGAAGATTCCAGAGCAATGACTCAGTGTGCCACTTGTCCAATCTCGTTCAACGCAGGTGGCCTTTGTTCTACCTGCTTTGCAACGCAGGTACACCATGGAGGAGTTGTGTTTCAGCGCAGAAGCCTAGTGGAGCACCTGCTTTGATTTCAGGATTGCTTGTTTTTGAGTGTTTTCAGGTGGAGAACTGATCTGAGAGCTGTTGGTTTGCTGACCTTGTTCCTCTAGGGGTAGGAACATCATGTTTAGGGAACTTTGGATCCCTTGGATTATTGACAATTCATGCCTGTTGCTGTAAGGCACAAAATTGTCTATAACAGATGCCCCCTAAAGTATGAGGTCGTTTATCGGGTGAAATGCTTTATTGAGAGGATCCAAAGTTCATTCAATCTGCTGAGAAGTGTCCTGTAATAAGATACAATACAATACATTATTTTTCATACTTTTTCATGATCTAGCTGAGGCGGGCATTCCCATGCTCAGCTTTTATAAATACATTTTGGTACATAGAACAGACGATCGTCTGATGATAGACTGATAATTCTCTGCTGAAATTATCATCCTTTGAGAAGGATGATCATCTGCGGTAACGATGTACATATCAAATGTCTTTATATCCTGAATATATATCGCAGCCCGGATGGATGAAACTAGATCCGGGGTCTTCGATCTCTTCCGATCTTCACTCGATGTACAAGTCGATCCATGTGAGAATTTCTTGAAGTCGAACATGGGAAGACATCGCTTGATTACCGATCAATGATGTAAACCGTTAACAAGCGCGAGAGGAATCACCGATAAGGATGATGACCCTCAAGGTACGGTAGTACAATCCACATGGTGGGAATAAAGGACTTGGCGTCGACCACCATGCAAAATCTTCTGGTCGAAGGTCATTGATGTATACCTGTCGCCGGAAGTGAGAAACTTGCCATTGAGGCATGCAAGCTTCAAAGTACTGAAGGGGTTGTTCCTAGATCAACTCCTTGGATAATGAGCTGATGTCGACAAGGAGCGATCCGTCAAAGGAGGGCCTTAATGAATCCCACATCAGTGACACGGAACGGAGCTAGTGATTGTGATGAGGTGAAAACAAACTGTGATGTATGATTCAGGGTGGCGGTCATGAAATGGATGAAGGACAATGTATGGCAGTGGATGGGACACGGTTGACTCTCTGCAGAACAACATCTCTTGAACATATAACGACACTGATGTGATGGATTGGTAGCATTACCCCGAATGTGGATGGTGTGGCGAGGACCATGGTGATGAGACCGGTGAATGAAACAACCCAACCCGATGTGATACGGAGGACAAAGTGTCATGTTCAAGAGCGACTTGCTACCATTAAAGCTGTGAGGTTCTCCCAATTTTTCCCCAGTCATTGCTGACCAGTACCTCTTTATTTTTATCAAGCTTGAGGAGGATAACATATGCTTGTTCTATAACCTGCCCTTCGGGCAAGCCCATCGCTATGTTTTAACGAGCCTAGCGATAGGGAAACTCGTTCTCGTCTAAAGACAAGTTTGTCGCTATTTAATCATTTTAACGAGTCTAACGACAAGGAAAACTCGGTCCTTTTCATTTTTAGAGAGTCTGAAAAGGTACATAAAGTCAACTCCAAAATTCCTTTTTCCTCATTTAATCCCTTAAGTCCGAAAAAGTATAAAACAATACAGAAGGGATGAGTTTTCGATTGTTTTAACGAGCCGAACAAAACAAGCGCTCGATCTTTTTGTGCAATAATCCCTCAGGTCCAAAAAGATTAAAATCTAGAGGAGGGATAGCTCTTCCGGTCCTTTTAACGAGCTGGAAGGCCAAAACTCGGCAAACTTTTCATATTTTACGAGTCAGTGAAAAGAGCTCAAAGAAGACTCGTCTTTTGAGGAACGAGTGATAAACAGGGATAGCAGCAGATTCCAGGTACAGGTTGGAATTTTCCAAATACGGCAGTGTCACAAGGATGGCTAAGTGAAATCACTCTTCGCATCTGTTCCTCAAAATGGGTAAACAAACATATGGAGATGAACGATTGGCCAAATGAACGGATGGAGGTGATGGCTTATAAACACGACCAAGGGTTTTTAATATGGCTGTCAAAGGTTACATCTCTCAAGGTTATTTATCGGTTCATTTTTTCTGGGTGAGCTTGAACTGTAGGGGAAGATTGCTCACAACTTATGTTTATTTTTTAACGAGCATGAACTATGTATTAAAACTGCTCGGATTCTTGCGTTTATTTTTTAACGAGCATGAACATTGCTAAAACTGCTCGATGATGCCCCCAGCATAATAATAATGCAGATGAGGCATATGCCCCCCTAAACTTTAAGGGGCAGTTCATTTTTTAACGAGCTTGAATGCGTTCAAACCTTGCTCAATTATACCAGTCTTAATACAAGGAACGCCTCAGATGAGGTATTCTTATTTAAGGAGCTATACCTCACTAGCTACTCCAAATTGGCAAGCTTTAACTTTTGCCCCACATCCCCTTTTTTATGCAAGCTCGAAACGGCTAATCCTACTAGTTTAACGGGTTAGACCTACAGGTTTAAAGGGAGGACCTAAAAAATTAAAAAATAAATAGTCGTCCCGTGCTTGCACTCCAAAAAGGTTCGCATGCCCCCAGGTATAAAGTATAATTTCAAGGCTGCCCCTCCTCTGTCCCACCTCTGTTTTTCTAATTGTCGTCTTGCTATATTTTTAACAATACTTGTCTTCTCGTTATTTTTCGGTGCCGACGGTACTTGTCTTCCCATCAGTTCACTTTTTGATTTTGCAAGATCGCAACAGATAAAACATTGGTGTTACGGAGGGAGGCCCTCTTACTTATTATCCGAAAAATGGTTTTGTTCGCTGCCGCAAACTAAACTCTCTTTTCGGCGGTGTCTATCATTAGGTTGCTAAGGATGGTGACTACTTGTTGCAGCAATTTCATCTCTTTCTTTGGAGACTGCCCCTACTTATCCTTCAAAACATATGTTTTAATGGGTGAGGCTTGACATTCAAAGATGGTGGCTACTTGCCGCCACAAATGGATCTCCTCCCTTAGGAGAGCCTACTTTTTTAGACAAAGGGAGCGATTCTTCCGCTCACATAACTTTGACAAAAGAACTTTATCCTAGAACAACCCTCTCTTCCTTTCTTCGGACGGGGTACGGACTAGTCCATTCTTCTGCGGAAATTAACTTTATACCCAAGGTTTCCTCTGCCCAAGGCAGGCCAGGGTGCATGCCCCCTGGGTCCCAGTTCTTTCTTTCCGAATCACTCGCATTCATCGGGAAGTAGAACCGGGGGTGGAGGCATTCCTTGAGTGAATAGACCGTTAAGGGATGGTATTTGACTATTTGCGATGCGTGATCCTGGAAATGAAAGTTGGTCTACGAGCTTGACCATTCTTCCTTCGTGCGGAAAACACATAACTCTAAAGAGTGAGGACACTATCGCCTCCATGCAATATATATAGTCTCGTCCAAGGAGTAAGTTATAAACCAAGGGTCCCTGGACGACCATGATGTTCATATGAACTGTCTTCCCTTTCAATGTAACTGGAACATTGGGGAGAATCCCTAACGGGTGACTGGTTCCTTTATCAAAACCTGATAGATTTCTCATCTCAGGTAAAAGCGCCGGGGAACCCAGTGCTTTCCAAGCAATAGAGGAAAGGATACTCACAGATGCCCCTTCATCAATGATAGTTCCAGCCATCACCATTCTGTAGATTTGGACGATGATTCTGAATGGGATACTGGCTGGTAACCGGGGTCTGCCTAGTTGATTCCAATCAAAGGATACAACTAGGTTGCTTGGTGGTGGGACCGAATATACGGCCGGATACGACCCTGACGATGTTCCTTCCTGCGATAAAGGAATGGGCGCATTGCCCTGATGCTCATCAGAGTCTGTGTTGATGAAAAGAATATGGACGGTGTCATCCTTATCCTCTTTAGTGAGGGTGTCATTTGAAGATGAATCTTCAATGACGATGTCATTTGAGGATGAAACCTCTGAAGGAAGAACCGGGTCAACTACCGTTTCGACCTTTAGACTTTCGTCTGGTCTGGATTCAGCAGGTTCATTCTCAATGACTGACACTTCAGCTGACCACTTGAGCGGGCCAGCTGGATTCTCAACTATCGAGGGATTAGGCACGAGTTTTTGGTATCCAGGAGGAAGTCGTAACGGTGATACCGGACGATCTTCCAAAACTCTCTTTGCCTCATCTAAGAATGGACATCGGTGGATGGCGTGATCGCCTTCACACAACATACAGGGTGATCTTGGTCTCCCTTTTCGTCCTTCACTCTCGCTAGTTGACGGACTGCAATCAACATGACTACCAGAGGTTGATGCTACCGGATTGTGCAACCTTGGGGACCAGTCCCTTAGTATCCGGGGAATACAAGGACAATCACGATGGAAGTGGGTCCCTTTGCAAATGACACATGGCGATTTAGGCCCGGTCGGTGCAGTGCGTGGATTTTTGTCAGATGTCTTTTGCTTGCCCCCAGTCGCCTTCGCCATAGGCCCCTTCTGCTTCTTTTCTCTCTTCTTCTTTTCCTTCTTCTCCATGGGAGGCTGACTTTTGTCGGCTCTACCTTGCGAAGATGAAGGATCAGAGGAAGTATTGTAAGAAGTGGAAGGCTGGTGGGTAGTTCTAGACTGGTCTGACTGTTGATTCGACTGCTCAGGATTAGTGGCGATCTGAACTACATTAGTTGAAAAGAGCCATACGGGTAGGCCAATTGTCAATCCTGGAAGTGACAATGTGGCCATATGAGGCGCACCAACATCTCCCCAAGAGGAGAAGGGATTGGGACTTCCGCCAAGGTTACTTCCTTGGTTGGTGGGCTCCATACTTTTCAACTGAAAGATCAACGTGGGAATAACAGGTGATTATGTTCCGATTTAAAATAAATTTTATTAACGACGCTTTAGACACGACTTTGCTTTTTCATGTTTTAAGAGTCGAGAAAAAGCTAAAGATGACTCTAGTCGCCTTCGATGTTTTAACGAGCCCGAAGTGACAAATGCTCGGATGGACTTTTTCAGTTATAGAGTTTGAAAAAGGCCAAAAGAAACTTCTCTGGAGTTCTAGGCAGAGGGTGTGCCAAACTTTTCGCGAAACCACAGAATACGTTTTACGGTACGGGTGGTCGATCTTCGTGAATGCTGTGTTCACTGCATCGCGATCAGTAGGGCGGTCGACACGGCTTCCTATGGATAAAGGCTTTGTTCCTATAGGGGTCTCCCAATATATACGCGACGGTACGTGGGAGCACAAGTCCGTATTAGTGCCACCGACTCTCAGGAGGAATCACCCACCTTCGTAGAGATCGACAGTCACTATGCTTAACGACGCTGGAACACGTCTCTACCTAGACCTCTATGTGTTTGCGTTATGTTACAAAGCGTTGTTATGTAAATTGAATTTATTTTAATGTTGATCTTGCTTAGCAGTTTGCCTTTAAGGATCACCACGAGATGTATATAACAAATTCCTGAATGCGGTCTAAGATGAGAAGCAAACTTTTTAATCTTTCAACTTTGAAAATCTTAACTACTGAGGGAGAAGAAAGGCAAATCTTTTCTCACAGATCATAGAGCACACACTAATGCAAAATTTCCTAAATCGTCATGCAAACAGTCAAATGCAAAATGCACAATGCATGTATTTTCTTTTCCCTTTCTTAATGTTGATTGGTTACAAAAAGAAAGTTGTTATATAACTTTGATTTCGATTTAAAGCGAAAACAAACAAGTTTGTCCAAAATCAAAAGACACCTTAAGATTTACTTGTTCAATCACTGGAAATGCATGAAATCAAACCATAATGACGAAAGTAAAATGACTAATCAGCTATGGACAGCAAACAAGCTAACTCTTTAGACCAGCAAAATGCCTAACACAGGTTCAGATCTAAGAGGCCAAAGCAAGACTAGTTTACTCTTCGTTATGGGAAATTGTAAATGAAGTAAGAAATAAAAAGAACAAGTACAATTTCGTTATATAACAGAGGCTGAATGATGGAAAGTAAGGTTGGTTTCAGAACTGGTACAAGACTGGTAACTGGCTGCCAAATCTATAGTGAAAACAGGCAAGAGAAAGGGAGGAAACCCCAACTGCACTAGGCAAAATTGGGCCAACGCAGGTGCTACTCAGCCAGTCCGGCTCTCAGCGCAGGTAGCCCCTTCGGGACCTGCGTTGCAAAGCAGGTAGCCTGTGTACTACCTGCTTTGGAAAACGAAAGTTGCGTTTTCACAGTTTCCGGGTCACAATTTTCTCAAAAATGCACAGTTTTTGCTCAAATCAGAAGCAATCAGTCAAGCACACTCAAAGGGATGATTAGGAGGATGAAAAGCTATCACTAAGAGCTTACAAGGATCCTTGTAGATCAGCTCTTCAAATCATGAACATGCTCAGAAATGAGCTAGAGTAGCTGCCCTCTACTTCGCTTTTGATATAGTCAAAAGCTTTTCGATTTGGTACTCTTTTGTTCAGGAAATGAATAGAAAAATACTACAAACAATCAAACAGATACGATCCCCAGTGGAGTCGCCAGTTTGTTGTAGGGAAAAGTATCCGATTCGGATGACCCTATCCCACTCTAAGGGTGATAGTACCTCAGCAACAACTGTAAAGGAAACTACTGAAGGTTTACTTCTTTATGAAAGCAAAAGAGAATGAAAGAATGCACTAACCGTTGCCTTGCGCTTAATGTCGAATCCAAACTCTTCTCTATGGCCGCTTGCTCCCAGCTCCTTGCTCTATTGCTGGCCCAGCTACAATGAGATCCTGCAAAATAGCAAAGAAGGAAACTACAAGCAACATGCAATCATAACTGATTCAAGGATTAGTGTAAATCAAATATACAATTATCACAATATATCATTGAAACAAGAGCATATAGAAGAACCTCAATAGCTTTTATTAATGAAGAAGTAAAGTTCTGAGAGAGTTACAACCATTGAAGGCCCCAATCCAGCAACACCTCCCAGCAGAAAGAATTTCTCCTCTTCACCTCCCTCAAGCAATCACCCAATAGCTCTATAGTGAAACCAACAGCATAGCATTACTTTGCACAAAATTCCAGCCTCCTGAGCTCATAGGAGAGAGCTCAATATATAGATGAATTGAGAAAGGATGAGTCAGCTTGCAACTGATGTGTAGCTGCCTTGTGTCCTCTCTCTCTTCAGTTGATCTTCAGTTCTTGAGTCCACTTGGAGAACCTTGCTTCCACTTGGAGAAACAGAGCCTCTGACTCATCACAAGGCGAAATCCCTGATCCAAGTGTCATTTTTGGAAGATTCCAGAGCAATGACTCAGTGTGCCACTTGTCCAATCTCGCTCAACGCAGGTGGGCTTTGTTCTACCTGCTTTGCAACGCAGGTACACCATGGAGGAGTTGTGTTTCAGCGCAGAAGCCTAGTGGAGCACCTGCTTTGATTTCAGGATTGCTTGTTTTTGAGTGTTTTCAGGTGGAGAACTGATCTGAGAGCTGTTGGTTTGCTGACCTTGTTCCTCTAGGGGTAGGAACATCATGTTTAGGGAACTTTGGATCCCTTGGATTATTGACAATTCATGCCTGTTGCTGTAAGGCACAAAATTGTCTATAACAAACTTAGGGACTTCTCTTATAATAGCATCATTGAATCTGTTGAACTCATTAAACACAAGTTTCTAGTCTGGCCTCTTGGATTTTCTGGGTGCATTATTTTATGGATGTATCTATCATAGCTTCCTTCTAAGGGATTCACTTAGTTAGTGCCATCATCTCAACATCTTCTCTTGACTTCATTGGCTTCACTGTTGTGAACTGAGAATGTCCTTTGTATTAATTAATTTCACCTAAAACAAACCAACCCTAATAACTTGAGTTTGATATTTCTTCTAAGGCTTGTATTCTACTCTCCAAACCTTGATAATGCTCCTAGGGGTTGTCCTCAACTCTATGATAAGAAATTAATAGAACAAGATCTATGGTATAACGTGGTAAGGGTAAATGGAATTCACATGATCTATAAGCAAAGTTTGAGGATTCCATAGCTTGTATTATGAGATAAGTGTAATATACCCTATAGAAACACAGATAAATGCAAATAACATCCGTATATTTAGTATAAAGTAATAAAAATAATCAATTCAATTATAATGGTAACCAAAATAAGATACCTTGATTATTAGGAGCACAATTTTCACTTGCCTCTTCTAGGAGGGAACCTCTAGTAGAGTAAAGCTTAGTTACAATAGTAATCCAAGACATCTTTTACAATGTTTTTACCTCTATATATACTACTTTCTAACCTTCCAAAACATTCTAGAGGAGGAAAACCTTCTAGCAAGTCCTCTCATAATAGTTGCAATCACACTACTACCATCATTGTCTAATAATGATGAACTTTCTTATATAACCATGTATTAATCTATTTGTTAAGGGTTAGGGAGGCTAGGACCCTAACATGTCCTCCCCCTTAGAGAACAACCTTATCCTCAAGAGTTGAGATGTGGAAATTGGTGCAGAATGTTAGCAGGCTGGAAGGTGCCACCTCAAGTGGTATTTCCTTCCATTGTATTAAAACTTATTGAATGGTGTGATGTTAGAGGTGTCTCTCATAGTGCTTGAGGACTACTTCTAGCTGCAACCAAATGAAGCCTTCTGCATCCAATTCCGATAGACTAGTTCTAACAATGCAATTGGATCTAATCACTTTCTATTTGGGGCTTGTTTCACTTGATTATTGTATATGTGGCTTGAACAACCCATCATTTATGTGTTTTGGATTGGTTAATGGTAGAGAACTTTGTTTTACTTATCCATTGGTTAGATTAGTGGACTTCCCTTAAAATATTAGTTGAACATATCTTTATAAATAGAAATGCATTTCCTCATTGGTACTCATGGTTGGAATGTGGGAGAAATCCCTAAGCATTCTGATATTTTGGAGATCTATATATTTAGAAAGAAAAAAAATAGACCTCGTTCTTTTAACTGCACATAGGGAGTCAGGTCAACCTAATAACCACCTACTTTGGGTCAGGATGTAAGAGGGGGCGTTACAATAATTTGGCTGTTATTAATTGTTGGGCAGTGTATCCAAGCTCCAATTTGTTTGGTCAATGGAAGATAGGGTAGAAGAATTCCTCCTTGAAGTTATAAACCCTAACCAAGAGAGCAAGACACTTACTCATTAAGAATAATTTGTTATGTGAATCTTCTAAGGTTTGTTTGAGGTGTATTAGTAGATGAAACATGATAGAATAAGTCATGTGTAGAACCCATAACTCATAGAATCCTTTCAACAACTGAATAAATCTCTGTCATAATGGATAACAACCTCTACAACCTCTCTGGATACATGAAAATCCTCATATATATAGGCAACTTAGGTGGTTACAAAAGATTCTGGAATATACTAGGGAATCTACCAGCTATAACCCAATCATACAATAAGATCTCCACCTTTATAATCCTGCATAGAGGGTCAAATAGACTGGGCATAGAGGATGTATAAGAGGACTCCTTGGATTCCACATACTTAGGCTTCTGGTACTCTACAGATTCGTCTTCTGCTGCACTCATATCTATGCCAGTACTTAGATAAAACAAGGCCACAAAAACTCACTGACCACACCTTCCAACTCATCCCTGAGTTGGTTCCATCATCCTACCAATAAAAAAGGGGCTCCAACTCAGGGACTTCTCTTATAATAGCATCATTGAATCTGTTGAACTCATTAAACACAATTTTCTAGTCCGGTCTCTTGGATTTTCTAGGTGCATTATTTTATGGATGTATCTATCATAGCTTCCTTCTAAGGGATGCACTTAGTTAGTGCCATCATCTCAACATCTTCTCTTGACTTCATTGGCTTCACTGTTGTGAACTGAGAATGTCCTTTGTATGTAATTTCACCTAAAACCAACCAACCCTAATAACTTGAGTTTGATCTTTCTTCTAAGGTTTGTATTCTACTCTCCAAACCTTGATAATGCTCCTAGGGGTTGTCCTCTACTCTATGATAAGAAATTAATATAACAAGATCTATGGTATAACGTGGTAATGGTAAATGGAATTCACATGATCTATAAGCAAAGTGTGAGTATTTCGTAGCTTGTATTATGAGATATGTGTAATATACCCTACAGAAACAAAGATAAATGCAAATAACATCCATATATTTAGTATAAAGTAATAATAGTAATCAATGCAATTGTAATGGTAACCAAAATAAGATACCTTGATTATTAGGAGCATAATGTTCACATGCCTCTTCTAGGAGGGAACCTCTAGTAGAGTAAAGCTTAGTTAAAATAGTAATCCAAGGCATTTTTTACAATGTTTTTACCTCTATATATACTACTTTAGAACCTTCTAGAACATTCAAGAGGAGGAAAACCTTCTAGCAAGTCCTCTCATATTTGTTGCAGTCACACTATTGCCATCATTGTCTAATTATGATGGCCTTTCTTATATAACCATGTATTAATCTATTTGTTAAGGGTTATGGAGGCAAGGACCCTAACATGTCCTCCCCCTTAGAGAACAACCTTATCCTCGAGAGTTGAGATGTGGAAATTGGTGTAGAATGTTAGCAGGTTGGAAGGTGCCACCTCAAGAGGTCTTTCCTTCCATTGTATTAAAACTTATTGAATGGTGTGATGGTAGATATGTCTCTCATAGTGCTTGAGGACTACTAATAGCTGCAACCAAATGGAGCCTTCATCTTCACATGCTAAGGAAATCACTAAAAAAGCATGAATTAAAAAAGGAAATGGGGAATAATTTGTCATCGAACTAATTAGATCAAAAAAGACAGTAGGGAGAAAAGAAGGCTACCCTTCTAGGAGGTCGTATCTCCTTCTCACTCATCATAGGTCTATCCATATGAGATAAGGGTCCATGCATCTGGCAATCACGGTTAGGAAGAGCAGGTTCCAGACCCATTATTTTCTCTCTCTAAGCCTGACCACTTCTTTAGGTGACCAGGAAAATAATCATCTTTCCTTGAGTTATCACTTCCTCTACCATGATTCTCCAATCTTGGGCTCATATCTTGATTCCTCGCACAAGTATTCTTCTTCCTCTAAATTTCGAGACACCATTCTACTACTTATTATATCAATTTCCTTAGGTGGTTGTACATGTGAAAGTATTCCACGTGAGGATGTCTGGCCCCTGTAATTTCCATAGGCATCAATTAGAGCACCATGCATTGGATGATGCCTCCAATCATAGCCATTCCTCGAACCATATGCTACACTCGTATTAGATGTGTCAAATTTCCTGAGGTGATCTCCATCACCTTTCCCACCCCAAGTCCTTTCCCATACATAGAGCCCTACTTTAACTGCTTTTCCCAGGATCAACGTCATTTGAAGCATGAGCCATCCTTACTGTTTGGTCTTCTACCTGACCTTGTTAGCCTATGAGTCTAGTTTGGTAGCTTTGGCTAATGGTGAAGTTGAGACTATGTTTAGAGGCGATCCTTATGAATTTTAGTGCAATTCTACCAACTATCTGGCTGGCGTCCAAACCTTTATAGACCAGTAAGCATAGCAATGGATAATCATGCCTAGTAAGCCAAGCCCCTTATATATTATGCTCATTTTCAAAGATTCAGTAATTATAGATATAAATACAAGCCACTAGATAGAAATAATAATTATGAATCTATTAGGAATAATCCTGAAATTCTGAGGTCCGAGTAACAACATCGGTTTAAGCGCCAATCATTTAAGGAGACAGGACATGAGCATGCATTCCTATCATTTAGCCTTCCAACAATCCTTGATGGAGAAGGAGTCCTTCCAAATCCGATTCTTGATGATTACAGAGGAGCACTCCTCCTTCCTGTTGAAGGAAGTGTAACTAGGTTCGGTCTTCATAGATGTACTTTTGATATTTGTACTTATTCAAGAAAAGAAATGTTATTTTTATAATATATGTCAATGAGTTTCTTTCTCATTGAAGTAGGTCTAGCACATGTCAAAGTGCTATAGGTGAGTCAAATAGTCAAGAAAAAATATTGAAGGCCTTAAGGGCATGTTACACTATGTATAAATATATATTAAAGTCAAAGGGAAACCTCCAAGCAAAGTCAAGTCTAATCCTATGTAATGACACCTTCAAGAAGCTCCTTCAAGCATGCTACACCACCATGGAAAATGTGTGAAGTCTGCTCAGCAAATCAGCCACCAAACTACCCTCCAAGTCAGCCTACAAACAACCCTCAAAGTCAGCCTGCTAACAGTCAATCAAGTCAGCCTATAAGTCGGCCTAAATGGAGGGACAATCCTCTATTTATAGAGGTTGTCCACTCCAAATAAAACGCACTACTCAATCTCTGAAATCCGCAAGAAACAGAGAGGAAAGAAGGTCGAAGGAAGCCAAGGCAAAGGGTCCACTAAGGCAGCGAAGAGAGGAGGATGAACATCGAAGTCTGAAGGACTGCCTCTAGGGTAATACTCACAGCCACACGTGCGAAAGGAGAAGGATCTGCCTGCAACCATAGTAGTAGAAGATTACAGTTCACCATACCTCATTGTTTTGGGTGCAAACTAGGCCTACAAGGCCTCCTACTCCAGCATGGAAGAAAGACACTCAAGCGAAGGGGAGAAGAGCACATAAACCTAGTTATCCTCCCACACGTGTGAGATACTAGGGCAACAAAACAACAGCATTGTCATACACCTATATTTCAATAAGGATCTTGGTTGATCAACGTTGAAGTCTACTTGTGCAAGGGATAGAAGAGGAACACCTCACCTAGAAGACTCACTCAAAAAGGTCTATCTCTAGACAAGATTCATAAGAGAATGAAGTGCCAGAAGAAGGAAGACGAAGTGTTGGAGAATGAAGTGTCGGAAGAAGTACTGAGGAATAAGGTGCAGAAAGAAGGAAGGACTTGACTTGTGCTTGGAGGATACTCTTGTCAGGGGTCTAGGGTTTGGCATTGATCAATAGAAGCTTCAATAAGAGAAATTCATCAAAGGGTTTTCCTCTCAAGAGAAGAGAGGTTTTGGCCCTGGCAGAGAGCCAACATCTTGTGTTCTTGTTTTTGTGTTTTGGTGGCAGTTTAATGAAGTACACACATATGCACTAATAAGAAAAAGAAGAAAAATAAGCTAACAAGAAAAGTAAAAAGACTCCACAAATTGTTATCAAATAACAAAGAATCTCACTACCCTACTTTGCCCTAGATTCTTCAACATGGAATCAGAGCTAAGGTGACACATCAAGGAAAGGGCAACACAAGAACACTCATCAAGAAGAAGCATCTACAAAGTCGAAGCATCAAGCCTAGAAGTCTCAATCACTTCAAGGACAAGAAGGGTCTACAATCCATCATTCATCAAGGAGGTCTACAAAGCTAGAAGAAGAGCCTTATATAAAGGCACCTACAAAGAAGAGTTGATTAAAGCAGGACCTACATCAAGCTACAAGTCTTCAAGAAAACCTCATCACCAAGCAAGTCCACTTGGAGAAGGAAACTTGAAGAACATAAAGATATAGGGAAGACAAGCCATCAATCCTTCAAGGAGGAAGAAAATCCATTACATTTCAAAATCTATCAAGTAAGTACATGTCCCCTTCTGAATATACATCAATGTCCTTTTGCAAGGAAAGAAATAATTTGGTAGGTACCAACAACTTTCTTGCATGGAAAAAGAGGACTGATCTACTACTCAAAGTGAATGAACTCCTAGAGCATGTCAAAGGGAATATCACTATCCCTGCTAAGGAACGGACTCAAGCCTTAGCCAAGTACAATAAGGATGAGACAAGAGCTCAAGGGGTTCTGATAGAATCAATAAAAGACTCTCTCTTTCCTTATGTCTCCAAGTTTGAGACATCAAAAGAAATTTATGATAAGCTAGTAGAGCTAATCTCAGTATCCACAACCAGAGAAGTAATATCTCTCAGGAATGAATTATACAAGATGCAGATAAAAAAGGAAGGAATAGCTCCCTACTTCATGAAAATATCTTAAATGAGAGATAAAATTCAAGAGCTTGGGGAAGTCATGCCTGACAGAGAGATGAAAACTGTAGTACTCAATTCTCTACCTGAGGAATGGGGAAACTTCACATCTAGCATATATGCCATGAAGGAAGCATCCACTCTAAGTGAAATGTGGTCTCTATGCAGAATAGAGGAAACCAGACTTAAGGCAAAAGAAGATGTGGGATCAAAGGAGCAAGCATTTGCTACCATGGCCAAAAGAAAGGGTAAATTTGGCAAGTTTGGTCCATGAAGAACAAACAACAAAGACATGTCCAAGATCCAATGTTTTGGATGCCAAGAATATGGACACTACAAAAGAAATTGTCCTAAGCTTAAGAAGGAAAGAAGCAAAAGAAGGAAGATCCTTCGAATCTCTACTATCACTAGGTCAATCTCTTTACTTCTAGACTTCTTTCAAAGTTTTGAGTAGAATAGGAGCATGTAGGAATAAATTAAAATTGCATGACTAGAAACATCCTCTAGAATCTAGCAGCATGATGTACATAGAATTCTAGATACTCATGTACATGTAGCATTTATGATAAGACCAAAAATGCATAAGTAGAAGTATCCTATAGAATATAGGAGCATGGCAGATATAGCTCAAGGTATTCATTTAAAAGAAGCATACCTAGTATAGGACCTCATACATGATGAAATAAAATTGATCATGATAAGAATATTAGAAGGCCTACATCATCAAAAGAAAGGAAACATTTGCAAGGCAAGGATCTTTAAGATCCTATGATGGAATCTTCAAAAGAAGGTTCATGTACCAAAGCAAATGTCACATTGGGAATCCCATTCATGGGTTTCAAGAAAAGAATGATATGCAGGCAAGCTAAGATGAAGTAAGAAGGGCCACACCAAAGGATGATCAAAGGAGAATCAAGATGAGGTATGTATGCATCAAAGTTTAAGTCATGTTATCATTTGTATATTATTGAGTCATGGATATAGTTCTATAACATGATCAAGCATGAAAGAATCTCTTTCACCAAGAACATGCTCAAAGGCATGTACCACAATGCAATGAGGGTCAACAAAAGAATATGCTCACATAAGGAGCATAAGATTGCTGACTAAGAAGCAGTCACCCAAGATGAATCCTTGGTGGAGGAATGGCATGAGTGAGCTTGAGGGTTTTCGCAAATGCACTAGATGGCTCTGTACATGTAGGGAAAAGGCAGATTGGTGCTAAAAAATGCACAACATATTTGTCGACATCAAGATTTTCTCTTTCCATATATATATGAGTGAGATGGTGAGTTTTGGAGCATAAATTGTAACAGAGTAAGTAGACAACCATTTTGTATCTTACTAGCACACTTGGATTTCACTTCATAAAAATCTAACTTCATGATTTGAGATAATAATTAAAACTTAGTTAGTTTGCATGGAATCTAGTTCTCATCAGATTTCATATTCAAATTTTAAATTTTATGAGGAAGGGTTTGGGGGTGAGAGTCACCGTGGGAAATAAACTATATGAATGGGAATTTTGACTTCAAATTTTATGAGGAAGGGTTTGGGGTGAGAGTCACCATGGGAAATAAACTATATCAATGGGCATTTTGACTTGACTTAGCCTTGCACAATTTTGACCGATGAACATTATTTCATCCGAACCTAGACTCTGCCTGGATGGTAAAAAAAAATCATTTTGAAAAAGAACCAATCATGAAAATGAATAAAACTGAACAATGGTCTTCAGAAAATGCAGATTGGTAGATAAGAGGGCATATGACCTAGCCTTGTCAATGGGAGAATACTCAAATATATAGCCATGCCCATTGTGACCCTTATGGATCTTGCTTTTGTTTTCTTCATGTAGTTGTTGCTGTATGACACTCTAATGGAGAATTTTGATTGTATTGAGTAAACATTTTAATATGCACTTATTTTAAGACCCGACAGATGATGGAGAGTTTTGGTCATCATTAGGCCCTCTATACATGTTCTCCTCTGTGACAACTTTTTCAATCAATTGAAACATGAAAAAATAGATTGCAAGACAAAAGCCACGCTTCACCAACTTCCAACTTCTGACTATGGGAAATCTTATTGTATCACATTCAAACATTACTTCTTTGTCCGAATTACAATAATATATACCCATGATCTATATCTCTATACTGCAGAATCCGATAGAGGTGTCGATCAAGATATATCATGGTGATTGAAGCTCTGTGAGACTCTAGAACACTTGGGCCCTTGCTCTATTTTGGTTGTTATCTCAGAACTCCCGTTTCCAACATATCGACAAATAGAAATCAGACAAAAGTTGATAACAAGCATTGAGGACCAGAGCATGCTCTTCATCTGAATGTATGGATAACTAGTACCTGTATTCTTTCAGATGTTGCCTTAGATCAGTTTTTAGTTGGGTGCCCTCCTCTGCATCCTGGCAAGTTACTTGTGATTCAACTACTGCAGTGTCTAGTGAAGGTTGCCTAATTAACCAAAGGTAAGACGAATATCAGAGTCATCCATATGAGAAGCAAATTTTAGGAAACAAAAAGGCACTTCAGTAATCATTGAAGGACTACAAAATCTCTACCATCAATGAAAGACAGGCCAAGTTTTTGCAATTCAACCAAATGACCAGATGCCAACAAATCTGTTAGTTTCAGGACCGTTATTCTCAAATGGAAGGTCCGTTTAGGGACCATGTTTTGCTAAAAAATGCATAACATATTTGTAGGCATCATGATTTTTTCTTTCCATATATATATATATATATATATATATATATATATATATATGAGTGAGCTGGTGAGTTTTGGAGCTTAAATTGTAACAGAGTAAGCAGACAACCATTTTGTATCTTACTAGCACACTTGGATTTCACTTCATAAAAATATAACTTCATGATTTGAGATAATCATCAAAACTTAGTTGGTTTGCATGGAATCTAGTTTTCATCAGATTTCAGATTCAAATTTTAAATTTTATGAGGAAGGGTTTGGGGGTGAGAGTCACCATGGGAAATAAACTATATGAATGGGAATTTTGACTTCAAATTTTATGAGGAAGGGTCTGGGGTGAGAGTCACCGTGGGAAATAAACTATATCTATGGGCATTTTGACTTGACTTAGCCTTGCACAATTTTGACTGATGAACATTATTCCATCCGAACCTAGACTCTGCCTGGATGGTAAAAAACAATCATTTTGAAAAAAACCAATCATGAAAATGAATAAAACTGAACAATGATCTTCAGCAAATGCAGATTGGTAGATAAGAGGGCATATGACCTAGCCTTGTTAATGGGAGGATACTCAAATATACAACCATGCCCGTTGTGACCCTTATGGATCTTGCTTTTGTTTTCTACATGTAGTTGTTGATGTATGTGTATATAATCGACACTCTAATGGAGCATTTTAAATTGTATTGAGCAAAAAATTTAAGATGCACTTATTTTATGACCTGACAGATGGTGGAGTGTTTTGAACTCGATATGGTCATCATTAGGCCCTCTGTACATGTTCTCCTCTGTGACAACTTTTTCAATCAATTGAAGCAAGGCAAAACAGATTGCAAGCCAGAAGCATCTTTAATCCTATCTTGTAGTCTGAAATACATTGTAGAATGTGTTCCCCTTTACCATTCAGTTATCTCAATATTTAAATTACACAGCATGATTTATCAAATCGAAAATCATTATGAACAATGCAAGCTGTAAAATTCATCCCATTCATATGTAGTACATAACAAAATCTCCTCTAGAGGCAAGATAATTACAACCACTGATGCCATATCCTATTCTTCAAGACCTATTTTTCGTGTACAGGAAGTGGATCATTAATCCAGATAATTAAACCCTGCCCGAGGCACTTTACTAAATGATATCATATTTATAGTGGCCACACTTCATCAGCTTCCAACTTCTGACTATGTGACATCTTATTGTATCACATTCAAACATTACTTCTTTGTCCAAATTACAATAATATATACCGATGATCTGTATCTATATACTACAGAATCCAGATATAGGTGTCGATCAAGATATGTCGTGGTGATTGGAGCTCTATGAGACTCTAGAACACTTGGGCCCTTGCTCTGTTTTGGTTGTTATCTCAGAAGTCTTGTTTCCGACATTTCGACAAATAGAAATCAGACAGAAGATGATAACAAGCATTGAGGACCAGAGCATGCTCTTCATCTGAATGTATGGATAACTAGTACCTGTATTCTTGCAGGTGTTGCCTTGGATCAGTCATTAGATGGTTTTCCTCCTTTGCATCCTGGTGAATTACTTGTGATTCAACTGCCGTAGTGTCTAGTGAAGGCTGCCTGATTAACCAAAGGTAAGACGAATTTCAAAGTCATCCATATGAGGTGAAAATTTTAGGAAGCAAAAAGGCCAAAGGGAGACTGGAGAAAACTGCTCGTGAAATTGAAGAAGAGTAGAAGATTGGAAGCGGATAGAGAGCACCATATAAAGGAAAGATTAAGGAGACTCGAATCAGAAAACTAGTCAAGTAAATCTGTTCTTTAAAAATCTTTGATTTAGTCAGTAAAATAACTGACAAATTGTAAGTAGCAGCTAGTACAACCAGAGGGGTTGTGAATGAGAAGATTGTCTAGATAAGGGCAGAAAATTGTGGTAGATAAACTTGCAACAGAGAGGTTGCATAAGGAACAAAGGATTCTAGCTAAGGTTGGAAAAAAGGGAAGACGAAAGGAGGTCCTCAAGAGGAGAGAACAAATGAAGTTCTTAGGAGGTGAGCAGAAGGTGCAATAGCCAAGGAGGAGCAAGGAGTGCTTAAGAAGTTTCAAGAGGAGGGAACTAAAGAAACACCAATAACCAAGTGGAGATGAGGTGTTCAGGTTACAAGTAAGGAGAGGCTTGTTACAGGGCTAAGTTGTAGTTCACAATGAGCATGTAGGAGTTCATGAAAAATAAGAAGAAGGTGACCATTGATGGTCATAATGAAGGTTTGAGTAAAAGTCATAGTAATTCAGATAAGGATGAAAAGAGAAATGGAATGAAGAGGTTGAGTGACAAAGAGTCTAAAAAGGAGATGAATTAATTGAAGGCCCAACTCAATGCACTAATGCAATGGCTAAAGGAGAGGGAGAGACAAATGAAGAGAAGGTTCAAATTATGTGTTAGACAGAAGAATTTTAAGAAACCCCAAAAGTTAGAGAGATGGGGAAAAGAATAGGCCTCTGATAAAAGATTGGATAGAGGAGGCATAGCTTAAATTAGTTGATACTAAGGAAGGTGCAGTTCAATATTGTGAACTCGAGGAAGAGTCACTCCTTTAAGGTAAGGATAAGGGACTTGTGGAAGGTCCAAGGAAGAAAGAGGTGATAGAATATGCCTGCTTCTATAGACCAGAGTAGGGACCATTACTTGGTGAAGAGGATGAAGAGATGAGGCTGAGGGAGAGTCTCAAAGACCATGTCAAAATTCCAAGACAATAGGAGAAGATGTCAATAGAAGAAGAGGTTAGAAAGCCTTGCATTTTTTAAACTAACAATTTTTGTGTGGATGCAAGTTTTTTCAGTGAGAATGATGAAGGAGGAAGGATGGGACCAGCTGAAGGTATCATGAATTTTCGGACAAATCTAAAGTTACAAAAGGTGTTGGAGGCATCAATAGAGGTCCAATAACCTCACCCTTTCAAGACTAATCAATTTTTCTTATGTGCGGATCAAAAAAAGGGAAAACCAACACAAGTTGTCATACAAGATGAGAAGATTGCAAGAGGAAATAATAAAGGAGTAGTTGAGAGCTATGACTAGCAAATTGAAGGAAGAACATATAAGACAACATTAAGTTTTACAGAGAATGGGAAACCCTTTGAAGTTGTCATAAGAATTGTGGAAGGAGAAAAGAACCAGAAAAATGGTATAGAGGAGATGCACGAAGCACTGTGCTATCATAAGTGTCAAAGGGAGAATACGAATAAGAAAAAATACATAAGCTGAAGTGAAGACATGCGGCTAAAATGGGAATTCTCTTGTAATGAAGAGAAATGGCAGCATTTAAAATTTTTAGAGGATTAGTTGGACAACCACAGGAATGGATAAGGTAGCCTGAGAAATAGAGCCAGGGAATGTTTGAAGAAGGGAACTGCATATTTTGAGGTAATGTCTTTACCTACTGAAAATATTTTTTTGATGAGTAATTTCAAGAGTACAAACAAGACTTTTCAGAAGCATGAGTATGGACAAATAGACTGCCTTCCAAAATCTATAGAAGTTAGTCTTGCCATAAAGATGAAGGAACTGTATCTACCAATAGAATGGTGATAGTTTATGCAAGTGGTCATACAAAGAATGTAGATGATTGATGTATGCTTTTTAAAAACATAAACAAATTTATATTTTGGAGAGAGATGAAACATCACTATAAGGACAATCAAAATATGCAATGGGAAAATATTGTTACAAGAGCACAATTGCAAGGACCTATTAATGAGGAGAAAAAAGTAGAATTGTGTCATGAGGATGAAGGAAAAGAGAAGAATTCTGATGAAATGCTCCTAAATTTTAAAGAAGAGATAAAATTGATGGAGAAGTTATTACTAGGACCCGATAACACAGCCCGAGAGGAGGAATGCTTGACAACACCTAACATGGAAGGAGTGTTCATTACATCCAAGGAAATGAAGGATACATTTTGTTTTCAAATTGGTTATATACATACAAACACTGGAGAAAAGGAAAATGAACCTACACTAAAAGAGAGAGATTTTTTTTTGTTGCAGGAAGAAGAAGAGAAGATAAGAAGAGAGGGGTCAAGTCTATCCCATAAAAATGAAATTCCATTTCATTGCCAGCAGAGGGATGTTAACTGTGGAGTTGTTTTGGAGGACGATCAAAGGGATGAAAACATCAAACATGGTTATTAATTAGGATTTGATAAGCAAGGTATTTGTTGTAAAGAATGTGGAGAATATGAGAGACAATCCCTCACAAGATAGCCAGGGAGAAAGCATGCATGGAGCAACAAGTTCCAACAAAACGATGAGCTAGACATTGAAAATGAAGAAATAAGGAGGTTGATGAAAAGGGAAATTGACATGAAGTATTATTTTGAGAAGGAGGTAATCAACAACATGATCCAGCTAATTGCCCAAGTAGACATCAACAAATTTAGTGGAAGACTACAAAATAAAGTGTGGAAGCCTAGACTTCCATAAGTGACAGTCGAAGAATCAATGAGGCAATATCAAAGCGTGGATGTTCAACTACAATGCAAAGTTTTGGATCTTGGCACATGGCAAACAACAAAAGAAATACAACAAGACAATCGAGTAAGCAATCAACAACAACATAAAGTTTGGGATCCAAGAGGTCATATTCTTTTCTACCCAGGGAGTCTGATGCATGAGCATCATCCCTGGTAAACGAAATTTGTTCCAAACCAAGGGGTCCTGGAGTTTCCAATTGTAAATATATGTATAAATTAGAAATTAGTATAATTTTAGACTAGAGACAAGTGTCCAAAATTCTAGAAGAATCTGGGGACTGGAAATTTGTTAATTAGTTTGATGAGGTGTTAATTGTGGCCAATAGGTCTTTGGCATTTGTAAACAATATCTGATGAGGTGTTAGATAGTTTTAGAGTGAGGACAGGTGTCCCATTTTTCCAAAAAAAATGTCGAGATATTTTCCTGAAGGTAATTAGTGAAGAGCTCTGAAGAAGAGACAAGGAGGTTGGGTAGTGAGACTTTTTAGATAGAGTATGAGAGAATTGTACATCCCTTTGTAAGTAGTTTTAAAGTTTAATTGAGGGGCATGCGTCTAGAAGAGTTAAGTTGAGAGTCTTTGTATATTCTCTGGTAAAAATATTTGTTCTGGTTAGAAAGAGAATCAATGATATTTTTCTTCGTGAGTTGAAATTAGGAATGCAAGAGTTTTGTAATGCTTCTCTTTAAAATTAATTTCATTCAAAGATATAATGCTCCTCTCTTCTGTGCATATAGTTGGGATTGTGTGTAGGATTTTATTATCCTAGTTTTCTAATCTCTCGTAAGGGTAATCTTTTAACTCGAGTGTTGATATCATGAAGTCTCTGCACATCTCTGATAAGTAACTTGGGACAAATTACATGGTATTCTAATTCCTGGGTCATAAGCAATTTCACAAGATAGATTGTTTAATACACATGTAGTCTGTGCATCATAAGTCCCTCACAAATCCGAGTAGAAACCCAAAGCAACATCGAGCCCATTGATATCTGGTGTGCTTGAGTATTGGGGAAGATGAGAGACTTGGTCAAGTTCATAGTATTCATGAATGGGAGAAATTACAAGTTTGAGACTGATTAAATGTCGACGAGGTTAAAGAGGCATCCTTGCAAAGGAGGCTCGATAGAGTCATTTGCAAGGAAGCGTGTGGAGGAAGACATAAAGTGCATGGAGCATCAAAACATAGCTGACGAAGTCGGCATGCAACATAATCGTGGTCGGGTCTTATCGTCGAAGAAGGAGAGCCAAAGGAAAATCAACCCTCCAACCCTGACTTAAGCATTGTATCGACCCCAATCTTGAGGGAGTCTAGCTAAGCCCGACCTCCAGTTAGCTAGTCGGCCTCAGAGGCAAGTTAGTGTGATGGGAAAAAAAAATCATCATAAAAGGAAGACCTTAACCGAATGAAGTCGAGCTCGAACCTAGGTTAGTATAGTCAACCTTTGGTGAGGTCAGGCTAGTGGGAAGAGAATCACAAGTGAAAACTAGGGCAACCCCCGACCTGCGCTCACGGGGTCCACCACATACTTTTTTAACTAATATAACAGTGTTGTTGCAATAAAAAATGTTTTTTGCCAATAATTTGAATTAGGTGTGTGGAATTTGGTTTCACCACGACTTTGGTAAGGTTTATAATTTATGGGCATTTGGACTATGGACAGAATAGGCCACAAGACCTTGTGCATTCTTTTGTGGGCATTAGGATTTCAGTCTCATAGTCATAAAATAATTTTTGAGTGCAAGGGTGAGACCTTGGTGTAAGTAGTAGATAAAAGAGAGTCGAAAAAAAATAAAGGAGGCCACCGCCTGAGAGAAAGAAGGAAGGATCCTAAGCAAAGCTAGAGCTCTGAAGAATCAAGGCAGAGATAGAGGGAGACAGAAGAAAACTGCTCCTGAAATTGGAGTAGAGAAGAAGATTGGAAGCGGATAGAGAGAACTAGCCAAAGAAAAGATTAAGGAGATTGGAATCAGAAAACAAGTCAAGTAAAGTTGGTCTTTAAAGATCTTTTATTTAGTCAGTAAAAGAACTGACAATTTTAAATAGCAGCTGGTACAACCAGAGGGGCTGTGAATGACAAGATTCTATGGATAAGGGCAGAGAATTGTGGAAGATAACCTTGCGGTAGGGCATAAGGAACAGAGGATTCCATCTAAGGTTGGAAAAGAGGAAAGAGGGAAGGAGGTCCTCAAGAGAAGAGAACAAGTGGAGTTCTCAGGAGGTGAGAAGAAGGTGCAACAACCAAGGAGGAGCAAGAAGTGGTTAAGAGGTTCCAAAAGGAGGGAACTATAGAAACACCAATAACCAAGCGGAGATGAGGTGTTTAGGTAACAAGTAAGGAGAGGCTTGTTACAGGGCTATGTTGCAGCTCACTATGAACATGGAGGAGCTCATGCGAAAGAAGAAGAAGGTGACTGTTGTTGGTCATAATGAAGGTTTGAGTAAAATCCATAGTAAGGGAGAGAAGGATTCTAAGAGAAATGGGATGAAGAGTTTGAGTGACGAAGAGTTTGAAAAAGAGATGAATGAATTGAAGGCCCAAGTTAATGCACTAATGCAGTGGCTACATGAGAAGGAGAGACATATGAGGAGAAGGTTCAAATTATGTGTCAGACGGAAAGATTTTAAGAAACCCCAAAAGTTAGAGAGCTGGGGAAAAGAAGGATAAGGCCTCTAATAAAAGATTGGATAGAATTAGAGATTAGAGTAGTTGAGCCTAAGGAAGATGCAATTCGCTATTGTGAACCCGAGGAAGAGTCACTCCTTGAAGGTAAGGAGAAGTGACTTGTGGAAGGTCCAAGGAAGAAAGACGTGATAGAAGATGTTTTCTTTTGTAGACTAGAGAAAGGACCATTACTTGGTGAAGATGATGAAGAGATGTGGCTAAGCGAGAGTCTCAAAGACCATGTCAAAATTCCAAGGTAGCAGGAGAAGTTGTCAATAGAAGAAGAGGCTAAAAAGCCTTGTGTTTTCTAAACTAACAATTTGTGTGTGGATGCAATTTTTTTCTAGTGAGAATGATGAACGAGGAAGGATGGGACCAGTTGAAGGTATCATGAATTGTTGGACAAATCTGAATTTACAAAAGGTGTTGGAAGCATAAATAGTGTGCCAATAACCTCACCCTTTCAAGACTAACCAAATTTTCTTATGTACATATGAGAAAGAGGGACAACCATCACAAGTTGTCATATAGGATGAGAATACTACAAGAGGAAATAACAGAGGAGCAACTGAGAGCTGTGACTAGCAAATTGAAGGAAGAACATATAAGGCAACATTAAGTTTTGCAGAGAATGGGAAACCCTTTGAAGTTTTCCTAAGAATTGTGGAATGAGAAAAGAACCAAACAAATGGTACAAAGGAGATACACGAAGCACCCTGCTATCATAAGTGTCAAAGGGAGAATACGAATAAGAAAAAATACATAAGGCGAAGTGAAGATATGCGACCAAAATGGGAATTCTCTTACAATGAGGAGATATGGTAGCATTTAAAATTTTTAGAGGACTAGTTGGACAACCATAGGAATGGAGAAGATAGCCCAGGAAATACAGCCAGGGAATGTGCGAAGAAGGGAACTGCATATTTTGAGGTAATGTCTTTACCTTAAAATAATTTTTTGTTGAGTAATTTCAAGAGTACAAACAAGACTTTTCAGAAGCATGAGTATGGACAAATAGATCTGCCTTCCAAAATATATAGAAGTGAGTCCTGCCATAAAGATGCAGGTACTATATCTACAAAGAGAATGGAGCCAGTTTATGTAGGTGGTCATACACAGAATGAAGATGATGGATGTATGCTTTTTAAAAACATAAAGAAAGAACATAAACATATTTTTGTTTTGGATGGGGATAAAACATCACTGTTTCATAAGGACAATCAAAATATGCAGTGGGAAAATATTGTTACAAGAGCACAATTTCAAGGACCTATTGATGAGGAGAACATAGTAGATTTGGGTCATGAGGATGAAAGAAAAGAGAAGCATTAAGATGAAATGCTCCTAAATTTTAAAGAAGAAATAAAATTGTTGGAGAATTATTACTAGGACCTGAAAACATGTCCTAAGAGGAGGAATGCTCGACAACACCTAGCATGGAAAGAGTGCACATTGCATCCAAGGAAATGAAGGAGAAATTTTATTTCCAAATTGATTATATACAGGCAAGCACTGGAGAAAAGGAAAATGAAGCTACACTAAAAGAGAGAGAATTTTTGTTGTTGTAGGAAGAAGAAGAGAAGATAACAAGAGAGGGGACAAGTCTATTCCATAAAAATGAAATTCCATTTCATTGCCAGCAAAGATATGATAACTGTGGAGATGTTTTGGAGGATAATCAAAGGTATGCAAACATCAAACATGGTGATCAATTAGGATTTAATAAGAAAGGTATTTATTGTAAATAATGTGGGGAAGATGAGATCTAATCCCTCATAAGAAATCCAAGGAGAAAACATGCATGGAGCAACAAGTTCCAGCAAAAGGATGAGTTAGAGATTGAAAATGAAGAAATAAGGAGGTCGATGGAAAGGGAAATTGACAAGAAGTATTATAGGGAGAAGGAGGTAATCAACAACATGATCCATCTAACTACTCAAGTAGACATCAATAGATTTTGTAGAAGACTGCAAAATAAAGTGTGGAAGCCTGGATTGCCGGAAGTGACATCCAAAGAATCAATGAGGAAGTATCAAAGCATGGATGTCCAACTACAACACAAGTTTGGGATCCTGGCACGTGGAAGACAACAAAAGCAACGCAACGGAACAACCGAGTAAGCAATCAACAACAACATAAAGTTTGGGATCGAGGAGGTGCATGACCACGAGGTCATATTCTTTTCCACCGAGGAGTCTGATGCAGGAGCATCATCCGTGGTCAACGAAATTTGTTCTATACCAAGGGTTCTTGAATTTTCCAATTGTAAATTTATGTAAATTAGAAATTAGCAGAATTTTAGTCTAGAGCCAAGTGTCCAAAATTTTGGAAGAATATGGGAACAGGCAGTTTGTTAATTAGTTTGATGAGGTGTTAACTATGGCCAATAGGGATTTTTCATTTGTAAACAATATCTAATGAGGTGTTAGATAGTTTTAGAGTGAGGATAGGTGTCCCATTTGTCCAAAAGATTTGTTGAGGTATTTTCCTGAAGGTAATTAGTGGAGAGCTCTCCCGAAGAGAAGAGGAGCTTGGTTAGGGAATCTTTTTAAATAGAGTATGAGAGAATTGTACATCCCTCTTTAAGTAGTTTTAAATTTTAATGGAGGGGCTTGAGTTGAGAAGACTTAAGTTGAGAATCTTTGTAAATTCTGTGGTGAAAATATTTGTTCTAGTTAGAAATGGAATCGATCTTATTTTTCTTAGTGAGTTGAAATTAGGAATGCAAGAGCTATGTAATGCTTCTCTTTAAAAGTACTTTCATTCAAAAATGGAATCTTCCTCTTTTTTACGCATATAGTTGGGTTTTGGGCGTGGGATTTTTTTTTTTAAATCCATGTGTGCAAGACCATCTCGCGCGCATTTGAAAAAAAAAAGTTTTCGAAAGGGCCATGGCCGTCGAAGGTTTGAAGTTCTAAAAGCATATTAAAAGGGCTTTAAAGTGTGTGTTATAAAAGGTTATTAAACGAAAGATTATTTTTTAAGAGGTTGAATTAATTTAAGGATTTTTAAAGGCTTGTTAACGGTTGATATATTTAACGTCTGGGCTATTAAAGGAATATTCAAGCCTTTGAAAATTTCTTATTCAGAAAGGGTTTATTCATATGCGTAGTAAAGTAAAAAGTGAAGAAAAAAAGGCGTGGTACGAAGGTTATTTGAGCTCACACATATTTGCAAGAATTTTATAAAGTGAAGTTAAATTCTTTTATAAAAAATTTAAAAAATGGTTTTTTTTTCATGGGAGAAGGAGATTTTTATAAAAGTGTTTAAGAGAATTAAAAAAAGAAAAAAGAAAAATAAGGGTTTTATTTGAGTCCAAGTTTAGGCCTTGAGAATGTTCATATGTCTGTAATTTTTAGTGTTGTGTTAAGTATGACAATGTTTTGGGTGAAAATTGTATCTTACGGGGACACTTATTAAAAATCATATTTTGTTTCAGAGGCAATATGGAAGATAGCCTCATGCAATTATGGAAACAACTATAAGACGGAGGAAAGACGACAATCATGGATCACAAAGCACGATTGAAGCAGATTAAGAAAAGGAATCGAAAAAAAAGAGAGGAAAAGATCATTGACATATTTAGAGAAGTTCAAGGCGCAACCGAGGAACTGAGAAGTCTATCAAAAGACGGAGAAGATATTAGGGGTGATTGGTGTAGCTTTGATCCACTGCCACCTCCTATGTTTACTGGTGAATATTTTGAATTTTGGGATATCAAAATGTTAACTTTCCTTCGAGCTAAAGAGTTAATTGAGTACGAGTCTAATAACCCATATGATGAATTATGCGATGCTTTAACATTGGATTTTGTAAGATACACATTGGATGAGAAGTTTTTGTGCAAGGTAGCAAAAGCTACAACTTCCAAGGAAGCATGGAAGATCTTGGGAGCAGAGTTTGATGCAAAGGAGAGTGGACACCCTAGGTTAATATAGTCGGCCTCTGGTGAGGTCGGGCTAGTGGGAAGAGAATCACAAGTGAAAAATGGGGCGACCCTTGACCTGCCCTCACGGGGTCCACCATGTACTCTTTTAAGAAAGCCGACAGTGGTGTTGTAATTAAAAAGGTTTTTCGCCAAGAATTTGAATTAGTGTGTGGAGTTTGGTGTCGCCACGACTTTGGTAAGGCTTTTTTTTATTGGGCTTTTGGACTGTAGACATAATAGGCCGCAAGACCTTTTGCATTCTTTTGTGGCATTAGGAGTCTCGTAGTCATAAAATAATTTTTGAGTGCGAGGGCGAGACCTTGGTGTAAGCGATAGATAAAAGAGAGAGTGGAAAAAAAGAGGAAACCACCCCATGAGAGAAAGAAGGAAGGACCAAGGGCCAAGCTAGAGTAAGCCACGAGAAGGGTCTACTATCAGTGAGATTCCCAAAAGAATCTAAACTTTAAGATAAATTTCCATTCTTAAAATTTTCCCTCACAATTAATGCAAACTCTAAAAAATTTATAAACAACTAGAAAGCTTCTGCAATGCTAAATAACACACAGAATTGGATACAATTGATATCCCGACACGGAAAATGCAAGATGAAAGGGAGAACCCATGTGGGCATATAATATAAATTGCTGCAACTCGATTCAAAAGGGTTGTGTCCATTCTCTGAACCATGACAGGCCATGCTCGCTTCAAAGGGTGGTCACCAACCGAATTTGATACAATTATACCAACCTTCAACTTGTACCTTTATGATCCATGGGAGTTACCATGTACATTTAACATCTTCTAGCTTTTTCCCTAGTTTGAATTTGATATGATATAATCCTCGCGAGTTAACTTCTTTCTTCTTGTTTACTTAGTTTGAAATTGAAAATGTCACATATTATTAATGTATCCATATTCTTGCAGGTTTGGGTACGGTTGCTGGGGAGAGTCAATGGTTCTTCTTCGTTCCAACGGACTAATAAGAAATGACCCCAGCCTAATAGGTCGATGAATTCACAATCTCCAGTGCATCGGTCTTAAGAAAATTGCAGTGTTTTATAAAGGAAGAGCCCCACTCCAGTGCATAGGTTGTCAGATTCGAGTTTCTACATCTCCTTATCGCGTATTGATTGGTATATTACTTTCCAGGATTCGAGAATGCAAGAGACCCTTGCTAGGGGTAGAATCGGATCAATGGTATAAGTTTGTGTTCATCGCCATGAAATCTGTGCCAGAACACAAGCACATATGCGTTTTGAAATTCCTATGATGTGTCAGAGAGAGCCTCTAGGGTGATGACCCTCTTGGGATATGAGTCTTGTGAATCTGGGTACCCTTAAAACTGCGTTTATTAATAAGGTTTATATTTATATATTTAATAAACTTTAATCTTAATTATTAAGGATTTATATTCAATAAATTTATTAATAAGTTTTATTATTTTTATTTCATAAGGTCTATTAAGAAAGTTTAATGATAATGAAATATTATCTATAATGTTAATATGAAAATGTATTAATAGTATTAAAATTTAATAATAAAGTGTAATAATGATATGATTTGATGGGTAACCCTGCATTATTTAAAAAAACAAGTTTTATATTCAATAAATTTTATTAATAAGTTTTATTATTTATATTTCATAAGGTTTATTAAGAAAGTTTAATGATAATGAGATTTTATTTATAAGTTTTATTATTCATAAGGTTTATTGAGAAAGTTTAATGATAATGAGATTTTATTTATAGTATTAATATGAAAATTTATTAATAATATTAGCATTTAATAATAAAGTGTAATAATTATATAATTTGATAGGTAACCATGTATTATTTTACAAAATAAGATTTTAAAATTTGGTAATCATGAACATTAATAACATATTAACCTACAAATCAACATATTCATCTACACATTAATAATACATTGATATATTAATAATGCATTAATTTACACATGGATGATATATTAACTATACATCAATATATAAATTAACACATGTTAATCATGGTTGGTTATGGTTTACATGGTTAACCATAGTCAACATGGACATAAAAGTCAACCATAATCAACGTAGGTGCCATGGTGAACCATATTCACCATGGGATATGCAAGAAGTGGAAGAGTGTATACCTATTTGCTAGTTTGAGCATATCCACCTGTATAGTAGACTTAATATGTAAGGTGGCATGAGAAGGGGGAATTTCTTCTTGTGGTGTGTCAATAAGAAACGAGTGAAGTGTTTTTGCTTGATCATTTAATGCTCATAATATGATTTGTGTAGAAATTATTATTTGAGGTTGTGTTAGCTAATATTCGAGTTTCCTACTAAAATGAAAATTTTAATGGTTTGCACGGTGTTGTAGCCTATCTTCACCTTTGTATCTATTGGAATAATGAATAAAGAGATGATCACCCTAACATGGTACCTCTTGTAAGTTTTAAACTTTTACAGTAACATAATGCACTCCCATCTCCGTAAGGAATATTTACCTTGGAACCCTTAGCAAGGAAAAATAGAAAAAAATTTAGAGAGACACCTCTAACTTTCATCATCATCTAAATTTATCATTTATAATACAATATATAAGATTCTACTGCATCTAAACCCCTTAACCCTTATCTGTTTGACCCAAATTAGATTCTTTGATTGAAATTACATTACAATGAGAAAAAAAAACATTTCATGAAAAACACCAAAAATAGTCCAAAAGTTAACCAAAAACAACCCGAAACTCTTTTCTCAAGAGCTTCACCCCTCGATCCTGCTTTCTCCCATATTAATGTAAAATACATGGAGCCAATCATATAAAAAAAATAACACATACCTAACATCCTTTCCCCACTTAGGAGCTAACTACTTCATAACCATTCTCTTATGGGGTAGGGTGTTCTAGTTTGCATGATCTATTTTGCTCATCTCACTTAGACTCAAACTTGTTATTCCATGTTCTCCTTCATTGTGCTAAGAGACACTCTCCAACCCAATATAGAAGAGATGTTGTCTTGTCTTGTCTTATCTTGTAAACATTTTAACTGGGTCAAATTACATAAAAATAAAAATAAAAACAAAAAAATTAATATAATGTAATGTAAACATTTTAACTCCATCAAAATAAAATAACAAAATTAAAATAACTCTATAAAAATAAAATAAAAATGACCCATGGTATTGACCACAAAATTCATGTGGAATATTACTTATTTAAATGGGGAAATTAAACCAACCTAGATCCATCTTAACTCTGGATCTACCAAGCACTGAGAGGGATCAAATCTCTTTTCACTATAAAATATATTTACATCTTAAGAGATTTGATCCCTCTTGTTGCTTTGTAGATCCAAAGTTAAGATGGATCTATGATGGTATATATGATGATGTCACTTTACATCAACCCTCCTAGTTCTTTTTCAAATGCTTTATCCATGGTATATTAGCTCCTATAGCTTGAATCTCAAATATGGCATGCACTCATAGATGGCACTTTATGCATTCACACACATAGTGTTCATTTAGTTGTTGTGTTATGGTTTCATGTTTGGTTTCTTAGCTAGATATGGTGTGATGACTTCTTGCCTATTCATGAACATGGTAAATGATGGTTGTGATCTAGTAACACTTAACATAATAATAAAAAATCTACAATCTTATCTCATCATACCATAGGATATAATTTATTTTTTTAAGATGTCGTCAAGTCTTGGGTCAAGTCATAATATTGGAGGCGTAGTTGATATAACATCTCTCACTTCCCAAAAGATATTTAACACTTTACATCTTTCCCATTATTTTCCATTCTATTCACAAAATTTTTTTGTCCTTGTTTATGTCTATTTTATCATATTGTCATACAACAAGGTCTAAGCAAAGTAAATGAAGAGTCATGTGAATGTTATAGCTCCAAATCTCACTCTTATGGTTTGTGATGCTGCACTTATGGCCTAGGGAAACCCCTCCTTCCAGACCTGGTCCAAAAATTTTAAAAACAATGTTTTATCCCTTATACGCGACATTGCCCTGAGTTAAATGCGTGTATACGCGGGTAGGCATATACCCAACCCACGTATATGTATTAAAAAACTTAAAAAATATAAAACTCCTTAATTTCGGGCGGAGATTGCGGGTTTTACCTACTGATCACCTGTTAGTGCCTATGGCCCAACTGTTCCCAACTAAAAAACTACTTTGGGAGAAGTATAAAAAGGCTTCAATGGGAAGGCCTAAGGGAGGAGAGAAGAGAGAGAAAGGTTATTATGCTGAGTTTTTTTTCCCTGACCAGGTCTGAAGATCCTTGTGCCTCCTGCACTTCCCCCATTTGTACAGGAAATCCTTGTTTCCTTGTGTGTTGATGTTCATCCACTACTTGTGACATCATGGAGTAAGTCATGAAAGGAGTTTGTTAAAGGCTTGAGGCTGGATGAATCCGGAAGAAGGCTTGCTTGGAGCCTGCGAAAGGATGACTTAAGTGAAATTATTCCTTTTCTGTACTTTATTTGTCTATAATAAAAGAAACACATGTCTTGGTTCCTGATATAAATCTTCTTTATGTTTATGAAATTCATGTTAGAATTCATATGTGAATGGTTGTTTGAATTTCATAACTAACTACCTTTATTTATAACATGAAGATGGTTTCTTTATAAGGTTTTGTCCATATACTGCTGTGCTCTCCGGAATTGGTTGTTTTGCAGGACAAAGGAGCAAAAGGAACTCGAAGAAGGGTTTGGACCCTAAAGGACCTTCTCAAACGTAGGACCTAAGGTACACCCCCTTATAATGGAATTTGCTTATAATAGCATAATGGCTGTGTGAATATGTGTTTCTCTGTATAGACAACTTTCAGTCTGCTAGGGTTTCAACCCAAAAGCCCTAGGGGAACATTTCCCTTAACAGAATTGGCGACTCCACTAGGGACAACACTGTTGTTGTTGCTAGTTTGGGTGTTTTCAAGCCAATCAGGGCTCAGCTGCCTGTTTGATTGCTGTTGATGTGTGGTCTGTTCTTGAATTGTAATTTTTGCCAGTTTCTTAAAATCCATAAAATAGGTAACGTTAGAGTTATGCCACCTCACTAAAATATCCTCATCCTTAAATCATTTTCTTAATAATGCATATATGAAGAAAGGACTATGGAATTAAAAACAAAAAGAAAAGAAAAAAGAAAATGTAAAGAAATGGAGTAATGAAACAAAGTGTTGAGGTGATAACTCTAAGAAAAGCTCCTTCTTATAGGATTACATGTAGAATTAATGGATATTCACAACCTTGAAAAAATATCAAAGGAAAACAAAGGCCTTCACATCATCATAAATGATTGAGGGTCAATACATGAAGTTTCATATTCCCCTTTTGCACATTATTCATCATACCACCTACTTCTAACTTATTGATCAAGGAAATTCTCCTTGTCCTAGGATTTCTCACACATAATGAGGGCTAGGTTGTCCTCCCACGATAAAACAAAGGTAAATATTAAAATTAAATTATGTTATTGTGGTGAAGTAAAATTATAAGTGCGGACACAAACAAATTCCTCTAGCCCGATAATGGGTCTAGCCACAATAGATACATTCTATGGAATATTTCCTTAGGTTAGAATCAATCAAGAGGGCCTACCTCTTGGTCCGCTTATCCTGTTTGGTGATGTCCTTGCTTGCTCGCTCTAGCTATCTCTCGCTTCCTTCTTCAAGCACCTGAAACAAGTAAACAACAACAAACAACAAACATGATAATAGACAAATTGCAATTCAACCTACTTAACAAGTCAAGAAACATTAAGCCATGAATATGTAATATTACAAAACATGTAGGAAATCAATCGATAGTTGCATATATTAATATCAAAGAGAGATTACAACCATTCGTCTTGACGTTGCAGTCTTCCTCTGACAAGACCAGGTTCCCACACACTTCTGCTAACATTCCATGCTGGCCTCGATCAACAATAGTTCTAAGGCTCTTCCCTTTAGGCTTCACTCTAAACCAAATCACACTTCTCCCTCACACAACTAGATAGCTACAAATAGTTATAGCTTGTTGTCTACTCCAAACCAAAACAACATCAACACTTAGCCAAAAACTCACACTAGCTTGTGCTTGGGAAGAAGAGAGGTTTATATAGGAAAAATGGATGGGAGATGGATCCTCTTCTCATGGAAGAAGGTTTTATCCCTTGAGGTAGTTCTATCATTATAGGAGAAAGGAGCCCAAATTGTCATCCTCGACCCATCCGGCCAAACCATTTAACATACTTCCATTACGAAGCTTCTAGAGCTAGAAGCTTCGACTCTTAATTTCAAAAACTTTCCATAACAGGACTGGCGCGACTAGAACATAGCTTAGTTGCTCTGGTCGACGTGAGGGACAATGCTACTCTTTGCACATCGGTGTGGGGGAGACAAAGGTCATTAGCACCGGTCTTGTAAACTGGGCAGAACAGAAGTTTCAAGGGAAATGGTGAAAAAGGGAATTTATCTGCTCATGAAGAGGGACATAATGGGAGTTTATTCATGAAGGCAAAGCATGCGGAGTTCACTGTAGAAGTCCTCCAGGATCAAGGAACATGGAGTATAGGGACAATGACAAAATGTTGTGTAACAGATGCCCCCTAAAGCGTGAAGGCTGAGCTAGAGTGAGGGACGAAATGCTTTATAAATCAGTGCGGGGAACCGATTTGCCATTGGAAAACCTGCAAGCAAGTACAAATACATATACATAGGCTGAGATCTTTGTCAAATGATACATGAATTGTGGCATGGAAACACCCATCCATAGAATGATCATGTAAATGGATCCAGGTATGGACGTAGCCATCCGTCAAAGAGGATCATAACAAAACCAAGGTATGGTCGCAACCATCGAATAATGAGAAGGATCACCTATGATAACTCATGGTTTGGTTGCAACCAACAATCTGAAAGGGACATGCATATCATCATAATCATGTCACATCACTTTGCAACCTGGACTTTTTGTGATCTGATCTTCCGCTCCAACACAACCCGATCAAAGTACAGATCCTAGCATGCGAATAGATGTGTTGACATCGAACATGCTAGAAATTCACTTGATTACCAATCAATGATGTAAACAGTTAACAAGCGCGAGAGAAACCATCAATAATGACAATGGTCCTCAATTTACTATCAACACAATCCACGGAATATGAATAGAGGAACTGAAGTCGAACACTTGTGAAATCACTCGATCGAAAGTCAATGATGTAAACTTGTCATCAAGTGCGAAGAACTTGCCATTAGGGCATGCAAGCTCTAAAGTACCAAAAAGGAGTCTCTCAGTCAACTTCCCGGATAATGAGTTGAAGTCGACGGAAAGCGACTGTGTCGAAGGAGGGCCATAATGAATCCCACATCATCGATGCGAGACGAGAGGATGCAAAATGATTTTGGATGATACAGAGAATCAGAGGTAAGTGTAACTGTAGAAGGACAACTCTTTAACATATCGGCAACACGACTTGAAGTTTGGCAGCTTTTGGACCCATAGGATCGGTGGTCATGATGACGTGGCAGAGATCAAATGGAAGGAAAAAATGGATGGCCCAAACCCAGGAAGGTCAACGATGAAAAGGAGGATGTCCCAACCTGACACGAAGCAAAGAGTGTCATGTTCAAGAGTAAGTTGCTGACACAACTGATAG
Organism: Pinus tabuliformis; assembly: GCA_031772625.1. Classification (NCBI taxonomy): domain Eukaryota; kingdom Viridiplantae; phylum Streptophyta; class Pinopsida; order Pinales; family Pinaceae; genus Pinus; species Pinus tabuliformis. The sequence goes on along the minus strand of CM062812.1, from coordinate 618,248,330 downwards.
ATTTCCAAATTTCCCCCCACCATTTCTGGCAGGTACCCCAATTATTTTTTAATCGCAAGCTTGAAGGTGATAGCATATGCTTTCACTGTAATTTCATCCTTTGGATGAGTCCGACCTAGTAAGCTTTAAAGATCCCTAGGAAGGAGAAGCTCATGTTCATCATGGTGATGAATCCGATGTCGTTTAATAGTTTTACGAGTCCGACAAAGGTGTAACTCAGTATCTTTTTCATGTTTAGAGAGTTTGAAGAAGACATGTAAAAGAAAACTCCACATGGTCCCTTTTCGTATGTTTGTGTCTCTCGAGCCCAAAAAGGTAGAAAATAATACTTGAGAGAATCGCTTGACCATTTCAGTCAAGGAGTACCTTTTTCGTAAATAGTGCCTCTCAGCTCGAAAAAGGGGTAAAATTATACAGGGTGCACGACGTTTCACATCCGTTAACAAGTTCGAAACGACAAGGGCTCGACCATAATTTCACTTTTAAAGGGTTGGAAAAGAGTTGAAAGTGGACCCCCCATTTTTATTTTCTTTAATGAGTCAAAAAGGGAAAAAATACTCAACAATATTTTGATATGATTTTAATGAGTCAAGAAAAGAGCTAAAACGTGACTCATTATCATCGTCGAACATCCATCACCTGTCGCTGCACAAGTAAGCAAAAGTGTATTATGGAGTCCTTAAGGCAAAATAGGTCAACATATTTACAAAAACCTGATATTTTCATGAAAAAAATGAATAAAAAGGAGAAAAGTAAATATATTTTCACCATTTACCATTTTACCTTTGATGTGAAGACTTTTACTCACTTCTGCCCTAATTGTTTCGGAGCAGATTTCAGGAGATTCGAGAGGTCAATTGACGAGCCTCCAATTCCAGGTAATAGCCGAAGCCCTGATCCCCATTTTCATGTTCTTTATTTCTACTTTTAACCATTTTTTTAGATTTTTGAGGAGTGTTTTTGAAAAACTTTTTTGCCCTCAGTCGATGTGATCTCCGGGCACGGAATCACACCGGTTGCCTAGAAATCACGCCGGTCGAGGGTGATTATCAAAGCCATCCGCACCGATCAGCACAACTGTTTTTAAAACAGGCACGCTGGCATCGTGGATAGGTCAAAACCCTATTTTCTCAAAATTTGACCACTTGAACTTAAAGTTTATGGGTCAAGGATGATTATTGACTCAAATTAATGGCTTTTGCAAGAGAGAATTGCTGAAAATGGTGGATTGGAAAGAACGGGAACATGAAGACGTTGATACCCAGGAAATGGATGACGCAAATTGCCTGGAAGCTTTGAGGGCTTGCGGGCTCCTCAAATTCTTTCTTACGCCAGGGATGCAGGCCCAGCCCGAGTTGCTTCGGTACCTGATTAGTCTTTGGGACATTAATCGGGATATTTTTGTCATTGGCGACCAGGAGCTGGAGTTGGAAACTTCAGATATATACTTCATCACTGGATTGTCCTGCAGAGGGGAACCAGTGAACTTGTATGGGTCATGACCGATTGGGGCAAGCATATCTTCCTTGCTTGTCGAACACTACCCTGAGGTCTTGAAATCCAAGAGTGGGAAGATAGAGATTTCCAGTGTTCGGGATCTGACAGGGTGCTTCTGTTGACTATCAACAGAGTGGCAAGGTCCCAAGCAGAACATGAGACTAACAAGTTGAAGTTCCTTTATGCTATTGACTGCACAAATCCTACGATCTTCAACTGGGCAGAGGCCATGAAGATGAACATCAAGCGCCAGTTGTCCAAATCCAAGGCAAGGAATCTAAAGCAATTTTGCTTCAGATCTGTACTTGTGACCTTCTTCCTGGAACGAGTACCAATTTTCCAGTATCAGCTGATTGAAGTAGATCCTCCTATGCCACGTGATCCGCGGATGGCCCACTAGAGTTGTTTGATGCCTAGGATCATTGGGGGTCATCACATGTCATATCAACCTGCATTCTTTTCATGGCTATGATGACAGAAAATCCTCATGGAGGACTGGCCATACAGTGGCACTGTCTTCCGTGGAGATCCAGATATGCCCTTACCAGATGGAGAGGACTTCGATGATGAAGGTAAACAATCAAATTTTTAATTTTGAGATTTTTTAATTGTTTTTGGTATATATGTGCTTATAACATTTCTCTTATTAATGCAGACGTTGGACCAGAGCGGTCAACTGGGATGTCCACAATAGCTAGGCGCGTCCCCCGCCCTATCGATGTTGTCGCCCCTTATTAGGAAGGGAGTGACAATGAGGAGGAGATCGCGAGGAACCTTGAGGGGTTAACTCATGTTATCCTGGAGTATGCTCGGGTAGGAGACATTCCCCATCAGTACCAGAGACACATGGTGGGAGTCTCGGATCGGATTAGCTGATTGCTAAACTCATGTTGCACGAGCCTTATTGTGCTACCATGATCACCATGTTGATTAGTTCCTAGGTCCAGCACTTACATATTTTTGAGGCCTGCATGCCATGGATATATGAGGCCTACAAGCCGCTGATGTTATTTTAGACACACATATTATTTTTTGGGGTTTTGATGTATAAAACATTCTCAACACACACACACATATATATATAGATATATCTATATATATCTATCTATATATATATATATATATATATATATATATATATATATATATATATATATATATATATATATATATATATATAGATATATGCATATTTTCCTGTCTACTATGGTACAAATGGTTTGTTTTATCTTCTTACATGTTTCGTAAATGTCTATCCAACACATAATTAACTAATGCATCTGTCAATGTATTCATGTGTCTAGGAATATGATGATATGTAATGTAATCAAAATGCCTTTCCAATAGACGGATATGGAGATACATTCTCAATATTTGAGAGTTCTTAACGGAATATTTTCCGTTGAGTTGAAGGACGACAAGCTGTGAATCCAGGTTGACAACCAATTCTCTAATGCCCAGAGCAATGGCTTCTGACAATAGTTCAATGACTGCACTGTATTCAACAATGTTGTTGGTTGTGCGACCTAGACAAATACCTTGAAGGTCAATCAACTCAGTGTTAGGGTCATAAATAGCCCATGCCGTGGATGATAGGTTTTGGGTACTACTGCAAGCACCATAAGTGAAACCGATGTGGGGGGTCATAGACATCTGCAAGGCAAGAAAAGCATAGTAAACAGGAAAGTTGTTTGAAAACTATCACACAAAACCACGCTGTACAAAAATGAATGACACACTAATGTACACAAGTAACCATGAAAGATGACCTAATCATAGTACTTCTTGAGGTAAAGCCCGTTTTAGGGCTTATCGAGAGGATTTCCTTCATAATCAATAAGCTCATAAGCTCCTTTATGAAAAACATGTTTCACGATGTAGGGTCCATGCCACACAGGTTCGAACTTGCCTGCCCCCATCTTATCATGAACTTGGTCGTATAATAAGACCGAATCACCCTCAGAGAATGCACGTGGGGAGATCGAATGATTGAAATGGGATTTAACCCATTTCTTTTGTGCTTCGATGACCAAGGCAGCGAGATGGTGAGTCTCGTCCAATCGTTCTAAGTATAAGAGGCATTCCTCTTGAGGTGACGTTTCGGGGAGGAATTCAATAGCTAACTTAAGTGAAGGAACTCGCATTCAATTGATAATGTTTCTTCCAGAGCATAGACTAGCTGGAATGGTGTGAAACCAGTTGCGTCTTTGGTTGAGGTTCGATAGGCCCACAAAGCTTAAAAGAGCATGAGATGCCAATTTGACTTGTGCATCCCAATGGTATGTTGAAGCATTGTGACCAAGACTTTGTTCACAGATTCAACTTAGTCGTTGGCCTGAGGGTAATATGGGGTTGAGCCATCGTGGCGAAAGCCCAATGCAGATGTCAGCTCAGCCATCATGTAATCTCTGAAATGGGAGCCATGGTTTGTTAAAATGGCTTGGGGTATGCTGAACCTGGAAATGACATGATTGAAAAGGAATTGAGCTGTCGTCTTACCATCTGCAGAGTATGTAGGCATCGCTTCGACCCATTTGGTGAAATAATCCACAACGACGATAATATAGCCATGCCCCCTGGCTGAACGAGGGTTATATGTCATATAATCGATGCCCCATTTGGCAAAAGGACGAACAGTAATGATGGGGTGTAGATGGGCGGGTGGGACGCGCATCTTGTGTTGGTAAATTTGGCATTCGTGGCACTTGCGAATAGCAAGAATGTAGTCCTTGAAGATAAAGGGCCAGAAATAACCAGCGCGAAGGATTTTTTGAGCTGTAGCGTAGCTAGACATATGACCACCACATGCCCAGGAGTGGAAATCATTGAGAACTGTTTCAGGTTCCTCGATCATAAGGCATCGATGAAGAACTGAATCGACACCGACATGGTATAAAGTATTGCCAATAATACAGTAGGGTTGGGAGTGATGCCAAGTCCTGTGGCGATCATCCTTGGTCAACACGGACCAGAACGTGGACATCTGGATATACACGATGATATCATCGTACCATGGATCAAGGGTGCTAATCAGGAAAAGGGTCTCATCTAGAAGTTGTTCATCTGCACTAGCAGGGAGAGCCTTGGAGGGAAGGGAACAAATCAATTTGACGAAAACAGGTGACTTCTTAGATTTGGTTGTAGTGAAGAACAAATCAAATTCTTGCAGGATCACGATCCATTTAGAATATTTGCCCCCTAGCAACTGACGAGTCAGGATATAGGTCATGGGGTTGCATTCAGAAATCACTGTAGTCGTGCGCAAAAGGATATAGTGTTGAAAGCATTGAACAGCCTAAACGGCAGCCAAAGCCAACTTCTCAACATGTGATAGTGCCTTTCTGTGTTGAGGAGATTTCGACTAAGGTAGTAGATTACATGTTCGTTGCCTTTGTCATCCACTTGGACCAAGACCATAATAATGGTGCTAGGGGTCGCGGCTACGTAAAGGAAGTAATCTCGATAATAGTCGGTGGATGAAACAAATGAGCATTTACGAGGACGGTCTTGAGATCATCAAAAGATTTTTTGGCCACCTCGTCCCATACAAAGGGTGTTCCTTATTTGAGCAACCGGGTAAATCCTGTGGCTAGCCCGGCATAGTTGGGTATAAAACGACGGAGAAAGTTGGCCTTTCCTTGCAAGCTCTGGAGTTGGTGTAGTGAGGATGGAGGGGGTAAATTTACAATGGCCTCGACTTTTAGTGGATCCAGGCGAATACCATCCTTGGAAACGATGAAGCCGAGGAGTCGTCCTGATTCTATGCAGAAAACACATTTGTGCAGGTTTAATCGAATGTTATAGTGTCTACAACGTAGAAAAATTTGTCAAAGATGGTCTGGTGATCTTGGCACTTACGAGAATGAGTGGGGAGGTCATCCAAGGCTGGACAATGTTGCAAATATCATGAAAAGCATAGGACATTGCGCATTGAAAGGTGGCTGCAACATTTTTGAGGCCGAAAGGGAGCTTCTTGTATGCGAACGTACCCCACGGACGAATAAAGGCTTTCTTTTCATGATCGGTCAATCCGATGTTGATTTGGTTATAACCAGAAAAACCGTCCATAAAGGAAAAGATCTCGCTCTTGGCACATTCATTAATAATTTGATCAATGAAGGGAGTAGGATAGTTGTCTTTAGGATAGGCATGATTGAGATCTCGATAATCCACGCAAACGTGGACTGTGCCCTATTTTTTAGTCACCTGGACAATATTGGACACCCAGTTTGTAAGGGGAATGGGATAGATGAACCCAGCTTTGAGAAGCTTTTCAACTTCACCCTTAATAGCAGCAGCCTTCCTAAGGTGCACTGGGCGAAGTCGTTGGCGAATAGGCTTCACATGCGGATGTGTTGGTATTTCATGCACTACAATGCTAGGATCAATGCCGAGAATTTCTTTGTAGGACCATGCAAACACATCATAGAAGTCCTAAAATAGAAGAGTATATGGCTTGATTTCATTTGAAGAACAAGATACCTCAATATGAACGTGTTCAATTATACTGGGTTTGATAGAAATGTCAATCAGCATCATTTGGGTAATATTACCCAGATTTCCTTTTGACCATACTTCATGAGTAATAATCGGTGGGGGAAACAGAGAAGAGGGCTCTTCGAAAGAGGTAGACATGACCATCGGGCGAGGTAGAAACGAGGAGTGATGATGAGTATCGATCCATGGTGGTTCCTCAAGAGACATGATTTCCATGATACCTTCATCAGAAAGGAAGGTACGGCTAAGGGATCAGGCAATTCCAAAGTTCCAAGCCAAGGGGATTGAGAGTATGTATCGAGAGAGGTCTTCAATATATGAGAATTAGAGGATGCATAGTTTGAAGCCGAAACAATTTCCACGTAATTGACTTCGACGGGACTAAGTGGCATAACCTCGCCCCAAGTATCAATAAGATCTAGTGCAGGTATGACCTAAGGATCAGATTTGATCGAGAGCATGTTGACAGAGGCAACATGAGGAGGTGGGAGTGGAAAAATTCCCATTAAGGTAGAATCGTTGAAGAGACCTGCCCCCACACTCTCATAGGGAGCACTAGTGTGCTTGACATACAAAACATTTCCATTTGAGGAGGAAGAGGAAAAGAAAGGCAACTGGTCGACGGTGACAATCTTCCCTTGATGGGGAAAATGAATCATGTGAAGTAAAGAGGAGGCCACGGCATGCATGGAATGGGTCCAACATGATATAGGTGGAAGCACCTTCATCAATGACAGTCTGGTGGATGGTCTTCTCATTGATGATTACCTGAAAAAGAAAGGCAATCTGATGAGGGAGCTGCGGAACATGGTTCTCTAGATCAAAACATATCAAATTGGAATTGGTGGGATCAATGCCCTTGATAGCTGACAGCAAATATTTCCGCTGTGATGGGTAGCTTTGGAGTACTTAGAGAGTCGACATGGCTGATCGCGCTTGAGCCAAATCCTCAACAATTTTGTAGTGTTGAGTAGCTCGGGCATTGGGATTATACGAGGATTTTCGCAATACACCTCGAGAGGGTGGCCGCATAGTAGAATCAGGGTTAGGGCGCTCAATATGCAGAGGGCTAGAACTTGGGATAGAAGAAGAAAGTGGAGCTTCTTTCTCTTTCCCAGCTGCCGGAGCTAGAGTTTGATAGTCTTTCGACCTAGTAGCCACATTAATAGGCATACTCATCATGAACACTTGAGATCCAGAGGAAGTAGATTGGGGTTGGTCTACCATTTGGGTCTGCTGAGACGAAAATGGCTCTTTGAGGACAATAGGGGTCCCTTTGAGCATGCGACTAACTTCGAATCGTCGGGGACAATCCCTAGTGTAGTGATCTTCCCCACAAATGGGGCAGGGATACTTAGGTTTCCGTTGTGAAGATTCGCCAGCAGACAATTTGGGAGGACCCTGTTTCGGGGCATCGACTTTAGCTTTGCCTTTGCCTTTCTTTTTCCCTTTCCAGGATTTGTCCGGTGTGGTAGACTGGAAAGCATGGACCTTTGAGGTTTTACCAGGGCTAGGAGGATTCTGAGATGAATTATTAGGGAAAACATTTGAGACTGACTTCTATTTGGAAGAAGTTTTAGCAGGGGTATGAGATACTGAACCAATAAATACATCAATGGGAGGTACAACTGGTGACTTTGATGCTGCGGGATCGAATGATGGCCGTGGAGCATTTGGTAACAACTCATATAAAGTTCTAGACTGAGAGTAAACTAGATCCAAGTAGTGGGCACGAGCGATGGACTACTCTTCAGTGACGCATCCACCCATAGCTATATTGCGAGCAATTCGGGCCACGAATGATTTGGTGAACCATTCAGTGAGAAACTGATCAACAATCTCAAATTTGATCAGGCGATGTCTACGTCTCCATTCATGGATGTGATCAGAGATGTGTGTCGCAATGTCTTGCTTAAGTGATGTGAGCAAATAGGTGCCAATTTCATAGCAAACTGGCAACTGAAAATGCATGAGAAAATCCATGGCTAAAGAGTTAAAGTCATGGTAAGTACTTTGAGGTAGCTTAATGTACCATTTCATTGCAGCACCCGTGAGGGTTCGTTGGAAAAGATGGAGACGAATGGAATCATCCATGTACGAGTTTGACGAGCACCAGAGGTGATATGTCATCACATGGGCCTAAGGATCTTCTTTAGCTTTCCCATTGAACTTTGGGCAATCACTTGGTATCTTGGATGGCATCGGAGGCCAGTACAGTGAATGAAGGATCGGATCATTTCTAAGGCGAGATACATCTAGCAACTCAAGTGTATCCAAGAAAGGTAATTGGGTGTTAAAAGGCATGGGAGGTCGATAAGCAGGTCCATAGGGAGGAGCCAATCCCTACTAGTAAGGATTTTGGCCATATGGCATCTGAGGCTACCCCCATTGCAGAATACCTTGACCATAGGGAGGATTTTTACCTTGAATACCTTGGAACTATATGGCCATAGGTTGCTGATAAGCAACATATGGGTTAAAAGGTTGTTGAGCCTGTTGACCTTGGGCATTTGGATATGGGGCCTATTGTCCTTGAACATATGGGTGATGAACCTATTGTCCCTGAACAAGAGGGTTATGGACTTGCTATCCTTGGGCATAAGGTTGATACACTTTTTGCCCTTGGACATAGGGATTCTGTACCTGATGTCCTTGGAATATAGGATTCTAGACCTGTCGACCTAGGACATGAGGATTTTGGGCCTGCCACTGCAAGACTTGACCTTGACCCTGCCCTTGTAAGGGTTGACCTTGCTGATATGTATACAAGGGTTTTGCTGCCTTGGTTGGTTTTGTTGTTGCAAGGGTTGACTTTGCTGTTGCAAAATTTGTCCCTGGGGCTTCAAAGGTTGGCCCTACGAGGACATGGGTTGAGAGGCGTGCGGAGCATATTGCATCTGCTGTTGCGCGGCTTGCTGCAATTGTTGCAAGGGTTGACCATGCGGTTGTTACAGTTGACCTTGCTATGGGATCATTTTCCCTTGCTGTTGTGCGGAGAGCCCTTGCTGCAACAAAGGTTTCCCCTGTGGTAAGAAAGGTTTCCCTTGTTGTTGTAGAGGTTGTCCTTGCTACTGCAAGGGGACTTGAATAGTTCCTGGGAAACTTCCGAACTGAATTTGGCCATAGCCAGGTTGGATGTACTAGCCAAATTGGAGAGTGTAAGGTTGATTAACCATTCATTAAGAACCATATGGAACATAAGGATTTTGGTATTAGACCTGAGCCCCATAGGGCTGCTAATACTGAAAATTTCTCGATCCAGATGGACCAACGGGATTTTGAACTTGTTGGTACTAGACATTGCTTGATCCAGTAGGATCAACAGAGTTATGAATAATACCGGAAGCAGGCTGGTTTATACCAAGCATGTGAGCTTGTGAGACACTCACATTAGTGGCACTTGACACCATAGAAACATTCAGGTTCTACCCCCCAGGCGGTGGCACAACCTGGCCACTGACTAGAGGGATGGAGGAACTGACAGAGACATTCTTGGAAATTGCTGGTTGTGCCTAACGGGTAACTGGGATTAAGGATAAAAGAGTATTTAGAACGGTGGGTTGCACCGGGATTGAGGTAATAGCCTGTTGGGAAGTCGTGTTCGTAACGAATGGACCTGAAGTAGGCATGGCACCTGACGCCCAAACAGGGTTATGGTAAAATGATGAGGCACTAGGTGTACCTAAAACCAACTGCGCCAAAGACATGTAGTTGGGTGGAAAACTAGAGGGAATACCCCTTGAAAAGGGGAAACCCTCAGGAGGAAAAGGCAATTCTTCCCCCTCAACAGTGTGTGGAGTAGAAACTTCAGACTCATCCGGAGATGTGACTGGAGCATCGCCTTCAGGTTCCATGTCTGAAAACAAATGACGACGAATGGCTGAATGAGTACGAGGGGATAGTTCCAAAGGAACACCTGGCTGGTCATACGGGCTATAAGGACACTGTGGTGATATCACAACAGGGTCAAATAAAGGGTTCGAAGGGTAGATAACCAGTCCAAGCTGACCATCGGTGGTCGGCAAGTTCTCAGGAGTTCGAATGGGGTTGTCTGGAGATTCCGGGCCAAAATCAACAGATGACCCAGTATTGAAAATAGGCAGAGGACGAGATGAAAATGGTTGAATACTCAAAACAATTGCGAGTTCAACATATTGGTCCTCGAGTGACTTTGGTAACTCAAGAAATGACTCCTTAGACAATCTTTCAGATAGAGGAAAGGAAGAGGAATTGGGTGAACCAAGTGGTTCAACCATGATGACCTTGTCTTAGTTGACGGAACGATTAACTTCAAGGCTTTAAAATGTTCTTTTAAGGGAAACTATCGATTTGGTCTTAGAAAAAGACTAAAAGAGTGTTTTGGATCATGGGCAATTAATTATTAAGACACATAAAAGACTGATGCTCTTTCATTTTTAAAGAGTCGAGAAAGAAACAAAGATGACTCTATCGCTTTTGATTGGAAATGAGCTCGAAAGGACAAGTGCTCGAATGATCTTTTAAGCTTAATGAGTCAAGAAGATCAAATGTCTGCTCTGGATGATCTAGGTAAATAGGATTACTAGGCAACCGTGAACTGCAGAATACCTCACGGCGAACCAAAAAGTACAAGCAAGCAATGTCCCCGAATGCTGTGTTTGGTGTATCACGATTGCAAGGCAGCTGACTTGGCTTCCTAAGGATAAAAGGATTGCAACTTAGTGGGGTCTCCCGTTATATACTCAACGGTACGGGGAGCACAAATCCGTACTAGCGCTGTCTAATGCCGAAGCTAATGACAACTGCTAGGTTTACAAATGTCGGAACATGTCTCTAGCCTAGACCTTTTAGATATGATTGTTAATGTCAAATGCACCTTAGGTTAATTGAATTCATTTGAAAGTTGATCTTGAGTTATGTTTCAGTTTTCAGGTCTTAGCGATGCGACTCGAAAAACCTTAAATGAAACTAAATGAGACAAGACCCTTTCAATTCGATGAATGCCTATACTAGAGAGGGTAGAAGCTACACAATCAAATGCAAACAATCAAGCAATTGAAAATGAAATGATCTTTCACTTAGTACCTTACTTTTTCAAAAAAATAAACTAATGAAAAATGCATTCCAATTCTTAATTTCTTGACAAGCACTTATCTATTAGTCCTTTCAAAAGAAAAAATTTCTCTTCCTTTTTCAAATGTCGATGTGATTCTAGTCTTTTAATGATGCAAATTATCATAGCACAATGATGCAACAAGCTAGAATTTCATACTTTTTCATGAAACAACAAAACAAACTTTTCGCATTTAATCTTTCAATGAAAATGTTCCCAAGACAATAAGCTCTTCAAGCAGATGAAAACATGGAAAGAGAAGTTCATTCAGAGTAATGAAACACTGACTTTGCCAAATACAAGACAAGCAACGTAATCCATGCCGGAAAAGAAACATTTAGGCAAGCAAACAAAAACTTTTCGAACTTGTGCAAAAAGAGGTCAAAGTCGTAAAAAGGACCAAAAAAAATGCAAAGAGTAAGCACACCTACAACCCGACTTACTGAGTTCACAAATTGCTGAATGGATGACCAAATAAACGCCCTAGTGTCCCTGGCCACTCAATGACTCAATCAATCAAGAAGAAAGATGATAAGCCAACAAGCAAACAAAACCAAATGAAAAGTAGCTTTCTAATCAGGGAGAAAATGGTTCAAAAGGCTTATGGGGTCAAAACCACAAGAGCATAACACATTGGCCAAGATTGGGGTCAAGCCCTAATCTTCACTTATAGGAATTGGTGCAACTGCCTAACTGACAACAAGCGCCAGAGGCTGGTTGGCGCGACTATTTCTCAGCAACTCACGCTGATTGGCGCGACTATTTCTCAGCAAATCACGCTGATTGGCGTGACTGTCAGCGAGTTAAGTGTGCTGATCTAGGGAGCTAAGGAAAAAAATAAAAAAATTTGAAACCAGGACCAGATCTACTACTATGAATTTTAGACTCAAACCAGTAAGCAGGAGAAAAGAAAAATAACCAAAGGGAAAACGTGGAACTAGAAAAGTTCTCACGAAATCATGAAATCCAAAACAAACAAAAGGATTGGGTTCCCCAGCGAAGTCACCAATTTGTGGTGAAGTAAAATTATAAGTGCGAACACAAACAAATTCCTCTAGCCTGATAATGGGTCTAGCCACAACAAATACATTCTATGGAAGATTTCCTTAGGTTAGAATCAATCAAGAGGGCCTACCTCCTGGTCCGCTTATCCTGTTTGGTGATGTCCTTGCTTGCTCGTTCCAACGATCTCTTGCTTCCTTGTTTAAGGACCTGAAACAAATAAACAACAACATACAACAAACATGATAATAGACAAATTGAAAGTCAACCTACTTAACAAGTCAAGAAACATTAATCCATGAATATGTAAGATTACAAAACATGTAGGAAATCAATCGATAGTTGCATATATTACTATCAAAGAGAGATTACAACCATTCGTCTTGATGTTGCAGTATTTCTCTGACAAGACCAGGTTCCCACACACTTCTATTAGCATTCCATGATGGCCTCAATCAACAATAATTTTAAGGCTCTTCTCTTTAGGCTTCACTCCAAACCGAATCACATTTCTCCCTCACACAACTAGATAGCTACAACGAGCTATAGCTTGATGTCTACTGTAAACCAAAATAGCATCAACACTCAGCCAAAAACTCACACTAGCTTGTGCTTGGGAAGAAGGGAGGTTTATATAGGAAAAATGAATGGGAGATGGATCCTCTTCTCATGGGAGAAGGTCTTATCTTTTGAGGTAGTTCCATCATTATAGGTGAAAGGAGCCCAAACTGTCGTCCTCGACCCCATCTGACCAAACCATTTACCAGACTTCCGTTATGAAGCTTCTAGAGCTGGAAGCTTCAACTCCTAATTTTAAAAACTTTCCATAACAGGACCAGCGTGACTGGAACATAGCTCAGTTGCTCCAGTCGACATGAGGGATAGTGCTAATCTCTACACATTAGCGCGGGGGAGACAAAGGTCATTAGCGCCGGTCTTGTAAACTGGGCAAAACAGAAGTTTCAGGGGAAATGGTGCAAAAGGGAATTTATCTGCTCATGAAGAGGGACACAATGGGAGTTTCTTCATGAAGGCAAAGCATGCGGGGTTCATTGTAGAAGTCCTCCAGGATCAAGGAATGGGGAGTACAGGGACAGTGACAAAATGCTGTGTAATAATTATGATATTGATAGAAAATATCACTTGGTGCATATTACTTAATGACTTGTGTATTGAGGCTTGAATCACCACTTTAGGTGGGAATCTTGCATTAGGGTCCATGTACATGCATCATGGATGACATCTATGCCTTGGGATTTATGTATTATGTCTCAAGACCTATGTACTTTCCCTGAGAACTATGATATTTCCTTGGGATCCATGTAGCAACTTAGAGACAAACATATATACATTTGGATCTATGCCAATTTCTTGGTACCCATGATATTGCATTGGGACATATGTCATAACATTCAGATCCTTAATATTGCACTGGACAATGACACAAACTCCACATAATCAACATGTGCCACGTGGACCATTGATGGAGGTTGCACTTACTTTATTGAAAGATATTCATGCATATGTGGTTTATTCCAATTAGTTAAGCTTTGTTGACCACAAGTGTGAGTTTGTTGGGGTCAATTATGAGGTTCTTACATAGTTGCATTGGTAGTTATAGGTGATTATGAGTTGGTTGAGGTTGTTATGAGCTCATTTGGGCATTTATCTATTGTAGTGTCTCATTCACTAAGCTACATATGCTATAATTTATTGGAGCATCTTAGTTATTGTGCCACACATACCAACTATCATGACTTTTTCTATCCAGATCTGCTTTTATGCCATTCTTTTTTGGTGGTTCATTGAGATTTTATTTCACATTTCATGTCATTGGTTAAGAGGACACATTTGTTTATTAGCCTTCTATGACCACACATGTTGGTAGTTAGATCTTATATCATGAGGAAGCACTTGCTTAGGGGGCTTTTATTGATGGGTTTAAAGGTGCACTCTCTATTTTCCCATGGTTACATGAGCAACTGGAGGAAGGTTGTATTGGCACCTGGTTTTTATTCGTGATTTTGTGAGGCAACTTATCTAGATAAGGGGGGCTCTTCTTCATTTTTTTTAGATGGAAAATAATTTGGACAAACTTGCTTGTGTAAGTGTAAAATATGTCTATTCTTCAGTGTTTATTCTAGGGATAACATAGGAGATATTTGTATTTGCTTACACTCTAAGAGGAAGGAGATACAACAATATCAAAGAAGACACCATGCCTTGTTGAAAAGGAAAGCGAGGTAAATGTTTACTTATTTAATTTCTTTATAATCATTTAGAATTACACTATTGTGTTGAATGTAGACCTCCTAGGGCTCAACCCTCTTGCTTTAAGCTAGGTTTAAAGTTAATGTTGTAGTACTTAAGCTAAGTTCTCATAAAATTGTCTCCTAATTAATTGCATTGACTCAAGTACCTTAGTTAAAGTTAAAAGACAATGCTTTTATGATACTTCTAACTTCAACACATGAGATACATGAACAAACACTCAAGCTAAGTCAAGTGTTTCCCATAGTATGTATCATTTTTTTAGAATATGTAATATTAATCAGTCATAGTATTGTAAAATAAAAATTTTGATGATTAAATAAAGGTAAATCTGAATAATTTAAAATTTTGTTATATAACTCATATTATTTTATTTTATTTTATTTTATTTTATTTTATTTTACAAATAATAATAATGTGATTTTTTTTAAGAAAAAAAATACTATTTAACAAATTTTGGATCTCTATCCATAGTGATTACCACCTGCTGAAGTCATGTAAAAAACTGTGTGGACAACTGCCTGCTAATTTCTTTTAATTTGCAACTAGATGCTGCCAGACTACACCGTGAGCTGGGAAGCACAGATGGTTAGATGGATCTCTAGGGTTTAATGTGCACCTGGAGATGCAATATTTATAAAATAAAAATACTATTTAACAAATTTTGGATCTCTATCCATCGTGACTACCACCTGCTGAAGTCCTGTGAAAAACTGTGTGGACAACTGCCTGCTAATTTTTTTAATTTGCAACTAGATGCGGCCAGACTACACCGTGAGCTGGGAAGCACAGATGGTTAGATGGATCTCTAGGGTTTAATGTGCACCTGGAGATGCATTGAAGGCGTAAACGCGTGGCGGTGGTAGTAAAATGATGCTTCGAAGACGAAAATAACATGTTTACATTTGTACAGTCTGTTTTTTGTTTTTTTGAGGTTTACTTTTTAATGGGTATGTGTGATTCTTGAGATTTAACGTCGAATAGGACGGATTCGAATCTTGGCAATTTGAATTATTGGGCATAGAGGTGTCAAACCTCTTGTTCATGGCATTTTTTGAAATGTCTGTCTATGGTTGATTCTGTTTGTGGAGTTTGTGTAAGAATTTTTTTTAAGTGTCTATGGTTGATTCTGTTTGCGGGGTTTCTGTCAGAAAGAATTTTTAAAAGTGGGTTCTCATGAGTTTTGAGGGGTTTCTGTCGGAAAGAATTTTTAAAAGTGGGTTCTCATGAGTTTTGAATCTTGACTTTCGTTTTGTGAGATTAAAGTTTTGGTATGGATATTTTTTATTTGGTAATTTATTTTGGTATATTTTTTGGAGTTGTTTTTTGTGATTTTTTAGATTTTTTGATGTTGGAATTTGGTCTAAAAAAATTGAGGTGAAATCTTGATTTCTGTTATTTAAATTGGTTTTTTCACTGTATATATGGACTCAGCACCCCTAGGACACTTGGATTGAGCAGGGATTACCATCAAACTTGTGATTTCAATAAATTCCTGAGGGATTTTAGAGAAATTAGACATTGAACCACCGGAAAAACTTCCAAAAAGTGCGTGGCGCTAAAGACAAATTGTTTTTTTTTCAAGTATTTGGTTTCTGTGTGTTGACATTCACTGAATAGACATGACCGTGGACATGTTGGACACCAGGAATTTCATGGACCCACTGTACCAAGTGGCCTCTCCAACAGCTGAAAATAACCACCCTGCCAATCTGCCAATAGGCCATAAATGCCTGATCGCCTATATAACTGTCATTGGATCACTGGCCTACCAAAATCCAATGACAGGCATATACAACAGTCAAGCATTTATGGCCCATAGGCAGACTGGTTATTTGTTGGTATCCTCTCCAACATTGGAGAGCATGCATAATCTGATACAATTAATATCCCAACACTAGCGAGTGCAAGATGAGAGAGAGTGCCAGTGGGCAACAAATAACCAACCTACCTATGTGCGATAAATGCATGAGGTTGTATATGCCCCTCTTTGATATTTGGCTTGCCAAAATGCAATGGTGGGCATATACAGCGCAGCCCATTAGCAAGCTAGTTATTTTCAGCCATGCGAGTGTGGGTAATCTGATACAATTAATATCCCAACGCTAGCAAGTGCAAGATGAGAGAGAGTGCTGGGCAACAAATAACTAGCCTACCTATGGGTGATAAATGCATGAGGTTGTATATGCTTGTCTTTGATATTTGGCTTGCCAAAATGCAATGGTAGGCATACACAACGCCGTCCATTAGCAAGCTAGTTATTTTCAGCCATGCCAGTGTGGGTCTGATGCAGAAATGGCCGCAACTTGATTCAAAAGTGTGATCCATGTTTGGAACCAGGTCATGCTCGCTTCAGGAAAGCTCTTAAGGGACCTTCAATTTGGTCCCCAGGATTTGTCCCTCTTTCAAAGCTGGGCATGCAAATAGCTCTGTTTCATTTTCTTTTAAGGAATTGTTTATGGAGGCCCCAAATTTGGGCAGACGGGAGATTCTTGCTGGAATCTGGTAAAAGAATTCAAAAATTCAAAATGTTGGAGTGTTTGAATCGTTTTTTTATGGTGGAAATGGATTCAGCATCATCAGAAACCTTTGGGCACTCAAAATCTTGAAGTTTGACAACTTTAATTCAGATTTTCAAAAAAAATTTACCAAATTTTAACATAATCTTACCAAAATTTCTATTATTTTCTAATCTAATTTATGAAATTTTTAAACTAAATTTTTTAATGGTAATTGTGACCTTGTTACACCCTCTTGCACGTTCAGCCCCTCTACAGCCCAATTATGGATTCAACCCCTTAGCAGCACAAAATTCCATTATTGCCAATGAATTCAGATTACAGCTTCATGGGCTGTAGATCCTTTAAAGAGCCGGTGATCTCTTCCGAGGGGGTTTGCCTAGAATTACTGGGTATTTTGGTCGGACTGAAGATTCGAAAAGTCGTAAATGTAATATGTTTCGTTTTCTTACCTTTGAATCTTTGAATTTGAATTAATGGTTCCATGTGGGGATTCGAAGTGGAGAATGTCATATTCATGTTAACATTTATACAGTCTGTTGTTTGATATTTTGGGGATTTGGTTCTTAATGGGTGTGGGATATTTAGTTTCGAATTAAACCGTTTTGGATCTTGGAGAGTCGGATTATTCAGCATTTTCCTAGAGTACAACTCATCCCTGCAATTGTCCCCTCAACTACAGTGCCATGAGAAATGATATCGGACAGCCGGGTCAAAATGATGTGAGACGCCGCATCCACAAGCCTCTTCAGAGAAGGTACCATCAAAGAAGCAGATAGGTTAGATGCCAGTCAGATCCACGTATGAGACTGTCGTTGAGAGTGCTTCGGAGTTCAGAGACCAATTTCCATGAAATGGGCAGCAATGTCCGTGGCAGCCGTCAGTGTCCTTGGCTGAATGCCTTTGAAAATCAAAACATTCCTCGCGCGCCAGATCCCCCAAAGGACATAGAGGGTAAGAGTTCTATGAGCTTTTGCTATGAAGTTCTATAATCGGAAACATTCCAGAGTAGAGAGTGCATTATTGATCGGTGAGACACCAAAAATTGTGGCAACCCCAGCCCAAATCTCAACAGGAAAGGGGCGGCGAATAAACAGGTGGAGGCACTCCTCGGAGAATTGTCTACACTTGCAACACCATCCAACACCATCCAGGACAAATGAAAGCTCTTCTAAGAAGCACTTTATCTTAAGGGGGAATCCAACTCCCAGAACATAGAGGTAATGTCCCACTTCCAGAACATGGAGGTAATGTCAGAGAAAGGCAGTAGTGGAGGTAACATGTTCATATGCTTCTTTAACCGAAATCCGGTCATTCCCATGGTGTCCACCCCACACCAAAACATCAACCCACTGTGATATGTTTATGCCAACCATGCACAACATGCTATGATACCTTTCCCATTCAGCCAACCATTCCTCTGGAAGTCCGATCTGCCAGGAATAGGCATTCACACGCAGCCACGACCACTCCCAAATTTTAGCAAGAGTGTCTACGAGGTACGTTTAACTTACTTTTGTTTTTTCCCTGCTTTTGAAATGATCTGATCCTCGGGAGTTAACTTCCGGATTTGATCCGACAAATCAGTATTGATTCGTTTCAGTGGAGTTATGTTCACCACAATGCGGTAGTCGAGCCACGTGTTGAATATGTAATTTAAACTGCGCATTCACAACTCCAAAACCGCCAGAACGAAACCATTTATGCATATCGGACTGCTTTTGCGTAAAAGTGGTTTCCGTATTTTTGACTCCGATAAAATTTGGTGCAGACGCGTGGCTCTCCCCATACGTCATCATCTCTCACATATCGGGACGTAAAGTTCAACATAAAAGTGGCTTCCAATATTCTCCTCCACTGTCAGATCTGCTCCCGCGCTCTCCGTCGTCGATCGCCTGAAGATGCATACGAGCCAGCATTTAATATTTACGTGGATTTGAAGATTGGTTGACCGCGGTAAAATAATTAATGAATTAAATGTGCCCGTAGAAGTATTGGTAGGTGATTTAAATTTTAATGTTTTTATATGTATCGGAAGTATGGTGCATTTAAAGAAAGGCATGGTCTGGTCAGTGTGTTAAAAATATTTACGGCACGTAAAATGTAATTGTGTTTTGTTTTGTTTTCAAAAAATTGAAAAGGGGTCGTGTGTTGTAATATGTTTTTACGTGATGTGTTGACCATCGTTTTTGTAATATGTGAGAGCTCGGGGGCAACAAAAGAGAATAGAGAGAGAATTTGCACAGCAGTGCATGAAGAAAAGAAGAGAGGAGGGCATTTGTTTTGTAAGCCTGTGTAAGTTTTTTTTACAGCAGTATGTGTAAATTTTTATTACACCAGTAAATGTGAAAGGGTTTTACAGCAGTAAACCCAGCTCAGTAAATTCTCAGGGTGAAAACAGAGTTTTGGTTGAATGTTGTTTTTGGTAAATCCCTCTCAGTAAAAGAGGATGAATATGTATGAGGCAACATATTTTTGAATAGAAATCATTTTATGGTGGTGTAATACGCTGTTCCTCAGTAAAATTTTTTTAAAGCTTCCCTGTGCAAAAAGATCCTGTGGAGGTGAAACAGAGCATTGCCTCTGTGGTGTTAAATTTTTTTGTTTTTGGGATTTTCTCATTAAAAATCCCCAACAGTGGTATCAAAGCAGGCTTAGGCTCTTTGAAGGTGTTCAAGAAGCTGAAGAGAGGAGTCCTTTGTTGCAGTAGTAGATCTTCTTCAGCAAAGTAAAGTCTCAGGCAAAGGATTCAGGTATTTCACTAAGTTTTTTTTTGTGTTGCTGAAGAAGCAGTCAGTTGTTTTAAAATACACAGTGAAGGAATGGCTGGCACAAGCACCAGTAATAGCATGGGTATGCAGCTCCCATTATTTGATGGTAAAAACTATGACTATTGGGCAATAACAATGAAAGCCTTGTTTGCTTCCCAAGACTTATGGGAAATAGTTGAGGAAGGTTTTGAACAACCAACAGATGAAAATGAGTTTAATGCATTAACTCAAGGAGAGAAGGATTTTCTGAAGAGCTGCAAGAAGAAGGATTCAAAAGCCCTTTTCTTCTTGTATCAAGCAGTGCATGGAAGTGTGTTTCCAAGGTTAACAGCAACTAAGACATCCAATGAAGCATGGCAAACCCTCAAGACAGCGTATCAAGGCATGGAGATAGTGAAGACAACAAAACTACAATTGCTGAGGAAGGATTTTGAGAATCTGTGCATGAAGGAGTCAGACAACATTGACTCATTCTTCACACATGTAATTGGTTTGGTCACACAGATAAGGACTCATGGAGAAACCCTTGAAGATAGGAGGATTGTGGAGAAAATATTGAGGGTCTTACCCTCAAAGTTTGATGCGATTGTCACCACCATTGAAGAAACAAAGGATCTCAAGGCAGCAAGGCTTCAGAAGTACATCAAGGAAACCTCCATCTCCCAGGTACCAAAGTTCATTTTTTGGTTATTGTTATGCTTGTTCAAACTTTGGTCATATGGCAAAAGACTGTAGAGCATTTCATGGAGATAGATGTTGTGGTCCCCGAAAATCTCCAAGAAATAATTTTACAAGAAGAAATCATGAATTCTTATTCATGAATAAAGTTGAATGCTTCAAGTGTCATAACATTGAGCATATGGCACGTGACTGTAACTTAAGATGGGCTCCTATGCAAGCTAGACCCACACAAAAGAAGAAAGTTACACAAGTATGGAGAAGGAAGGAAATGCAACCTGAAACCCCCTTGAACTCCCCAGCTGATCTAAGTCTCTTTTGAGAAAACCTTGCTGAAAGAAGATAAAGCATACACTAAAGGGGAGCTTGTAATTTTTTTTTTGCTGAACTGTATTAACAGTCACTCTTTGATGAAGACCTTTTCATAAGGGAAAGATATGAAGTTAAATCTGCCATAGAAGCAGAGAAGAAAGGTATGCAAAACAAGAAGACCCTCACAGCAGTGGGAAGACAGAACATAAAACAGCAGTTTGGAAATTTTTTTTGGAGCACATGCATTGAAATGCATAGCAATGGAATGTAGTTTTCCTTTTATGTAATATGAGAGAATATACTCACAGCAGAGTGAGTATAATACACAGCAGATGGAAATGTTTTGTATTGGGAATGAAAATGCAAAGCAGTGAGAAGAAAATGAGAAGAAGGCAAAACGCAGCAGAGCGTAAATGCCCAGTGGCTGAGAATGCAATGAAATTTTTCACACAACAGTGAAAAATGTAATATTTTTTTTTTTATGCAATGCAACATGCACAGAAATGCCTAAAGAAAAACAGGGGCAGCGTATATTTTTAATGCACATGGGATGAATGAGAATGTGTATGGCAGCAGAAAAACGAAAGGAATCGCACAGCAGTGCATTGTGTAAAAAAAAAAAAAAAATGAAGACGAAGACTGTGTGAAGCAAGGGTGTAAAAAGGAACAGGGGCAGCCACAGTGCAAATTGCAGAGGCAACGCAGTAGCAAATAAAAACCCAGGGATGACAGAGTCTATGGTTATGGGTATGGAAAACAGTGCATAAGAAAAGGCAGCAGCGTGATG
Source organism: Pinus tabuliformis (assembly GCA_031772625.1). Classification (NCBI taxonomy): domain Eukaryota; kingdom Viridiplantae; phylum Streptophyta; class Pinopsida; order Pinales; family Pinaceae; genus Pinus; species Pinus tabuliformis. The sequence goes on along the minus strand of CM062812.1, from coordinate 618,226,904 downwards.
GCAAGAAGGAGAAGCACAGTAGTGCGAAGAAAATGAAACCAGAACTAAGAGAGAATGAAGAAATGTGTTTTTACACAGCAATGCAAATAAGAATATGCAGCAGCATAAAAGAACAATGTAATGAGTATGCACAACAGTGCAATGAATGTTTTGTTTTGAAACTGCATCTAAAGCAGTGTTTGGCAGTAATCCCTCCGTGAGAGGAAGTGAAGTTCTTAGTGAATCCCTCTGTTAAAGAGGAAGGTGCTTTTCAGCACAGTGTCATGGTAAATCCCTCTGTCAAGAGGAAGATGCTTTTTAGCATACACATGGTAAATCCCTCTATCAAGAGGATGATGCTTTTCAGCATAGTCACAGGTGAATCCCTCTGTCAAGAGGAAGGTGCTCTTCAGCACATTGTTATGGTGAATCCCTCTGTCATGAGGAAGGTGCTCTTAAGCACGGTTTCAGGTTAATCCCTCTATGTGAGGAAGATGTCTTTGTAACAGCAATGTTGGTGAATCCCTCTATGTGAGGAAGTGTTTGGGTATGATTGAATGCCCAGCAGTTGAAATTAAAGGGGAGTGTTGAATATGTAATTTAAACTGCGCATTCACAACTCCAAAACCGCCAGAACGAAACCATTTTATGCATATCGGACCGCTTTTGCGTAAAAGTGGTTTCCGTATTTTTGACTCCGATAAAATTTGGTGCAGACGCGTGGCTCTCCCCATACGTCATCATCTCTGACATATCGGGACGTAAAGTTCAACATAAAAGTGGCTTCCGATATTCTCCTCCACCGTCAGATCTGCTCCCGCACTCTCCGCCGTTGATCGCCTGAAGATGCATACGAGCCAGCATTTAATATTTACGTGGATTTGAAGATTGGTTGACCACGGTAAAATAATTAATGAATTAAATGTGCCCGTAGAAGTATTGGTAGGTGATTTAAATTTTAATGTTTTTATATGTATCGGAGGTATGGTGCATTTAAAGAAAGGCATGGTTTGGTCAGTGTGTTAAAAATATTTACGGCACGTAAAATGTAATTGTGTTTTGTTTTGTTTTCAAAAAATTGAAAAGGGGCCGTGTGTTGTAATATGTTTTTACGTGATGTGTTGACCATCGTTTTTGTAATATGTGAGAGCTCGGGGGCAGCAAAAGAGAATAGAGAGAGAATTTGCACAGCAGTGCATGAAGAAAAGAACAGAGAGGAGGGCATTTGTTTTGTAAGCCTGTGTAAGTTTTTTTTACAGCAGTATGTGTAAATTTTTATTACACCAGTGAATGTGAAAGGGTTTTACAGCAGTAAACCCAGCTCAGTAAATTCTCAGGTGAAAACAGAGTTTTGGTTGAATGTTGTTTTTGGTAAATCCCTCTCAGTAAAAGAGGATGAATATGTATGAGGCAATATATTTTTGAATAGAAATCATTTTATGGTGGTGTAATACTCTGTTCCTCAGTAAATTTTTTTTAAAGCTTCCCTGTGCAAAAAGATCCTGTGGAGGTGAAACAGAGCATTGCCTCTGTGGTGTTAATTTTTTTTGTTTTTGAGATTTTCTCATTAAAAATCCCCAACACCACGGATAGAATGGACGTTTTTTTCTCTCAGCCATTGTTAAATTGGAGGATCACTGGCCGTTATATAAAATTTGTTTATTAAGAAATTTGTTTATATTAACATATATACATTGATGAAAGGAGAAATTTGGGGTATACCAATTTCCCCTTTCTTTATTAATTTTTGATCTTGAGGCCTGTGGGTTATAGCCTACAAACCTATCGGAAGCGTTTAACGAATCCTTAAGCCTTTAAACTCTGGGACCATTCAACTATCGGAATACATGGATACACAGGAATGCACACGGAAACACGACCCAAACACTTAGCTAGATCTCAAAAGTTATACATCCACAACTATAATTATCGGTGAGTTCGCTCTCTCGGTCCATCGCCTTTCCGCTACACCGTCCTTCGCATTCCTTGATCACCGTCACTGATCAAATCAGGATCGTTGATCGACCTCTCGATCAGGCAGTTGTCATTACATCCGATCAACGAATCTAATCGTTGACCCTGCGCCATAGATCCAACCCTCTTTTGATCCAATGGTCCACGATGATTTCGGGTGAGACACAAGCACGGAGAAAACCCGCCCGATAAAGCAGTTTCCTCTCTCCTCCTCGCTGCTATGTGTCGCTCGATAAGTGGAATCGGGTGCTCACCCTTCAATACCACTTACCACTTTTTGCTCGCCCGAAATACCACTTCCACTGTTGCGAAACCACTTTCCTCATGAATTAATGCCCTCACATCTATGCCATGTGATGATCGTTGATTTCTTCCATTGAATGGTTCCAATGGTTCCTTCAGGTTCCTCTGTACTTTGATCTGGACCGTTGATCTCTGAGATTCAATGGATCCTGTGCATTCTCTCATTCATCCTCCATTTGATGGATTCTTCGCTTAAATCTAGTTCCTCTGCCATATACCATTTCACAGACAACATAAAAATTAATTCGTTCATCTTTAGATTTCCATCGATCCTCACAGTGATCGATGGTCGATCAATACTACAACACGCATACTCAGACTGTTCAAGAAATACAACACACGGGCATACAATATCAACACTAAACACACTTTTCTATTATATACAGACGATTACAAGCTAAGGCATTTCAGCCTTAGAAACAAGCTCTCCTCTCGACTACATTGTGAATACTCTATGCTTACACAATTCTATTTGTTACTCTCCGTCTCTCACTCTCACACACACATGCTTCTCTTTTTATAAGCGAATACAATAGTCGTGGATCATTTAAGATGCACAATTTCCTCCCACACTCATTCAACAAACCCCTAAACTCTCTATACGCATACATGGAAAATTAGATTACATTAAATAAATATTATAGAGAATTTATCCATTCCATCAAACTAGCTCTATTTTAAACAGATTTGTCCCCTGTTTAGCTCTGATGGTCCACGTCCTCCTTTCTCCACTTTGGATTCCTCATTTAATTATGAGTGTCAGATGGTCCTGCATTAGACTCCCGAGGCACAAAAATTTATGACCTCCTAGTCATATGCTTCTCCTTATCCTTAGCAATTCTACCCACTTCTTCAGTGGAATTTCCTTGATGATCTTCTGTGAGCTGCAACCAACCTCTGCGGTAACAGTCTTCCTTTGCTACATGATACCTCACCAAGATTTCTCCTCTGAGCTTAGTCTTTTGGCATCCTTCTCGTTCTCTATCCTTTGGAACCACTTGAGCACTCTATGCTCTAGGCTTGTTACAAGTCTTCTCACCTTCCGTTGTCGTTCGCTGCACGAAAGTAAAGACCATAACTCTCCAGTCTTCAACACAACTGTACCTCTTCTCCTTTTGCTTGCACTCTTCTTTCTTTTCGCAGGAAATCCTTTCCCTACTTTGATACCAAATGATGAAAGGAGAATTTTGGGGTATACCAGTTTCCCCTTTCTTTATTAATTTTTGATTTTGAGGCCTGTGGTTTATAGCCCACAAACCTATCGGGAGCGATTAACGAAGACTTAAGCCTTTAAACTCTGGGACCATTCAACTATCGGAATACATGAATACAAAAGAATGCACATGGAAACCCGACCCAAACACTTAGTTGGATCTCAAAAATTATACGTCCACAACTATAATTATCGGTGGGTCCACTCTCTCGGTCCATTGCCTTTTCGCTGCACCATCATTTGCATTCCATGATCATCGATCACCGATAAAAACAAGACCGTTGATCAATTGCTCAATTCGACGATTGTCATTACATCCGATCAACGAAACTAATTATTGACCCTGTGCCATAGATCCAACCCTCATTTGATCCAACGATCCACGATGATTTTGGGTAAGACACAAGCACAGAGAAAATTCGCTCGATAAAGCAGTTTCCTCTCTCTTCCTCGCTACTACATGTCACTCGATAAGTGGAATCGGGTGGTCACCCTTCAATACCACTTACCACTTTTCTCTCGCCCGAAATACCACTTCCACTGTTGCGAAACCACTTTCCTCGCGAATTAACGCCTTGACATCTATGTCATGTGATGACATCGATTTCTTCCATCGAACAGTTCCGATGGTTCCTTCAGGTTCCTCTGTACTTTGATCTGGATTGTTGATCTCTGAGATTCAACGGATCCTATGCATTCTCTCATTCATCTGCCATTTGATGGATTATTCGCTTAAATCCAGTTCCTCTGCCATATACCATTTCACACACGACATAACAATTAATTCGTTTATCTTTAGATCGCCATTGATCCTCATAGTGATCGATGGTCGATCAATACTACAACACACATACTTAGACTGTTCAAGGAATACAACACACAGGCATACAATATCAACACTGAACACACTTTTCTATTAAATACAGACGATTACAAGCTAAGGCATTTCAGCCTTAGAAACAAGCTCTCCTCTTGACTACATTGTGAATACTCTATGCTTACACAATTCTATTTGTTACTCTCTGTCTCTCACTCTCACACACACATGCTTCTCTTTTTATAAGGGATTACAACAGTCGTGAATCATTTAAGATGCACAATTTCCTCCCACAATCACTCAACAAACCCCTAAACTCTCTATACACATACATGGCAGATTAGATTACATTAAATAAGTCTTCGAGAGGCTTTATCCATTCCATCAAACTAGCTCTATTTTAAATAGATTTGTCCCCTGTTCAGTTCTAATGGTCCACATCCACCTTGCTTCGCTTTGGATTCCTCGTTTAATTAAGAGTGTCAAATGCTCTTGCATCATACACTTTAATATATTTATGTGTGTTTTATTTTTATTTTTTATTAATATATATATATATATATATATATATATATATATATATATATATATATATAATTTTTTATATTTAAATTTATTAAAATATGTTTTTAAAATAATAATAAGCCACTTTAAATTGAATAGAAGTTGTAAAAATGGAAAAAATAGAAAAGGGAAAAAAATTAAAAAAGGTAAATACATAAAAAATAAAACAAAAAACAAAAAATTAGTAACTAATAGAAATAGAAGTTACTAAAGAGCCCATAATAAGACCTCAACCAATTACCTTACAAATAAATAAAATTAAATAATAATAATAAATAACAAAAAGAATTCCCAATGTTAAAGTATGGATAAGTGACAATTTTTTTGTTAAAGACAAACTAATACGCAGTCAAAGGCAAAATTGAATGCGTAATACCATACCAGCGGCAGGTATAATAACACATTAAGCTGCAAATTAATACATCCATTTACAAATTAATAATACATTAATTTATTAACAAGACATTAAAAATACTTTAATTTACACATTGATGACATATTAACTATATCTTAACATATAAATTAACACATGTCAACCATGGTTAGATATGGTTAACATAGGCATCAAAGTCCACCATAGTCAACATGGGTGCCATGGTGAACCATATTCACTATGGGATCATAGTCATCAACTATATGTTAATGTATAAATTAACACATGCCAACCATAGTTGGCTATGCTTAACATGGGCATCAAAGTCCACCATAATCAATGTGGGTGTCATGGTGAACCATATTCACTATGGGATTATAGTAAATAGTGACAAATGAAAGCGAAGTCAACCATTCAACTTTGTTGAGTATAGGCATCGTGTTCAACATGCCCATAATAAACCATATGGATCATACTCATAGCCATCATGTTGAAATGACCATAGCCATTAATAGTCAATCGTGTCAACTAGTATTTAATATTTAATATATTTAATATTAAATATTAAGTATAACGGTTGAGTTCTCTCTTTGATTTGTCTTAATGAGTGAGATAAAGAGTCTAATATTGAAATATAGAATGAAACTTTTTCTATTTAAGCGATTAATATTAAAATAGTGGTTAATCTTATGTTAAGCTCAACCATGGTCAAACATGGTCACCATGTTCCACACGATCAACCATAGACAACATGGCCAACCATATACATCTATAGTTACTCATTAATAACCATGGTTAAACTAGTCGAATGATGGTCAAACTAGCTCAAAAATGGTTAACTATTGTCAAACTAGATCTACAATGGTCAAACAAGCTCAAAAATGTTCAACCATGGTTATCCTACACAACATTGGTTAACCATAGTCAACCATAGTCAATATGGCCAATCATATTTATCTATAGTCAAACATTGACAATCATGGTCAACCATGTTCACCCATAGTCACATATGGTTAGCCATAGATAACCATGGACAAACAACCATGGTCAACAGTGCAACGATATTCAACCATGGTCAAACCATCACAATTATGGTCAACCATGTTCATCCATGGTTAACATTGTCAACCATAGTTAACATAGTCAACCATATTCATCTACTAAACATTGACAACCATGGTCGACAATGTTCACCCATAGTCAACTACAAATAACCATAGATAACCATGTTAAAAAAATCAACATTACAATTATGAATAAAAAATGATGCCTTGATGTTATGAACAAAAACTAATATCACAATGCGATGAACATATATGGATGTCACAATATAATGAACAAAAGTTGACTTGCAATGTGACAAAACAAATATTGATGATGCAATATGATAAATAAAATTCAAAATACAGTGTGACACAAAAGTCGACAATACAATGTGACAAACAAATATCAATGTCACAAAACAATGAGTTAACAAAAATGAACAAAAATTGACATTGCATTTGATGAGTTAAAATCAATATCACAATGTGACAAACAAAAATCAACATCCTAGTGTGATTTGTTAGGGTCCTATAAATATAGTGATCAAGGTATGATTATCTAGCTAGTTATTCCAATAGGACGTTGTAAATTATTTTTCCATTTTAAATTGTTTAGATTTTGAAATGAAATGAAAAATAGAAAGAAAAAGAAATTATGAAAATGAAAAAAGAAAGAAAAATATAGAAAAAATAAAGGGGAATAAAAGAAAATATACAAAAAATGAATAAAAATAAAATCCCCAAAGGGGTGTGCTAATTTAAATGCCGCCATAAGTTTTGATTATGTTTAAGAATGATTAATTATCAATGGACTACATTTAAAGTTATAAATAAGACACGATGTGATGCTTTGTCACTTTCGATAAAGCGTTCGCACCTTTGGAATGCTGAGATTGTCCCCACTTGGATCAACGGCATGGGACGATGTTCGCCCCCCACCGAGCTTCCCGAGCTTTCAGGACTTAACAAGGGGGGGGGGTGGGTCTCCGAAAAATGGTTTATTAAAAATTGCCAAAAGATATGTGGCAGCTCTGCAACAATTTTGGGGGCCTCCCACTTTTTACCACTTATCGCCTTTGCCCCCCCCACCCTTGAAAACCACCGCTTGCTACCTCTCGCGCCTACTTGCTCTCGCTCCATCCACGACACGCCACTCGTCATCCACCCTATCATCCACATCATACGACCGTTAGTATTAAAATCACCTGCCAACAATCGTATGGACATTGGCCATTAAATTCTCCTGCCAATGTATAATGCCTTTAATGCCACACTCCAAAATGGTAATATTTCCGTTAATGACCCCCACTTCTCACTTTAAAAATCCTATATCACCCTGCATTATTTCCTTTCGCCATTTGTTTGATCCATGCAAGTTAAGGCCCAAAGGTTTCCAAGTCCACCAATGCTCTCTATAGTAGCATTTCCTCTCCTGTAACCGATCAATTGCATCCTGGTAATATTGTTTTCTCGAGCCTCCATTATAGTTAAAGATGTCTTCTCATAAAGGAAAGGGAAAAATGGTTGTCGAGAGTCCTGTTTTTCCTCCTGTTCATAATTTAGATGAATTCCTTTTGATTGACATGTAGTAAAAATAGTAGAAACCTAGTGTGAGTTCAACTTGTATGAGCTTCATAACTAGGGAAATCAGAAATATTTAGACAATAATGATGAATTGAGTATTTGGGAGTCATTCTTGCATCAGTTTATTTTTACCCAGTCTCATGTTTTCTAGGAATTTGTGACATGGTGTCATCTTAGGTATCTCCCTAGACAGCAAGTTGTAATAGCCCAGAATAATGAAATTCTATTCTCAATTGCACCAAAATCCATCTGCCGAGCTCTTCAGATTAATCCCCAAGCTCCCTTACATCCATTTTCCACTGATTCACTCATGGAAATATACCAGAAGATTACCTTTTCTCAATGAGCCCATATCTTTGAGTCTTTTTTGCTTGAGAATTCTGAATTTCCCAGACATAATCCCCCATATTATGCTTCCATTTCCATGAAATTTCAAGGAAGGTTATTTCTATGGTTACTTGCCTATTAGGTTATCCCACAAATCAATGGGTAGATGAAGTAGTGTTAGGATTTTTGTCAGTGTTTTCAATTGGTCAAAAGCCATTAGTCATTTTTAACTACAGTCAATACCTATCAAGTGTTATTCATGATCAATTTCTGAAGTTTAAAGTTGAAGGTGCATTCAAACACCAGTCAGTCCTTGTATATTTGATGTTGTTCTATCAAGCAGACAGGTTCAAATTTCAGTTGCAGAAGATGGATGAACAAGGAAGACCACTATCAGTTATTCACTAGACTTCCTTAGTCAGAAAGAATTCAGAAGAATATTCATTTAGAAATTTTGTAGATCAATTTTTGCATGTATCCTTGTGTCTTCTTAGCAGTGATATTATACCAAGGATTTCACCAGAAATCAAAAGAGTTTTTCATCTCACAAAACAAGCCAAGGTTGGAGACTGGTATCTTTACTAGAATTATACAGAAATTTGAATTTATGGATGTGAACTCCCTCCTTACAAGTTTCCAATTTTTGTACCAGTCAAATTTTTTTCCTTGGAGTATATCAGGAAAATGTTAAATATGGATGACCTGCATTTTGTGTCAAGAAAGCAGAAAGCACAGTTTAAATTGAAGGCACATATTGGTCCTTACATTGTCAACACCAGAGCAACAACAAAGGAAGTAGATGAATTACTAAAGAAGATGAATTTCAAGCTGAGTTTTACATGGTCTTATGATCCATTAGGGATAATTTCAAAACTGAGAGTTGAGCAAAAGACCACACCATATGCACATACACCTAGACCATAAATAGAGCAGTATGCCAATCAAGAGGAGTGGATAGAGAATACACTGCAAGAGGCTGAAGAGAAAATTGTCAGTCAAACATCTCTACAAACTCCTATTTCAAAGGACAAATAAGTCAAGAGATCAAGGGAAAGTATGTCTCCTACAGATTTAGGGTCTTAAGCTGTAAACTTTTGTGTTTTCAAGAGGAGAAATAAATATCCAAGACAAATACTAAGACTGATACTAAAGGTGATAATTAGGTAATAAATATTCAAGACTAATCGCCAGAAGAAAAGGGCTCATGGGAGCAAGCCACAGTTTTTTTAACAGGTATTCCCACCACTTCATTCCCATATGTTGAGGAGACAACAGAGTCACCTGTGTCTTCTACATCCTGAATTGCAACAAAACATAACATTTTTGTCAGGTAAAAGGAGATTAGGAACAAGAATGAAGCATTGAAGGCTACTACATATATAGAATTTTGGAAGAAAACTTATACTACTCAGCACATGTTATTATCTGCACTTGACACAGAGAAGGGGTAGTTCCAATTAGAATTCTTGGAACCTACAGTTCCAATCCCTAAAGGTGAAAAGGACTATAAAGCCTCAGTGTTTTCTTTTGATACCAAGAATATTCATGCAATCAACCAAATTGATTTGCACAAACAGGCCAGTGAAATGATCTACTCTACTTTAACAAGTTTAGTCATGGCATCCTCCAAGTTGCAAGCCTCTCTAAACAACAGGCATTCATAGATAAAGATAGACTGAATGTAATCCTTGGCCAAAGACACCATAACCAAAGCTCTTGAGGATTTGGTAATTAAACTAGGATATGATCCTAGTGACATCAAAGCAGTTGAGGAGATGATCAAAAACAAAAATGCAGATATTCAAGCTCTAAGAAAGTAGCTCAAGATCCCAACTATAGAGCATCCACAGACCAAAGAAATCACTCAGCTAGAGATAGAGAAGGAATTTTTTATTTTATTTATTTTATTTTTTATTATTTTATTTTTTTTCAGATTGATATTTGAATAGAACGTTTAAATTTAGAATATGGAGACAAACATAGAGACACTTCTGAAAGAAAATAATGTTAGCAACTATAGGTACATCAACATAGGAAACAACAACAACAACTTCAACAGAAAGGACAGAAACATCCACTGCAGATTCTTCTGAAAAGTTAGTGAAAGCTTTAGGAGATTTATTGAGAATTTTAGCATCATTGAGAAGGGTAGAGGAAAATAAAATCAAGGCCGACAATGCATATTTGGCAGAAGTGCAGAAAAATTTCAAGTTAACCCAACAAATTGCGAAGTATGAGAATCAGTCTTTGACAACTCAAATGTTGGAAGAGGCCAAGCAAAGTATGTGGCACAATATTAATGCTAATATTACAGAGTTGTGGCCATCATTTCAGATTATGTTTTAGCAGGAGGAACCAATACATAATGTTAAAGAAACAGTTGAGCAAACAAAAGTTAAAATTGAACACAAACCAACATAAGCACACAAAAGTATCAAGATGTTGAACTCCAAGACTAAGGATGAGCTAGAAGAACTCTAGATTCAAGATATAATTGGCACAATCATGGAAGTGAAGAGAGTTATAACAAAGGAGAACTTCATGATACAGTTAGAAAAAAAATGCAAAGAGTTAGAACTACAGGTGAAAATATTTAACAAAAAGTTTAATTTACTGCAGGAGAGAGGGCTTCCAACTTTAAAAGCCTCTAATGGAAAATTGATTCTAATGGAAAATTGATTCCATTAGAGAATTATCAAGACCAGTTGTGCAACATAGCTACAAATACTTCCAAATTAACCAAAGTTAGAGGAACAATAACTGGAGAAGATTTCCTAGAAGGCCTACAATATGACCTCTACATTCAGCATGAAGTCCACCATTTGTTTCTCAATAAACCAACTTTTCAAACATACACAGAAGTAGATGAAAGATTTCGAAGCATGGTGAATTTCTCTATTCCTAGTGAAGAATGATGGGATAAACTTTTGGAGCTTGTTGAGTGAAATTAAACAAAATCCTATAGATTGGGAGCGGTCAAACAAAAGAAGCAGAAATGTAGCTACATTGAATAACATCACTTCTCAAAGTATGAATAGAACATCCGAATTAGTCCAGCATAGCTATTATTTTGTTCTATTTTTGAAATATCTATATCTTCTGATAGATATTATTTTGTAAATAATTTTATTTTGAAGTTCGAATTGAGTTCAAGACAAAATCTATAAGTATTTTGTAAAAATATTTAGAAAGGGTTGGATTATGCAAAAGAGAAGATCTTTCTTTGATTGTAAGAAGATAACTTTATTTTGAAGTAATCAATTCAGAAATACAGAGGCAATATTATTTCATGATTCTTTTGTCAAATAAATGGTGATGGTTTCCTCTCTGTTAATGTGTTTTTCCTTCTAAGTTTTCATATGGATGTCCTTTCTTGGTTGTTGCAAGAAGATTAAGAGTTGAATTTACTTACAGTACTTTGCTCTGTCTTATTAAAAAATCTTAATGTTTTCCTTTTGAGATTAAATATAAAATTCATTTAAGTATGCTTTTATATTTAATTGATTCTTACCTTATATTCATCTTATTCATACCGCACATACTTCACGAGATCCAGGAGTTTTCCTACCTCACCCTGTTTCAGCTACTCTGTTTATTTGTGATTGATTACTGAAGATTTTTTATGGCTCCATGCCGAATGGACTTTTCTTTCATTCTACAACCAAAACTTTAAAAAACCTATCTTGGACCTTCATATCTAGCCTAAGATCTAAACTGTAAAATTAAAATCATACAGAGAGAGCCTTCTCTGAAGTTGGAAGGGCTAGATCTTAGCTTTAAAAGTGGTTTGTGGTTATCTCTGTAGTTTTCTTTTCAGCCTAGGAAAACTATGGAGTGCTAACATGATTAATGAAAATCAACATCACAATGTGCCAAACAAAAAATGGTTTTGCGGCTTGTGTTGAACATAAAATTGACATCACAATGTGCCAAACAAAAAATGGTGTTGCGACTTGTTTTGAACATAAAATCGACATCACAATGTGACCAATAAATATCAATGTTGCAATGTAATAACCAAAAATCAGTGTCGCAGTGTGACCCAAAAAAATGAGGTTTTTTAATGTGATGAACAAATTGATGTTGCAATGAAACAAACAAAAAATCAACATTGTAAAGTGACGAAAAAAATATCAACAACACACCATGACAAATCGAAATCAAGATTGTAATACGAGAAATAAAATCATCATCACAATGTGACAAAAAAATAACAACTTCATAACGTGATGAACAAAACTCAACATTGCAATGCAATGAACAAAAATCCATGTTGCAATGTGATGACGAAAAATCAATATCAAAAAATGATCAATAAAAAATTGATGCCACAACGTGAAAACCATATCTTAGTGTCGTAAAGTGTTGATGTCATAATGGTCATCCATAGTTAAGCATGGCCAAATATGGTCTAACATAGTCTTCATTGTCACACATGGTCAACTACAGTCAACATGGTTAAACATGGTCACAAAATATCAATGTCACAATGGTAAAACATGGTCATAATGGTTAATCATTGTGACATAGTTGACCATAGTCAACCGTAATCATCACATTCAACACATTCAACCATAGTCAACATAGCCAGCTTAGAAAAAAACCATAACAACTTAGTTGAACTTAGTCAACCATAATCAACCATGTTTGAAACAAATCAATAATGGTCAACCATGGTCATCATAGTCAACCATGGCCATCGTGAACATCCATGGTCAACCACTTTATCAACCATAGCTAACATTCTCAACCATATTCATTCATAGTTAAATGTTTTCAACCATGTTTGTCAATAGTTAACCATAGTTGACCATATTTAATGATGTTATTACAAGCTCATTGATGGGAAGACATGTTGAATATGGTCAAACATGGACAAAATGTTCAACCATAGTCAACCATGCTTAAACTAACTAAACAATGGTCAACCATATTTAACTATAATTAATCATTGTCAACCATTATCACTAATGCCTTACCATGGTCACCAATGGTCAATCCTCATCAAGCCTTGGTTAACCATGGTCAATCCTTGTTAACCATGGTTAGCCATCATCAACCATTGTTAAGGACGATTTGTTGGAAATCAAGTTTTTACTAAGAGGGAGGGTGAATCAATATAAAGCACTTTTTTAATAATTTAAAGAATTATAAACATGGCCATATAGAAATCAAGATACACAAATTTTCAACACAAGATATACGTGGAAACCCATATGGGAGAAAGCCGAAAAACTTCTTTTAATTAAATGAATATGCAAGTGCCAACTTCAGTTATATATGTTTTTGTAGGTACCAACCTACATGAGACACTAATCCCCTTTTCTTTGCAGGCACCAACCTGCTAGAGACACCAACCTCCACTTGTTTGTAGGCACCACGTTCACTAATATTTTTAGGTACCAACATGAAGGATACACCAATCCCCTATTCCTTGTAGGAACCAACCTGCATTGCCACTTAGATCCCCTTTTCAGACTTTTTCATAATCAAATAAAAAGGAACTTCAATTTAATTTGATTTATAAAACAATATTTAATTTCAAATCTACTTTATTTCTATGATATTTCTTAGCTTTAGCAAATTTTGGCACTCCACTCTTCTTACTTTTTGCATTGCAACATCCTCTATTTATTTTTCATGGATTCCTACAACTTAACCTATCCACTATAGCCTCACACACACATTGCATAAGAATGCACACAACTTATTGCATATTCGTTGTTGCTTCACATGCCTTCTCTGTGTTCTCATATCACACACTATCCCTTATCTCTACCTCAATTGGTCAGTTTCATACCCTCTTCATTAGATCTACATTGGCTTAGCATTAGCATGAATCTTACACCGCACTTCTGCATTTAACATAACTAATATTTCATTAATTGTAGATTCATGTCTAAATATAGCGCAAGAGCCCATTTCTTCACTTGGGGTTTTTTTATTTTTACACTACAAGGACCATGCCATACAACCATATCCTTGGTGGAACTTTTACCTTTAGAACCATGACTATTTTCCATGGTCATTTTTTGAACCTAGTTCCCTAGTGGCCAATAGCCCCGTAGCTCTCAAAGCATAGCCCAAACCTCCTTATGATCATGTACCATTGGGCGTGTTTCAATGTTGAGGCATCCGAGTCCAAGACCAATGTTCCAAGACCAATCCATAATTTTCTAGCCCTTAACTCTCTGGTTTTAAGCACATTGCATCATATGACATAGGAACTAGAACCAATGGCTTATCCTTGGATGCTTTATGCACCCCTAGAAGCTTGGTTCTTTAGTAGCTTGTGATCTATCAACTGCCAACTTTGGTGATTGATGGTAAATTACCTATTACCCAGACCAACAAATAATGTGTTGCTTTGTGAATGTTTTACCTCTCAGGGCCTGCGCCTGGTATGTTCCTATAAGGGATAACAATAAAATAGCATATAAAATTAGTTTTCGGCCGTTTGGTAAAAATGATATGCACATAAAAACCTCACTAGACCATTCCTTGGCATGAATCCCAAGGCTCATGTGTCTACCATGTTAGTCAATAGTGGACCAACCACAAGCCACCACATGGTCTTCTTTTCCATTACATCCCTGCCATGCTATACTATGCCATGTCATACTAGCCCCACCTTGACTTTTAGAACAAAAATGTACTTTGGTGCCTAGTGCTCTAGTATATCAGGGAGGGATCCACCATAGCTATGTCACCTACTGAGTCATATACTACGTCATATGTTTTGATCAAACAAATTTTTTCCATGTGTCTAACTATTTACGTGTGCTTTCCATGTGTCACAAATTTCCATTCGGCGGGACAAAAATACCATTTCTACCTGCCACATGTCACACCTTGAGGTTTCCATGTCATCACTTGAGCCACACCACTTCCACTCTATCATCCATTTGGACTTGCCACATCATATTGGTCTAGGGGATCTAGTACCTCAATATAATGAAGGTTCATTAATCGTATTTGGTAACTTCCTAATGATGTTTAATTAGAATTAATCATGGATTAGTGGTTGTGATTAAGGGGAGCTAGGTTGACGGTAAATCACGAATTTTCCATTATAAAATTTCTATTCCTTTTTCAAAATTTAGATACCAAACCAGGTTATGCACCCTTCTACCAGTCCTCAGCCCACCATGCATGTTCATATCAACCTAAGCCTATGGAGTTTTCTACCAAGTCAAGCTCATATGGGTCCTCGGCCTATTGGCCTCATACCAACCTCCACTTACCGAGGAAGTCTATACTAGCCCCTAGCCTACTAGGGTAGTCCATACTAGCCTAGGCTCCAATATACCATACAAAATTTTAACCAAATTGGAACCTTTCTTGATCTGCCTCACTTTAATTTGAGTTTTCCCCTTACTCCATGGGATTTAAGCAAAGTGCCATATACCGTTGGAAATTTCTTTGAGCAAGATAGGAAACTGTACACTTGTTATTCTCATTTGGCCTAAGGAACTAAATAATACATTTCATCAAAGATAGACTACTCAAATGTGCAACTTCATCCATGAAATTAAGCTAGATAACTTACACTTAGTAAGAAATGACAACATACACTTAATACTTTGAATAATGACATCAATGGAAACATACACTTAGCAAATATTCCAACACACAAAAAAAACCTCCCCCTTTGGCATTGATGGAAACAATACTAGACATTGCTAGTGTTTTATGGGTTTGGGCTTGACTCCTCCTATAATGCTTCTGATTTTCCTCCTATATTTGAAATATGCTTATTACTTCTAATCTTGGGTCATTCTCCCCCTTTGATATCAATGGAAAATGGTTGAAACTGCACCGTCTGATCATTTTTCTAGTGCACTTAACTTTCCATAAGCATATGCTATTGCTAATGATCATGTATTTCTCTTCTTGGAACTCCCCCTAAGCTCATTATTTGTCTTCTATCTAACATCCTATCATACAAGTACCCCTGATAGAATTGGATAACTTCCTTCTCCCCTGATAAGCGATGAGTGAGACATCACTGCCAACTTCTGCCTTAAATACTCAAATGGATCTTTAGCAAGAGGCTTAGTGACTATCTCAACACTTTGTTCCTTTTTAGGTATGTATTCCAACCTAACAATATGATCAACCACTTGTTCCCTAAGAAAATGATACTTTATAGTGATATGATTTGTTTTTGAATGATGAACATGGTTCTTAGACATGTTGATGGCACCTGTGTTGTCATAGATAATGGAAATTAGTTTCTCATATGTTACCTTTATGTCTTGAATTTTTGTTTCATCCATAATATTTGAGCGCAACAAGTAGAAACCGCTATGTACTATACTTTAGCTGTAGATAAGGATATTGATGTCTTCTTTTTACTCAACCATGCTACCAAATGATTTCCTAGAAAGAATGCATCACCACTTGTGATTTTCTTATCATCTACACTATCAACCCAATCAACATATGTGTTTGTAGTCATGAAGAAATTATGACCTTTGGGATACCATAAACCAAAGTTTGTTGTGCTCTTTAGTTCAAAATTATTTTTGCAACTAACAAATCACTCCCTTTCAGAGTTGATTGAAACCTTGCAACGATACCAAAAAACTACATGATGTATAATCTTAATGCTATTAGGTACAACAAACTTGTAATTCTTGATATAAGCATGGTCTAATTTACATTTGGT
This sequence comes from Pinus tabuliformis, assembly GCA_031772625.1. Classification (NCBI taxonomy): domain Eukaryota; kingdom Viridiplantae; phylum Streptophyta; class Pinopsida; order Pinales; family Pinaceae; genus Pinus; species Pinus tabuliformis. Next base: position 618,210,056 of record CM062812.1, on the reverse strand, counting down.
GACTCACCATCTTTACCTAATTTCCATCAAGTAACCATAGGGGTACTAATAGGTGAGAAATGCTCCATCCAAAAATTCTTCAACATATATTTGAGGTATTTTATTTGTGAGATAAACATGCCTTTTCCCGGCTATACAATTTTTAAACCAAAAATGAAGGATAATTCACCTAACATTGACATCTCAAAATCCTCTTGAATTAAAACTACAAATTATTGGCATAGAAAATCTACACCATTTCCAAAGATAATGTCATCAACATTAACTACAATAATCAAAAGGTTTTCATTTTCAGATTTAATATACAATTATTATCAATTACTCCTCTTCTAAACATCTAATCTATAATATCATTCTCTTGGTGCTTGCTTTAATCCATGCAAATCATTTTTAAGTATGCACACATCCTCTTGATTGTCTGACAAGTAGAACCATTTTGGGCACTTCTTGTAGTTGAAAACTCACAACTACAAGGACTTGTTGCTCCACGATCCTTTCTGTGGGGTCACTAGATAGATGAGTGTGTGCCAATATGTGATTCAAAGAATTCCTTAGTTATGTAGAAAAGAATTTACAAAGAAGAGTGATGGGAGTTATTAGAATTATCACTAAATCCTTGTCTTTGTTGTTGCAGAAAGCTTGAAAGAATATCTAATAGATATCTTAGCTCCTACTTCTTTCCTAGAATGTACACATAAGAAAGGGCACAACCTCCTACTTCCCTACAATCACAATATTAGTGCACAACAAAATTCAACATGAAATATATCATAGAATTAGACAATGGAAATATGGTAGGGAAACACTTTGTATTATATCAAAATGAAGTACATAATAAATATACCTCCAAGACACAAGAATCACCTCTCCTTCAACCTATCAACTTGGTCTCCCCTAGTCTCCCATAATATCAGAGCTTTCATGCTATATTATGAATGCCATATCCATCCCCTTTCCTCTTGATAGTGTGATATTATATAGGTTCATTCTATCCTCTAGGAGAATGTATCTAGACAACTAGGTGCTTGAGAAGTTAGGAAACTTCTAGAACAATGGACCCCTAGCCAACACATACATAAGTGGGTCAAGTTGATATCCTTGGGAATGAAAAAATCTATAACCCTTTTTCTCCATTAGGAATTTTCTCTCAATTATGAAATAATTATTATTTTATAATTATGAAATTTCGACAAAATAATTATGAGAATTTACTCAATTATGTAATTTCACCCTTTTAACATGGAATAACTACCACAAAAGTAAAATCAAAGGTGAAAGGGGGTGCATTCCAGCCAACAACTACTGTAAGTTGAACTTGGGTTTATCTCATTATGATGGAGTGGAAAATAGGGTTATAATAGATGCCCCATAATGCATGAGGTCAAAAGAGAAACTAATGGTTGAAATGCATTACAACAAAACTCATAGCTCAAAATGGGAGGAAGGATAAATGATTGTAAATTTGAATTGGAGGAACTCAAGCGCTGGAGTCTCAACCCTGTTGATAACATCCCCTAGGGAGGCATACCCATGCTCAGTCATAAAGAGGAACTGAACATGGTTGCCAACTATACACTGTGGATCCATGACATGAAATGCTAGAACATGGACATGAACAATTCACAATGGATCTATGTAAAAAACCAAAAATATCATAACCACTAGAAAATATAGTGTGGATCTATGTCGCAATATACTTCAGTAGGAATATGGACACATAACAGGGAAGGTTCCCCAAAGTAGTTCTCAAAGTACATTAATGATACATAACTCCAACACAACATGGGAATTTTTCCATATAAGAGTAAAATGTCCCTAACCTTTGGTCATCTACACAATGTTGATGGTATGAATCTACAACATGAGAATAGATGTGTTGATGTCAAGCATGGTAGAATCCCCCTGATTATCGCTTAATGAGGTGTAGCATTAACAGGCATGAGGGGACCCACCAATGATGAAAATGGACCCCAAGGTACCTAGTACAATCCACTAAGTGTGAATAAAGGACTTTATGTTGAACACACATGGAATTGACAGATCAAGAGTCAATGAGGTAAACCCACTGTCGATCACAAGGAAGCTTGCCACTGAGGACTGCAATCTCAAAGGTAATATTGGTATCTAGATTAAGATCCTTGATAATGAGTTGAAGTTCACTAGAGAAAATCCATCCAAGGTGGGTCTTGATGTATATCGAAATAGAACATACTAAGAGATAATGTGAATGGATGGATTCATGAAGTGGTGAAGTACGATTGACATAGGGATCATCGACACAAAAAGGTCAACAAGGATTGCAGATGGCTGATGCAGGCTGAGACTTCCCTTGAACACATAACAACATGACACAAAATTTACTTGGTAGCATTGACTAATGAGAACCACATAATATCACACAATAAAACATGAGGAATTGAAGCATGCTCCATAGTCACTGGAAGAGTAACCAAACGAAGGAGTAAACATACTCATATGTATGTTATGGCTCCTAGGAAAGCTAAAACCCAAATATGAGATAATGACCCAAAATAGTTCCCTGTTAAAGTGTAACATGACTAATGGTGCCATTTTGACTAATAACTCAAGTGATCCCTTTTCCATTTTATCTTTTTTGTCTCCTCCATAGTTTAATGAGCATGAAATACAAGACACATAAGCTTAATAGTTCCTTTTTTGTTCAATTTTAGCGAGACCAAAAATGAGATAAAAGGATATTCAGTTCCTTTTAGGGTTTAACAAGCATAAGAAGGACACAAAGGAAGCTCATCCTAGAGGAACAAGTGGTATAAAGGATAGCAACTAGTTCCGAGATGATGAAACCTCCCTAGGAATAAGGAGGCAAAGAGGCTGGAAAATAAGACCACTCATCATAGCAACCCCTCCAAGAAAGGGTAAAAACACGAAGCGAAAGCAAACAATAGACCAAGCAGAGGATGAAAATAATGGAAAAATGAAACCAAGGCTTATCACCATGCATAATATGGGCTAAAAGTCACAACAATCACAAGAGATAAAGTGGTGGAATCCTCTTGAGGTAAAGCCAGAAGATGACAAAGAATAGAAAAATGAGGCTTAGATTCTACGTCGTGGTGGGTCAAAAGGATGAATTCCAAAATGGAAATAAATAAACACGACATGGAAATAAACATAGAACAAAGTTTCTAATCTAGGGCATTATGTATATGTAAGCTCTACCATCAAGTTACAATGTGCATAAAAAAGAGAGGCTAATATCACAACTTGATGGGGTTAGACCTGAGGCATAATAAAGATGGAAATGGCAGTCGATAATTCAATGGAGATGGAAATGAGAGACCTGCCCCTATATATCAGGTTCAAGGAAAACAAATCTAATATCCAACAAATGTTGCAATAAAGATGCCATCTTATCTTGTAAAAACCATCCAGAAAGATTAGACCTGTTGTTAAATCACATAATGAAATAAATAAAACATGGATTAAGCGAAAACAAGACCACACACACACACACACACACACACAAATATATATTTTGGGTTTTATTTATTTATTTTTATTTTTTGGTATATATGGTGCACTAGAAAAAGTTTCACATCACACACCAAAATAAAAAGAGATAAAAAAATCACACACATTCATATGTAAAATATGTACAAGAACAACTCAATCAATAGGTTACATTTAAAATCTTTTCCCATTGTCTTGAACAAGCTAAGGATTCTCATACATGAACTCATGGAGGAGTGGAGGTACCATATGGCACATCATGATGGGCCATGGCATAGAAAGTTGAACTACTTGACTCCTAAAAGTTGATGATGCTAGGGAAAACCAAGAAGCATAACATTAAAGAGAATGACCCAAGAACATGAAAAGTGAGTGGTATCATGAACTAGTATAGATCCTTGATAAGAACTATCAAGACATAAAAAGGATACAAGACACTTGTTGACAGGAAAATGTGAGTAAGACAATTCAGTAGCAAGTTCAACATTAGAAACCCAAGACTTGACTCGGTCCAAGGGTGACACTTCCAAGGATGGCCAAGAAAATGCTCCATGGGTTAATTCAATATTTTCTTTTCCAATATCTACCTTTTTCGAGTTGAGGAGAACAGTTGCATGAAGAGGCATAATCTCCCTAATATTATTAATAGGATCCATGAACTCCAAGATGACTTTGTTGGAAACAATGTTAATACTGAGAGGGGAGTGAATCAGTATTAAAGCGGATTTTTAATTTTTTATGCCAATTTAATTTTCTTATTTAAACTTGGAAACCATCCATATAATCAACAACAACATCATGTGGTAGAAATATGAAATCAACATATAAGCACACACCATGAGCATCATACACATGAGACACAAGGTTTTACGTGGAAACCTTTTCAGGAAAAAACCACCAAAGCTTGTTGTTGTTATTGATGTAAAATGAGAGCACCTACTCTATTACATCAATCTATTTTGTGAGCCACCACTCACAGGAAGCACCAACTCCCTTTGATTGTTTGCTAGCACCCACTAGCAGGAAGCACCAACTCCCTCCTTTTGTAGACACTTGTCCAACTTACCAGAAGCACCATGTGAAGCACCAAATTCACGGATTTGTTGCAAGCACCAACTTGCAGCTCCTTGGATTTATGCAAGCACTAACTTGCAGGAGGAACCAACCCCCAAGCCTTCTCAAGCACCCACTAGAGATGGAAACACCAATTTCCCATATGCAGGCTCCAATCCACACTCAATAAGGAAATAAATATTTTATGTTATGGGTAGCCACTCTGCTTGATATCATCTATGTTCTCTTCACATCCCTTGGCCCATGCAGCACCTTTTTCTCTGCACTCTCCACTACAACTCACTACTCTTATCAACAACAGTCACTCATCATGGCCTCTCATTGCACTTTTTCCTCTTCTCTTCAACAACATGGACTTAACTCTTGACCTTATATTCCACATGCTCTCTTGGCCTCTTACACCAGAGCACATGCTCTCTCGGCCTTCTTCACATGGCATAGGCACCTTCGGCCTTTCTTACAACAACACTGACTCTCTCAGGGTCTTTTCTCTGCATAGGTACTCTCCTGCCTTTCTCTATAGAACAAGATCACGTGGCCTCACACAGGAGCGTTCTCCTCACAACTCACACACTACAGTGCAACTTCCCCCCATTTCTCAACTTTGCTCCTCTGTTTTGTTCTGCTGCACACTGGTCGATGCTTCCTCTATTGTCCTGTATCCACACTACCCGAGTGTACCTCTGCATGGATCTCCATCCTACTGTTGCGTCTGAATTTTCCACTACTTTTGTAATAACCACTAAGAATGGGCATCTGATTACTTACCCATACTAAGAAATAAGTCCTTAGTATTCTTGCACACTCAATGAGGCTCTCCATGCTTATTCATGGCTCCATAGAGCTTGACTATACTTCGACATGACTTCCTTGTTATTCATTTAATTTATAAGACATGTAAAGGAAGATCAGATGTAACTTTCTCCAGCTTAAGGCAGGTCTAATACTCTTCCCTCTAAAATCTTGGTCCTTTCTATCTTGACCAAACGAGCTCTGCAGTCACCATTAATTCTGCAACCAACTCTCCTACACTCATTTATTTAGTTGCCGACCCATCCATCCATATACACTCATTCAGGTATCGTAGCTCCACTCATCGTAACTTTTATTAAAAACAAATTTACGATATATCACCATGTCGATGCCCTTAGTCCCTTAGAGCTTAGCTCCTTTTATCATTACTCACCATAGGTACATGTGTTGTGACCGGGGCTTCATTATCCTTTGTTCAACAATATCAAGGATTCATATATCGTAACTTTTTGTTAAAAGAGACGTTACGAAATTGCGGGGTCTCGAGGTTCTGAGCCCCTTCATGCTTAACCCCTTCTAGTTTTTTCATATGACTGCAAGTTGTGATCAACAACTTAGATTTCAAGTGCTAAGGCCTTCAGATCTTGCCGAGGAAAAATATTCCTTTGTTGACTACTCTCCTCCCTTGGTTCCTCTAGTCTCCTTGACCAAGCACCACCACATCAGATCTCCTCGTATCGGGACATCCTCTTAATTCAATTACAGAGGAGTTCTAAAATCTCCAACATCTGAAATATATCCCATGTGGCATCACTCAACACTTAGGTGCTGACCCCGATTTGTGCCCTCGGTCCTTTGGGTATCTCACAACCAAGTGAAAACAATATCGAAGCCCCTGACATCAGAACTTCTACCAGTTTGAATTACAATGGAGTTACGATAACTCTCACCTCCAAAATTATGACCTGTTGGATGATGTCATGCTCTCGTCATCATCTCCACGTGGTGCCTCCATAGTGGTGAGACGTGTCACTTGGATTTTCCCCATTAGGCCACTCGATTTTGCTGAATCGGGATGCCACGTGTCCTCCGTACAGCCACATCATGATGACATCATCTGCCACTACAACTCCTCAGGGCCAATCACATGCCACCATGTGTCCTACTAGAGGAGAGAGAAAGGGCCCCGTCAAGCCTTTCTTTTGCAATGAAAACCTTTGTTAATCTTGCTTTGAATCCCTCGATGCTTTTAACAATATTTGCCTACTCTGAGGTTTTGATATGACATGATCTGATATTCAGCCTTCCAAGGTTCCGAGGTTCTAACCTTTGATGTTCTATCCTTTTGAAATTTCGACCCCGCTCTGATATTTTGATATCCACCTGCTCCATATGCTCTGAGGTTCCATGTTATCTTGGGTCTATTTTAAGTAAAACGTTGAGGTCCCAATATTCTATCCATCCGAGGTCCCAAGGCTCCAACCTCTGATATGACCAGCTCTATCCTTCCAATATTGAGCCTTCTGAAATTCAGCCCTGTTGCCCTGGTATCAGATCAAAACTTTCTTAAAGGGGAATTACATTGTGGTTACGAAGTTTCAAGGTCCCAAGGTTCTGAGCCTTCCAAAGTTCCGCCACTATCTCCGTTGAATTTGGCCATGTCACCAAATTTGGCTATGTGTCAAGGCTCCTCCAAATACCTTTTAACTCCACTTTCATGGCTTAAGTCACCAAACTTTGACTGGGAATAACTCCTGGTTCAGGAGGCCATTTGTAGTCTTCCTCGTATTGTTGGAAAGATCTTTCAGAGCACTTTCCTGTAGAGAAGGTCCAATGTAGGATTTGAGTCAATCTACTACCTAAAAAATGGATTCAAACTCTCTACCATTCTTCTTCTTCTTCCTAGAACCCTGGACTCCCAACCACCATAGTCTTCTTTTTATGGCTTCTCCAATAAGCCTGCTACTATGATGAATCTATAAAAAGCACAGAAGTAACCATGTGACTCCCCCTGAGCTTGACACATATGCTGCCATCACATCTAGCCTACTCAAAATCAAAGCTAACATCTATTGCCACAAACCTCCATGCTAGTCTGGTTGAATTTAATTCCAACACTCTTGCGAATTGTCAGGAAATACCAACTTCCCAATGCATATCCCTAGCATGATTTTTGACATCAATTCCAACACAATTGAAGTTACTAGCCATCTAGACAATGCCAATTGTCCAACAATCTCCCCCTTTGGCATTGATGACAACACTTCAACCTCATCTCTTCACTTTGATGGCCAATCATCATACTGCTCCACATCTTCTTATATGATCCATCAATGATTTCCTCTCCTCTGGATGGGCCATCAAAACTTATCCAATAATTCTCTCTCCCTTTGACATTAATGGAAAAGGGATACAAGATGCTTTTTTCTTCCCCATGCAATCATAAACTGTTAATGACCAAGGTCTAGATGCTGATGTGCATTCTGATATGCAGACATATCTTCAAGGATTGTTTCTTCTGCTGCTGCATAAACTAGGAATATGTGATTTGATCCTCATGAACATATACTATCACTTATTTGATCCTCCACTCCTGGACACCTTATGTCTGTTGGTTGAATATTCTTCTTTCCAATGCATATTTTGTATTAGTTAAAAAGAAAATTGATACCAATTAAACTGCTCATGGTATTTTTGTTGTTGCAAATGACAATCAATGATGATGCATTTCGACTTTCTCTTCACCATTTTTGGTGTTTCATCCTCTATGCTCACTTCTCTTGAGCATCTTAAGCACTTATCCCCTTGAGATCATACTTCTACAATAGGGACTACTGCTTCAATAATATCAATTCCACCATAATAAATGATAAAATTTGGATACTGTACCAGATAAACCCTTCTTGCTCCTTTCAGAAAGAAATGCTCAATTGCACACAAATTTACTCCATAAGAGCCCAAACTATTAACTCACACAATGATACCAAATAAAAGTTAAGGTATACCCACAACTTGAATGAAATAAGGCTATTTCACCCAAGGTGCAAACCTTTCGTTTGCTCAACAATCTTCCTTTCTGAGGCTAACAATTGTTGCCTACCATAGCTATCAAAGCAGCTCCCCCTGAGCCAATGTTCTTTGATATCCTGCAATTGCTTCCTTTCTTGTACGTGGGGACTGATCCTGTGGACTTGACTTGAATGTTGACTTCCTGTCATTCCACACTTCTACTGCAGCTTACCTTTTTCTCTCCATAACATAAGATATTATTGTCTAACCCCCTGAAACCTAACTGGCTATATTCTCTTGTCTCTTTAATGCTGATATATTTGAACTAAGCAAATATATTATTGTAATAAACATGGGGACTTGACCATACCTTCAACAATCAGATGTGCTTTTCTGTCTTTTCCTTCTATCTTCCTTCATCTGACATATTTGGCTTCCCTTGAGGCCATCCTCTTCCTTTACTGAAGAGAAATAGAGGATCTACTCCCTATGATCATATCATCCTCCTTCTTCTTCCAAGCCTTCAATATCCGAGTCTTGACAGAAGCATTGCTTTCCATATTCTTCTTTTCCCATGTTTTGGCTTTCTCTTGGCTGCGCATGAATAAAGGAAAATTCTCCTTCAATTATTGTTTCTTAATCCAAATTGACTTGCTATCATTTTGCTTTGTTTGCAAGAGAATGGTACTTTGGTTATTTCTACTCCGTTTCATTACCTAAAGCTTGCTTTCATTACAATAGCTATCTTGAAAAGGTTTTCTCACAAGAATATGAGAATCATCCTTTTTATTGTTTCTCTTATTTTTCTTCAGAGATAATTCAACACCTTGATGATTTCCCCTTCCATTTTTCAACATGATCTCTTTACTCAGATCACTAAAGACATACTTGACTTCATTTTGTTGCATCACCCGAGATGCATACTTTGATTTTCCATGCTTACATCTTGCTTCATTGTGCCCAAATTTGCCACAATTGTAGCATTTGATTTGGCCTAAGAATGGGGCAAATGAGTTACTCTTCTCAACGATGCTTTTGTCAAAACCCATATCGTAGTCAAAACTCCTTCTCCTAGCCTCTTTATGCATCGTTGGGTTGCTATTACCCAACACATCTTTTTTTCTTGCATGATATCTACAATCTATGGCTTTATGTACAAAATTATTGCAAGAAAAACAATACCCATAAAAAGACTTTTGATGACAGAGGTTACCTTTTCTTTGAAGGCTTTGTCCTTGAGGAGGAAAGGATCCTTGTTGGTTCTTCATGTGCCTTCCATGACAGTTTTCATTACTGCCTTTCACTCTTTTTCTCAGCTCCCTAGCTCTCTTCTGTTGCTTTTCTTGTTGTTGCATCTTATCCTTATGTTGTTGCATTTTCTTCTTTTTCTATTGCTGCTTTCCTTGATGTTGCTGTTGTCCAACAACCTCTCTTTATTTTTTGTTGTTGGAACCTTTAGCGACCTTTAGTTGGATAATTGACCCTTCAACCTTCACAAACTTAGAGCTTGGTTTTTCTTTGAAACCCAAACCAACCTTCATGAGAGGGGATATTTTCTTGCCAAGCATCTCATCCAAGACTTTATTTCTCTCCTCAAGATTCTGATATTGAGACAACTCTTTATTTGAATTTTCCACGTCATGTCTCAATTAGACTACTTGATTTTGTAGTCTCTCACAGTGAGCTTCTCTTTCTCCTAGCTGAATGGTTAACCTCCCATGCAATATACTAGCCTCTTCTTATTGAGAATTTAGATCAACCATTGTTTTTCTCAACTTCTCATTCTCAAGCTCATAAATTTTCAGTTTCTCCTCTTGCTTGATATTTGCCTCTGATATTTCCTTGATCTCCCTTAGAGCCAAGATCAAATTATTTCTAAAATAAATCCTCTCATTTAGATCCTTTTCTTCGCTATCAAAGGTGCTAGCAGATTCACCATAGAGATCTAAAGCCATCTCTCTATCCATGTAGTCTTCCACAGGTCTAAGGGTTATCCATTCTTCATTAGTACATGGGGTGTTCTCATTTTCTCCTATGAATGAGCACACTGAGAATCTCTCTTATTCCTTCGAGGATCCCTTATTTTCTATCGCTACTAAAGTGGGTCTATCTTCATTACAACTACTAGATGCATAGTTATCTCTATCTTCAAGTGATTCACATGTACATCTAGATAATGAATGACCTATCTCTTTGCATTTATCACACAACAATAGCTTACCTTTTAAGCAGCAAGATCTCCCTTCCGAGACTTCTTCATTATCAACCCGAGTGTGATGAGAAAAAACTTATGCATGTTCTAATTTATTATTAGAGAAACAGGGCTCCTTAACCTCTTCTCGAGCAATATGGATTTCTCCTCCATATAAACATTGAAATCTGTCCAACATTTCCTTTACTGATTCAAAATGCCTTACTTTATCAACATCTGGCTTAGACATCCCTTTCATGATGATTTCCTTGGCTTCTGTATTAAACTCATATATCACAAATAGCCAAATGTCTTCATTGACTATCATTGAGTAGGCTTCCATTCTAATATTCCAGAGCTCATAGTCTGATCCATTTAAGAATGGAACTCCTTCTGCTGTTATCCAAACTCGATTAGCCATTGTTTCCCTTTCATCTACCTTCTAGAAATTAATCTATTCCTGAAGTACCAAGGCTATGATATTCATTGTTGGAAACAATGTTAATACTGAGATGGGGGTGAATCAATATTAAGGCTAATATTTAACCTTTTTATGTCAATTTAATTTTCTTATTTAAACTTGGAAACCATCCATATAACCAACAACATATCATGTGCCAACAATATGAAATAAACATATTAGCACCCACCATGAGCATCATACACATGAGACACAAGGTTTTATGTGGAAACCCTTTCGGGAAAAAACTAACAAATATCGTTGTTGTTATTGATGTAAAATGAGAGCACCTACTATATTACATCAATATGTTTTGTGAGCCACTACTCACAAGAAGCACCAACTCCATTTGATTGTTTTCTAGCACCCACTAGCAAGAAGCACCAACTCCCTCCTTTTATAGACACTTGTCCAACTTACCAGAAGCACCTTTCTAAGCACCAACTTCACGGATTTGTTGAAAGTACCAACTTGCAACTCCTTGGATTTATGAAAGCACCAAATTGTAGGAGGAACCAACCCCCAAGCCTTCTCAAGCACCCACTAGAGATGAAAGCACCAAATTCCTATATGTAGGATCTGTTGGTTTTAAACCTATACAGAAATTATCTACATACAAATTCTAAAAAACAAAAAATAAACAATGGCAAGAGCATAAAACATAAAACAAATATACCCAGATATTTTCCCGTGGATCCCAAAACCAGGACTACCAAATTGATTTTTCATTATGTTCCTTTCAATGTTACAATACATATGTATACATGTCGAAGCATCCATAAACCCCAATCCATTAACCCTGGATAAGAACATAACCGTAGTTCCCTTGACTGGATCTACAAAATATCATGGACAGAAAACCATCATGCCCAAAACCATGTGCAAAATCTGTTAGGGTCCAACCCTAACCCCTTTATTTATGTAATAGGGTCGAGTCATAGTTATAGTTAGTTAAAGAGTAAATAAAGCCCGTATTAATAATTGTAAGTGGTTAACCCACATTTAAGAAAGGGACCACAGTTAGTTGCAAATGGGTCATGGTATTGAGAGAACAATGGTAATGACCCATGGTATTGTATGTATGAATCTTATATAAAGGATAGCGACTCCCCATTGAGGTACATTGAGTCTTATTTTATAATCGATCTCTGCTCTGTTGGAGGTTACCACCTCGAAGAGGCAAGTGAACATTGCTTTCATCTCTGAATAATAAAATACTTGCTATTTTTCTCATTTTGTTATGTGTTCTGGGTTGTATTTCTTCGCATATTTGGTATTTTGGAATTTCTCACAGGTCAAGAGCATAACAAGTGGTATCAGAGCACTTTCCAGGGCCGGTGGTACCTCCATTTTTGGCAGATTTTTTTTTATACTAGAGACGTGTTCCGACATCTTTAAACCACAGGATCTGTCGTTGAGCACATAAACCCGTGGATTTGGGGAGGCATGCACGCAGGAAATACAAGAGGTGGTCACGCTTGTTAGACTCCCTTACAACCCTTGTGGGTACCGCTTCGATTAGTAGCGCATTAGACAGAACCGCACACAGAGTGCCTTCCACGTACCCTCTGGGTATATCAGAAGTCCCCTAGGCTCACCTGAAACCTCACCTTAGACAAGCTGTCGGTCATCTTGCTGCTATAGTACACTGAGAACAACACTTGGGAAGATTACTCGTGCGTTGGATAGGGTAGTCGGGTAGTAAGGCTAAGGGTACAGTTGATACTCCTTAGTTAGTGCCCTGAAAGATTGGGCCGAGTATTATTGTTGGAGCCTTATGTATATTGCAATCTGTAGCACCTGACACTCCTTTGAGACCATAGTTCCCTTGATTCTCTTAAGATCACCCGTTATCTTATTTTCCCAATCAGATCCACTAGTTGGGGTTCTACCGCCACAGTATGATTCAAATCTAGCAATTGGGGTTCTGTCACTACCGCAACAATCAGATCCACCAGTTGAGGTTCTACTACCACAATACCATTCAGATCTAGCAGTTGGGGTTCTGTCGCCACCATAGTCCAACTCACATTTAGCCATTGGGGTTTCGCAGGCAGATCTGACCATCTGCGCAGTGAGGCTTGTGGCTCCTATAGTTTGGGCCTGATTTTTGCAGGACATTGGGAAGGATTAAGTTTTCTGGAATTTGGCCACTGCAGTATTGATCAGTGGGGAGTAAAACTCCATTGAGAGTAGAAAAAGAAAAAAATTATGAAGCCTTCCCTGGGATGCTTACAAGAGACTTAGCCCATAAGCTTTAGGATGATGAGCTGATCGTAATGGTACCATTCACCTGTCAGCTTCAATTTTTGGGTGGTCCCAATTTTTTTCAAAGTGACAACAAGTGACCAAGATCTGTGTATGGTAGAAACTAGAGCTCAAGCCATGGCCAACGAGAAGATCGAGCGCCTTGAAAATTAGTTGTATTCTTTCCAAGACCTAGTGGAACAGATGCAGAAATTCATGGAACAATTCAAAGTGAGCATGTTGGGGTTGCATCTGGAGGCACATGGTATTAATGAAGATCTTGAAGGAGAATCTAGCCATCATATTCACTTCCATGGAAATCACCAACATTCCCACCCTCGGCCACCCAAGCTGGACATGTATAAATTTCATGGCTCTAATCTGACAGTAAGGGTAGCACAAATGGAACAATATTTCATTCTGAGTGATATCCGAGATGATCAAACTAAACTATGTGTGGGAGCCCTTTACTTGGACCAAGAGAGATGGAAATGGTTACAGTGGCATTGGAAATGCTATCCCGGGAACATAACTTGGTAGGTGTTCTCAAAATGTCTTTGTGACTGCTTTGACAGAGACTCTAATTTTTTGAGTCGTCTTACTAAGCTCTGACAAATAGGCACAGTAAAAGAATACATTGCATCCTTTGAGACATTGGCCATCCACACAGAAGGTTCAGGAGATTATTTCTACTTGGAATGTTTTATTAGTGGTCTCAAAGAAGCCATCCAAGCACATGTCCGGATGCACCACTGACCTACATGGATATACGCTTGCAAAAAGGCTATCGAAGTAGAATGTGCTTTAGCTGCCTAGTCTCTTCATCTAATTTCATAGCCAAGGGATGCCCCACCTAGGCTTAGGGCCCTACCCAAACACTTAATCTTCAAAAGGTGTCTCCAACAAAAATGGTTGAAAGAAGAAAACAAGGATTGTGCTACAACTGTGATGACAAATACTCCCTGGGGCATAAATGCAAGGAACCCAATTACTTTCAAATTGATATTACTGATCACAACTCATCTGAGGAAGCCCCACCCCTTGAGGGACCAGAGGAAAAGATTGAGGAAACCCAACAGGACAATGAGCTCCCAGCTTCACCAGAGGAACTAGTTATCTCACTACATGCTTTGGTGGGAATTTATGTGTCCCAAACTGTCAAAATCATATGCTTTATTAAACATCGCCCTCAGTCCTTAATCCCATGTTAAAGAGTCCCCGATTAGATCAAGCTCCAAGTTAATCTCATACCGCTGGTGATTAGACCCCATGGGCCCCTCGAAAACATTTTGTATAAATCACCACACAGCCCCACCTTCCGATCACTGTACGATCTCCCACCCCCTCATCCAATGGTTTGCATCCATATTGGGCCGACCCGACATCCGCCCTTTACCTGCTCGATAAGGTGGTTTTCCTCCCGGCCCCCGATGCTACGTGGCGAAGGCTGAATGGAATCGGGCAACCCCTCCCGAATACTACCTGCACCACAAAAGTGGTGCCATGGCCCTCCAAAACCACTGCCCCCATTCAACCAAAAACCGTCACTGTTCATCAATTAGTGAACCCACCAAAATTAATCATTTTTCCTATAAAATCCTAATTACCCATATTTTCACTCTTTTTGCACATTTTCCTTTGAGAAATCAGAAAGTCGCTGCGACCCCTACAAACAACAAAATTGCTCACTAACCTCCGCCATTGCTCCACAGAGACTGCAGACAGCCTATTTCATTCATCAGTATATACCAGTACCGTACGAACCTCTGCAGCCACCATCAACCACCCGTTTACAATCAATTTCGCCCAAATTCCAGGTATTTAACTGTGGAATTCCAACTCCATTGTAAAATTCCAAGTCAATTAACCCTCTTGACACTGTTGGTTAAGTAAGAAAGATCAAATTTATTTAAATTTTAACATTGTGAGCAATAAACAACTACAAAACCTCAGTTGCCCTAAAAAATTTGAATTACCCCCCACACTCAAATCCACAAGAACTGAGTATGGCTGCCCCAATTGCAATGGATGTAAGGCCCATCTCCACACCTCACTTAGACCTGGACCACCTTCCTTTAGCTGATAAATATTTCCAAATAAAAGATACCTCTACCCAAGAGTCCCTGCTCAAAGTACATTGCCAAAGTAGGGACAGGTTCCTGAACCATGCTGATGAAATTGGCCTTTGGGAGTCAAATTTGCCCAAGTACCAGTTCCCCCAAGTCCACATTTTTCCTGAGATTGTTCATATGTGCTATGCTTGCTACGTCCCCAGTCATAGAACTATCATGTCTCATGACCAAAAGGTCCTTTTCACCATCACTATTGAGTCTATTAATGAAATGTTGCAGCTCCAACCAGGGCCAAACCTAACCCCACTCTCAATTGGAGACTTGTTGGACCTGTATCCTAAACTTAGCTCTGCAAAATTGGCCCAACTATTCCAAACCTTCATCAGAGAAGAGAAACACATCCCTAAGGACTCCCCCCCATATGTAGCTGCTATTTTTCCCCATGGGGCCAGAATATTGTAGCCATGATATCCTGTATTTTGGGGTACACCACTAGTGAATACATTGATGAGTTAATCCTTGCCTTCATGTCCATCTACACTCCAGGACAACCTCGTGCTATCATTTATGACTATGCCCAATTTATAGCTAATAGGATGCATGCGAAATTCCTTAGAATTAACAATGAAAGAGTTTTCAAGTATTCTTCAGTTTTATACCATATGTTCTTATATTACCAACCTGGTAAGTTACCATTCACCCTTCAGAAGTTGGACACCAAAGGTCAGCCCAGGTCAATCATTTTTTGGACCCCATTGATCCACCAATCCCAGTCTCCATGTTCTTACTCTGAATTCATTGATTTATTTGTACATCTAGTCATGGCAATGTTGACTGGGACCCCTCCTCCTAGAATCAGTCCAAAAATAAAGTGAGTCCTTCAATTATCTAAACAGAACAAAGTGGGTGATTGGTACCTTTAGCAGAACCATACGAAAATCAGGATATATGGTTGCATGCTTGCACCATACAAGTTTCCAAGATACCTCCCCATGAGGTTGTTTTCCCTAGAATATTATAGACAAATCATCAATGCAGATGAAGTCAACTTCGTCAATGCTAAGAAGAAGGCTAATTTCAAGATAAAAGACCAACTAGGCCCCTTCATATGTAACTCTAGGGAGGCAGGCAAAGAAGCAAACCTAATTATGTAGAGAATGAAGTTCCAAAGAAGTTTTGTTTGGAGATATGATCCTTTGGAATTCATCACAAAGAAGAGACAAAAGGTCAAGCTACGACCTTTCACTCACCATCCCATACCTGAAATAGAAGCATATGCAAATCAAACAGAATGGGTGGAGGGTACCCTAGTAGACGAAGACAACACCAGAGTAGATGTAGAGAATTCTCTAATTGATTTAGAAAAGCAGCTTGATGACGACTCTTTTCTGCAAGTACCAGAAGAACCAGAAAGAACCATGAGAACCCCTCTAGTTATTGAAACTCCTTAGAATGAGTAGAATATCCCAAAAAGAAATAGAGAAGGGGCTTCCACTTCAGGAATGGCCACCTCCGATTTGCAACAGGAATCAAACAAGAGGCAAAGGCTAAATCCAGCCTATGAGCAGGAATATACTGAAAACTCAGCTGAGGTCACAAATACAGGAATAGAAAGAAGTGGGCCTACCACTCCATCTGGAGGCATGTAAGAGCCTTCCACATCACAAACTCAGATGTTGGATAGGTAACTTAGTGTTGAAGTGTCTTTCTTTAGAATGCATGTTGACAAAGACCAAGATATCAAGGAAAGATAACAAATCAAAGCTAGAAATGAGAGGATTAAGGCCCAAACATATGAAAAATACCTAAATCTAACTCCCACCAATCAAACAAGGCTAATGTCAGCCTTTGGCATTAAAGAGGGAAAGCTGCAGATGACCTTTGTTAAGCCTATAGCCTAGCAACCAAAGACAACATCATATTTCAAAAGGGTAGATTTTCAGGTGTTTGCAAGGGATATTCATCCCATAGACCAGATTGAACTACACAAACATGCTAGAGAGATGATATACTCCACCCTGACAGGTAAAGCCATAGCTGCCCATCAGCTACAGAACTCTCTGAACAACATCTCAACACAATTTCAGTTAGAGAAGGCCTCCTCTTCCATGGCTTTGACTAGTTATGTTGCTTTCTCTCCTGATGCACCTGTTGTTGATGTAGATTATTTTGTTGTTGGCAAGGCTGTTGCAAGTGGAGTTGTAGGTGCCAAAGATGCTTCTAGTGTGGATGGCACTATTTTGGAGACTGTAGGGATAACATTTGTTGAAGAAGTGGCCACATCTACTTGTTTTAATTGGATCAAAGTATCCAATTCCTTTTCAGTACCTTTTAGTTGATCATTCAATTTCAAGACAAAGTCCATGAGTTCTTCATGCCAATTCAATCACTAACCAAGGAAATGCTGTGGGCCAATATCATTGACTCTGTCAATGATATTTGGCCATCAATCCAAGTTATTTTTGAACAAACATAATTAGTAAAGATAGCTATAGAAGCTATCGAGAAAGTGAAGGAGGAGTTGGGAGATAAGCTGGAGGATGCAAATAGACTCATCCACTTCCTCAACAGTAAGAATAGATATGAGCTCATGAGCTAAATATAGAAGATAGGATTGCCACCATTGTAGAAACAAGGAAGGTCCTTTCCAAAAGGAACCTTATGCTTAATTTGGAAGAAAAGTGCCACAATATGCACGTAGCCATTGATAGGTTCATGGCTAAATTCCAAATTTTGAGGGAGAAAGGTCTGCCCAGTCCTATGGTTATCAATGAAAAAATCATGACACAGTTGGACTATGGTGATAGACTTAGAAAATTGGCTAAGGAACAAGCCAGTTCTTCATCCATAAAATACTTGCCAATAGGCAAAGTGTTATATGACACATTTGAGAACTTGTTTTTCCTGGAGCATGAGATAAAACATTTGTTCCTCACCAAGCCCAATTTTTCCAAGTATACTGAAGCTGATGAAATCTACAGGAGAATGATGAATGTAAAGTTACCTGATGCAGAATGGTGGGAGACAATGACAGATTTACTGGGATAAATTTACTACACAATAAAAACAGAACAACCAGGTAAAACGTGTAAAAGCAACACATTAGGGTCAAAGAGTATCAGGGTTAAAGAGTATCAAATGAAAGGTAAAAGTTAAAGAAGACTCTAGCGTGAAACACTACAACAACAAGCCAACATAAAGGGCTACACTTCAACAATAAAGGCCAGCACAACCATAATAAAAGGGACAGCATGAAACAATTCATTAGCTGTCTCTATCTTCTTGCAAGAAGATATTTGTATTTCCTAGATTAAACCTCAAGTTGTTTTGAGATATTTTGTAACAATATTTTGTATAAACACTTCATAAATTGAATTATGTAGGGTGGATTCCAAACATTTTCTATATACTTCTTGTTCTTAAGTCTGAAATTCTATTGTATCAATGACTGGATTAGCTAGCTGGATCAAGGAATAAAGATCAAATATTTCACTGGATTCTTGTGTAAAGCAAAGTTCAAATAAGTATTCTCTCCTGTTCAATGTTATTTTTCTTTAAGTTTTTCCACAGTCTTACTTGTATCTCTAAAAATCTAAATGCTATAACATGGAATGATATCTCATAAATTTCTTAACTGCACTCTGTCTTGACTGTTATGCATGTTCAATGTTTTCTTCAAAAATCTAAGTTAAGGAATTCTTGATTGCTCCTTAGTTTAGGTAATTTCTTGTGATCTGTAGCAAAGGATTCTTAATTACCCTTTGTTCATGATTATCCTCTGTTCTTCACCTTAACCCCAATCTGAGGATTCTTAATTTCCCTCTCACCCTAGTTAGGATCATTTCACCCATTCGACCTAAAGGTTTGCGCTTTACTTTGCTAGCATGCCCCGTGAACATTCCCTTTAATGAATTGATCCAGTTCTACTATCCATTTGTTGAATCCATAGGTCAATGGCTTAAAGACCTGGCTCTATCCATCTATTCCAAGAATTCCACCACCCAACCTTCAATTCAAAACCAAAATCCCAATGAACATTAAGAACTAGCCTAAAATCCCAGAAAAAGAAAGCTAAATTATGTAGAGAGAGCCCTCTCTGAGTCATAGGTTGGCTAGAGCCTATACTTAAAATATTGGTTTGTGGTTACCTCAGTTTCTTCCTTCTTCTGATAACTTCTAAGGAAAATTCTGAGTGATAACATAGTGGCGACCATACTAGGGAGAACCCTCAGTCCTAATAAATCTTTAAGAAATTTTTAATTCTGTATTTTGAGCCTCTTAAAGTAATTTATTAGAAGTTATTTCTCACAAAAAGAAAACAATTAGAAAAATTCTGAAATTCTGGCTTCGAGGAGAACTCATTATACTAGGGCTAACCTAGATCCAAACCCTCCCCCAGTAGTTGATAATCCCAACCTGATTTCAAGAAAAACCAAAAAAGAAGAAAGTTCAGCTAGTCACACACCCTTAGTTAAAGCTAATTCATGCCCTGATGAATGGTTGTTTTTAGAAGATCTTCCCTTTGATGAGAAATTTGATTTGTCATTATTTAAGTCAAAGTCTGAAAGTGAAATTCATGATACTATCCTAGATCCTGAGTTTATTGTAGACCTTGAAGTCCAAAAAGCCAACAAATCAATTGATGAGTACATTCTAAATTCACCACAATCATCCCTTAGTACTGCCAAGATCCCTGAGTTTTCTGAACAATTTTCCACTACTCTTAGTTCACCATTATTCCCTTCAGCTTCTGAAGTCCATTCCCCACCTCCATTCATACCCTCACTCCCTTACCGACCTAGCACTGTTCGTTTACCACTCACCAGTCTTAGTTCATCCTCCACTATTGTATCATCTTCTAGTGTTTCAACCCCACATCTTAGCCCTTCCTAGCTTACAGCCATGGCAAATTGATATGCTCCCCTTGTCTTACCTGCTCCACTTGGTGCCATGCTAGCAGACTACCAGAGTAAAATCATCCAATTTGATGGCATAAGACGCTACACTGCACAACACCATGTTAATAAGATGACAGACTACTTTTAACTTCATGAAATTGATATTGTGGATGTCCAAATGAGACTATTTGCTCAGACTTTAGCTGGTGATGTTAGGAAATGGTTTAGATCACTACCTGATAATAGTATCGACAATTTAGAAGTATTTCATCAATTTTTTTTAATAGATGGGAAAAGAAAAAGAATCCTTACAGATCCTTTCAGAATATGAAAATATTAGGAGAGAACCCAATGAAACTGTTCAAGATTACTGCACCAGATTTAACAATATATACAATGCAATTCCAGTTAATCTTAGACCCCACCTAACTTAGCATTAATAAAGTTCCCTGATGGTACACAGACATGGCATTCCAACTCACGGAAAGAAACCCCCAACCCTAGAAGACATGCGAAGTGTAGAGGCTATTTTATTAGCTAAAAGAGCTAGAGATAGGATGAAAGAAGAGGAACAAGTAAAGATGAGCCTTCACCCTCTGACATTAAAATAGATAGGTTAGCGAAAGGCATGGAAAAGTTAATGGATAGAATAGAGAATATAGAGAGGAAATCCCAATGGGATAATCAACAAGCACCTTCAGTTAGAAACCCGAACTTTAGGAAAAACCAAAACCAAAAAACTAGAAAAAATGGACCTGATTAGAATATTAGGCCTCCTTTCCAAGAAAATTATGCAGAAACATCCCATCCTGAAGACCTAGAGCAAGACACACAGATTAACCTTATGGGATTAGATGATGAAGGTGCTGTTTTTTTTACCCAAGATGATCAGGAATTGCATATGATGCAGCAATTGCAAATCCAGTTTGGAGAGTCATTTGATTATAAACAAGGTTATGATTTTGCCATCTTTGAAGTGCATAAATAGTATAACCTAAGGAGTAAAAAGAATTCTGATATCCCTGACCAAACCAAGAAAACAGTGCTAAATCAACCCAAGAATATCAAAGAAGCCCCGGTTTCTAAAATCCTCTAGATTCTCCCCAAACAAAACTAGAATCCTTTTGGCCCCACCATCGTAGATATAACCCCTAATAAACCTTCTGATGATCAACCCTCTACTTCAATTCCCCCTAAAAACCCAGCGGACACACCTCAAAACACTAGATTGGAAAATTCACAAAAAGAGGTCCCCTATAAAGGAAAAGAAGACCATCCCACTTAGAATCCTGCTGTCAAAAGTCGAAGCTCTCAATAGAGAAAGCCCCTTTGCCTTTTAATCTAGGAGCAGAGGTAGCCAAACTAAAGATTTTAGTTCCTTTGATAGAGTTAATCAAGAATGAAACCTACAAAACACAGATAAACCAGACCCTGAACATTGTTGAAATTGAGGATTCCGTTAACCTGTTTGATGACCAACCAGAACTTATATTTGGTCCAGATGTTAATGGCAAACCACTAGAAGGAGGAATACCACCCTTCTACATTAGCCTTAGCATCCATGAAAAAATTATTCATAATGCAATGTTGGATTCTGGGGCCTCCCACAACTTAATGCCCAAATTAGTAATGGAGAAATTAAACCTCGACATTACAAGGCCGTACAAGGACTTATTTTCGTTTGACTCAAGTCAAGTAAGGTGTATAGTGTTGATTAAAGACCTATGTGTTACCTTAGTTCAATATCCTGCCAAGAGCATCCTAATGGATATTGTGGTTGCTGACATCCCACCGAAGTATGGCATACTGTTATCTAGATCATGGGGAGCCAAACTTCAGGGATCTTTACAACTTGATATGTCATATGCAACAATTTCTGTTTTTGGACAACCCAAGAAGCTATACCGAGAAACTTTAATGAAATACATGGTAAGTAGCCATGATCGCCCTCAAAAATTTCCTATCTACTCTGTACATTCAAACATTGATTCTTTTATCCTATATAATATTGATCAAACACATGAAACTCTTTTAGACAGTGTTGATACAAAACCAAAAGAAATTGCAGTTTCCAAACAAGAGGAAACTGTCCAAACTTTAGAACTTTCCACTGAACAAGGTAGTCAAATTGAGGAAAATTTTGTGGCACCAGATGATGAAAATTATGAACATGAGATATTGTGGCATCTTGAGTTTGATGGGTCAGTCAATAAGTTTGCAGCAGTAGTAGCAATAGTTTGGATATACAATCTGGAGAATAGTCACTTAGAAGGCCATGCATACAAAATAAATTTTAAATGTACTAACAATATGGCCAAGTATGAAGCACTAATTTTAGGTATTAAATTAGTTAGGAATATAGGAGCTAAAAAAGTTTCTGTCATGGGAGAATCTGAACTGGTTATAAAACAAATTGATGTTGTATATATGACAAAAGACCCTAGGTTAAGTTGTTATAGAGGAACCATTGTAGAAATACTAAACACTTTCTTAGAATCCAAGCTTGTTGTAATTCCTAGAAAACATAATATGCAGGCTTATAGTTTAGCAATGTTTGCCAGCACTTGCAAGTTACCCTTCCAACCTAACCATCAGTACACTGCTAAAGTTAGGCACAAACCTGCAATTCCAGATAATTTGAAGAATTGGCAAATATTTGCTAATGACAAGCAGATAAACAACTTTTTAATTTCAGAAGAAGAATTTGTAAATAGCAATATAGATACTAACACATCAATAGATCCTAACATTAAAAACAAAATAGAAATAAATGAGATAGAAGGTGAAGAGATAGATAGATTTCATCCCACTAAATTTACAAAATCAAATGTAGAAAACCTAGAGAAAGTCAAGATTGATGAAATAATTAACGAAAACACTGAAGTAATCAATTTCAAAGACAATTTCTTACCTAAGGGATTAACCCCTTTGGAATATTTATTTGATTCAAATGATGTTCCTAGGAAGCCTAAAATGGAACCTTTGAAATATGATATAGAGGAGTGTAATATAGGAACTAATGAAAATCCAAAATTGATCAAACTTTCGAAATCACTACCTCCAACTGAAAAGGTGAAATACATTGAGTTATTACAAGAATTTTAGGATGTCTTTGCTTGGAGTTATGAGGACCTCAAATCTTATGACACTAACATCATACAACACACAATCCCTATAAAAGAAAATCAAAAACCTTTCAGAAAAAAACTTAGAAGGATTAATCCTGTCCTATTAACTTCAATTGCAAAGGAAATCCAGAGAATGTATGATGCTAAGATAATTGCACCAATCAGATTTTCTGATTGGGTTTCAAACTTGGTGCCAACTAGGAAGAAAACAGGAAAAATTAGACTCTGTGTGGACCTTAGGAACCTCAAAAATGTATCACTTAAAGACAATTACCCTCTCCCCAAAATGGATCATATTTTGCAAAGGGTAGTTGGATCAACTAGAATCTCATTATTGGATGGGTTTTCTGGTTACAATCAGATCTTAGTTCATCCTGATGACCAAGCCAAGACTTCCTTCACTACGCCTTGGGGCACATTCATGTATGTGAAAATTCCTTTTGGACTAATGAATGCAGAAGCCACTTTCCAAAGGGCTATGGATATAGCCTTTTCCAAATAAATTCATGATTTCCTTGTGATATATCTAGATGACATTACCGTGTTTTAAAAATCTGATAGTCAACATTTGGATCATCTAAGGTAGGTTTTTATTAAATGCAGGAAATATGGAATTCCTTTAAACCCCAAGAAGTCTTTGTTTGGGTTAGAATAAGGAAAGTTACTATGTCATATAATTTCAAAAGATGGTATCCAAATAGACCCTGCAAGAATAGAAGCCATCTTACAGATACAACATCCAAGGAACATTAGGGAATTACAAGCTTTCTTAGGGAAAATTAACTTTCTTAGAAGATTTATTTCTAATCTAGCAAGAATTAATTAGATCACTGAACAATATCTTGAAAAAAGATTCGACCATAAAATGGATTGTTGAGGCTAAGAAGTCCTTTGAAGATATCAAACTAGCCTTAACTAAAACACCAGTTTTGATCAGTCCAAAATTTGACAGAGATTTCATCTTATTTTCCTTTGCTTCTGAGCACACAATTGTTGTAGTTTTACTGCAGAAAAATTATTAGGGCTATGAACAACCTATTTCTTTCTTTAGCAAAGCCTTGAAAGATGCCCCCTTAACATATAACATAATGGAAAAACAAGCCTTTGCTTTGGTCAAATCCATCAAGGATTTTAGGGTATACATTTTATATTCTCATATAGTAGCCTATGTTCCTAATTCAGTAGTCAAGGACATCCTAACTCAGGTTGGTATAGATGGAAAGAGGGGAAAATGGATTGCTACTATTCTAGAATATGACAAAGAAATCAAACCGACTAAGTTAATCAAGGGACAAGGTTTAGCCAAGCTCATGGCTTAATCAAACTGTCAGGCCCTGGATATAAACTTTATTGCACAAATAGATAATGAAGAGGAGATGGCGACTCCACTAATTAGCCAGCCCTTAATTGAATTGCCATGGTATGCTGATATCATTTATGTTTTACTAAATTTACAAGCTCCTCCTGAATTATCTAAGACCAAAAGAAGATTTTTAAAGATGAAATCCTTAAAATTTTGTATATTAGACAATGCTTTGTTTTGGAGAAATCATGAAGGTATTCTTCTAAACTGTTTATTAAAGATGAATTTGACAAAATATTACAAGAGTTTCATGCAGGTGACTGCGGAGGACACCTTTACTGGAAAACCATTGATGATAAGATTCTTAGAGCTGGTTTCTACTGGCCTACATTTTTTTCTGATGTAAAGAAATATGTGACCTCCTGTCACAAATGTCAAAATTTTGAGGGAAAGAAAAAGTTTCTACCTTTACCCCTCAAGCTAATGGGGTTTAGACTTCATTAGTGAAATTCACCCACCTTCCTCTGCCCAACACAAATGGATCCTCATTGCCACAGACTATTTCACAAAATGGATAGAGGCCATACCTTCAAGGCAAGCCACTAACACTATTATCATAACCTTCCTTGTAACCAACATTCTATCAATATTTGGATGTCCAACTAAGCTCATTACTGACAATGCAACAACCTTTAATTCCAAAAGAATGATAGATTTTTGCAACAAGTATCATATAACCCTGGGCCATTCCACAACCTATTATCCTCAAGGAAATGGATTGGTAGAATCCTTAAACAAAAGTCTAGTGAACATCATCAAAAAGTTGTTAGAGAATAATAACAAAAAGCTAGTCAATGCCTTATGGGTAGATAGACTAACCACTAAGAAATCAATTGGTACCTCTCCCTACCAACTAGTTTATGGGATGGAAGCTATTTTTCCATCCTCCTTGGGAACACCAGTGATGAAGTTGCTTCAAGAAATTCAGGTTGAACCAAATAGTATCCAAAGAAGAATCAACCAAACGATACATCTTCAACAAACCAGGGAGGAAGCATATATTAGATCTCAGGTTCTGCAGGAAAGGATTAAAAATATTTTTGATAAGAGAACCAAGGCTGAATATTTCTACCTTGGTGACAAAGTACTCAAGTGGGATTCAAGGAGGGAAGATAAGGTAAACATGGGAAATTTGATTTCCTGTGGAAAGGTCCATATGTCATTTATGCTTTCAGAGGTAATAATGTTTTCTTCTTAAGAGAAGTGGATGGTATAGAAGCAGAAGGTGGACTAGTGAATGGTCGAATGATCAAACACTATTTTGAACCTAACTATTGATTTTTACTTCCCATTGTACATATTTCATTTTTCTTCAAAAAGCTTAGTCTGGATTGGATGGTGATTTTTGAAGTTGAAGCCCGAAGAGAAGGCCCTAAGCTTTAAGGATTCACTGTCATAAGTATCAATAATATAGAGGCATAGAAGATAATTTTGCAAGGTAACATCAACGGCAATTCAAAGGCTACTGATCTACAAAGTTCTTGACATTTCACTAGGAAATGCCATCCCCAAGTGGAGCCGCTGTTAGGTCCCTATACCAATAGGAGTCATAATTTTGAATGACTAAGGTTAAGCCTTGTAATATTGTACATACCTTTTCTTTTTGCAAATGTTTTCCATATTAAAAAATTAAAAAAATGTAAAGAGGGTATGTCCTAAAAGAATAATCAATGGACAAAAAGAATGAAAATAGGTCAAAAAATGAAATATATGAACCCCAAAAGACAAAAAGAAACCATGAAAGCGTGCAAGCCAAAATTCCACTACTATTTACTTTTTATGCATAATAAATGATTGTGTGCAACTTGTTACTTATGCCACAATCCATGATAGTCAAAATGTTTAAACTTGGCTATTTCATACTTTGAATTTTATGTTTATAGGTAGTGAATAAATCTGACCAAACAGTGTAATCTTGGCAGATCATTAGATAGTTAGAGTGAATAAAAGGAGCTCATCAGTTTAAGCTGAACCCTTGGATGATATAAAAGTTAGAATTAGATAGTTTATTTTGAAAAGAAAAGAAAAATATTGATAAGGGTTTGCTATCCTAAATGCACACAAATAAAGTGAAAAAGAAATGGTAGGATGAGTAAGTGGGTAAGTAGTAGAAAGGTTGCAGAAATATCATGTCATTTGATACAAAAAGCACTTATGTCATTGTTCCAAATGCATCATTTAAATATGCATAAGTGGTAAACAAAACAAAAGCAATGGTTCACAATTTGGTTTACTTAACATCCCCTGATTCATTTTAACCCCTATGAAAATCACTAACTTCCCTTCCATAATAAAAATATTAATACCTATAGTTTTTAAGTCAAAAAGGCTCAAAGCATTTCTTTGACTTCTGGTGGGACCGGACCCTCAGCTTGATGACTTAAGAAGGAAAGGTGTTAAATTTCATCATAATTCATTCATCCCCCTCACAAAATCCCTTTTCCTAAGGTTAAGTTCTCTTGCCCAGGAAAACCCCTTTATAAACATGTTTTATACAAAAAACCACCAAATACACTTATCCTAAAGTACTAAGGGTATGGAACGCACATAACATTTCATATACCTAAGCACAATACCCCTTCCATTCATTTCATTTCATATTAACTTTTTAATCAAAATATAAACAATTCCAGAAAAACCCACTAGTTTGTATATATTTAACTCCCTTATACAAAATAACCCCACCCCTTAGTTTAGTTATAAACTATACGACTACCCCATATCCCACAAAATATTTTAAATCTTGCCCTCAGTTCTTAATCCCGTGTTAAAGAGTCCCTGGTGAGATCAATCTCCAAGTTAATCTCATACAGCCGATGATTAGACCCATGGGTCCCCCGAAAACTTTTTGTATAAATCACCGCACAGTTTCACCTCCTAATCACCATACGATCTCCCTCCCCCTTATCCAACGGTTCGCGTCCATATCGGGCCGACTTGACATCCACCCTTTACCCACTCGATAAGGTGGTTTTCCTCCCAACCCCTGATGCTACATGGCAAACGTTGAATGGAATCGGGCGACCCCTCCCGAATACCACATGCACCACAAAAGTGGTGCGATGGCCCTCCAAAACCACTTCCCACATTCAACCAAAAACTGTCATTGTTCATCAATTAGTGAACCTGCCAAAATTAACCTTTTTTTCCTATAAAAGACTAATTACCGCTCTTTTCACTCTTTTCGCGCATTTTCCTTTGAGAACTCAGAAAGTCCTTGTGACCCCTACAAACAGCCAAATTTCTCACAAACCTCCTCCATTGCTCCACAGACGCTGCAGACAGCCCACTTCGTTCATCAATTTGTACTAGTACTGTACAAACCTCTGCAGCTACCATCAACCACCCGTTTACAATCAATTTCGCCCAAATTCTAGGTATTTAACCATGGAATTCCAACTCCATTGTCAAATTCCAAGTCAATTCACCCTCTTGACACTGTTAGTTAAGTAAAAAAGATCAAATTTACTTAAATTTTAACACTGTGAGCCATAAACAACTGTAAAACCTCAGTTGCCCTAAAAAATTTGAATTACCCCCCACACTCAAATCCACAAGAACTGAGTATGGCTGCCCCAATTGCAATGGATGTAACACCCATCTCCACACCTCACTTATACCTAGACCACCTTCCTTTAGCTGATAAAGATTTCCAAATAAAAGATACCTCTACCCAAGGGTCCCCGCTTAAAGTACATTGCCAAAGTAGGGATAGGTTCCTGAACCATGCTGATGAAATTGGCCTTTGGGAGTCAAATTTTCCCAAGTACCAGTTCCCCCAAGTCCACATTTTTCCTGAGATTGTTCATCTGTGTTATGCTTGCTACGTCCCCAGTCACAGATCTATCATGTCTCATGACCAGAAGATCCTTTTCACCATCACTGCTGAGTCTATTAATGAAATGTAGCAGCTCTAACCAGGGCAAAACCTAACCCCACTCTCAATTGGAGACTTGTTGGACACGTATCCTAAAATTATCTCTGCAAAATTGGCCCAACTATTCCAAACCTTCATCAAAGAAGAGAAACACATCCCTAAGGAATCTCCCCATATGTAGTTGTTATTTTTTTCCCCATGGGGCCAAAATATTGTAGCCATGATATCCTGTATTTTGGGGTACACCACTAGTGAATACATTGATGAGTTAATCCTTGCCTTCATGTCCATCTACACTCCAGGACAGCCTCCTACTGTCATTTATGACTATGCCCAATTTATAGCTGATAGGATGCATGAGCAATTCCTTAGAATGAACAATGAAAGAGTTTTCAAGTATTCTTCAGTTTTATACCATATGTTCTTATATTACCAACTTGATAAGTTCCCATTCACCCTTCAGAAGCTGGACACCAAAGGTCAGCCCAGGTCAGTCATTTTTTGGACCCCATTGATCCACCAATCCCAGTCTCCATATTCTTACTTTGATTTCATTGATTTATTTGTACATCCAATCATGGAAATGTTGATTGGGATCCCTCCTCCTAGAATCAGTCAAGAAATAAAGAGTCCTTTAATTGTATAAAGAGACCAAAGTGGGTGACTGGTAACTTTACTAGAATCATATAGAAATCAGGATATATGGTTGCATGCTTGCACCATACAAGTTGCTAAGATACCTCCCCATGAGGTTGTTTTCCATAGAATATTATAGACAAATCATCAATGCAAATGAAGTCAACTTCGTCAATGCTAAGAAGAAGGCTAATTTCAAGATAAAAGACCAACTAAGCCCCTTCATATGCAACTCTAGGGAGGCAGGCAAAGAAGCATACCTAATTCTGTAGAGAATGAAGTTCCAAATAAGTTTTGTTTGGAGATATGATACTTTGGAATTCATCACAAAGAAGAGACAAAAGGTCAAGCTAGGACCTTTCATTCACCATCCCATACCTGAAATAGAAGCATATGCAAATCAAATAGAATGGGTGGAGGGTATGTTGAAAATGGCAACAAGAAATGCTAAAAATAGAAGTGCTAAAAGTAGCACTGCTATAAATAGTAGTTCAGGTACCAGTGCTGGACTAAGCAACAAGGAATGAAAAATGGAAGCGCTAAAAATAGCATTGCTATTTTTAGCAGTACAGGATAGATTCCTATTTTAGTTAGTCCCTGAACTAAATTAGTGAAGTAAAATTCGAATTTGATCTTAGCAGCTGTTTGTAAAATAATTAATTAATTCATGTTGAGTTAATTAGTTAAGGAAAATCAAACTTGAAGTTATGTGGGGACATGCAACAGTTTCTCCACTAATTGAGGAATTTATCCATCAGTTAAAGAGATAAGGATGAGTTGTAATATTGAGTTGAAATTAGTTGGCTCAGTTCAATGAGTCAAGTCCAGTTAGATTAATTCAAATAGTTTGTTGAGTTAATTGTGAGTTCAGTTAGTTAATGCTTGCATGCAAGTAATTGTCGCACTTCAGATAACTGAATATTCTCTCATAAATAACTCATGCATGTCAGTTCAGTCAAAGACCCAGTTGAGATCAGAGGAGGGACATTGTACTATTAGTTGGATGGATTTTTCCTACAAAGGAAACTCATCCATGTAGAAGGATTTATCTCCTTCAGGATTGCGCAGTTACTATTGGGCCAAGTGAGCATTGTGAGGTGGGAATTCACATGTGTGGAAGCACTGGACCCCAAGAAAAACTATGCAAGGAAATAGGAGGCTTGGAGGACAGAGGAGAAGGTTTGTGAGAGGCCTTTGACTGTCTATGAGCAGTAGAGGGATTATACTGAGAGATGGATAGCTTCCGAGCTAAGGCTTTGTGTAATTCTGTGACTATTTTCCACTTGTATGATAATACAGAGATTGGGGTTTTAGGCTGAGGCTTTCCCTGGGTTATTTCTTCTGTGTTATGTGTGATTGATTTCTCATTCTAAGTTATATGTGTTCTCATTGATCATGCTCATATTGATTAAGCTTCAACAAAGTGTTATAGAAGTAGATCTCATATTTTGCTTTAGTCTATTGCATAATCTGTTGATCTACAGTGGGAATTTCTACATGGTATCAGAGCAAAGGTGATCAAGGCGAAAAACAATATACAAGAAGGAGAAGTTAGAAGTTTGTGGTTCCTGAATATAGAAATCGAGTTCTTATCACATCTCAATTTCACCGATGGCGTTTAGTAGTTTAAGACTCGAGTATGCCCTTGATGGCATCTCGAATTATATAGCGTGGAAGGACCGCATGGAGGCTATATTAGAGGATAATGGTCTAAAGGACTTCATTGATCAAGAAGTCCCCAAGCCGACTGATGCTACTCAACTAGCAGAATGGAAGAAATGTGTGGCTAGAGCAAGGAAAATCCTTCTGGAGGTAGTTCGAGACCACATAGTATCGAGTCTCCATGGGAAGGAGACACCGTTTTCAATGTGGAAAACATTGAAATATCTATATCAGAACAATAGCGATTAGAGGAAGCTGGCGCTGAAAGACAAGCTTCGTATGATCAAGTGTGAAAAGGGTGACACGATCTCTACATATTTGAACAAGCTCAACACCTGCATGGATGAGCTTGGAAGTGCAGGGATCACGGCTGCTGATGATGACATGGTGAGTCTTGCACTCCTTGGTCTTCCTAAGAGTTGGCATAACCTCCAAGACTCGGTAAACAGAAGAGAGAAACTGCCAGATTGGGAACGACTTTGGTCGGATATGATGCAGGAGGAGATACGGAGAAGCACCAGAGATGGATCTTCTTCATCCAAGGAACATCAAGAAAATTGCGCCTTAGCGAGTAAGGAAAAGAAAGGGAAGGAGAAGGATTGTCATCCCAAATTTAGTTCTTTCCATGAAGGAAATAAATTTGACAAATCAAAAGTGTGATGCTTTCATTGTCATGAAGTGGGCCATTTTGCTACAAATTGTCCACTGAGGAAATCCAAGAAGGGATCCATGGAAGGATCAGAAGGTGAGGCACTGGCCTCACAGTTCGAGTTGGATTTCACACTTTTCACATGCATGGTTTCATCCATGGTGGGAAGTGGTTGGTTTCTTGACAGTGGAGCTTCTTTCCACATGACCGATGACAAGAGTTTGTTCAGTACCTTGGAAGGGAAGGATTTCCATATGTAGATCACGATGGGTAATGATGAAAAGTATAGTGTCTCAGGCGTAGGCACAGTTGTTTTTCAGAGGGAGCATGGAGCTCGCATTACTTTGACCGATGTCAAGTATGTATCAGGACTGAAGAAAAATTTGGTGTCGATCGCGATGCTAGAAGACAAGGGCTATGATGTAGTCTTCAATAAGGGAAAGGTTTTGCTTCGACACATCACCACGAGATAGGTGAAGCAGATTGGTTCACGAGTCAAGAACCTATATGCTCTTGAGGTTCAAGATGCATGCAAAGCCTTGAGGAGCAAGGAAACTATTGGAGACTTGGTGGTTGAGAGGGAGAGTACATTACCTCTCAGTATGCTGCCACAGGAGAAGTCTCAGACGATTGTGGAGGAGCCACGATTGGTGAAGCAACTTTAGGAGGTTGTGGAGCAGCCACAACTGGGGAAGTTGAGAGGAGACAGAGTGGAGGCATCCACTCATGTAGAGACCTCTAGTAGGGGGAAATTCCGAGCCAGGTGGGCAGAGGGATCACATGCATCCATACCTCCAGGTAGGAGGTGGGGTCATGTGGAGTGATTGTCCAACGAAGGCTGAAATAGGGGCTGGATTCTTAAGGTACCCAACCTTTTGGATTCGACTTTACTACAAGAGCCCTGACAAGGAGTAGTAGGACTGTCTGAGTGGGTAGAGACAGATGTAGATGGAGCGGCAGAGAGAAATATAGTGCAGGAATCCCAAGACAGTGCAGAGCTAGTAGGCTGCAACAATGCAAGAGGCACATGAGTGTTGCACCAGTGCATGATGGCACAGAGAGGTGTGCAATGGTGCGAGATGCATGGAGTGTTGCAGCAGCTCAGAGGTCAGAGAGGGAGCACTTGTCAGCGGCAGAACATCAGAGTATGTTTCTACCCCAACAGAGAGGTTGGCTAAGAGTTTTTTTTTGGTTCTAGAGTTGCTGGAGCAACCACACTTGGGAGAAGTGTTGCATGCAGAACATTCCAAAGGTTCAAGATTGGGTTTGAGTTGAATTCATTTCTTGTTGAGAGGGAGTGTTGAAAATGGCAACAAGAAATGCTAAAAATAGAAGTGCTAAAATAACAATGCTATAAATAGCAGTTCAGGTACCAGTGCTGGTATAAGCAACAATGGATGAAAAATGGAAGTGTTAAAAATAGCATTGCTATTTTTAGTAGTTCGAGATAGATTCCTATTTTAGTTAGTCCCTGAACTAAAATAGTGAAGTAAAATTCGAATTTGATCTTAGCAGTTGTTTGTAAAATAATTAATTAATTCATCTTGAGTTAATTAGTTAAGGAAAATAAAAAATGAAGTCTATGTGGGGGCATGCAATAGCTTCTCCATTAATTGAGGAATTTATCCATCGGTTAAAGAGATAAGGATGAGTTGTAATATTGAGTTGAAATTAGTTGGCTCAGTTAACTGAGTCATGTCCAGTGAGATTAATTCAAACAATTTTTTGAATTAATTGTGAGTTCAGTTAGTCAATGCTTGCATGCATGTAATTGTTGCATGTTAGATAATTGAATATTCTCTCATAAATAACTCATGCATGTCAGTTCAGTCAGAGACCCTGTTGAGATTAAAGGAGGGACAGTGTACTATCAGTTGGATGGATTTTTCCTATAAAGGAAACTCATCCATGCAGAAGGATTTATCTCCTTCAGGATTGCGCAGTTACTACTGGGGCAAGTGAGCAGTGTGAGGTGGGAATTCACATGTGTGGAAGCACTTGACCCCAAGAAAAGTTGCGCAAGGAAATAGGAGGCTTGGAGGACAGAGGAGAAGGTTTGTGAGAGGCCTTTGACTGTCTATGAGCGACATAAGGATTATATTGAGAGCTAGATAGCTTCCAAGCTAAGGCTTTGTGTAATTCTGTGATTATTTTCCACTTGTATGATAATACAAAGATTGGGGTTTTAGGCTGAGGCCTTCCCGGGTTATTTCTTCAATGTTATGTGTGATTGGTTTCTCATTCTCAGTTATATGTGTTCTCATTGATCGTGCTCAAATTGATTAAGCTTCCACAAAGTGTTGTAGAAGTAGATTTTGTATTTTGCTTTAGTCTATTGCATAATCTGTTGATCTACAGTGGGAATTTTTACATGGTATCAGAGCAAAGGTGATCAAGGCGAATAATAGTATACAGTAAGGAGAAGTTCGAAGTTTGTGGTTCCTGAATATAGAAATTGAGTTCTTATCACATCTCAATTTCACCGATGGCGTTCCGTGGTTTAAGACTCGAGTATGCCCTTAATGGCAGCTTGAATTATATAGCTTGGAAGGATCGCATGGAGGTAGTATTAAAGGATAACAGTCTAAAGGACTTCATTGATCAAGAAGTCCCCAAGATGACTGATGCTACTCAACTAGCGGAATGGAATAAATGTGTGGCTAGAGCAAGGAGAATCCTTCTGGAGGGAGTTCGAGACCGCATAGTCTCAAGTCTCCATGGGAAGGAGACACCGTTTTTGATGTGGAAAACATTGAAAGATCTATATCAAAATAGTAGCGCTCAAAGGAAGCTGGCGCTGAAAGACAAGCTTCGTAAGATCAAGTGTGAAAAGGGCGACACGATCCCTACATATCTGAAAAAGCTCACCAACTGCAAGGATCATGAGCTTGGAAGTGTAGGGATCACAACTGATGATGATGACATGGTGGGTATTGCACTCTTCGGTCTTCCTAAGAGCTGGCATAGCTACCAAGACTCGGTAAACAAAAGAGAGAAACTGCCAGATTGGGAATGACTTTGGCCAGATCTGATGTAGGAGGAGATACGGAGAAGCACCAGAGATGGATCTTCTTCATCCAAGGAAGATGAAGAAAATTGCACCTTCGCGAGTAAGGCAAAGAAAGGGAAGGAGAAGGATTCTCATCCCAAATCCAATTCTTTCCATGAAGGGAAGAAGTTTGACAAATTGAAAGTGTGATGCTTTCGTTGTCATGAAGTGGGCCATTTTGCTACAAATTTTCCACTGAGGAAATCCAAGAAGGGATCTGTGGAAGGACCAGAAGATGAGGCACTGGCCTCACAGTTTGAGTTGGATTTCACACTTTTCGCATGCATGGTTTCATCCATGGTGGGAAGTGGTTGGTTTCTTGACAGTGGAGCTTCTTTCCACATGACTGACGACAAAAGTTTTGTTAAATACCTTGGAGGAGAAGGATCTCCAAATGCGGATCAAGATGGGTAATGATGAAAAGTATAGTGTTTCAAGTGTAGGCACATTTGTTTTTCAGAGGGAGCATGGAGCTCGCATTACCTTGACCGATGTCAAGTATGTACCAGGACTGAAGAAAAATTTGGTGTTGATCGCCATGCTAGAAGACAAGGGCTATGATGTAGTCTTCAATAAGAGAAAGGTTTTCCTTGGACACATCACCACGAGACAGGTGAAGTAGAATGGTTCACGAGTCAAGAATCTGTGTGATCTTGAGGTTCAAGATGCATGCAAAGCCTTGAGGATCAAGGCAACTGTTGGAGACTTGGTGGTTGAGAGGGAGAGTACATTACCTCTCAGCATGCTGCCATAGGAGAAGTCTTAGACGATTGTGGAGGAGCCACGATTGGTGAAGTAGCTTTAGGAGGTTGTGGAGCAGCCACAACTAGGGAAGCCGAGAGGAGATAGAGTGGAGGCATCCACTCATGTAGAGACCTCCAGTAGGGGGAAATTTCGAGCCAGGTGGGTAGAGGGATCACATGCATCCATACCTCCAAGTAGGAGGTGGGGCGATGTGGAGTGATTGTCCCATGAAGGCTGAAATAGGGGATGGATCCTTGAGGTACCCAACCTTTTGGATTTGACTTTGCTACAGGAGCCTCGAAAAGGAGTAGCAGGAATGTCTGAGTGGGTAGAGACAGATGCGGATGGAGCGACAGAGAGAGCTAAAGTGTAGGAATCCCAAGACAGTGCAGAGCTAGCAGGCTGCAACAATGCAAGAGGCAGAGGAATGTTGCACCAGTGTAGGATGGCACAGATAGGTGTGAAACGATGCAAGATGCATGGAGTGTTACAACAGTTCAGAGGTCAGAAAGGGAGCACTTGTCAGCGGCAGATGGAGCTTTAGCATTAGAGTATGTTTCTAGCCCAACAGAGAGGTCAGTTGAGAGTTTTTGTTGTTTCTAGAGTTGTTGGAGCAACCACACTTTGGAGAAGTGTTGCATGCAGAATATTCCAAAGGTTCAGGATCGAGTTCAAGTTGAATGCCTTTCTTGTTGAGAGGGAGAGTTGAAAATGGCAACAAGAAATGCTAAAAATAGAAGTGCTAAAAATAGCACTGCTGTAAATAGTAGTTCAGGTACGAGTGCTAGACTAAGCAACAAGGAATGAAAAATGGAAGTGTTTAAAATAGCATTGCTATTTTTAGCAGTTCAAGATAGATTCCTATTTTAGTTAGTCCTTGAACTAAAATAGTGAAGTAAAATTCGAATTTGATCTTAGCAGCTATTTTTAAAATAATTAATTAATTCATCTTGAGTTAATTAGTTAAGGAAAATCAAACATGAAGTCTATGTGGGGACATGCAACAGTTTCTCCATTAATTGAGGAATTTATCCATCAGTTAAAGATAAGGATGAGTTGTAATATTGAGTTGAAATTAGTTGGCTCAGTTAACTGAGTCAAGTCCAGTTAAATTAATTCAAACAGTTTGTTGAATTAATTGTGAGTTCAGTTAGTTAATGCTTGCATGCATGTGTCAAGCAGTAAAAAGGGTCTTTTTCACCTCTATTTACCCTACATTAATTATCAATCCAGGTACGATTTGTTATCTCAAAGAGTGTACTCAGTTTGAGGCGGTCATTTGTTAGAGTAATGCTAGTAGTATAGTGCTTCTGCAAAAGTAACTAAATGCTAAAAACAAACTTCTAAATGTAATGGCAAGAACTGGAAATGCTTGTAACTAAATCATTCAATGAAGAAACTACAATACTTCATCAGTCAAGGGTTCAGTAATAATAACTTTTCCCTTTGTAAATTGATGTAATTGAAAAATAATCAAAGAAAAGATCATCAACTTGGGAACTGGACACAATAGTCAATGTTCACTACAGTTTCAGATTGTTTTGTTCACACCAAAGCAATGATAATTAAAATAACATAAAAAGGAACAACAACTAATCTATTTAACAAGATTGAACAGAAAATCTTTAATCTACAGAAATGAATGAGGTAGTAAGTGTAATCTACAGGAATTAAGCAACAATCTTTATCTCAGAAACAATTTAAACAGTAAACGGAAATGGAACAACAAACTAAAGTGAAGTAATGAAATATTGAATAGCAACCTGAATCAAATGTAAATGCACAACAAACCAAATTGAATATTACACACAATACTTCTATATTGAAAGAAATAGTAATCTGAGTTTCGGTACAACAGTTATTAATCACAGTTATGAAGAAACAACAATTGCGATCATGGTGGAACAACAGTCCCAATGAACAGTAATCACGTTTGGAAGTAAACCGTAGATAAATAGACAATAATAATAATTTATAAATACATAGCACTATTACTTTGTAATTGAACAACAATGGCAATCTGGAAGGAACAACAATGTTATACAATAGCATCAATCTGTAAAGGGACGGTAATGTGATATAAATTCAGAATGAACAGCATAACATTCCAGTTGTTGAAGACAACCTTACCATTCAAATATGAATGAAATATAACAGAGCCAATGCATGAAATAATAAATAACAACAGATTACTGAACAAAGCGAATAAGAGAAATCAAACCACACACGAATCGAAAAATAATGGTACAGGAGCAAGTGATCCACCAGGGCCGGGCCCTTAGCCTCCAAGGATGCACTGCTTAAGATTACTCCAGAATCAAAGACGGAACATCAACCAGAGTTTATATATTAAGCATCAAAACAGAGTTACAACAATCGCTCTTTTAAAGAGAGTCGATGATCAAAGTTTCAGTTACAATAGTGAATTTCATAAAAACAACAATAGTCCATCCTTTGGGCTAGCAATGTTGTCCCTTCTTATAGCAGCCGAGCAAAGATATCAACGATACAGATAATCGTTAAGGTAGCAATCCCTCAGGATCAAAGGATCCTGAGGGATTCGCCATATTGTTAGTTCTTAGTTATCTTCTTGTTCTCTTGCGCCGATTTGGTATCTCCTCTTCCTTTTCTTGGCTTATACGCTCCAATTTGGATTGCCTCATTTGGATGCAATTCCCTGTCAAAGGGACAACAATTAATTTCGTCTTGTCTTTTCCTTTGGAATGGCGATCTTCCGTTTTCTTCATTTTTTGCATAGGAAAAGGGTAATTATTAGTCATTTTATGTTGCACACAAATCTTCTAAACTTTATCATAATCTTTCACCATATACTTATTTCATAATGTAAACAAGTTATGAATTTAAGGAAAAGATGACAAAATAAGTGGTAATTACA
This sequence comes from Pinus tabuliformis, assembly GCA_031772625.1. Taxonomy (NCBI): domain Eukaryota; kingdom Viridiplantae; phylum Streptophyta; class Pinopsida; order Pinales; family Pinaceae; genus Pinus; species Pinus tabuliformis. Next base: position 618,171,859 of record CM062812.1, on the reverse strand, counting down.
TACCTTCTCTAGTGCTCAACACACCCCCCTGCTTATCCTTTTTCATGCCCTCATGAAAACATTGTAATTGACATGCAAGGCAGTTAGGGAATAGGTTGGAGAAGGGATCTCATGAGGTGGTCTACAACCATGATGGCTAGCTAGGAATTCAAAAAAATGTCCTGTCTAACCTTCAGGCATTTCATATAAGGCTTGATATCCTGGTGCAGGGTGCCAAATAATTGGACTTCTGAACCTAGAGCCTAACCAAGAACGACCTTCTCTCAAAATGAGGTCACCATAGATACCCAAGCGGTCAACAGCTAGCTTAAAGTTCTCATAATTGAATGGTTCTCAGTTTTGGATGTTCGTATTAGAAGTCTGGTATCGAAATTTGGCTGTTATTATGGCGAGGTCTTTGATAGTAAAGAAGTATTCTACCCATTGCCGGATGACTACTGTGTGGATAGGTCCCAATGCCTCGATCACTCCCTGAGTTCTCATTAGGCTCCTATGTTTATTCCATAATTGCTGTGGATCTCTATGTTCACCTCTCACCCATAAATCTAATCCATTCTTCTGTCTTTGAAAGACATTGTAGGATTTAAGCCACTTTATTTGATTAACACCAAAAGAAATGAATGCCTGCAGTTGGACGTCCCACAAAAGGGCTAGGGTTCTAATCTGTTTCTCCATCTAATACAAGATTGTGCAAATAGAATTCACATAACAATCACTGAATTTTCACCCCGTGATGCTTACAACAGTTTATGAAGTCATCAATGGTTTTTATCTCTATAGGAACTCCTACTTTGACAACTTTAATTTTCAATTGTAAATATCTTTCCATTAAAAACAAAGCATAGTTCCTAGCAGGTGCCCTACACGCTAGAACGTCAGTATACAGAGAGCATAAGGTATCCATTTGTTTGATGACTATGTCTAGTCTATGAGTTACCTTTTTGACTCTTTCTTCTGCCTTTCACCATCCTTCAAAGGCCTGGCTTTCGGATATGTTAACGTTCCTCAGCTGTTGTTGTAATTTCTCATATTTTTCTCGAGGGACAGTCTGCTCTGTAAGTTTCTCTATTGTTTGCTAGGCTTGTGCCAAATCCTTTCGCAGAGTTACTGTCCTCGGGTCATTATCCAACATAATAGTTGTAGGCGGGAGATCTACTTGGATCTTCTTATCACAACATCTCATCTTTATGGTCCAAGTTTCCTTAGAGGATGGTGCCTCTATCTGAATTTCCTTGTCATAGGCCGATACGTCCTCTGTTTGCACTTCGACATGGGAAATAGCCAGATGCTGTTCCTTTCGATTTTGAATGGCAGTGTTGACACCTAATCTTCATGATTGGGGAATTTGTAAATAAATAAATCAGGAATGTGAACAGTCATCGGAAGATGAACTGAACAATCACTCCTAATGTATATAACAATAACCTACCTATGGAATAATCAGACGAATCAGTTTTTTCTGCCTTTGGAGAGTTACTGCCTGGCCTGACATGGTATCAGAGCCAACCCTTTTTTTAGCTATTGTAACTCCCTGTCTGCTCTCCATATAGCTGAGCAGCTCCTCCATAAAATTAGCTGCTCCTGACATGGTAGCTGCCCCACTGCCCTCCACTATTCAGCGTTGTCCTGACAAGCACTGTCCTGTGCGTTAAGTTTTTTTTGAAATACCCTGAAATGCCTTGACTTGCGCCTACTGCCTCCATTGCATGAATTGATTCCCTATTCTGATACCTGGAGCAGCGTTAACCTTAGGTCCTGCGCTGGAGGTTTGTCAGGCCCGTTTTGCTTTGCAATTCAGAGCTGTAAACCTGAAATCTTGCTTTCACATCTTGCTTTCGGCGTCCACGCTTTCAGCCTTCTATCCAACCCTGTGTTGATTTTTTTCTTCAGTGTGCTCCAAGGCGACTGGATCTTCCTTTATCTGTTGAGTCGGTTGGATTTCCAGGTTCTGTTGATAGAACCTACAGCGAGCGGGACATTTCTTGTTCTTGCAGACCCTAGTGACCGCTTCGAAGCTAAATATCTACATAGTTACAGAAAACACTAGTGAAAATGAAGTCTGAGCAAGCCTGCAGCTTGGGTGATATCGGCCTCCAACGCCTGTTGTAATGTTGTGTTAACTATGGACTCCAAGTATGGGAACGTCGTGTAAAATATCCACGAGATCCCATCCACAGGCGTTGGTAGACCGTCTGTATCTATAGCATATCCGCTAGTAGAGATAACTTTGGCGCCGTTGGATTTAGATAAGGGGCGAAAGTTTTTACGGAGATCTGAAAGCGGCTTGTCCTCGGAGACCATTGGTAGCAGCAAGTTGAAACTCCACTCAAAATGCCCCGAGTTCGATTCACCGCAAGGCAGAGGCACATAGCGATTCAGTCCATCGGAGGTTACAGCGATTCGAAGGCCTGAAAGCTCCTGTCAGAGAACTATTGGCACCGCCCGGACGAGTGGTATATGTTTCCATAACGTTTGGTATTAAACCGCTTGTATATGCCTTGTTGATGTTTGACACAGCGTTTGAGTTTTGAATGCGTTTGAATTATTGGACGCTGTTTAACGTTGTCCCATTGAACTGTGGCTTGAATGATATATATATTGACCAGCATATATATATATATATTGACCAGCATATGTTTTGAATGCGTTTTGGACACTGTTTAACGCTGTCCCATTGAACTGTGGCTTGAATGATATATATATTGACCAGCATATATATATATATATATATATATATATATATATATATATATATATATATATTTGAATAGTTTGTAGATATTTGAATGTGTTTTTGTAGAATGGAATATGGTGGATATATTATATGAGGATACTTGGAGGGATATGAAGGAACAGTACATAAAAGTATTTGAAGTCTTTTTTCCTTTTGAGTACAATTTCACTGTATATTAGCAGAAGTTTTTTTTTTACAGAATGCATTCAATCATCTCTATGGTAGGAATAGTTCTCACTGGCAAGGAGAACTATCATGAATGGTCCCAGATGATAAAACACACCCTCGTCTTCAATGAGTTGTGGAAAGGAGTGTGTGTCGGAGAAGGAGACAATGACCCAGTACAGCCTAGCTCAGAGAAAGAACTCGTCATTTGGGAAAACAAGAACAACAAAGCTTATGCATTAATCGCAGCATCTGTAAATGAAGAGGTGAGTCGCCATATTTCATCATATTCAACTGCCTTTGAAGCTTTACAAAAGCTGAAAGAACTCTATGACTCACATTCTGCACTGGAAGTTGTTCAGCTCATGATTAAACTCTTCACTCTTGAATTGAAAAATAATGATCCTTTTGCTCTTGCATCTGAAGTAAAGTCTATAATGCATGATATCAAATCCACTAAGGTTGAATTGGATATTCCTCTTATTGCTTTTCTCAAGGCACTTTATCCTACCTACTCCAATTATCTTGAGTCTTTACAAGCACATGGAAATCTTAAAGATATAACCTTTGACTCTCTTGTGAAAAAGTTTGCTGAAAGAGAGAGAGCATTTGGAAAGAAGACAACCGCTAAATCTTCTGAAGAGACTGTGTGCCTTGCTCATAAAGAAAAGCATCCTGCTCAAGATTCTACAAGAGGAAGAGGTGGACGAAGAGGAAGAGGAAGATACTTCAGAGGCAGGGGGGGCAGACATTCTCAAGGAGAAAAGGCAGATCTGCATTGCATTCGCTGCAAACGAAATGGATCACATGATGCTTCTACATGCAAGCTACCATGGGACAAAATTGAGCAGAAAAGAAACCAGCAGAAAGGTAAAACTGATGATACAGACAAAGGTAAAGCACCTGAATCCGCTCACTATATTGAGGCACAATGTAACATTGGAGTAAATGAAGATTTGTTTAATGCTTCACTTGCTTCTTCGAAAAATGATTGGTTGCTTGATTCAGGAGCAACCTGTCATATGACTCATAGAAAAGATTTTTTTGAAGATTTCATTGACAATGTTGATGGAGCAGTATACTTTGCAGATCAGTCAAAAATCAAGCCATCAGGGCTTGGCACAATCAGGCTTAAACTGCCTGGTCTTCCAGACTTTCTTCTGGATCATGTTCTATATCTCCCACAGGTCAAGAGAAACTTGTTTTCCTTGGTCCACATCCGCCAGCAAGGTCACTCCATTCATATGTTTGATGGCAAGCTTGAGGTAAGAAAAGCATCTGACCATTCACTTGTCATGAGGGGAATAGAAGAAGAAAGGCTTCTCAAACTGCAAGGAACCTCTGCTCATGCACAACATTTCTCATATATTTCTCATCATGAAGAAGGTACACTTCCATCAAGTTTATTATGGCATGCTAGATTTGGACATTTAAACTATGACAGTCTCCGCTTATTGAAGAAAAATGGTGTTGCTGGTTTGCCTACAATTCCTAGGAAACATAAGCAATGTGATGCTTGCATTCTAGGAAAGCATAGCAAACATTCTTTTCATGATTCACATTCAAGAGCACAAAGGAAGCTTGAACTCATTCATTCAGATTTATGTGGTCCAATGCCTGTTCCTTCTGCAAATGGAAATAAATATATCATGACATTTATTGATGATTACACCAGAATGTGTTGGGTTTATTTATTGAAGAACAAATCTAATGCCTTTCAAACATTCAAGAATTTTCATAAATGGATTGAAAATGATGCACAATCTCATATTGGGTCTATTCGCAGTGATAATGGAAAAGAATATACATCAAATGAATTTGAAAACTATCTTCACCAACATGGGATCAAACATCAAACAACTGTGCCTTATAATCCCCAACAGAATGGTGTAGTTGAAAGAATGAATAGAACAATCTTGAATATGGTACGATCCATGCTTTTCTTCAAAAATGTAAAGATAATGTTTTGGGCTGATGCTGTTCTATGTGCTGCATATATAAAGAATAGATGTCCATCTAATTCTATAAGAAACAAGACTCCTTATGAATTGTGGTATGGACATGTTGCTTCGGTAAAACATCTCAGGATCTTTGGTTCCACCTGTTATGCTTTGATACCAAAGGTACATAGAAACAAACTTGGTGCTAGATGTCGTAAGTGTATCTTCCTGGGGTATTCAAACACCTCTAAAGCATACTGCCTCTATGATGAAGTAAATAAAAAGTTTGTTGTATCTAGAGATGTCATTTTTCTTGAATCATCTAAATTTGACAATGTTGTTGAGCGACAACTTGATCGCTTGGATAGATTCGCAAAAATGAAATCATTTCAAGAATTTGATAATCATATTCCACATCTTGAAGGGGGGATTCCTATACTAGATCAACATGTGGAATCTTCTTCTGAAGAACAATCTCCTCTGCATGAAACTCCAATAACGGATGATGCTTGAAGTGATGTAATTGATAGAATTGGGAGACTCAATCTTGATTCAGTCCCTACTCAATCAACAAAGCAGCCTGGACCATCTCAGAAAGGTCCCCCAAAGTGGCTGACAAAGACACTTGAAAGTGTTCATCCTGATGAAATTGGAAAAACAGGAACCAGGAATTCAAACTGACAAAATGGAGGTGATGTAGATGACTCTAATTCCCCTGTTGATATGGATGTTACTTATGATTGTGAATTGAACTTGTCTACAGATTTTGAACCAACTTCCTTCAAAGAAGCTGCTTCTCATGATAAATGGAATGAAGCGATGCAAAAGGAGTATGATGCCCTCATAAAGAATGGCACTTGGAAGCTGGTTGATCCTCCATTTGGAACCAAACCAATTGGCTGCAAGTGGGTCTACAAGAACAAGTACGAAGCTGATGGCTCACTTGACAAGCACAAAGCTAGGCTTGTGGCAAAAGGTTTTGCACAGAAGGAAGGGGTTGATTATGAGGAAACTTTTGCTCCCACAACAAAATGGGCCACCATCCGGACACTCTTTGCACTAGCAGCTCAGAACGGTTGGAAAGTCCATCAAATGGATGTAAAAACTGCATTCTTGAATGGAGATCTAAAAGAGAATGTTTTTATGTCCCAGCCTGAAGGATTTGCTATGAAAGGACATGAACATAAAGTATGCAAACTTGTGCAGTCCTTGTATGGTCTCAAACAAGCACCGCAAGCCTGGTATGAAAAACTAACTGAGCATCTTCTGAAACTCAACTTCAATCATTTTGATCTTGATGATGCAACTTTATTTGTCAAGAAAGTTGGCAAAACAGTTGTGTATCTTGTGGTATATGTAGATGATCTTTTAATGACAGGGAACAATGAAAGCTACATTGCATCCATAAAGAAGGAATTGGGGAAAAGTTTTGAAATGACTGATTTGGGCTATGTTCATTACTATCTTGGCATTGAAGTAACCCAACATCCAAAATCCATATTTCTTTCTCAAAAGAAATACATTGGAGATTTGTTAAATAGATTTGGCATGACAGAGTGCAATCCTCTTTCTACAAAAAAACTTAAAACTCACATCTATTTAAGGAAAGGAATTTGAGGATGCAACAAAGTATAGACAGCTTGTAGGAAGTCTCATCTACCTCACTACTACCAGACCAGACATTTCATTTGCTATTGGAATCCTCTCCAGGTTCATGCAAAAGCATTGTGAGGGACATTGGTCTGCTGCAAAAAGAGTTCTAAGGTACTTGAAGGGAACTCAAGACCTTGGAATCAAGTATACACAGGTGGACGACTTCAGCTTGATTGGGTACTATGATTCAGACTTCGATGGAGACAAAGAAACTAGGGTATCTACTTCAGGATATGCTATGAGTCTTGGATCAGGAGCTGTCTCCTGGAGATCACGCACACAATCAGTTCCAGCAGATTCCACAATAGAAGCAGAATACGTGGCAGTAGCTGAAGCAACGAAAGAAATTGTGTGGCTCAGGAAAATTCTTGAATATTTGCAGGTAAAACAAGTACAATCAACTCCACTCATGATTGATAACACCTTTGCAATAAAGTTGGCCAAGAATCCAAAGTTCCATGATCAAACAAAGCATATCAATACTAAATATCATCTGATTCGACATCATGTTGAGGCCAAAACAATCCATCTCCGTCATTGTTCCACAAATGAGCAAATTGCAGACATCTTCACCAAAGCACTTGGAAAGGAAAAGCTTGAACGATTCAGAATGATGCTTGGACTCACCAACATTCCTTCAGATTAGGGGGGGAATGTTGACACCTAATATTCATGATCGGGGAATTTGTAAATAAATAAATCAGGAACGTGAACAGTCATCGGAAGATGAATTGAACAATCACTCCTAATGTATATAACAATAACCTACCTATGGAATAATCAGACGAATCAGTTTTTTCTGCCTTTGGAGAGTTACTGCCTGGCCTGACAGGTAGGTTGGATTTGAGTCCTCTTGATCTTTTTCTTGAGGGGTTTTGTCTGAGTGGTTGCATGCTTTACCATAGAGGTTCCTTTTGACTTCTTCCCCATTTTCAAAACCCTTATCTGTTGTCGAAGTTGCTTAATCACGTTAAGTAATCTCTGCTATTCCTTTCACAATCTTTTAATTTCCTCTATTTTCTTGGAAGGAACTGCCATTTGTTTACTCAGGCTTGGGCTTTGTACCTCAAGTTTTGTGCCTTCGTCTTGGCCAATTTCCTTATTTTCTTCTCAGGGTGCTTCTTCAGTGCTATGCTGACTAGGTTGTTCAGGGGTAGAAACCCTAGCTTGCTTTGCTGCTTCCTGGGTAACCTCTTCTTCTACCCCTTCTTCAGCGAGAAATTATTCTGGTGTATTTTGACTAGGAACAAATTGTTCCCCTTCTTCATTCTCGTCACTCTTCTCCCCAGATACGCTCTCGTTATGAGCAGAGTGGTCCTCTTCTCCTTCCTCCTCATTACACAGTTCCTCGGGTGCACTTTTGTCATGAACAGAGTGCTCCTGCGGTCCTTCTTCGGTGTGGGGGTTAGGTGGGCTATGAGCTTGGACATATTTGACAATATTGGCCAGAATCTGGGCCAATTCATTTTCTTGTAGTGGGTTTTGCAGTGGAATTTCACTGCGTTTCTCTGCTCCCTCCTTTTCCTGATCGGATTGCTCAGTCTCCTCTTCCAGTTCTCCTTCATCGTTATCCTCTAATTCTTTTTCATTCTCCCCTCCTTCCAATTGTGGGGGTTGTTCATCTCCTGAATCATGTATCTCCATAGGTTGACTACTGTTTTCCTGGCAATTTCTCAGCATTCCCCTGATCCTTGCCAATCTAACAGATTTCCTTCATTTCAGTGGTCTTCTCGATGTACTGGCAACATGTTTTCGTTTTGGGACTGGCTTTGCCAGTCCCCCGTCTATTGCGAAAATCAGTTCTTCCCAACTTCTTTGTTGCTGGGAAAGACTATGGCTGACTATCAGTCATATTAACCCATGGTGGCTCACTACTGACTCTAGATGGCAAGATTTATTCATACTTTAGGCAACATCGTGTAATAAAGGATTTAAAAACACAGGCAAATTCACAGCGCACTTTGCTTTAACACAGCTAAAAGTTTAAGATGGTGTAGTCTTACCACGTCTTTCTTACCGTCACAAGTGATGTAGCTCTGGATAATTCTCGCCAATTCTGCCCATGGCTCTCCCAAGGTTGCTGGTAAAACTCCCTTCCCTTTTATAGTCAGGTTCTGCCCTTCATCGTGGAATATTTTCATGGCGTCCTGCAGTCTCACCTTTTTCAAAGTCCACATAGGTCCAGTGGCTGACAGTCCTGAAACCTCTACAATTATATCGTCAATGACTACTATCTGTCTCCCTCTCACCATGGAAAGATGTTCTTGCAAGTTCTGTAAAAACTCAATTGCCACTGTCTCGTTGGATTGTTGTAGACGGTTAAGATAAACTATCCATGCTGCCCTCACTAGCATCTCTCGTGCAGCAACCAAGACCATCAACACCTATGGCTCACTGCAAATTGATCTTCCTCCCATGCTTAACACACTATGAAAAAAAAAAAAAGCACAGAGATGATAATGGAACAGCAGGCTGTTCAAATTTTTAGCTCATTATTAGCAAACACAGAGAAGATGACGGAAAGCAAGCTGTTCAAATTTCAAACCTACTGCTAATTTTTGGAGAGCAAAACATAGAAATAACTTCAGAACAACAAGCCATGCATATTGGGAAACAAAATACCGTTAAGGTTTGCTATTTCCGAGTCATAATTCTCTGAATGATAAGTTGACATGTATGCCAGCGAATTATGGGGATCACCAGCGCCCCCCCTGCAATATGATAGGCCTTCCTCGGGCCGTCAAATGAAGGAGAAACGTGCTGAACTTCCCTAGTACAGAGTCATAACGGAACAACGTATACAAAAATGTCATGTTTACAATGACGAGCGGATTGTCGAAATCGAGGCGTATAATAGAATCGCTTAATAATTAAGGAAATGCCATGATATGATGCGAGAATTGGAGGATAGGATAGCTGATGTGCATAAAAGCTCCTATGTGGTCATTATCAACTTTTACCGTCATAATTGATTTGTAATTAATTTTCATGTATCAAAGGTTCGTAAGGGTTATATACATAATCTCATTTGAACCACTGATAAATATATAAGAAGAAGGGTTTTATAATTACTATTGGTGTATAAGAAATATGACTTCAATACCATCAACATAGCTTTGTTGCCCACAGGTGTCTATAACCTTGACAGAGTTGTTTATTTCACCCTTGGAACCATCATCCTTTATGTATGCCTAGGAAAGTGCTGTGTAATTTCAGAATGGAGGCCATTATGCTGGCTTAGTAACCATATGAATCACAATGCCATTCACCAAGAAGGAGTGAAAGGTGGGCAGGCCGGCTCATGATGAGACCTCCTGTTCCAAGGAATTTTTATTTTCTGCTGTGCCTCTTGGATCATATCCCTGGTGTGGTGGCCATAGTGGGAATGCCACTTCACTTTATTCCTTATGATCATGGTAGGCTGGCTCTTGATGAGACTCCCTATCCTTCATCTAACAAATCATGTTAGCAATCATATAAACATTTTTTCTTTTTCTTCTTTTTTTCTTTTACATAGCACTCTTCTTATTTATATATAGAGGATGTTTCAACACTCCTTAAAAGTAGGGATGGTGGAAGAAGTCTTAACATCTCAATAGAGAAAAATATACCCTTATTTTTATTCAATAATAATGATCAAAGAGAATTATGGGGATTTAGGAAGAACCATCATGATAAAAATAATCAATCATATTGGTGTTAGTAAAATAATGGCAGCAAGGTGATCAATAGTTGTGTCCTTTCCTGTTTTCTCTCATCAATTCAAAGCAATTTCTTCTAAAGATAACGATTTTTCTGTAATTTTCTGATTTCAGTATCCTCTAGTTTTTGTATTGTCGCATAAATGTATAATTGTGCTTTAGATGACCATGACTCACAAAAATGATCTAAATGGTAAAACACACAAAAAAGAAGAAAATGCACTCTAAAAATGTTGTTCTCAAGATAGAACAACTACTGTACACAAAACCGCAAGAAAAAGGAAAACATGCTCGAAATTGCTGTTCATTGAGGGGAACAACAGTTGTCCCTTAATCGGAACATCAAAGAAAACAAGCACAAAACAAAGAGATGTGAAAATTTTGTTCCTTCTGAAAGGAACAACAAAAAAATGAAAGTGTTGTTCCTTCGGAAAGGAACAACAGAAAAATGAAAGTGTTGTTCCTTCGGAAAGGAAAAACAGAAAATGAAAGTGTTGTTCCTTCGAAAAGGAACAACAGAAAACAAAAGTGTTGTTCCTTCGGAAAGGAACAACAAAAATGAAAAAGTGCTATTCCTTCAAAAGGGAATAGCAAAATGTAAAAGTGTTGTTCCTTTGGAAAGGAACAGCAGAAAGGCGAAAGTGTTGTTCCTTCAGAAAGGAACAACAAAAATGCAGAAATGTTGTTCCTTCGGAAAGGAACAACAAAACATGAAAGTGTTGTTCCTTCAGAAAGGAACAACAAAACATGAAAGTGTTGTTCCTTTGGAAAGGAACAACAAAACGTGAAAGTGTTGTTCCTTCGAAAAGGAATAGCAAAACGACGGAAATGTTGTTCCTTCATAAAGGAACAACAGAATGCAAAAATGTTGTTCCTTTGTAAAGGAATAGCGGAATGCAAAAATGTTGTTCCTTCGAAAAGGAATAGAAAAATGGTGGAACTGCTGTTCCTTTGAAAAGGAACAGAAAAATGCAGAAGTGTTGTTCCTTTGAAAAGGAACAACGGAATGGTGAAAATGATGTTCCGTCCAAAAGGAACAACAAAATGCAAAAGTTGCAGAAATGCAGAAATCTGTACAGAAAGTAATTTACACAAACAAAAGAATTATGTACAAAATTTAAAAGCAATCAAATCACTTAATGAACCAAAGGTGAGGAAGAGTTCTTTTCCTCAACCAGAATCTACATGTCGGAGTCTTCCCGGAGTTGTTGGTAGAAGGATTCCTGAGTAAGTGGTTTGCGGTACAGTTGAACTCGGTGGCCATTTGCCTTAAAGGTGTGTCTAGATCCGTCAATGGTGGTTAGAGTAATGGTTCCATTATCATGTACCTTTTGGATTTCGTATGGTCCCAGCCAGCGAGTCTGGAGTTTTCTCGAAAAATCTTGAAACCTGGAATCGTATAGGAGCGCCTAATCTCCTTCGCGGAAGACTTTCTTTTTTATGAGGGCGTCGTGCCATTTGGCTCTCTGTTGTTGGATCAATGCAGTATGTTGAAGAGCGGAGAGCCTGATTTCATCTAGCTCGTTAATCTGCTGTAGTCTATTAATCTGGGACTTGTTTAAATCTAGACCGACTTCTTGTGCTGTTCTCAAGGTCTGTATTTTGAATTCTATTGGAGAGATGGGTTCCTTTCCAAATACTAGCTGATATGGTAAATAACCGGTAGTGCTTCTCCATGTTGTTCTGTATGCCCACAAAGCTTCCAGCAATCTTGTAGCCCAATCGCGTCTGTGTGACGCAATGGTTTTTGTCAGTATTGCTTCTATTACTTTATTCATGCTTGCTACTTGGCTATTTTCCTGTGGGTGGTATGGAGAGGTAATTTTATGTTGAATATGATAGTTTTTTAGTGTTGCAACAATTTTATTGCCAGCAAAATATGGTCCTCCATCCGTGATTATGTCTCTTGGGAGGCCATATCACACAAATATGTGGAACAGGAACTGAATGACAGAATCCTCTGTAGTCCTTGGCAATGCCTATGCTTCAACCCATCTGGTGACATATTCTGTTGCTACCAAAATATATGTTTTCTAATTTGATGATGGGTTGATTGGACCAACAAAATCAAGCGCCCAATGCTCGAATGATTCAATGACTAATTGTGGGTTCAGAGGCATTTCGTCGGACTGTCCAGGGCGTCCTGCTCTTTGACAACTGTCACAAGCTTGAACAAATTTCTTTGCATCTTTGAAGATTGTGGGCCAATAATACCCTGTTTGCAAAACTTTGTGACCAGTTCTTTGATCTGCGAAATGTCTGCCACACGGTCCGTCGTGACAGGATTTCAAAATGTCAAAAATTTCATCTTCACAGACGCATCTTCTAATGTGCATATCTACTCCTGTATGAAATAGGTAGCCCCCAATCCAAGAAAATCAGGTACTATGCTAGACAACCTGCTTTCGTTCATTGGGAGTCATATGTTTTGGTAATTTTCCTACTGCTAAATAATTCGCAACATCAACATACCAGGCTGTTTTGATCGTAACAGTGAACAAATGTTCATTTGGAAATTGATATTTGACTGCTGCTGCGTCCATTGGTTTGGGCATTCGTGAAAGAAAGTCAGCTATAGGGTTTTCTTTTCTAGGTCGATCTTTTATTGTGATGTCGAATTCCTGCAATAAAATCAGCCAGCTTGTTACTTTACCATTTGTAATTGGTTTATTTGCTAAATATTTTATGGCAGAGTGATTTGTATATAAAATAATAGGATATCCAGTGATGTAATGCCTAAATTTATTTACAGCATGTATTACAACTAAAAATTCTTTTTCAGTAATATTATAGTTCAACTCAGCAGAAGACAAATTCTTGTTAATATAATAAATTGCATCTGGTTTTTTGTCTTCTTCCTGCACAAGGACTGCTCCAATAGCTGTGTCTGAAGCATCTGATGAAATTTGAAATGGTAGGTCCCAATTTGGACCTCTGAGTACTGGGGCTGTTGACACAAGATTTTTCAGATCCTAAAAAGCACGGTCACATTTATCTGTCCAAACAAAGTCAACATTCCCTATTAGTGCATATAGAGGTGCAACAATGTGCGGAAAATGTTTTATAAATCTCCTATAATAACAAGAAAATCCAAGAAAACTGCATACCTCTGTCTGTGTGGTAGGAGTAGGTATTAACAATATTATTTGAATTTTGGCCAGATATACCTGTATTCCAGCTGCTGAGATATAATGACCTAGGATGAGGCCTTCAGTCATCATCATATAGCATTTTTCATGGCTCAGGCAGAGCCTGGTAGCGATACATCGTTGCAGCACCTTTTCCAATGTGTCTAGTGCTGGGTCGAAATCATCTCCGTATGGTGTGAAATCATCCATGTATACTTCGAGCCCTTCATTTATTAAATCTGAAAAGATGCTGAGGATATCCCTTTGAAATGTGGCAGGGGCATTGCATAGGCCAAAGGGTAAAACTCTGTAGGCAAACGTTCCCCAAGGACAGGTAAAAGTAGTTTTGTCTTGGTCTTCAGGGGAAATCTGAATTTGATTGTATCCACTGAAGCCATCCAAGAAAGAAAAGAATTTCTTTCCTGCTAATGTATCTAATACCTGGTCAATGAATGGAAGGGGAAAGTGGTATTTCTGGGTTGCTTTATTTAATTCTCTATAATCTACACAAATCCTCCACTTTCCATTCTTCTTTGGCACCACTACAAGTGGAGAGACCCATTTGCTATCGAAGATAGGATAAATAAAGTTTACATCTAAAAGTTTTTGTAGTTCAGCTTTCAAAATGTCTTTTAGATGAGGGTTAAGTCTTCTTTGGGGTTGGTGAACAGGTCTTGCATCCTTTTCTATATAAATGTGGTGCGTACATAACTGGGAATCAATTCCCTTCATGTTCAGATAATCCCATGCAAATGCTTCCTTGTATTTTCTCAGTAGTTGGATCAGTTTCTCTTCTTGTTCAGGAGTCAGGTTACTATTAATGTTTAAAGTTTTTCCTGGCTCAATCTCTACAATTTTGCTATTTGGAATAAAGGTAGTAGGTATTGTTTGATCATGAGTGTCTTTGAGAGGATATTCTTCCAATTCATTATCAAATGTTGCCTCTATCATGTGACATTGTATGTGGGATCTGGCTTCAGCTTGGTTAATAAAGTTGTTAATAACATCATCCTCTGTTTGATCTTTGAAATCGAGGGCATCTTCTATAGTTAATGGGGATCTAATATTTTCGGTAAGGTATGATACAGGATGTTTGTTAGTTTTTATTATTGTGACACTTGGTTGGGTTGGAGGGTATAAGGCTAGATTCTTGATATTACTCCCTCTAGTTATGGTCATACTGCCTTGTCGACAGCCAATGTAAGCATTAGCGGTTACAAGCCAAGGTCTGCCTAAAATTAATGGGTGTCCATAAAGTCGGTTTTTGGGGTTTATTATTAGAAAGTCAGCAGGATATTCCCAGGAATCAATGGATACCATGACATCATGTAGTGTGCCCTCCGGCCTAACTACCGATCGGTCAGCCAGTTCTAATAAAGTGGAGGTCAGTTCTACTAATCTAATGCCCAGTTTTTGACAAGTGGTGGTTGTTAAGATATTAATTGCAGCCCCTAAATCAACTAAGGCATTTGAAAAGGTTTGTCCATTGATTTGTATTATCACTATTGAATTTCCTGGGTCTTTATATTTGACAGGTGCCTCTCTACCTGATAATAGGTCAGATAAGGTGCCAACTACTTGGACTGTTGGGTTATTTGTTATTCTCCTCCTTGGGTTTTTTATACATAGCTCTTTGATGGTCTTTGCATATATTGGGATGTCTTGGATGGCTTGGAGGAGTGGGATTTTTATGTACAGGTTCTTAAGTTCTCCCAGAATATCAAAATCAGGATGTTCTATAGGCCATGGTATAATTAATCGTTCTAGGAATGGCAGAGAAGATGTGGTTGCTTGGCCATGAGTCCATTTTCTAGCCACATCTTCTTCTTGTAATGGTTGTTTTACAAGCAACTGATTTTCGACTTGAACATTTTTATCTCCCTTGGTCTCTATAATGCGCCAAGACCTTAATTGAAGGTCGTTGCACTCCCTTAGATCGGTTTCTAGCTCTGGTGTTTCAATTATTTGAATAGATTGAACCGGTCTATTATTTGGGTTCGGGTTGGGTTGGGTTGGGAGTTGCGGCCTTAAGTTGGACTGGGGGTTTTGTTGCAGTGTTGGCAGTGTAGGTTGAGGGAGTGGAATGGTTCCTATTGGCTGATTCATCGGTCTTTGCCAGTTTGTCTGCCAAGTTTGGCTCTACGGAGGGGACCATTGTGCTGGATATGCATTGTTTTGCCAATATGGTGGGGCATAAGGAAAATTTGGCCAATTAGATTGGTTGGCTTGATTCAGCCATGGTGATGATGAAGGAAATGGTTGTTGTGACCAATTTGAGAAGGGAGGTTGATTTTGCCACATTGTATTATATTGCTGAGCATGATATTGTGGAGGTTGGAAAGAAGCAGCTGGATTGGGGAACATACCTGAATATCGCGGATGCCATTGACGGCGCTGATTAGGTAGGTACAATGGTTCTGGTTCTTCTTCCACTTCTTTGTATACTGCTTTCAAACTAGGAAGTGAGGGACAACTTTCTGTACAGTGGTCTTTTGTACAAATGGCGCAAACTTGAACCGCATCTAATGGGAACTCTTTGTGGCTATGTTTCTTTCTGCATTTGGGACAGAATATTGCCAGATTGTGCTCTGCCTCTGCTTGTTTCTGTTTGGCTTGCATAATATCGAGCTACGTTGTCAGAGTCCCCAATATATCAGCTTTGAAATTTTCTAATAAATTTCCAATTTCCACGCGAGTTACTCCTTCTTGAGAGATCTTGTTGTCCCTTGTAAACCTGTCATGTTCCACTGGTTTTAGCCTTGTACTTCCTCGTGAGCTCCTAATACATAAATCAATGATGTTAGCAAAATTTTCTTGGTAGATGTCCCCTTTTCCCATAATATTCAATGTTTCAATCCATTGTTCCTTCATACCTTTAATTAATGTTATTTTTAATAAATTATTAGGTAAGGGTAATGATGCATAAGGAGATCTTTGAAGATTATACTGAAAACGTTCAACATATTCCTCTAGTGTTTCATTAGGTCTAGCTACCATCTGAAATATTTCATCTTTTAACTCTCTGGATCTACAATAATATTGATATTTCTTCAGGAAAGCACCTTTCATCTGATCCCAGTCATTTATAGCACCTCCACCCAACCCCATAAACCATCGTAGGGCAGCTCCTTTTAAGGTAGAGGGAAATAGTTTCAGCTTTTGGGGGTTGGTGGTATAGTCATATCCTCTGCACAACACATCGAATTCAAACAAAAATGCATCTGCGTCTTTCGATGTTAGGCCATGAAATGCAGGGATATGCTGGAGAGGAATTGCTTCATAGGTGCATTGACTGCAGTACCTAAAATGGGATATTGCAGTGTGGAGGTTTGAGTGTTTGGCTGGCTCTGGGCCATTTGGTCAAATATGTGCCAATAACCTTCCGGTATTTCTAGGAGGGTATTCTTAGGTTGGTTAGACGGAACATGGATGGCCTTAACAACACTTCCTTTGTCTGGGATGATGAGAGTTCCTAATGTCTGGGGGATTTTAGCTCTTGAGGTTCTTCAACTTCATTATGAATGATTTTTGCAACACTTCCCTTATCTGGGTTGCTTAATGGCCGAATTACTCCAAGAGGAGATTTAGGTCCTTCAGTTTCTCCTATTTCTCCTCCCCCTTGGTGGGGATTACTAAGGTTCCCTTCTTGTAATTATTTTGGGCTAGAATTCTCAATTTCTTAAAAATCTTGCTCCTTAGTTTGGTTGTGCACCTCAGCAAAGGCTATAGATGGTGATCCTATGGCTTGAAGGGAACTAGTAGGTTGTCTAGAAGCAACTTTTCTAGGTCCTACTGAAGGCTGAGATTCTTCTTTTTTGAGGATTTTGTCTATAAAGGTCGATCAACCAAGGTTCACCGGCCCCTTAGCTTTATCAGGCTTGGGTAGTGGTTTAGCATTATTTTCAGGCTTTTTCTTCTTAGTCATGCACACAAATCAAATGTTGATTTCTACCCAAAAACAACAACAAAAATCTGTACGAAAGCGGGTAGGGGAGCAGGGCTGTTACATACTCCGTATGCAGGTTCTTACCTTCCATTTTTAAAACCCAATTCTCTCCTAGTAGGTACTTACAATACTCTGAAAAGAAACAAATGGCTACACTCTTCCCCAGCAACGACGCCAAAATTTCGAGCAGTAAAAAGGGTCTTTTTCACCTCTATTTACCCTACATTAATTATCAATCCAGGTATGATTTGTTATCTCAAAGAGTGTACTCAGTTTGAGGCGGTCATTTGTTAGAGTAATGCTAGTAGTATAGTGCTTCTGCAAAAGTAACTAAATGCTGAAAACAAACTTCTAAATGTAATGGCAAGAACTGGAAATGCTTGTAACTAAATCATTCAATGAAGAAACTATAGTACTTCATCAGTCAAGGGTTCAATAATAATAACTCTTCCCTTTGTAAACTGATGTAATTGAAAAGAAATCAAAGAAAATATCATCAACCTGGGAACTGGACACAATAGTCAATGTTCACTATAGTTTCAGATCGTTTTGTTCACACCAAAGCAATGATAATTCAAATAACAGAAAAAGGAACAACAACTAATCTATTTAACAAGATTGAACAACAAATCCTTAATCCACAGAAATGAATGAGGTAGTAAGTGTAATCTACAGGAATTAAGCAACAATCTTTATCTCAAAAAATGATTTAAACAATAAACGGAAATGGAACAACAAACTAAAGTGAAGTATTGAAATATTGAACAACAACCTAAATCAAATGTAAATGCACAACAAACCAAATCGAATATTACACACAACACTTCTATATTGAAAGAAACAGTAATCTGAGTTTCGTTACAACAATTATTAATCACGGTTATGAAGAAACAACAATTGCGATCACGGTGGAACAACAGTCCCAATGAATAGCAATCACGTTTGGAAGTAAACCATGGATAAATAGACAATAATACTGATTTATAAATACATAGCACTGTTACTCTGTAATCGAAAAACAATGGAAATCTGGAAGGAACAACAGTGTTATACAATAGTATCAATCTGTAAAGGAACAACAATGCGATATAAATTCAGAATGAACAGCATAACATTCTAGTTGCTGAAGACAAACTTACTATTTAAATATGAATGAAATATAACAGAGAAAATGCGTGAAATAATAAAGAACAACAAATTACTGAACAAAGCAAATAAGAGAAATCAAACCACACAGGAATCAGAAAATAATGGTACAGGAGCAAGTGATCCACCAAGGTCGGGCCCTTAGCCTCCAGGGACACACTGCTTAAGATTACTCCAGAATCAAAGATGGAACAACAACCAGAGTTTATATGTTAAGCATCAAAACAAAGTTACAGTAATCACTCTTTTAAAGAGTCGATGATTAAAGTTTTAGTTACAATAGTGAATTTCATAAAAACAGCAATAGTCTGTCCTTTGGGCTAGCAATGTTGTCCCTTCTTATAGCAGCTGAGCAGAGATATCAATGATACAGATAATCGTTAAGGTAGTGATCCCTCAGGATCAAAGGATCCTGAGGGATTCGCCATATTGTTAGCTCTCAGTTATCTTCTTGTTCTCTTGCGCCGATTTGGTATCTCCTCTTCCTTTTCCTGGCTTATATGCTCCAATTTGGATTGCCTCGTTTGGATGTGGTTCCCTGTCAAAGGGACAACAATTAATTTCGTCTTGTCTTTTCCTTTGGAATGGAAATCTTCCATTTTCTTCTTTTTTTGCATAGGAAAAGGGTAATTATTAGTCATTTTACGTTGCACACAAATCTTCTAAACTTTATCATAATCTTTCACCATATACTTATTTCATAATGTAAAGAAGTTATGAATTTAAGGAAAAGATGACAAAATAAGTGGTAATTACATACCTTCTCTAGTGCTCAACAACATGTGACTATTGCACTTCAGATAATTGAATATTCTCTCATAAATAACTCATGTATTTCAGTTCAGTTAGAGACCCAGTTGAGATCAAAGGAGGGACAATGTACTATCAGTTGGATGGATTTTTCCTATAAAGGAAACTCATCCATGTAGATGGATTTATCTCCTTTAGGATTGTGCAGTTACTACTGGGCCAAGTGAGCAGTGTGTGGTGGGAATTCACATGTGTGGAAGCACTGGACCCCAAGAAAAACTGCACAAGAAAATAGGAGGCTTGGAAGATAGAGGAGAAGGTTTGTGAGAGGCCTTTGATTGTCTATGAACAACAAAGGGATTATACTGAGAGCTGGATAGCTTCTGAGCTAAGGCTTTGTGTAATTCTGTGACTATTTTCCACTTGTATGATAATACAGAGATTGGGGTTTTAGGCTGAGGCCTTCCCCGGGTTATTTCTTCTATGTTATGTGTGATTGATTTCTCATTCTCAGTTATATGTGTTCTCATTGATCGTGCTCAAATTTATTAAGCTTCCGCAAAGTGTTGTAGAAGTAGATCTTGTATTTTGCTTTAGTCTATTGCATAATCTGTTGATCTATAGTGGGGATTTCTACATGGTATCAAAGCAAAGGTGATCAAGGTGAAGAACAGTATATAAGAAGGAGAAGTTTGAAGTTTGTGGTTCCTAAATATAAAAATCGAGTTCTTATCACATCTCAATTTCACCGATGCCGTTCAGTGGTTTAAGACTCGAGTATGCCCTTGATTGCAGCTCAAATTATATAGCTTGGAAGGATCACATGGAGGCAGTATTAGAGGATAACGGTCTAAAGGACTTCATTGATCAAGAAGTCCCCAAGCCGACTGATGCTACTCAATTGGCGGAATGGAAGAAATGTGTGGCTAGAGCAAGGAGAATCCTTCTGGAGGGAGTTCGAGACCACATAGTCTCGAGTCTCCATGGGAAGGAGACACCATTTTTGATGTGGAAAACATTGAAAGATCTATATCAGAACAACAACAATCAGAGGAAGCTAGTGTTGAAGGACAAGCTTCGTAAGATCAAGTGTGAAAAGGGTGACACAATCTCTACATATCTGAACAAGCTCACCATCGACATGGATGAGATTGGAAGTGTAATGATCATGACCACTGATGATGACATGGTGAGTCTTGCACTCCTCGGTCTTCCTAAGAGCTGGCATAGCTACCAAGACTCAGTAAACAAAAGAGAGAAACTGCTAGATTGGGAATGACTTTGGTTGGATCTAATGCAGGAGGAGATATGGAGAAGCACTAGAGATGGATCTTCTTCATCTAAGGAAGATGAAGAAAATTGCGCCTTAGCGAGTAAGGCAAAGAAAGGGAAGGAGAAGGATTCTCATCCCAAATCCAGTTCTTTCCATGAAGGGAAGAAGTTTGACAAATCGAAAGTGTGATGCTTTCGTTGTGATGAAGTGGGCCATTTTGTTACAAATTATCGACTGAGGAAATCCAAGAAGGGATCTGTGGAAGGATTAGAAGGTGAGGCACTGGCCTCACAGTTCGAGTTGGATTTCACACTTTTTGCATGCATGGTTTCATCCATGGTGGGAAGTGGTTGGTTTCTTGACAGTGGAGCTTCTTTCCACATGATCAGCGATAAGAGTTTGTTTAGTACCTTGGAGGAGAAGGACCTCCAGATGCGGATCGCAATGGGTAATGATGAAAAGTATAGTTTCTCAGGTGTAGGCATAGTTTTTTTTTAGAGGGAGTATGGAGCTCGCATTACCTTGACCAATGTCAAGTATGCACCAGCACTGAAGAAAAATTTGGTGTCGATCGCCATGCTGGAAGACAAGGGTTATGATGTAGTCTTCAGTAAGGGAAAGGTTTTCCTTTGACACATCACCACGAGATAGGTGAAGCAGATTGGTTCACGAGGCAAGAACATGTATGCTCCTGAGGTTCAAGATGCATGCAAAGCCTTGAGGAGCAAGGAAACTGTTGGAGACTTGGTGGTGAGAGGGAGAGTTTATCTCTCAACATGCTACCACAAGAGAAGTCTCAGACAATTGTGGAGGAGCCACGATTGGTGAAGCAGCTTTAGGAGGTTGTGGAGCAGCCACAACTGGGGAAGCCGAGAGGAGACAGAGTGGAGGCATCCACTCATGCAGAGACCTCTAGTAGGGGGAAATTTCAAGCCATGTGGGAAGAGGGATCACATGTATCCATACCTCCAGGTAGGAAGTGGGGTGATATGGAGTGATTGTCCCACGAAGGTTGAAATAGGGGCTAGATCCTTGAGGTACCCAACATTTTGGATTTGACTTTGCTACGGGAGCCCCGACAAGGAGTAGCAGGACTGTCTGAGTGGGTAGAGACAGATGTGGATGGAGTGGCAGAGACAACTATAGTGCATGAATCCCAAGACAGTGCGGAGCTAGCAGGCTGTAACAATGTGAGAGGCATAGGAGTGTTGCAACAGTGTAGGATGGCATAGAGAGGTGTGCAATGGTGCGAGATGCATGGAGTGTTGTAGAAGCTCAGAGGTCAGAGAGGGAGTACTTGTCAGGGGCAGATGGAGCTTCAGCATCAGAGTATGTTTGCAGCCAAACATAGAGGTTAGTTGAGAGTTTTTTTTTGTTTCTAGAGTTGCTGGAGCAACCACACTTGGGAGAAGTGTTGCATGCAGAACATTCCAAAGGTGTAGGATCGGGTTCGAGTTGAATTCCTTTCTTTTTGAGAGAGAGTGTTGAAAATGGCAACAAGAAATGCTAAAAATAGAAGTGCTAAAAATAACACTGCTATAAATAGCAGTTTAGGTACCAGTGCTGGACTAAGCAACAAGGAATGAAAAATGGAAGTGCTAAAAATAGCATTGTCATTTTTAGCAGTTCAGGATAGATTCCTATTTTAGTTAGTCCCTGAACTAAAATAGTGAAGTAAAATTCGAATTTGATCTTAGCAGTTGTTTGTAAAATAATTAATTAATTTGTCTTGAGTTAATTAGTTAAGGAAAATCAAACATGAAGTCTATGTGGGGACATGCAACAATTTCTCCATTAATTGAAGAATTTATCCATCAGTTAAAGAGAAAAGGATGAGTTGTAATATTGAGTCAAAATTAGTTGGATCAGTTAATTGAGTCAAGTCCAGTTAGATTAATTCAAACAGTTTGCTGAATTAATTGCGAGTTCAGTTAGTTAATGCTTGCATGCATGTAACTGTTGCACTTCAGATAACTGAATATTCTCTCGTAAATAACTGATGCATGTCAGTTCAGTCAGAGACCCAGTTGAGATTAGAGGAGGGACAATGTACTATCAGTTGGATGGATTTTTCCAATAAAGGAAACTCATCCATGTAGAAGGATTTATCTCCTTCAGGATTGCGCAGTTACTACTTGGCCAAGTGAGCAGTGTGAGGTGGGAATTCACATGTGTGGAAGCATTGGACCCCAAGAAAAACTATGCAAGGAAATAGGAGGTTTAGAGGACAGAGGATAAGGTTTGTGAGAGGTCTTTGACTATCTATGAGTAGCAAAGGGATTATACTGAGAGTTGGATAGCTTCCAAGCTAAGGCTTTGTGTAATTATGTGATTATTTCCCACTTGTATGATAATACAGAGATTGGGGTTTTAGGCCGAGGCTTTCCCTGAGTTATTTCTTCTATGTTATGTGTGATTTATTTCTCATTCTCAGTTATATGTGTTCTCATTGATCGTGCTCAAATTGATTAAGCTTCTGCAAAGTGTTGTAGAAGTATATCTTGTATTTTACTTTAGTCTATTGTATAATCTGTTGATCTACAGTGGGAATTTCTACAGGGTACCCTAGTAGACCAAGACAACACCAGAGTAGAAGTAGAGAATGCTCTAATTGATTTAGAAAAGTAGCTTGTGACATCTCTTTTCTGCAAGTACCAGAAGAACCAGAAAGAACCATGAGTACCCCTCAGTTATGCAAACTCCTTCGAATGAGGAGAAGATCCCAAAAAGAAACAGAGAAGGGGCTTCCACTTCAAGAATGACCACCTCTGATTTGCAGCAGGAATCAAACAAGAGGCAAAGGCTAAATCCAGCCTCTGAGCAAGAATGTATTGAAGACTCAGCTGAGGTCACAAATACAGGAACAAAAAGAAGTAGGCCTACCACTCCATCTAGAGGCATGCAAGAGCCTTCCACATCACAAACTCAGATGTTAGAGAGGCAACTTAGTGTTGAAGTGTCTTCCTTTAGAATTCCTGCTGAGAAAGACCAAGATATCAAGGAAAGATATAAAGAAATCAAAGCTAGAAATGAGAGGCTTAAGGCCCAAACATATGCACAATACCTAAATCTGACT
Organism: Pinus tabuliformis; assembly: GCA_031772625.1. NCBI lineage: Eukaryota > Viridiplantae > Streptophyta > Pinopsida > Pinales > Pinaceae > Pinus > Pinus tabuliformis. The sequence continues at coordinate 618,148,347 of CM062812.1, read as the reverse complement.
CCCACCAATCAAACAAGGCTAATGTCAGCCTTTGACATTAAAGAGGAAAAGCTATAGATGACCTTTGTTAAGCCTACAACCTAGCAGCCAAAGACAACATCAGATTTCAAAAGGGTAGATTTTAAGGTGTTGGCAAGGGATATTCATCCCATAGACCAAATTGAACTATACAAACAGGTTGGAGAGATGATATACTCCACCCTGACAGGTAAATCCATAGCTTCCCATCAGCTACATAACTCTCTGAACAACATCTCAACACAATTTCAGTTAGAGAAGGCCTCCTCACAGGCCAAGGATGCAAGGGTCAAGTCCTTAGAGGAATTAGTGATTGAATTGGGACACGATCCCAAGGATATAAAAGCTACAGAGTAGCTTATTAAGAAGAAAAATGATGATATTGTTGCACTTAAGAGGCAATTGAAAATACCCCAGCTGCAACATCTACAAACATTGGAAGTCCTAGAAGCTCAGCTGGGGCATGAAGAACTCATGGACTTCGTCTTGAAATTGAACGATCAACTAAAAGAGACTGAAAAGGAATTGGATACTATGATCCAATTAGAACAAGCAGATGTGGCCACTTCTTCAACAAATTTTATCCCTACAGCCTCCACAACAGTGCCATCCACACTAGCAGCACCTTTGTGTTACAGGGAAAAGTGTCTATATAGAACTGCTCTATCCCACTAAGGTGTGACAGCTGCCTTAGAAACAAAAAGAGAAAAACTACTTTCGTTTTTCCTTTATGAATTATAGATAGAGAGGAACAGAAAGACCAACCTCTGTCTTGCGCTAATCTCCTGATTGGATTCCCCTCTTCTTTGATAGTCTTTAGCTACCTGCTCTCTTGCACGCCCAGCTTCACGAAGTACCTGTAAGATCACAGAAGCATAGCACGATACAAAGACATGGATCTATAATTATAAACAATCTAGGATCAGATGTAAATTGACCATACAAATGTAGCAAGCAACAATGACACAAGAGCATGGAGGAAAACTTGAATAGCTTTTATTGATAAACAAGAAAGAGCCAAGAGGAGTTACAACCAGTTGTTCTGACCCAGCATCAACCTCCCAGCAAAGAAGCCCCTCTTCACCTCAAACAAAACTTAGATCACCCAACAATCTGATGTTTGTCTCAAGAAACCAACAACAATTCCTTACAATATGCAAAATTCCAGCCTCCGGATCTCTGGGATGAGGGATCCATATATAGATATCTGTAAGGGGGATGAGTCAGCTTGTGATTTGATTAGTGTCTTCCCTCTGATAGTTCTTGCTTCCACTTGGAGATTGATGGCCTCTTACTCATCCTTGGTTGAATTCAGTGAGGCAAGTGTCACAGGAGAAGTTTCTGGAAGCTTCCATTGCCTTTCCACCTCGCGGAATGACACTGCCATTTGTCACTTCTCGCCCATCGCACCCCACAGAAGGGATTTTTGAAATGCAACGGACCCACACAGTGTATTTAGGTGAGATGCAATGCACTTAGCTAGTGGAGCAGCTGAAATGATCCTGTTTTGACCAATTTTGAGTAGTTTTTCATGGAGAACTTCTGGGAGAAACTGTAATCTGTTGACCTTGTTCCTTTAGGGGTTAGAAAAACACTTCTAGGGACTTAGGAGCCCTTGGTTTATGGACATTTCATGCTTGGGGTTGTAGGGCCCAAAAATGTATATAACAGTTGCCCCCTAAAGCATGAGGTCGTTAATCTTTTGATGTCGGGTGAAATGCTTTATTATGAGGATCCGAAGTTCTTTCAATGCCGGGAGGAGACCTGTAATAAGATACAATACAATACATTATCTTCATAATATTTTCATGATCTAGCTGAGGCGGGCATTCCCATGCTCAGCTTTATAAATTCATTTTCATGTACATAGGACAGACAATCGTCTGAGTGTAGAATGATGATTCTGATAGAGCCATCATCCTTTTGATTGGATGATTATCTGTGCAGCAATGATGTACATTCGATGTCTTTATTTCCCTAAATATATATCGCAGCCTGGATGGATGAAAATAGATCCGGGGTCTTCAATCTCGTTCGATCTTCACTCGAAGTACAAGTCGATCCATGTGAGAAATGTTCTGAAGTCGAACATGGAAAGACATCACTTGATTACCAGCCAATGATGTAAACTGTTAACAAGCACGAGAGGAATCACCGATAATGATAATGACCCTCAAGATACTGCAGTAAATTCACATGGTGTGAATAAAGGACTTGGTGTCGAACACCACACAAAATCTTTCTGTCGAAGGCCATTGATGTAAACCTGTCGCCGGAAGTGAGAAACTTGCCATTGAGGCATGCAAGCTTCAAAGTACTGAATGGGGTGTTCCTAGATCAACTTCTTGGATAATGAGCTGATGTCGACAAGAAGTGATTTGTCACAGGAGGGCCTTAATGAATCCCACATCAATGACATGGAACAGAGCAAATGATTTTAATGGAGGTGAAAACGATCCGGTGATATAAGGTTCAGGGTGGCAATCATGAAAGAATGTAGTATAAATGTATGGTAGTGGGTGAGACACAGGTGAATTCTCTGAATGACTTCTCTTGAACATATCGGCGAAACTGATGTGATGGATTGGTAGCATTAACCCCAAATGTGGATGGTATGATGGGACCATGGTGATGTGACTGATGAATGAAACAACCCAACCCGACTCGGACACGGAGTGGAAGTGTCATGTTCAAGAGTGACTTGCTACCAACAAAGTTTCTTCAAGTTTTCTTCCCAATTTTCCCCAGTCATTACTGACCAGTACCTCTTTATTTTTGTCAAGCTTGAGGAGGATAACATATGCTTTTTCTATAATTTGCCCTTCGGGAAAACCCATCGCTATGTTTTAACGAGCCTAGCGATAGTGAAACTCGTTCTCGTCTATAGACAAGCTTGTCGCTATTATAATTTTAATGAGTTTAACGACAAAGATAATTCGGTCCTTTTCAATTTTAGAGAGTCTGAAAAGGAACGTAAAGGTAACTCCAAAATTCCTTTTTCGTCATCTAATCCCTTAAGTCCGAAAAAGTATAAAACAATACAGAAGGGATGAATTTTCGATACTTTTAACGAGCTGAACAAAACAAGCGCTCGATCTTTTTGTGTAATAATCTCTCAGGTCCAAAAAGATTAAAATCTAGAGAGATAGCACTTCCGGTCCCTTTAACGAGCTGGAGAGGCCAATGGCTCGACAATCTTTTCGTATTTTACGAGTCAGTTGAAAAGAGCTTAAAGGAGACTCGTCTTTTGAGGAACGAGTGATAAAATGGGTAGCAACTGATTCCAGGTAAGGTTTGGAATTTTCCAATCATGGCAGTGTGACAAGGATGGCTAGTGAGATCACTATTCGAAGCTGTTCCTCAAAGTGGGTAAACAATCAAATGGAGGTGAATGATCGGCCAATGCAAAAGTGGAGGTGATGGTGCAAACACGACCAAGGCTTTAATGGCTGAAGTACTACATTCACGATGGTTATTTAGCGGTGAATAGTTCATTTTTTAATGAGCTTAAATGCGGGGGGAAACATTTGCTCATGTCTTATGTTTATTTTTTAACGAGCTTGAACTATGTGCTAAAAATGCTCGATTGAATGGTCCCTTTTTGACTTTACCATGAATAGCTTTGTTCTTTCAAAGATTGTATTGTATTTTCAAATGCTTCATCAAACTAGTCAGAAATGAACAATATATGCTTGAAAACTAGTTAGAACACTAATATTTTACTTTGAACTACGTAAAAAGTAATGAAAAAGTGTTTTTACCTCTCATTTTACCATTTCATTTGAACTTTGGTTTGTTGGAGCTTTGGAGGTGCTTTCCCCCTTTGATTTTCATCAACTGATTTTGGGAGATTCTGTGGATGATTCTCGGCGCCGTCTGGACCAGGTAGGAGCTAAACCTGAGTTTTTTCATTTCATGTTTTCCATTTTACATTCTGAGCTTGATTCCTAGTTTTTCTGAGCCTCTGGGGTTTGAAAAACTCGTTTTGCCTTCAACGCACCCTCTGTGTATCGAAAGGTGTGTTGAATGTTGGCCTGTCTAAAGGCCATCTGACATGCAACACACCCAGAGCACTACTGTAGGTGTGATGGGCGCAGAGAAGGAATTCTGTGCACAATTTTTGATGGAAATTTTGCCTGTTTCTTACCAAAATTAGGATCTAACTCTTCTCTTGTTTGTTTTTCAGAGATCTTTGGAGTAAGATGACCATTACATGGCGAGAACGTGAGCATGAAGAAGAGGACATGCTTGCCCTTCATGATCCGGTTACAGTAAATGCACTGCGGAACTGTGGCTTGCTGAAGTTTTTCCGCATTTCTAGCATGAGACAACAGATCAACTTATTGCAGTATTTGCTCGATGCTTGGGATCCTACCAACCAGGTTTTCTAGATCAGGGGCAAATCTATCCCCTTGACTGTAGTAGACATCTATTTCTTGACTGGCTTGTCGAGGCGGGGTGCCCCCATCTCTTTATCAGGTTCGGCCCGAGGAGGTGACTCTGTGAGATTTTATGTTCACCGGTACTGCAGAGAAGGATCTCAGCCGAGTAAAGACGGCAAGATCATCATCTGTGATGTCACTGACACGTCCCTCGGGACTATTCTGTTTACTTTTGGTAGGATGGCCGGTGGTGCGGCTCTTCATGTAGCCAACCGATCTTATATGCAGTATGCCTTGGAATGCCTCCAATCGAAGGTGTTCAACTGGTGCAACGCAATACTTCTTGTGATGAAAGAACAATTGACCAAGATAAAGAGCGGGAGGTTGAAGAACTTTGGGTATGGTTCTATTTTGACCGCCTTTGCCTTGGAGAAGATACCACTGATGCAGCCGCAGTATATTGCACTCGATTTACCTTCACCTACTGAACCACGTATGCAGAGATGGGTTGAACATATGTCTAGGCATGCTGGTCAGTCTCAGATTTCATTTTTTGATACCTTCTTCAGGTGGTTTGATCGTCAGGAGATGGTTTATTCCGAGTATCCATATGCTGGCATGGACTTCCGGGGTGACCTAGATTTAGTACTGCTGGACGGCGAACAGTGGGGCGCCATTGGTAAAATCTTTGACCATATTCCTGTTTATCGTTTTTCATTTATAATGTCCTTGTGCTTTATTCTATCAAGACTTTAATCAAACTCATGTGTTCATGCAGATGTTGGTCCTGTTCAGCCAGTAGTACGCTTGAGAGTACCAGCTGCTGCCCCAGTAGGAGAGGCTGTGGGAAGGGCTATCCTTCGTGACCTTGATGTGGCTGAGACTCTCAAAGCATTACAGGAGCAGGTTGAGGGCCTCACTCTTGGTATTCCAGATGTGAGGACTGACGAGCTACCTTTGAGGTTACAGCGGCATACTACTGGTGTGCCAAGACGATGGACTCGTCTCTTACGCATGATCGCACAGGCTGTGACTTGCTATCACGAGCATCACTAGACTAGGGTGCCCCTTAGCATTTTGAGTTTTTTGGTCATTTGATCGATTTTGTCTTGGTTACAGAACATTATGTGTAAACCACAAACAGTTATACATATTTTTGATTTTCGGAGTTTTATTTTGGTTAAGTTACATGATCCAAATGCAAACATTGATGGTATGTTTCTTTTTATAAATGTTGCAAATGTCTATCTAACACATAATTTGCCAATGAGTCAGTCAATGTGTTTAAGTTTCTGAAAATATGTTGATATTGAATAGAATCAAATTGTCTTTCCAGAATCTTAACCCTTAGGAACATGCGATAAATAGCTGGATTTCGGAAAGAATAGATACCGGTGAGTTGTAGTATTACGAGTTGTGAGTCTAGCCTGACAATTAGTCGGTGTATACCATGTGTGATGGCATCAGAGAGAAGTTATATCAACGCACTATATTCAGCGATGTTATTTGTTGATCGACCAATGCATACCCCTCTGAAACTTACTAACTCGCCGCTTGGATCAAAAATAGCCCAGGCCGCGGAAGATAGGTTCCGCGAACTACGACTCGCTCCATCGGCATATCCAACACATGACTCCAATAGGTTTGACATCTACAATAAATGTAAAAAGTGGATTAATTGACCAAAATAAACACTTTAGCGAAAACAAAAACATAACAAAAGCATACAGGTTACCATTACGCATAGTAACGCTTGAGGTACAACCCGTTACGAGGTTGCGCCAGTGGAATTCCATCATAATCCATTAACTCGTAGGCTCCTTTTGCTAACACCGGTTTAACAATATAGGGGCCCATCCATAAAGACTTAAATTTACCTGCTCCCAATTTATCGGATTCTTGGTTGCAAAGCAAGACCAAGTCACCTTCTGAGAAGACACGGGGTTTGACATTTTTGTCGAACTGCTCCTTGACTCATTTCTTATGGGCTTCGTTAGCCAAAGTGGCATTACGACGGGTTTCATCCAATTGGATTAGTTCCAAGAAATGAGCTTCTTCTTCTGAAGTTCTGGGGAGGAGATCAATTGCGAGTTTGAGAGACGAGATTTCGCACTGGATTGGTAAGACTGCTTCCAGTCCATATACCAGTTGGAAAGGTGTAAACCCGGTTGCATTCCTTACCGATGTTCGGTAAGCCCACAAAGCTGAGTATAGGATTAGGTGCCATCTTCTTTTGTGAACTCCAATCATCCTTTGCAGCATGCGCTTCAGGACTTTGTTGATTGCTTCAACTTGTCCGTTGGCTTGCGGATAATATGGAGTGGAGCTGTCGTGAGACAACCCTAGTTTGGCAGCTAATTCAACCATCATGTGATTGCGAAAATGTGACCCATGATATGTGACTATAGCTTTTGGTACGCCGAATCTGGCGACTACATGATTGAAAAAGAAGAGGGCAGCTGTTTCACTAGTATTATCTAATGTAGGCATCGCCTCGACCCATTTGGTAAAATAGTCAACTGTGACTATGATATACCCATGCCCCTCGGTCGAGGTGGGGTTACATGTCATGAAAACGATGCCCCATTTGGCGAATGGCCCAACAACAACTATTGGCTGTAGAGGTGCGGGTGGTCTTCTGGTTTTGCTATCGAAAATTTGACAAGCATGGAAACTTCTGACTGCTGTTATGCAATCTTTAAACATTGTTGGCCAGAAGTATCCTGCTCGTAAGATTTTTTGCGCTGTAGCATAACTAGATTGATGCCCCCCACACGCGCCTGAATGACAATCATTCAGGACTTTTTCGGCCTCCTCATGGGTGAGGCACCTTCTCAGAACTGTATCGATACCGCGACGGTAAAGTGTATCACCGACGATCATGTAGTCTTTTGCTTGGTATCGAATACGTTTTTGTTCAGAGCGGGAGGTGTTTGGCCTATATTTTTGGGTTTGGAGATAAATGATTATATCCCCATACCACTCATTGCTTGAAGATATCAGAAACAAACTTTCGTCCACGATTGTTTCATCGGATGTTTCATCATTGGACGACGATGGGAGATCGCATAATAATTCTGTGAAAACTAGAGCTTTCTTTGACTTGGATTTTACAAATTCCAGATCAAACTCTTGCAGGATTGCTATCCATTTTGAATATTTGCCCCCCAGCAACTGTCGCGACAATATATAAGTCATGGGGTTGCAATCTGACAGAATGGTAGTTTTTCGAAAGAGGACATAGTGTCGAAATCTCTGTATCGCTTGAACAACTGCGAGTGCTAACTTTTCAACGTAAGAATATTTACTTTCCGTATCATTTAAGTTTTTACTTAAATAATATATAGGATGTTCAATTCCATTGACTTCTTGAACTAAAGCCATTGCGATGGTCGTATCCGCTGCAGCCAGATACAGGTTAAAATATTTTTGATAATCAGGAGCATACATTAGTGATGCTTTCATTAGGGATTCTTTTTAAAGCATCAAAGGAAGCTTGCGCAACTTGATCCCAGACAAAGGGTACTCCCTTTTTCAAAAGACGCGTATAACCTTTAGCAAGTTCGGCATAATTTGGAATGAACCTCCTCAGAAAGTTTGCTTTCCCTTGGAGTTTCTGAATCTGAAGCAAATTCGAAGGTGGAGGCAAATTTATGATTGCCTGGACCTTACATGGGTTGAGACGAATCCCATCCTTTGAGACTACAAAGCCAAGAAAACGACCAGAACTGACGCAAAATACACATTTGTGTGGATTGAGTCGTATCTGGTAGTGTCGGCAACGTAGAAATATCGCTCTTAAATGCTACGGATGATCAGTCCGCTTTCGCGAATGAGCCGAAAGGTCATCGAGGTATGGTTGAATGATGTTTTTGATGTCTTGGAAGGCATAATTCATTGCCCTCTGAAACGTCGCCCCTGCGTTCTTTAAACCAAAGGGTAATTTTCGATATGCGAATGTGCCGCATGGACAAATAAATGCAGTCTTTGACTGGTCATGTGGGCGGATATTTATTTGATTATACCTGGAGAATCCATCCATGAATGAAAAGATTTCGCATCCGGCGCATTCATCAATTATCTGGTCGATAAAGGGTGTAGGGTAGTTGTCTTTTGGACAAGCTTGATTTACATCCCTATAATCGACGCATACTCTAATTGTTCCTTGTTTTTTCATAACAGGGACAATATTCGATACCCAATTGGTTAGTGGAACCGGGTAGATGAAACCAGCATGGAGAAGTTTCTTAACTTCTGCCTTAATGGCAGCAGCTTTCTTGGGGTGCACCTGCCGTAGCCATTGTCGTACTGGTTTGACATCTGGATACATCTTAATTTCGTGTTCAACGATACTTGAGTCAATGCCTGGCATTTCACTATATGACCAAGCAAAGACATCTCTGAATTCGCGAAAAAGAGCATTATATATTTCTAGTTTTGAAGGAGAACAACATTTTCCAACATAAATATTCTCTACAACATCTGTTTTGGTCGAGATATTTATGGCGATAGTCTCTTCAATGTTGGACAAGTTTCGCTCGGAATCCACCGTGTTTACAGTATTTGATAGAAAATCAAAAACTGAAGGATGATAAAGGTCATATGGAGTGTCTTCTCCACAATTCAAAAGAAGGGAACGATGGTGGGAATCATTCCATGATGCCCCTTCAATTACCATTGATTGGACAATTCCTTCGTCGGTGATATGCACTCGCAACCAAGGATCTGAAGGGGTACCAAATTCTTTAGACCTATCTATCCAAACGCTTAATGAGCGTTGATTTGGGTTTGCCATCCAGGCTAGGAACATTGATTGCTACAATATTTCCGTTGGGCTTGGGGGCAAAACCATTGCATGATCCATGTTGATATCATTTTCTGAGATCTTTTTAGAAGATATCATATTGCAGGTTCCTACCGACGCTACTTCCGCCAGATTCATTGGAGGTGGAAGGGTGAAAGTTCCCATTAATATAGGATCTTTTAGTAGGCCTACTCTGATATTTTGAAGCGAATGGGGGCTTCCATGGATCATGGGAATGCTTCCTGTAACTTGAGAACCATTGGGGAGGAATTTTTGTTGATCGACGATTGTAATCCCTCCTTGAAAAGGAAATGCAATCTTTCTAAAATAGGTCGACACAACAACAGCCATAGCATATATCCATGGTCTTCCTAGTAGGATGTTGTAATCAAGATTTCCATCGATTACGTCAACATCTATTTCTACTGCTTTCCCTCCTAGTTCAACTTTCAAGTTACTTAGAATACCATATGGGGTATATGTCCTTCCGTCGAATGCTTTTAATGTCGTCGAAGATCGCGACAAGGTTGGAGATCCTAAAGTTTTCCAGCAACTCATTGACATAATGCATGTAGATGCTCCCTCATCAATAATTGTTCGATGAATAGTTTTGTTGAGGGCTTTCACTTGAACAAGGAAAGCTAGTTGAGCTGGTAATTGAGGATCATATCCTTTATGATTGAAGGATACAAGATTGGAATCCTTTGGGTCTATCCCACCAATGGCTGATAATAAAGCCTGCCTTTGGGATGGGCAATTCTGTAGTACTTCAAGAGTCGACATAGCGGATGGCGATTGGGCCAAATCTTCCACTACATTATAATGCTATGCCACTCTAGCGCGAGGATTAAACGTCGACTTGTGTATTACTCCCTTTGGTGGTTTTATTGTCAATTCAGGAATGATGGGCGGCGCAACTTTTATCGAAGTTGTTGTCGAACTACTAGGTTGATCTTTATCCTTGTTGTTCGACAGCTGTGGATTCCCATAAGCTTTGTTCCTTGTCGATATCAAAGCATCATTTTGTTGTTTTGAAACCGACAACATTAGCACTTGAGACGGGGAAGCATTTCCACTTTCAACCAGATTTGTTCCTGGATTTGGAAATGGATCAGTTAACACTGCGGAGGTTTTCGAATTCTTGAAGAATTTTTTAAGCTCAGCTCTGTGTGGAAAATTTGTGGTCCAATGATCCTCATCGCATATAAGGCATGGATTTTTTGGTTTCCTATCTCCAGGAGGGTTTGCAGAAGATTTTTCAGGTGATGATTCTTCCTGTTTCTTCTTCCCTTTGCCTTTCTTCTTGCCCCCTGGTTGTTTGGTTTCTTTGCCTTTATCTGTCGATACGACATTTACTTCCGAGGCAAGAAGTTCATCTTTTGCATTTTGACCTGAAACCTTACGGGCCTTTTTGGATGTAGCCTTTGTCGGTTTTGTGTCTGTTGTGCCAATCACGCCATCGCCGGCATGAGAGTCATTGTTTGATTTAGGAGGAGGAGGAATTGAGAATTCTGGTCTAGGGGCGTCAGGTATTTTATCGTAGAGCGTGCCAGATTGAGTGTAAATCAAGTCCAAATATTGCACACGAGCGATAACTTGCTCTTCTATTATGACTCCCCCCTTTGCCACATCTTCCGTGATGGAAGGTAGTAATGACTTGATAAACCATTCAGCCAAGAGCTGATCGGGAACATACGTTTTCACCATTCTACGACGACGTCGCCACTCATGTATATGATCAGATATGTGAGTGGCCGTTGTCTGTTTGAAGTTGGTAAGAAGTTCTGTTCCCATTTCGTACCTTATTGGTAACTGAAAATGGGTTAAAAAGGTTGTGGCTAAGGTATTGAAGTTGTCGAATGAAGCTCTAGGCAATTCAATGTACCATTTTTCCGCTGGACCCGTTAACGTCCTCTGAAAGAGGCGAAGTCTTATCGAATCATCATTTAGGGTGTTTGATGAACACCATAGATGAAAGGTCATCACATGATTCGATGGATCTTCACCCAGATTTCCATTAAATTTAGGAATATCTGATGGAATTTTATGCGGAATCGCTGGCCACCAAGGGGCGTAAGTGATTGGATCGTTTGTTAACCGATTTAAATCAGGTAACTCTAAAGTTGCCACAAAGGGTAACTACTGATTCAGGTTAGGTGAAGCATACCCAGGATAAGATGGGATTGCCTGAGCAGTTGGTCTTTGCATACCGGCATAATGCATTTGATGCTAGTAACTTTGGTAAGGTTGGTGGGCATGGCCATTGTAAAATGGTTGATTTTGACCGTTCTGAATATACGGATGTCCACTATTTGCAAAGATTTGTTGCTCAGAACCTTGGTATACATGTTGGAATTGCGGTTGTTGGTATTGTACTAGCCATGGTTGTGAAGCCATGTGCTATTGCCCGATACTAACAGTTTGACCAAGATGAGGGGTAATTGTACCCATCTGAACCTGTGTCATTCCACCAGTCGGCGATTGTGGTTGAGTCGCAGGGTCAAGGGGCTGTTGCATTACAACCTGAGAAACCTGAGGTTGGCATACAACAGGCAGCGCTTGAACTTGCGACACTGTCACAATAGCTGGCATAGTTGGTATATTTGACATAGGTAAGCATTGTTGCATCGAATATACAACTCTTGGTTGTTGAGGTAGTATTGGTACCCAACCGCTTGAGGTAATTCTAGTATAACCCGAATGTTGTTGTGAACTCCCGTATGGATATCCTCCCGGAGGGATAATGAAAGGGTATACTACCCCCCATACGGTGGTAATCCAGAACTCAAGGGAATGGTTTTCCCTTGGGGGCCGGACTGCCCAAATTGACCTCCAAATGGATCAATTTGTTGAGACTCAACATAAGAGTTTCTGGATATTATTCCGGATGAACAAACAGGAACATACCATGCTGTCGAAATGGCCCCTGAGTGGGCTCCTTCTAGCGATTGAGAGCTAGTTGGGACAGATGGTATACCGGCGAACATTGTTGGAGTGATAGCAGGGAGTTCTGCCGCCGTTGTGTCAGACGCCATAGTCCTAGATGTTGACGGTTGTTCAGACATCTCTAGTCTATCCAAAAGATTACCTAGCGATTCTACAGGAGCTTCCGCTGGCGGTAGACTAACTTCTAATGAAGAAGGATATAGAGTGATCCCGACTCCAAATTGCGATGGAGTACTAGTTGGAGGATCTTCCATAATTTCTTCTATGGCAATCAGACCAGGTGGAAGGGGAAGACCGTCAGGTCCGTAGAATATTTCTGGTGCCGAAGAAGGTATGGAATCGGCAACGACAGATGTTTGAAGAGCAAGACTCTCCGAACTGGCTGTAGATGGAACTGGTTCGGTAACGCAAGTGTTTACTCTCAAACTAGGATCAGTACTACTGTCCTTCTGTGGCTGTTGAACTTCTTCTATAGAGGCAGGGATTCCAGAAATGTTTGGAGTAACCAGAGTCTCTGATGTTGTTGGAACACTTGTTCTAACTGTAATAGGAGATTTGGAACCGGTTAAACGAGTTCGCTTTGTCCGTACTAGCTTCGATTCCGGAGACAAAGACGGTTGACTCGTAAGCCTCCACGAATGACAGGGTTTCAATTGACTTTCTTCCATGATTGCGGATTACTCGATCAACTAAAATAAAGGGGAAGTATGTTTCCGAATTAAATGAATTTTAGACGCTTTGACACAACTTGTTTTTTCAGTTTTTAAGAGTCGAGAAAAAACAAAAGATGACTCTAGTCTCCTTCGATTTTTAATGAGTCTGAAGTGACAAGTGCTCAGATGGACCTTTTCTGTTAAGGAGTCTGAAAAGGAACGAAAGGGATTGCTCTGGAAATCTAGGTAGAGGGATTACCAAACCAATCGCAAAACTGCAGAATACTTTTTACGGTATGGCAGTCAATCTTCCCGAATGCTGTGTTCAGTGCATTGCGATTGATAGGGCGGCAGACACGGCTTACTATGGATAAAGGATTAAGCCTATTGGGTTCTCCCAAAATATACTCGACGGTACATGGGAGCACAAGTCCGTACTGGCACTTATCATCTCAAAGTGGAGGAATCACCTAACCATCAGTGAGAACAACAGTTACCAGGCTTTACGACGCCAGAATACGTCTCTAGAATAGACTTCTAAATGTTGTGCGTTAAGTTCCAAAGCGTTGTTAGATTCATTGAATTTATTTTAAGTTGATCTTTTTTATGAAGTTTTCCTTTTAGGTTCATCGCGAGATGTAGATGTAATTCCTAAAATGCAATCTAAGATGATAAACAAACTTTTTATCTTCTTTGTGCAATGAAAATCCTAGCTACTAAGGAAAATAAAGACAGAATCTTTTCACAAAGAGCAAAGAGCACACTCTAAATGCACTTTCCTAAATCAAGCCAATCAGACTGTCTATATGCAAATTCATAGGCATGTATTTGTTTTCGACTTTCTTAGTATATGAGTGCTAAAAATAAAGTTGATGCACAAATCTGAATTTCTTTTCAAGCGACAAATATCAACAAGTTTCTTTTCGAAATCAAAAAATGGAGACGATCACAACACTTTACGATTTTGAACTGAACACTTGTTCTCGACACTAGAAAATTAAAAATTCAGACCAAAAGCAATAGTAACAAGATAATCGACCATCAACAGCAATCAAACTCTTTCCTACGATTGAAATCGACACTTGCGACAGTTTCAAATCAAAGGACGACAGTACGATTATGCTACTTTTGCAAAGGAGAACTGTAAATGACTCAACAAACACACAAAAACATCTACAGTTCTTTTGTACAAAGGAGGCAGAATAACAGCAAGGAAAAGGGGTTTCAAACAGACATATACTGATCACAGGCAGCAAAATTCAGGAATAGAACTGGAAAGAATGAATCACAGAAGCCAAAACTGCATAGAGCTAATCTGATCAGCGCACCTGTAACACAGAGAATTTGAAATGCAGCACAGCTTGTCCACTTGGGAAGTGCGCTGAAGTTCAGATTCTCTGAACAGTACCTGCGTTGGGCCAGAAACGAGACTTTGTTTGGGTTCCGGGTCACAGTTTGCAGTTCAGTTCTTGGGTTTTGGCCGAGCAAAAGGCAATCAGTAATGCAACAATCAGGGGTAGATCTAAGGAGGATCTAAGAGCTATCACAAGGGCAATTAGATAGTTTGTGAATCAGTTGTTTAAATCATAAACATATCCAGTAGATGGATTGAAGTAGCAGTTATCTACTTTTCATTTGCTATGGCAAATGTAGTTCGAATGCTACCTGTAAGTTTATGAAATAGACAACAAAGAATGATAAACAAACAAACTAATTCTTTCCCAGCGGAGTCACCATTTTGTTACAGGAAAAAGTGTCTATATAGAACTGCTCTATCCCACTAAGGTGTGACAACTGCCTTAGAAACAAACAGAGAAAAACTACTTTCGTTTTTCCTTTATGAATTATAGATAGAGAGGAACAGAAAGACCAACCTCTGTCTTGCGCTAATCTCCTGATTGGATTCCCCTCTTCTTTGATAGTCTTTAGCTACCTGCTCCCTTGCATGCCCAACTTCACGAAGTACCTGTAAGATCACAGAAGCATAGCACTATACAAAGACATGGATCTATAATTATAAACAATCTAGGATCAGATGTAAATTGACCATACAAATGTAGCAAGCATCAATGACACAAGAGCATGGAGGAAAACTTGAATATGTTTTATTGATAAACAAGAAAGAGCCAAGAGGAGTTACAACCAGTTGTTCTGACCCAGCATCAACCTCCCAGCAAAGAAGCCCCTCTTCACCTCAAACAAAGCTTAGATCACCCAACAATACGCTGTTTGTCTCAAGAAACCAACAACAATTCCTTACAATATGCAAAATTCCAGCCTCCAGATCTCTGGGATGAGGGATCCATATATAGATATCTGTAAGGGGGATGAGTCAGCTTGTGATTTGATTAGTGTCTTCCCTCTGATAATTCTTGCTTCCACTTGGAGATTGATGGCCTCTTACGCATCCTTGGTCGAATTCAGTGAGGCAAGTGTCACAGGAGAATTTTTTGGAAGCTTCCATTGCCTTTCCACCTCGCCGAATGACACTGCCATTTGTCATTTCTCGCCCATCGCACCCCACAGAAGGGATTTTTGAAATGCAACGCACCCACACAGTGTATTTAGGTGATATGCAATGCACTTAGCCAGTGGAGCAGTTGAAATGATCCTGTTTTGACCAATTCTGAGCAGTGTTTCATGGAGAACTTCTGGGAGAAACTGTAATCTGTTGACCTTGTTCCTTTAGGGGTTAGAACAACACTTTTAGGGACTTAGGAGCCCTTGGTTTATGGACATTTCATGCTTGGGGTTGTAGGTCCCAAAAATGTCTATAAAACTTTGGCACCTACAGCTCCACTTGCAACAACCTCGCCAACAACAACAATATCTACATTAGTGGTAGGTGCATCAGGAGAGAAAGTAGCAGAACTAGTCAAAGCCATGGAAGAGATGTCTATCCAGGCTACTAAAATGAACAAGTTAAGAGAAAAGGTTGCAATTTTGGAAATAAACTGCAAACTTGCCCAATTGAAGCAGAAAGAAGAAGCACAAAAGGCCCAGAGAATGGGTGAGAGAATCAAAATCCTAGAGAAGGATTTAGGACTGGAGAAACCACTTGTAAAAACCAAGGAAATGTTGTGGGCCAATATCATTGACTCTGTCAATGATATTTGGCCATTAATCCAAGTTATATTTGAACAAATAGAGTTAGTAAAGATAGCTACAGAAGCTATCCAGAAAGTGAAGGAGGAGTTGGGAGATAAGCTAGAGGATGCAAATAGACTCATCCACTTCCTCAACAACAAGAATAGATATGAGCTCCATGAGCTAAATATAGAAGATAAGACTGATACCATTTTAGAAATAAGGAAGGTCCTTTCCAAAAGGAACCTTATGCTTAATTTGGAAGAAAAGTGCCACAATATGCAGGTAGCCATTGATAGGTTCATGGCTAAATTTCAGATTTTGAGGGAGAAAGGTTTGCCTAGTCCTATGGTTATCAATGAAAAACTCATGACACAGTTGGAATATGGTGATAGATTCAGAAAATTGGCTAAGGAACAAGCCAGTTCTTCATGCATAAAAGCCCTGCCAACAAGCAAAGGACATTTGAGAACTTGTTTTTCCTGGAGCATGAGATAAAAAATTTGTTCCTCACCAAGCCCAATTTTTCCAAGTATACTGAAGCTGATGAAATCTACAGGAGAATGATGAATGTAAAGTTACCTGATTTAGAATCGTGGGAGACAATGACAAATTTATTGGGATAAATTTACTACATAGTAAAAATAGAACAACCAGGTAAAACAGGTAAAAACAACACGTCAGGGTCAAAGAGTATCAGGGTTAAAGAGTATCATATGAAAGGTAAAAGTTAAAGAAGACTCCAACATGAAACACTACAACAATAAACCAACATAAAGGGCTACACTTCAACAATAAGGTCCAACACAACCATAATAAAATGGACAGCATGAAACAGTTCATTAGTTGTCTCTATCTTCTTGCAAGAAGATATTTGTATTTCCTAGATTAAATCTCAAGTTTTTTTGAGATATTTTGTAACAATTTTTTGTATAAATACTTCATAAATCGAAGTATGCAGGGTGGATTCCAACCATTTCTATAGACTTCTTGTTCTTAAGTCTGAAAATCTATTGTATCAATGACTGGATCAGCTATTTTGATCAAGGAATAAAGATTAGATATTTCACTGGATTCTTATGTAAAGCAAAGGTTCAAATAAGTATTCTCTCTTGTTCAATATTATTTTTCTTTAAGTTTTTCCACAATATTACTTGTATCTCTAAAAATTTGAATGCTATAACATGGAATGATATCTCAAAAATTGCTTAACTACACTTTGTCTTGACTTTTATGCATGTTCAATGTTTTCTTCACAAATCTAAGTTAAGGAATTCTTGATTGCTCCTTAGTTTAGGTAATTTCTTGTGATCTATAACAAAGGATTCTTAATTGCCCTTTGTTCATGATTATCCTCTGTTCTTCACCTTAACCCCGGTCTGAGGATTCTTAAGTGCCCTCTCACCCTGGTTAGGACCATTTCACCCATTCGACGTAAAGATTTGTGCTTTACTTTGCTAGCCTGCCTTGTGAACATTCCCTTTAATGAATTGATCCAGTTCTGCTATCCATTTTTTGACTCCATAGCCCAATGGCTTAAAGACCTAGCTCTATCCATATGTTCCAAGAATTCCACCACCCAACCTTCAATTCAAAACCAAAACCCCAATGTACATTAAGAACTAGCCTAAGTCCCAGAAAAGCAAAGCTAAATTATATAGAGAGAGCCCTCTCTGAGTCATAGGTTGGCTAGAGCCTATAATTAAAAGATTGGTTTGTGGTTACCTCGGTTTCTTCCTTCTTTTGATAACTTCTAAGGAAAATTTTGAGTGATAACAGATGGTTGTGACCTTGTCTTGGGTGTTTAATGGTTTCGCACACTAGGCCCAATCACAATGGATTTCCAGGAGTTATATATGAGCTTTAAGCAGAATGACCACATGCATACTCTCTGTGGACTCAAGGCAGGTGCTCCTTCTATCATCAGCTCGCATCGAATGGAAAAGTTGTTGAAAAAGGGCCATCATGGAGTTATCGCGCAGTTTAATGCCATCCAGGCCATAGATCTCACTCCTCTTCATATTCATCCTAAGATGGAACATGTCTTAAACCACCACCAACAGGTATATGACAAACCTAAAGAGATTCCACCCTCTAGAGGGGAACATGATCATAGCATCACTTCTTTCCTAGGGGCACAACCGTTGAATGTGCACCCATATTGATATCCTTTCACCCAAAAGAATGAAATTGAAAAAATCATCAAGGAACTTCTTGAATACGGTGTTATTCATCATAGCATCAGTCCTTATTCATCACCAATGGTCATGGTGCTCAAGAAAGATGGGGAATGGCGCATGTGTCTAGATTTCCGGGCCCTCAACAAGCTCACTGTCAAAGACAAATTCCCTATCCCAGTTGTTGATGATTTGCTTGATGAACTACATGGTGCTCAATTCTTTACTAAGATAGATCTTCGCTTGGGTTATCACCAAATAAGCATGAAAGAAGTAGACATTCCCAAGACTACTTTCCGAACTCATGATGGCTACCATGAATTATTGGTCATGCCATTTGGTCTCTGTAATGCCCCATCCACTTTTCAAAGCCTCATAAATGACTTGCTGAAACCATATCTAAGAAAATTTGTCCTTGTTTTCTTTGATGACATTCTCTTCTACAGCCTAAGCTGGGAAAAACATCTTGAGCATGTAGACCTACTCTTGAAACTACTCCAGAATCACAAATTATTTGTCAAATTTTCCAAGTGCTCTTTTGGCATGGAAGAAGTCGAGTATTTGGGACACATTATGGGTCGTGAAGGTGTCCGGGTGGATCCCAAAAAGATACAGGAAATGCAAGATTGGCCCCAACCAAAAACCTTGAAGAGTTTGAGGGGATTCTTGGGTCTCATCGGCTACTATCGCAAATTTGTCCACAATTATGGTCGCATTGCTAGACCCCTCACTAACCTTCTCAAGAAAAAATCATTCCTCTGGACTGATGCAACACAATAGGATTTTATGGCTCTCAAACAGGCCATGTGTTCCACTCCTATATTGGCACTAGCCGACTTCACCAAATCTTTTGTGATTGAATGTAATTCTTCAGGTACTGGTATTAGCGTTGTATTAATGTAGGAAGGTCGACCCTTGGCTTTCACCAGCCAACAACTTAGTGGGAAGCAATTGGGACAATCTACCTATGAGAAGGAGATGATGGCCATCTTACATGCAGTAGATACCTGACAACCATACTTATTGGGGCGATATTTCCAAATATGAATAGACCATCAAAGCCTCAAATATTTTTTGGATCAACGTCTATCCTTGCCCCAACAAAATAAATGGTTGGCCAAAATGTTGGAATATGATTATGAGATAATTTACAAGAAAGGGCATGACAATGTAGTAGCAGATACTTTATCATGTCAATTTGAGGATGAAAGCACCCTGCTATCAATCTCTCTTCCCATACCACATTGGATTGAAGAAGCCTGCAAGAAATGGTTTTCACACCCCTCTCTCCCCCAAATCATTAATAAATTGAGAGCAGATCCCAATTCCTCAATTGGCTACTGTTGGAAGGATGAGATTCTCCGCTACAAGGATAGAGTAGTTATATCACCGACATCCACCCTCAAACTACATATTTTGGCATAGTTGCACTCATCTCCCACTTCAGGCCATGCAGGCTTTCAGAAGACTTATGCTTGCACTTGTCATTATTTCTTTTGGACAAGCATGAAAACTAACATTCTTACTTTTTTAGTTGAATGTGATGTGTGTCAATGCCACAAAGGAGAAACAATCAAGTCACCAAACACCTTACAACCATTGCCAATCCCCGCCTTAGTCTGGACGAATGTTTCTATGGATTTCATTATAGGTCTTCCGAAGTCAAGCAACAAATCAGTCATCATGGTGGTTGTGGAAAAACTTTCTAAATATGCTCATTTTTGTGCTCTACCCCACCCATTTACCCCCACTTTGGTGGCTCAAGATTT
Source organism: Pinus tabuliformis (assembly GCA_031772625.1). Lineage (NCBI taxonomy): Eukaryota > Viridiplantae > Streptophyta > Pinopsida > Pinales > Pinaceae > Pinus > Pinus tabuliformis. The sequence continues at coordinate 618,128,511 of CM062812.1, read as the reverse complement.
CATGGACTAGATCTTCAAATTGCATGGCATGCCCACTTCCATTGTGTCTGATCATGACCTGACTTTCAACAATAACTTTTGGCAAGAAATTTTCAAGCTACAAGGCACCCAACTCCAACTAATTACTTCCTATCATCCCCAAATTGATGGTCAAACTGAATCATTCAACAAATGTTTGGAGACATACCTAAGGTGCTTCACTTCAAAAAAGCAACATCAATGGGTATAGTGGCTACCTTTAGCTGAATCACTACAAGAAAAAAGGTCATTGGTGAGGGTCATGCCTGTGACAGACCTTTAAGGTCTATCACCAACATCGCATATGGTGACGATCTTTAAAAAGGCATTGTTGTAAGTGTATATAGTGATGGTCCTTTAAGGTTTGTCACCGCAACCATTTTCAATGAAACTTTTGGTGAGGGTCGTTAAAGGTCCGTCACTAATTCTCTCTTTGGTGACACTTTTGGTGAGGGTCGTTAAAGGCCCATCACTAATTCTCTCTTTGGTGACACTTCTAGTGACGATATTTTATTGACCCTCACCAATGCTATTTTTGGTTACTTTTGGTGACGGTCAAAAAATATTCGTCATCATTTATCATTCAAATGAGTTTTTGATGACTCTATGTACCTGTTACTATATGTTAGGATATTCCGACACATAGGATATAGTTAAGTTCAACTTGGTCTAGTATAGAGTTAGGTTAGAGTTAGGTAAAGTGTGTTTCTTTACCGTTGTACATTTTGTAACTTACAATCCGACGGTCACGATATGTAGTGATCCGACGGTTCACTCTCACCTCGGTATTACCGACACTTGATCCGTGGCTTGACACCCGATTGGTCCATGGGTTCTATTTAAAGCGCATGGAGGGTCATTGTTCGGGTAATCCGTGCATGAGAGAAGCTTATGTAAATTTTCATTCTTTGATTAATAAATTGCCTGTAGTACCCACGTTGGGACAGGCCGTGGACTGTTTCCCTCCTTGCACTCTGAGGGTTTTAACCACGTCAAAAATACTGGTGTATTGATTTGAGATCTGGTTGTGAGCGGTGTCCTTTTGGTATTCTTTCTGTGGAGCTTACCCTGTAAATTCCTACATGGTATCGGAGCTATTTGAGGGCCGCGTCCGTTGGTGATCCAAATCTGAAGCCGGTAGAACTGCATGCGGCTGTCGTTTCCTAGATCTGCTGTTTGTGACTGCTTTCGGGCCGAGAGGACTGCTCTGTTGCGTTCGGAGCATCTGTTCCAGTGAGGAACCCCTTTCGTTTCACGTGAAAAGGTTTCCGGTAGCCCTAGCTGCATCATTTTTCAGATCGGGAGGTATACAGTGTTTTTTTTGCAGTTTACTGTTATTTTCTCTCTGCTTATTTCGGTCTCAGTTTATTTAGCCTTTTTTTTTTAACCAGATCTATACCTTTCATTTCTGCGTATGCTCTTTGCCCTGCGACTCTGTGCGATCTGGGCAAATCAGAAATAGAAAGGAAGGATTTTTCTCATGCGTATGCTCTTTTCCCTGCACCTTATTGTGATCTCGGAAAATCAGAAACATTGAGAAAAATATTTAGTTTTTCGGCTAAAGCTAACTTTGAGATTTTTTTTAAAATTTCTAGTTTTTTGGCTAAAGCTAACTTCGAGCCGCAAGGTTCGTTTTTCTTTGCATATTCGTGTTGGGTTTTGTGTTTTGTGTTTTGTAGGGAAAAAGAGCTTTCTTAAGGCAAGCACGCAAACCGAGGCCCCCCCCCCCCCTCTCTCTCTCTCTCTCTCTCAAATTTTTTGTATAGATCAATTGGTTTAAAGCTATTTTAAGAGAGTAGAGGTCTTGGGTTCAAGTCTCCATTTTGTGGGGGCGGATTTTTTCATTCCCGCACATTCACGCACTTTGCCGGCTACTTCAACAATTATTTTTCAAAAAGCCATAACTTCTTCATCCGGAAGCCTTTTTCAGAGCCGTTTTTTTTAAAACCGCCTATTTTTTCGAGATCTATCCATTGGAACACCTACTTTCAGCATCTTCAGCTTCAGTTTTTTTTAAAATGGAAAGCCCATGCCAAGTCATTCTTGACAGCACTAACTACTTCCAATGGGTAGCCTACATCGAAGATTTACTTAGAAGTAAAGGTCTCTTCAGAATAGCCACAGACCAAGAGAAGAAACCAAAAGATGAAGACAAGGCGGCAAAATGGGAAAATAGACAAGATCAAGCACGTGGTTTGATAGGGATGTCTATTTCTCCTGATCTTAGATTCCACATTGCGGAACTTGAGACTCCTCATGAAGCATTAGAAAAACTTGCTAAAGTTTTTGGGATTAAAAATGAAATTAGAGCCCATCAACTTGAAAATGAGCTGCTTACTTTGGATCCTAATAATTTTTCTTGCATTGAAGATTTCTTGTCCAAATTCAAGAACCTTAGATATCTCCTGGAAGGTGTTAAAGTTAAGAAAGATGATGGTAACCTTATTTATTCCATCCTTACTAAGTTGGGACCTGCCTAGTCTGTATTTGTTTCCACTTTCCATTCTACAAGAGAAGCTTTCATTTGTCAAGGACAAGACTACAAGCCCCCTTCCTTTGACTCCTTTTGTGATTCCTTAATAAGAGAACAAGAAAAACTCTTACACCTTGGTCTTCTTAATCTTGGAAACTCTTCCACGAAAGCGTTAGCCGCCCAACAGCAACCAAATTCAAAGAATCCTAAGAAGTCATATCCTCAAAAGAATGGTCCTAAACCATTTCAGCCTCAAAATGAAAGATCATTTCAGCAAAATGATAAGACCAATAAAAACAAATGGAAGAAGACTGATAGACATTGTAACTTTTGTAATCGAGATGGCCACTTAGAATCTAAATGCTTTAAGAAGATGGAAGCCTTGGAAGCCGCAATGAAGAAACATAACATCCATGTGGAGCCTACTTCAACTTCAACTTCCGGAATGGCACTTTCTGCATGTCATTGTCAATCATCTCAGTCTGGTTATGCATTAAATGTATCTTCTTCTTCTTCTCATTCTCATGAGTGGCTCATTGATTCTGGAGCCTCTTGTCACATGGCCAAAAACCAAGCCATGTTTTCTTCTTTAAATGATTGTAACACCAAAAATATATATATTGGTGATGATAGATCTCTTAATGTTGTAGGGACTGGAACTGTTCATCTAGACAATGGTCAGTTTAATGATGTATTATGTGTTCCAACCTTATCCTGCAACCTTCTATCTGTCTATCAGATAACTCATTCAGGTGAAGGTAAAATTGTTGAATTTTCACCTCATGATGTTGTAATCAAGGATCTAAAAGATCCTAAACAGATTCTAGCTACTGGTCTTGCTGATGATTCCAAAAGGTTGTATAAGTTTCACAACTTTGGGTCATCCAATCTTCCCTCAGTATTTGTTGCTCATAATGATGAAGTGAGCAAACTTTGGCATGAGCGATTTGGTCACTTAAACTATCGCTCCCTTCAGCATCTATGTAAAGAAAATATGGTGACAGGTCTTCCTATGGTATCTTGCAGAGATGGTGTTTGTTCCGGATGTGTACTCGGAAAACATCATCGGGACAGTTTTGACAAACGTGCCTCTTGGCACGCCTCAGCCCCTTTACAGCTTGTGCACAGTGATTTATGTGGTCCTCTTCCTGTTGCTTCATTCTCTGGCTGCAAGTACTTCTTAACTTTCATTGATGATTTCTCCAGACGCACTTGGGTATACTTCTTAAAACTCAAGAGCGAAGTATTTACCACTTTTTTGGCCTTCAAAGCATTTGTTGAAAAACAATCTGGACATCAAATTCTTAAGCTAAGAACTGATAATGGTGGAGAATATGTTAAAAACACATTCATCAACTTTTGCACCGAAAATGGAATTCAAATGCAACATACTGTTCCATACACTCCACAACAAAATGGTGTAGCTGAAAGGAAAAATCGCACCTTAAAGGAAATGGCTAATTGTATGCTGCAATCTAAAGGACTCAGTCTTAGTTTTTGGGCCGAAGCAATTAATTGTGCAAATTATATAATCAATCGCACTCCTACTAAGGTTCTAGAGAATATCACTCCAGAAGAAGCTTGGAGTTCCATTAAACCAGATGTAAGTCACTTTCGTGTGTTTGGAAGTGAAGCATGGGCCCATATTCCAGATGAAAAGCATAAAGCTTTAGAACCTAAAAGTGAGAAATGTACTTTTGTTGGATATTCTGAAGATGTAAAAGGTTATAGACTTATTCCATTTAAGTCCAAAAATGTTATCATTAGAAGAGATGTAAAATTTGATGAAAATAAATCGGCCTGCGAGCCTAGTCCGGCGGATGTGCCACCTCTTCCTATCTCTTCTATCTTTGAAAACATTTCTTCTTCAGATGATGAAAGCGAGGATGATAATCCTCCCCCACCTTCTCAGGATCCTCAACTTCCAAGATGGGTCCATGCCACTCGGGATGCAGCAGGTGATCTTGCCGGTGATCCTACAGATCAGCGACGTACACGTTCTCAATTTGAAAGAGCCTCTTCTTTACTGGCTCAAGCTCCAGTAAATCATGATCCTGACACTTTTGCAGAAGCTTCAGGCCATCCACATTGGGAAGCAGCTATGAATGAAGAATATCATTCATTGATGACAAATGATACATGGGATCTTGTTCCTCTACCAAAGGGACGCAAACTTGTTAGATGCAAATGGGTTTACAGAACCAAGTATGGACCAGATGGGAAAGTTGATAAACATAAAGCTCGTCTCGTTGCTAAGGGATTTTCACAGGTTGAAGGCATTGACTACACTGAAACCTTTTCTCCTGTTGCCAAAATGAACTCCATCCGCCTTGTTCTTTCCCTTGCTGCCTCTTTAAAATGGGAAGTCCATCAGATGGATGTTAAATCTGCCTTCTTGCATGGGGACTTGCAGGAAGAAATCTATATGGAACAACCCATTGGCTTCATACAAACAGACTCCAGCCTTGTTTGTCGACTTAAGAAATCCCTTTATGGCCTCAAGCAAGCTCCTCGGGCTTGGTATGCCAAAATGGATAGCTTTCTTTTAGAATCTGGCTTTTCTAGGTGTCATTCTGACAATACTGTCTACACCAAGAAAGAGGGCAACTCTCTTATCATCCTTGTTCTTTATGTTGATGATCTTATTCTTACTGGTAGTGATCCCAACCTTATAAACCATGTGAAGTCCAGCCTTAAAAAGAAATTTGAAATGACAGACTTAGGACATTTACACTATTTTCTCGGTCTTCAAGTCTTGCAATCCCAAGAGGGTATTTTCCTTTCCCAGTCCAAGTATGCTTGTGATATTCTTCGTCATTTTCACATGGAAGACTGTAAGCCAACCCCTTCTCCCTTTCAGTCTGGTGTCAAACTTTCAGTCTCTTGTACCTCTCCTGAAGTTGATGCTACCTTATACCGTCAACTTGTCAGAAAACTCCTGTATTTAACCCATACTCGTCCTGATCTTTCCTTTGCTGTTGGCCTTGTTGCGCGTTTTATGCAAACCCCCGTGAAAGTCATTGGAAAGCAGCTAAAAGAATACTTCGTTATGTTCGAGGTACAGTTCAGTTTGGGATTCATTACAGTGCCAAAGCAGCTCCTCTGTTAGTTGGTTTCACTGATTCTGATTGGGCTGGTGACCCTGATGATCGGAAGTCTACTGCCGGTTATGTCTTCACTCTTGGTTCAGGACCTATTACATGGGCTTGTAAGAAACAGGCTGCCATTTTTCTTTCGTCAGCAGAAGCAGAGTATCGTGGTGCCGTGGAAGCTAGTAAGGAAGCCTTGTGGCTTCGTCAGATCCTATCAGAGTTTGGCTTTGAGCAGCAGCATTCAACCACACTTTGGTGTGATAATCAAAGTGCCATTCAGCTATGCAAAGATCCAGTCCAGCATCAGCGCAGCAAACACATTGAACTACACATGCACTTCATCAGAAAGCTCATTCATGACCATGTTCTTGAAGTGCAATATTGTCCAACAGATGATCAGGTTGCAGACATCTTCACAAAGGCTCTCACAGAGGCGAAGTTCACTAAACTTCGATATATGCTTGGAGTTCAGGAAGTTGTCACTAAGGGGGGATAGGCTCTAGTGTCTCCTTCCTTCTCCTATTGTGTCATATTTGTAAATCCTTCAATCCTATCCCAAGTTGTTCTTAAGGGGGGATGTTAGGATATTCCGACACATAGGATATAGTTAAGTTCAACTTGGTCTAGTATAGAGTTAGGTTAGAGTTAGGTAAAGTGTGTTTCTTTACCGTTGTACATTTTGTAACTTGCAATCCGACGGTCACGATATGTAGTGATCCGACGGTTCACTCTCACCTCGGTATTACCGACACTTGATCCGTGGCTTGACACCCGATTGGTCCATGAGTTCTATTTAAAGCGCATGGAGGGTCATTGTTCGGGTAATCCGTGCATGATAGAAGCTTATGTAAATTTTCATTCTTTGATTAATAAATTGCCTGTAGTACCCACGTTGGGACAGGCCGTGGACTGTTTCCCTCCTTGCACTCTGAGGGTTTTAACCACGTCAAAAATACTGGTGTATTGATTTGAGATCTGGTTGTGAGCGGTGTCCTTTTGGTATTCTTTCTGTGGAACTTACTCTATAAATTCCTACATTTTTGTCAAAAGATAACAATTTAAGACCATTGTTGTGGAGTCCTTTTCATTATGTGTCCAAGGCCACAGTGGTTAGAGTCAGTCAATTTGTTAAGAAGTAATTAGTGTGTATCATTTCCCTCAAGTAATAAGAGTAGAGTTTTCCTATGAGTCAACACATGATTCATCTCTATTAGGCTTATTATCTAGCAAATTCCCTTTAGATAAGGTTCCACTCGTGTGTGTAGGAACTATATTATTTAATACATAATCAAGCTCTGTCAATTCTATTAATGAGAGAGACCTAGCACTCCTCAACACTCATGGCACACCTTAACATGCTTTGGCACACACTAACATTCCTTGGCATCTCGCATGTCTTGGAACATCTTGCCATGAGTAGGACACCCAAGCACATGTTGGCATGCCCCAACATATCATAACACTCCCCTAACATGTGTTGGCATGCCCTGTAGTCCCTACCATGCCCTGGAACACCTTGGCATAATATTGCATTGACACACATTAGCATTTGGCACACATTGGAACTTGGCATGTACTAGAACCTATTATTAATGTGCCTAGCATGACCCTTTTGAAAAAGATAAAGTCTCGTCTCATTAACCCTCTTATGTGTTCATTTCCTTGAATTTTAGCTTGGTTATTCCTTTTGTTTCCTTGAAACTCCTTGACGCATATTGGCATACTCTGGCACCCTGCACATCCTAGCATGTCTTAGCACCTAACATGTCTTGGCATGTCTTGGCATGCCTTGGCACTATTTGGCACATGTTAGCACACCCCGTAACTACCTAGCACACTTTAGCACTTCTTGACATGCCATGATATTCCATGGCATGCCTTACCAGTGCTTAGCATACCTTGTCACTCCCTCATTGGCATGATAGTTAACACTCATTGACACTCCCTCACACACCCTCATATTCATTCACTTCCATGCATTTTGACCTAGTTCTCCCTTGTGTTTTCCTAGTACTCCCTAACACTCCTCAGCATGCTTTTTCACTCTCTAGCACACCTTAGCACTCTTTGACATGTTCTGCCACTTCATAGCATGCATCACACTCCGTGACACACATTGGCACTTGGCACATGTTGGCACTTGTCAAGTCTTAGCATGTGTTGGCATGCGTTGAGATTACTTGGTATGCTTTGGCATGGTTTAATATTAAAGTGATTTGAGATCAATTATTGGAAAGTAGATGAGAAGAAATGGAGGAATATTTGGCACTTAGAATGCACTGACACTTGGCACTTGGCACCTATTGCCACCTAGTGTTGGTGTGCCTAGCATGCCCCTCATGGAAAAGGTAAATTGATGACTTATTAACCCTAATATGTGTTCATTTCCTTATAGTTTAACTTGTTTCTCCCTTTTGTTTCCTTGATAGTCCCTGGCATGCATTGTCACACCCTTGCACATCTTGGCATGCCTAGCACTTGGCACATCTTAGCATGTTTGACATGCCTTCGCACTATCTAGCACATGTTAGCATGCCTTAGCATTCCCTAACATACCTTAGCAGTCATGCCCTCACAACTGCTCACAACTAGCATTACATTTTTCGACAACTTTGGAACCTTACATTCCCTAGAACACCTTGGAACTCCCTAGTTTCCATGCCCTCATAAAAAGCCTTACTTTTTTTGTGACTTGGGAACCCAACCAATTCATTAGAAAAACAATATTGTTCCCAACCCAAAGTCTCCCTTTCTCTGAAATTGCTTTGTCCATGCCTTATCACAACCATAGGGTTGCCTCCTCTAAGTCCTATTCTAAACTTATCCTAAAACACTTCATCCTTGGGACACCTAGACTTCACTAACACTCCTTATCACACACTCTTATTCATTCATTTCTAAGCATTTTGACTTAGTTCTCCCTTGTGTTCCCTGACACTCCCTAACACTCCTCAACATCCATTGACAATATCTACCATGTGGTAGCATGCCTTTTCAATCCTTGGCATGGCCTGACACTCCTTAGCTATCATGCCCTCACAACTACCCTTACTATACTTGCTAAGGTTTTGCAAATGGGGTAGCAAGCTAAGTGGGCTTGATTGTGGGGAAAATTCCATAATGAAGTGTGCTTGAGCCAGAGGAAATCTGGGATGGGTGACCTCCCGGGAAGTCATGGTTACTGGGTGCAAGCCCTAGAAGTGATGATTGACGCTATGTGATTCATTTCACTAGTTTCAATCCCACTTCTTCACCCCTGTCAACATCACCTGTTGTAATGAGTGCTGAGTGAAATATTCAAAAATCATGAGAAATTAGTGAGTTATGACTACCTCTCTTTTATGAAACCAGCTCAAGAAAAGATAGAAAAGATAGATCAACGCCTTAGAATTCAACCTCTTCGAGGGGGCAACCTCCTTTACATTACATGAATGAACAATTCTTAGATGATTCAAATGAAAAAACCTCCTTTCTATATATAGGAGTCTAAGGAGTCACAATATAATCCAGCCGACCTAACAATAATAATATAAAGCCACAAAAATAATAATAGAGGGATTCTATGGGGCACAGTAATAACAATATGGGGGCAATAGGAACACAACAATATTAATAAGGGGTATAACTACAATAGTAATGGGGTAATCACTAGTATTATAGGGACCCAACATGCCCCTCTCCTTCAAAAAAGTGTTGTCCTCAATGCTTGAGTAGTTTTGGATACTTCTGCATAAAATTCTCATCCTCCCATGTGGAATCTTCAGCGGATAAGTTCTTCCACTTGATAAGATACTCTGAAATTGATCGATTTCGTAGCTGTCGAGTTCTTGTTTCTGTGACTGTTTCTGGTTCCAATATAATTTTTCCTTCCTCTTCAAGTTCTGGCAATATTGTTTGAATTGGGAGCTTGTTGCCTATAACCTTCTTTAAACATGAAACATGGAAAACTGGGTGCAATCGAGAAGCTGCAGGAAGCTCCAATTTGTATGCCATAGTACCAATATTTTGCAACACCTTGTACGAACCATAATACTTTGGTGATAATTTATTATCCTTCTTAGCTTGCTTGAGGGACATTTGCTTATATGGTTGTAGCCGTAGGAATACCCAATCACCTACATCAAAACTTCTTTCACTGCGATGTTGATCTGCCTGTTGTTTCATTCTATTTTGTGCCAACACGAGGTTATCCTTTAAGAGTTGGAGGACTTGTTGTTGATGTTCGATGTGATGTTCCACTGCCTGAACCTTAGAATTTTCTCTTAAATATGATGTGATGGATGGTGGTTGATACCCATAAAGTGCCATAAATGGGGTCATTTTTGTTGTTGTATGGAAGGAAGTGTTATACCACCATTCAGCCAGAGGCAACCATTTGACCCATTGTGTCTGTTTATCAGATACAAAGCAACGAAGATATCCTTCCAAACATTTGTTTACTATCTCAGTTTGCCCATCAGATTGAGGATGATAAGATGAGCTATGAGCTAACTGAGTACCAAGACAAGAAAATAATTATGTCCAAAAATTTCCAGTGAAAATGGGATCTCTGTCACTTACAATAATCTTTGGGTTTCCATGTAGCTTTTGAATTGTTTCCATAAATGCAGTAGAAACTGTACTGGCTTTAAATGGATGTGATAATGCACAAAAGTGTGCATACTTGGTAAGTCTGTCAACTACCACCATGATGACACTCTTTCCCTCAGACTTGGGTAAACCTGTGATAAAATCCATTGAAACCTCCTCCCAACGTTGGCTTGGAATGGATAAAGGTTGTAATAGACCCGGTGTCTTAATTGTTTCAACTTTATTTTGTTGGCAAACCAAACATTTCGCCACAAACTTTTGAATATCTGATTTAAGGCCATCCCAAAAAAATTCCTTCTTAACCCTGTGGTAAGTTTTTAAAAATCCTGAGTGCCCTCCTAAGGGAGAAGTGTGCAATTCCATAAGAATCTTTTGTTTTAGCTGGGAATTCTTACAGAGGTATAAGCGATCTTTGTACCATAACGAATCATTTTTCCAGCTAAATGTATCAGACGTACTGGAATCTTGTTGTAGCTTTCGAATAAGTGCCCACACTTCTTCGTCATTCTTCCATTCCTCCCTTGCTTCGTTTATCCAATCTGGTTGGATAATAGAAATGGCGCACAACAATGCTTCCACATCCTCATCCTTTCTTGAGAGTGCATCTGCCACCACATTTTGCTTCCCTTTTTTGTAGATGATTTCAAAGTCATAACCCAACATCTTTGTGACCCACTTTTGTTGCTCTTCAGAGGATAATCTTTGTTCTAAAAAGTATTTAAGGCTATCATGATCCGTTTTTACCTTGAAGTGTTTCCCATTAGGTAGGGTCGCCATTTCTTAAGTGCATGGAGTATTGCCAACATTTCCTTCTCATAAATAGCTTTTCTTAAAAACTTTCCCTTGATTGGACGACTTTCAAAAGCAATGGGTCTTTCATCTTGCATTAGAACAACACCAATTCCATTTCCTGAAGCATCACATTCCACAATAAAGGTTTTTGTGAAGTCCGGTGTAGCTAAGACTGGTGCTTGGCACATTGCCTCTTTAAGATGTTCAAAGGCCTTTGTTGCTTCCGGAGTCCATGAAAATGCATCTTTCTTCAATAATGTTGTTAGAGGTGCTGCTATTCTCCCATAATTCTTAACAAACTTGCGATAATACCCTGTCAACCCGAGAAATCCTCGCAGATGCTTTATGGATGTGGGGATTTTCCATTCCTTAATGGCTTTAATTTTGCTAGGGTCTACCTTAACTCCTTCATGAGATACAATATGACCCAGATATTCCACCTCCTGGACTCCAAAGAAACATTTGGATCTTTTTGCATATAATTGTTTCTCCTCCAATAGTTGTAGCACCCTGTCAACATGTTCAACATGATCCTTCCAAGACTTGCTGTAGATTAGTATATCATCAAAAAATACTAACACAAATTTTCTAAGGAATGGTTTGAAAATTGAATTCATCAAACCTTGAAATGTTGAAGGTGCATTGGTAAGGCCAAAAGGCATGACCAAAAATTCATAATGACCCTCATGAGTTCTAAATGCTGTTTTCGGAATGTCTTCAATCTTCATTCTGATTTGATGATATCCTGAACGAAGATCCAACTTGGTGAAGTAAATTGATCCATGCAATTCATCCAGTAATTCATCAATGACAGGAATGGGGAACTTATCTTTAATAGTGAGCTTGTTGAGCTCCCTATAATTTGGACACATGCGCCATGATCCATCCTTCTTGTGCACCAATACTACTGGAGCAGAGAAAGAACTTTGACTCGGTTGAATTATACCAGCCTCTAGCATTTCTGCAACCATACGTTCAATTTCACTCTTTTGGACATAGGGATATCTGTACGGCCTGATGTTTGGAGGAACACTTCCTGGAATCAGATGAATAGCATGATCATGATCACGCATAGGTGGGAGACCTTTGGGAGTCTCAAATACCTTGGAATGATTGTCCAGGACTTTTTGGAGATCTGGAGAAATAGATGATTCCGATGTGGAAACATCTAGCGAACATAATTGTGCAATTACACCTCTTTGCTCCTTTTTTAGAAGCTTTGTCATACCATTAGAGCTGATTATCTTTCCTGGTTTCCCTGCAATACCCCTTAATTCAACTTCCTTTCCTTCCGTAGAAAATTTGATGAAAAGTTCTTGAAAATTAAAAGCTATTGTACCCAAGGATTGTAGCCATTGGACTCCTAGTACAACATCAACACCTCCCATTGGAATGGAAAGCATTGGGCTAGTCAATACATATTCTCCCATGGATAGCTTGATATTATGGCACTTTCCAGAGCAATTTATTGTTCCTCCATTTGCAATCATCACTTGACACTCTGGTGCTGGATATAGGAAGCAATTCAATTCTTTTGCTACCTTACAATGAATAAAATTGTGGGTGCTTCCTGAATCAATCAACACTATTACCTTTTTCTTCTTGATTTGTCCTTCTATCTTGATGGTTTGAGGAGTGGTAATTCCTGCCAATGCATTACAAGATATGGTCGGATTTATTTGTTCTTCATCTAGGCTTTGTTCCTGGAGTATATCCTCTTCTTTTGACCTTTCTTGCTCCTTTTCTTCTTCCTCTTCACAATCTATGTAGAATAATTTCTTCTCAGCACACTTATGACCTTTAGTGTATTTGCTATCACAATTGTAACAAAGCCCTTTTGCTCTTTTTTCTTCCAATTGTTGTGGTGTCAACCTTATAGGTTGTGGAAGACTAGGGGCAACAACACTTCCATCTTTATAGTTGTGAGTGGTATGCTTCCTCGTTGCCATAATTTTGCTTTCCATTTTTCTTGCTAACCTGAATGCCTTCTCTAATGAATCAGGTTCCCAAAGGCAAACATCATGTTGGATATTATCCTTTAAAGACCCTATGAACACATCAATCCTATGCTCCTCTGGAATATCTTTTACCCTTATGTTCAATTTTTGGAACTCCTCAATGTGCTCCATTATTGAACCCTTTTGTTTGAGACTTATCAATTGGCTAAAAAAAGTGTTGCTTTTTGTATCCTCATAATGTGCTATCAATTCTTCCGTAAAAATTGCCCAAGTGATAAATTGTTTACGAGAGCAAAGCCATTGATACCATACAAACTGATTTGGTTCCAAATATAAAGTTTCCATACGTACCTTTTGTGTGTTTTGCACATTATTGAGATCGAAGAATTGCTCCATCTGTAATATCCATGTGGTGGGATCCTTGCCATCAAACTTCCTCATATTGATTTTTTGAATATGGTGAGTCTTCGATCCAACATTAGAGTCTATGGAATCATGATTAACATTTCTTTTGTTCTCATCATGAGTTTCCTTTAGTACCCTTTCACCCTTAGTGACCATTTTTTGTAGCAACTTATTCATACTTATCTTCAATTCTTCCATCTTATCACCCATGCCATCAATTTTAGCTTCTACGCCTTTCTTTAAACAATCCATCTTAGCTTCTACACCTTTCTTTAAACCATCCATCTTAGCTTCTACATCTTTCCTTAAACCATCCATCTTAGATTCTGTTGCTTTTTGTGCAAGTGACACTTGTTGCACTTGTTCTTGTAATTTTGATATATCATATAGCATTTCTTCTTCTTCTTCATGAGTCATGCTAGAGATTTCAGGTTCCCTACTAGGTGTTTGCATTTTCTTTCCTCGGAGCATCAGTTACCGATAATAATGCTCTATTATGCCCTTTGAATTCCTTCAAAATAAATTTTCGAACCAAGCTTAAGCATAAATTTAAGAAAATCTACACACCTTTTTTCACTTTGTAGGAGCTCGATATTGCCTCTGATGTATCTCTATACTTTCTGATCATCTAGTTCTGAATTTTTGATCTGCAGTAGCCCTTTGTGTCCTCTTTCCAAATCCACAAGTTTGACCCAAATTGGATTCTCCAAGGAAGAGTTATGCGAAATCTCCCACAGTGACTTGATTATACACTGGAGCGAACTTGTACGAAGTGCCACGAGTCACTGTTTCGACCTTTGGATCTGAAAATGCATACAAGAAACTAAAGTCCATTCTCTTTTTGTACCTTCTTACGAAATTTCAATCAGATCCACAGAGAGAAAGTTATGACGATTTTCCCCAGGTCACCTGTTTGGAATGTAATTCAGGAGTCTGCAAAAAGACCAACTTCCTCAGATCATATCTCCGCAAATATAGTGCGAAAATCTCTGAAATTCGGATCCAAGGTTCAGCACGATTTCTTCTCAAATGGGTTTTTTTGTAACTTCTGAAACATCGCAGAAACAAAGTTATAGCGAAAATTCCACGATGACCTGTTTGGAGCAGCGAAACCCTAGAATCCGAAGCTCTGATACCAAATGTTATAAAACCAGCTCAAGAAAAGATAGAAAAGATAGATAAACGCATTAGAATTCAACCTCTTCGAGGGGGAGACCTCCTTTACATTACATAAATGAACAATTCTTGGATGATTCAAATGACAAAACCTCCTTTCTATATATAGGAGTCTAAGGAGTCACAATATAATCCAGCCAACCTAACAATAATAATATAAAGCCACAAAAATAACAATAGAGGGATTCTATGGGGCACAGTAATAACAATATGGGGGCAATAGGGGCACAACAATATTAATAAGGGGTATAACTACAATAGTAATGGGGTAATCACTAGTATTATATGGAGATGGTCGTATGTGAATGACTTACTTAACGCAGTTGAATCCCGAAATGATATCTAATACTCTTAATTTTTTTGAGACTTGGCAACCCAACCAAGTCCTGCCTCAACTACAAAAAATTAACCAAGTTATAGTTACTACAACTAGATTATGACTTGTTCACCTAAGAACTACCTATAACACATCTTAGGCTACTCATGTCCAATCTCAACTCATCCCACATAACAAGTTACCAAGTCAAGGCTCACATCCAACCATGGCCATAAAACAAATAAGAAACACAATTTACATCTTGACATGCCATAACACCTGGCATGTCTAACAATCCCTTAGCACTATGTGGTGTGTGTTGGCATCCCCTTCATTTATTAGCATGCTTTTCACTCCCTAGCACACCCTAGCACTCCTCGACATGCCTTGACACTCTAGCATGCCTCGAAATTGCCTAGCATATAACCTTGTCACTCCCTCCTTAGAACACTTGGAACTCACTGACACTCCCTATCACACACTCTTATCTATTCATTTCCATGCATTTTGAACTAGTTCTCCCTTGTGTTTATGTGGCACTCCCTAACACTTCCTGGCACGCATTGGCACACCCTGGCACCTGGCACATATTGGCATGTTTCCCTGGCACTCTAACATTCCTTGGCACTACTTAACATATCTTGTCACTCCCTCCTTACCACACCTATAACTCACTAACACTCCTTGTCACACACTCTTATTCATTCATTTCCATGTATTTGAAACTAGTGATCCCTTTTGTTTCCTTGGCACTCCATAACACTCCCTGACATGCATTGGCACACCCTAGCACCTGTCACACCTAGGCATGTTTCCCTGGCCTCTAGCATGCGTTAGCACTGCCTACCATACCTTGTTACTCCCTCATCACACCTGTAACTCACTGACACTTCCTATCACAAACTCTTATTTGTTCATTTGCATGCATTAATTTGACCTAGTGCTCCCTTGTGTTTCCTTGGCACTCCCTAACACTTCCTAGCACGTGTTGACATACCCTAGCACCTAGCACATCTTGGCCGCATGTCACCCTAGAAATCTAGCATGACTTAGCGCAACCTAGCATACCATGTCACTCTCTCCTTAGCACATTTGGAACTCGCTGACACTCCCTATCACACACTCTTATTCATTCATTTCCATGCATTTTGACCTAGTACTACTCCCTTATGTTTCCTTGGCACCCCCTAACACTCCTTAGCATGCATTGGCACACCTTGGCACTTGGCACATGATCTCAGTATGGTTCCCTAACACTCTAGCATGCTTGGCACTGCATAGCATACCTTGTCACTCCCTCCTTAGCACAACTAGAACTTGTTGACACTTCATTTCCATGCATTTGAAACTAGTGTTCCCTTGTGTTTCCTTGGCACTTGGCCCTAACACTCCCTAGTATGCATTTGCGCCACACCTTGGCACCTAGCACATCTTGGCATGCCTTAGCAGTTGGCTTGTCTTAGCATGCTTAACATGCCTTGGAACTGTCTAGCATGTGTTAGTACTTCCTGGCATTCCCTGGTGCACCTTGGCACTCCCTAATTGTCATGCCCTCATAGATAGCTTTACTATTTTTGCGACTTGGGAACCCAACCAATTCATTGGCAAAACAATGTTGTGCCCAACCCAAAGTCTCCCTTTTTCTGAAACTGCTTTGACCAACCCCTTATAATTGTAACCATAGGCTTGCCTCCTAAAATTCCTATTCTAACCTTCTCCTAACACACTTTGTCCTTAAGACACCTAGAATTCATTGACACTCTTTGGCACACACTCTTATTTGTTCATTTTCATGTATTTTGACCTAGTTCTCCCTTGTGATGCCCTAACACTCCCTAACATTCCTCAACATGCATTGGAAATGTCTGACATGAGTTAGCATGCCTTTTCATTCCTTGGCACGCCCTAACACTCCTTAGCTATAATGCCCTCACAACTACCCTTACTTTTTTTGGGACTTGGGAACCCAACCAAGTCTTGCCTCGACTACAACAACTTGACCAAGTTACAATTACTACAACTAGACTATGCCTTGTTCACCTAAGAACTAACTATAACTCATCTTAGGCTACTCATGTATAATTTCAACTTATCCAGCTTAACGAGTTACAAGTTATCATGTCAAGGCTCATGTCCAACCATGGCCATAAAACAACTAAACAACATAGTTTACATCTTGACATGCCATAACACCTAGCACATCTAACAATCCCTTGGCACTATGTGGCATGTGTTAGCACCCACTACATTCCTTGACATGCTTTGGCACTCCCTAGCACTCCCTGACATGCCCTGGAAATCTAGCATGCCTTGGAAGTGCCTAGCATATAACCTTGTCACTCCCTCCTTAACACACTTGAAACTCACTGACACTCCCTATCACACTCTTATTCATTCATTTCCATGCATTTTGATCTAGTTCTCCCTTGTGTTTCCATGACACTCCCTAACACTCCCTAGCACCTGGCACATCTTGGCATGTCGCCCTGGCACTCTAGCATTCCTTGGCACTACCTAGCATACCTTGTCACTCCCTCCTTAACACACCTAGAACCCACTGACACTTCCTGTCACATTATATTATTCATTCATTTCCATGCATTTGAAACTAGCTCCCCCTTGTGTTTCCATGGCACTCCCTAACACTCCCTGGCATGCATTGACGCACCTTAGCACTTGGCACATCTTGCCATATCGTTGCCCTGGCCTCTAGCATGCCTTAGCACTGCAAAGAATATCTTGTCACTCCCTCAACACACCTGGAATTCACTAACACTTCCTCTCCCAAAATCTTATTCATTAATTTCCATGCATTATTTTGACCTAGTGGTCCATTGTGTTTCCATGGCACTTTGTAACACTTCCTAGCACGTGTTGGCACACCCTAGCACCTGACACATCTTGGTCAGATGCTGCACTAGCACTCTAGCATGCCTTAGCACTGCCTAGCATACCATGTCACTCCCTCCTTAACACACATGGAACTCATTGCACTCCCTGTTACACACTCTTATTCATTCATTTCCATGTGTTTTGACCTAGTGCTCCCTTGTGTTTCCCTATCACTCACTAATACTCCTTAGCACGCATTGGCACAACTTTGAACTTGGTACATCTTGGCATGCTTCCCTAGCATTGTAGCATGCCTTGGCACTGCCTAGAATACCTTGTCACTCCCTCCTTAGCACACTTGGAACTCACTAACACTCCCTATCACACACTCTTATTCATTCATTTCCATGCAATTTAAACTAGTGCTCCCTTATGTTTCCTGGCACTCCCTTGTAACACCCTCCTCCCACATCTACCTCAGCAACTGACCAACCGAGTTAAACATGTGATGAGAGGCCACTATTATATGATTCAACCTCCTAAGTGATGTTAAGGAAGTGGGACCGACGGAAACACACCATGAAGACATTGACCATTAGCTACAAGACCCTCAGGAACCAATCCAATACTTTAGACAACTTGCCTTGGGGTCCCACTAAACTAATTTTGGACAACTTACGGCTCAGTCGCTCCCATGATATAGGCATGAGGGTGACCAGAAACCCAAAGTCGCTCTCAAAGGATTTCCTGCTAGTGACCAGAGACCAAAATTGTCAGTGCTATGCCAACAACTCCAGGATTTGAGCCACTTTTTTAGGCCCAGAACCCAGGTCATTGCCCAAAATTGAACCATCTCTGCAAATCAGTAAAATAACATGGAAATGATAGTGCTAAAGCAAATACTTGTTCAAGACCTTGACTGGACCCCTACTAGCCATGACAAGCATTTTGTCAAACATATTGCAAATGTGTAATCTACAAGTGTAATTCATAGTTCTGAGCATAGGGGTCTCATACTTAGCTGAGAATTGCTAAGAACCATTGATTCCTCAACACATCAATTTCCATTCCATCCATTAGGTCATAGATACATTGATCATTCAATTATAAGTAAAAACATGATGAGAGGCACACATGTTTGTTGTCATAAAACACATACATAACCAACATAATAGCAACAGAAAATACTCATGAAAGTACAATCATATAGACCACATATAATCCATCAAAATGCTCATAGAAATACAAGGGGAAATAACATTTCATTAATGATGCAAAATCCAAACCTGGGATGGGACTTCAACATTCCACCAGGCCATAGAATGGCTGAGCCAAATCTCTATTCAGCCATTCACCCTCATGCCATATTCCAAGCATGAATGTGGGATCTCATAGAACACATCAATCAAAAACCATCCAGGGCTTTCAGAGGCCATCCACCTCAACCCATCAAACAATGATTCCACCTCACAGTCAGACATCACAAAACCATCATCAGATCGATCTCTATCCCATCCATCCAGGGCTCCAGAGAGTTTGTCCAACCAAGGCTCCAGGACTAGTAACTCAACCCACCAAGGGCTCCAGAGCATTTTTCCAACCAAGGCTACGGGACTAGTAACTCAACCCAAGCTGAGAAGGGGGCTTAGGACTTAATTTCATAGGGTTTAGGGGACCTAGAGGGAAGGTAGTGAGAGAAATTGATAGGGGAACCCCCAATAGTGGTGATAAGGGGATTATGAGTCCAATTATCACAAACCATAAGCCCTTAACCCATAACCACTAAATTCCCTATCCCCTTAACCCCCAATCCATAATCCCTTAACCCATACACTCACAAATCATAACCCATAAACCCCTTGACTCATTAAATCTTAAGACACTAACCCCTAACATATAATCCATGAACCTCCTAAGCCACAACTCCTTATCCTCTTAACCTGTGACCCTTAACCCCTAACCCTTCACTGCCTAAACACCTTAACTTCTAACCCTTAACCACTAACACCTAAATCCCCTAAATCTTAAGTACTTAACCACTAAACTCAATTGTATCAATGCAGAATAATATACATAAGGGAAAATAAAATGATATTATCCACGTCAATGCTTGAAATAACCTTCAATTAGCCATGAGTGGTGAGCCAGGGGGTGAATGTGGGGCACTATTAAAGTTACATCATGTTTAAATTCATTTTACACTGTGAGGTTATTCTCCAATAGGGTTGAAGTATCATCACAAGGAAGCATGACACATGTTTGTGGGGGAGCGATTAAAGTTGTAATGCAATTTAAGTGATTTACACCTCCAATGTAAATGACATCACTGTATGTTTTTATCAGATTGTTAGAGAGGTTAGTTATAGACAATGCATTCAATGTACTTAGACTTCATCTTTTTAGAGCCTTGACTCTGACATCGATTTGTACCAGGAACATTCATGCAAATGAAAGGGGGCCTTTTTGTTTAACCACATATGCACAAGAGCACCGGATGCTGCCCTTAAGATCCCCCTTGGTGCGTTCAAAGTTGGTTTACATTCGCGTCGAGTTGAAACTAATCACAATGACCTTCCTCTTCTTAATAACATCTGTTAGCTTTTCCATATACACGAGATAGAATTAAATTAGGATCACCTCATCTGTAGATGCCCCCATTTATTATGAGATTCAAGGGATGTTCTATTGTCTTTATCAACATTTGGATGGGTCGTTATCTACATTCTTTAAATACATGTCTAGAACTTTTTATGAGGGAGGTCCTTTGATTTAGATCTTTATATAAGGCCTTATGTGGCCTTCCCCTGTAAAACTCTTCCAAGGGGATCACCTCCTTCCATGTTGCCTTGCCTACTTAGGACCAAATTGACAAACCAAGATTCAAACTTCTTCAACTACCAAATTAGTGAGGCATCTTACCTCTTCTTGACCTTGACCTCTATGAGACATATTTCTTTAGAGATACTTTGAGGATTTCCCACCATAGATCACAAGTTGGATGTCATGGGATATGTTACCCCATTTTCTATTTGGGCTTTTAGAGGATATTTTAAAATTTTGATTGTGTTAAAATTGAAAAATAGGGCCAAATTCCACCCTGGGATAGCTCATTTGATGGAGATGATGATTGCATTAAATTCCTCTTTTTGAGAGGACCAAAATTGATATAAATATCATCTCATTTAGACAAGCGGAAGTGTGATTTTGAATTTATCCCCACACATGTACAAATTGTTCAAGTCGGCTACACCAACATGTAGGCTCAAGAAGCCCAATGGATGTGTCTCTTCACCCATAGTGAATTGTATAAATACAAGTGACCTCACACCTCATTTGGCATCATCATCACTCATAGATTCTTCTCTCATTGGTTCGTACAACTATTGGGCAACTTGTCTCTCTCACACATGTGGCAAGAAGGACGCGTTTTCTGGGCTGAATTGCAGGACCAAAATTTCAGGCAACAGACCAAGTTTGACCAACGTTGACGAAGGAGTTATTGACCAACATTGACTGCAATTTTTGGAGGATATTTTCTGTCTCTTTAGGCCGCATTTCTGTGCACAAAAATCGAGGGAATATGGTTAGTTTGACCAACGTTGACTTCATGGTTGACTGCAGTTTGACCACAAAAAATTATAACAAATTTTCTCTCTCCTTTCACCGAGTTTGACTGAGCTGTTTTAGGCTGACTTTAACCTCCTGATCAAGTCGAGTTTGACTAGGGAAGATCGAGTTTTTTTTAGGATGATTTATTGCTGATTTGACCAACATTGACTTTCTGGTTAGGGATGAAGTTTGACTGCATAAATTGATAGGATTGTTTTGACTTTGAATTGGGCAAGTCAATTTGACTTTTGTACTCTCTCTCTCTCTACTGTACTTTTGATATAATAATAAGAAGAATTGATCAAAGGGTTTTCCCAACATTGGGGTTTTTCCTTGGCATCCGCCAAATCTGGTGTCCTCTTGTCTTGGCTTGTCTTTTGAATATTGTTTTATGTTCTATCTACTTTTATTGTCAATGTGATTAATGGTTAATGTGATCGCTACTATAAATCTAAATTGAAATTGCTATTGGGTTGCTTAAGGAACATTGAAGTAATTGTGCTAAGCATAGAACATACCATTATTAACTAAAATTAACAGATTGTCATCTCAACCCCTACGATTCCTGTCACATTGATCATTTTCCATCTAAGGTTTATGAATCTATATGTAATTCATGGATGTATCATTGGTTTGATCACACCTTGCCTTAGCCATCTAGGACACTAGGTGTAGAAAGAGGTTCCTTTAGCTACCACATTTAACTAGATATGTATGATCCATGTGTATATGATATTATGTCCAATGTGTACTATTTTTATTGTGTTCACTTAAACACTTTGTTCTAACTCTTTATGCTTTGGTTATAAGTTTTAATCCGAGTTGTTCCATGGTGTTTCATAATTTTGCTCAGAGAAGTGTGTCATCTTGATGGTTTGGGTATAATCTTGGTGATTTGAGTAGGTGCTATACATTAATTTTATTGTACCCCTTATTTCCTTTAGTCAAAATTTATCCCATGTCTCTCTTAACAACACATGTGAAGGCCTTCTAAGCTATGGCTAACTTCTAATAGGATATTTTTAAGCTCTAAGTGAACTTCCTTAAAAATAATAGGCTACCTATAACTATTTAAGTTTATTGATAACATTATTTACAGATTTAAACATATTTTTCACTCCTTAAAGATTGATAAATATTTTCCTCATGTGTAAAGCTCATGTCCATTTTCCCTCCTTAAAGATTGATAAATATTTCCCTCATGTGTAAAGCTCATGTCCATTTTCCCTCCTTATATGAACATACTTACTTATATTAAAAAAAACTCATATAGTTTTTATTGATGCCCTGATTAAACTAACATTATTACTTATCTTCAACCTCATTAGATACAACTTCTATGTTAGATGATATCCTTTTGCTCAGAATAAAACTTAATGAAAACCTAAGCGACCATAGCAATTTCTTTATAAGATTTTACTACCTATTCAAATCTAATTTGGCGGCCATTCTAAAATCTAAATGGACCTATTAAAATTTATTTTCCCGTTGCACTTTCTGATAGAGGATCTCAAAGATCAGACTCATTCAGAGAAGAGTCGAATATCATCAAGGGAGATGAAAGGTAGTAATATAGCTTTCTCGTAAACTTTTACTCTGGCTTCTCTTTACATGGTCCCTAAACGGACCTTTCGTTTGAGAATAACGGTCCCAAAACTGACAGATTTTTGGGCATCTGGTCATTTGGTTAAATTGCAAAAACTTGGCCTGTCTTTGTCTTTCATTGATGGTATATATTTTGTATTTCTTCAATGATTACTGAAGTCTCTACCTTGATTCTAGGTCCTCTATTTTCTGCTCATGTTCTCCACTAAGTTTCTGCTTGCAAATATCTGGTTCAATATTCATTCTCCACTAGAGCCTCCTTATCCTATCTTTGACAAACATTAGCTACATGTTCTTTATAATTTCATAGTGTCCTATGATTTGATACCATAAATGATAATAGGCCCCTCTAGTGGCCTTCTCTAGCTTTTCCCAAGATCCTTCCTTCTTTCTCTCAGGGGTGGCCTTTTTTATTTTTTTTTCACACCCTTTTATCTACCGCTTACACCAAGGTCTCACCCTTGCACTCAAAATTATTTTATGACTACGATACTCAAATCCCAATGCCCACAAAACAATGCACAATGTCTTGCAGAGTATTCTTCCCAATAAAAAGAATCCTTACCGAAGTCATGTCGAAACCAAACTCCACACACCTAATTCAAATTCTTGGCGAAAAGTATTTTTTATTACAACACCATTATTGAATTTCTTAAAAGAGTACGTGGTGGACCCCACCAGAGCAGGTTGGGGGTCACCCCAGTTTTCACTTGTGATTCTCTTCCCACTAGCCCGACCTCACCAAAGGCTGACTATACTAACCTATGGTTGAGCTCAACTTGGGTCAGTTAAGGTCTTCCTTTTATGATGATTTTTTTTCTCAGCGCACTAACTTGCCTCTAAGGCCGACTGGAGGTCGGGCCTAGGTAGACTCCCTCAAGGTCGGGGTCGGTACGATGCTTAATCCGGGGTTGGATGGTTGATTCTCCTCTGGCTCTCCTTCTTTGACGATTAGACCCGACCATGATTATGCTGCACATCAACTTCATTAGCCATGGCTTAATTCTCCTTGCAATTTACGTCTTCCTCCATGTGCTTCCTTGCAAACAACTCTATCGAGCCTCCTTTGCCAAGATGCCTCTTTAAGCTCGCTGGCATTTAATGAGTCTCTAACTTGTAATTTTTCCCATTTATTAATACTATGAACTTGACCAAATCTCTTAGCTTCCCCAATACTCGCGCACACCAGATATCAGTGGGCTTGACATTGCTTTGGTTTTCTACACAGACTTGTGAGGGGATTACGATGCACTGACTACTCGTATATTAACTGATTTTCTCACAAAATTGCTTTCAACGCAAACATTAGAATGCCACACAATTTTTCCCAAGTTACTCACTGGTGATGCGCAGAGAATTCATGATATCAACACTCTATTTAACTGATTCCCCTTATGAGAGATTCAAAACTAAGAAAATAAAAACCAGCACCCAAACCCAACTATATGCGCAGAAGAGGGGAACATTCTATTTTCAAATGAAAGTAATTTTAAAGAGAAACATTACAAAACTCTTGCACTCCTAATTTCAACTCATGAACAAAAATAAGATCGATTCCCTTCCTAACCAGAACAAAGATTTTCACCCGAGAATTTATAAAGACTCTCAACTTAAGTATTCTCGACTCATGCCCCTCAACTAAATGTTAAAACTAATTACAGAGGAATGTATAGTTCTCTCATACTCCATCTAAAACGACTCCCTACCCAAGCTCCTTTTTCTTCTTGAGAGATCTTCACTAATTACCTTTAGGAAAATATATCAACAAATTTCTTGGACAAATGGGACAACTGTCCTCACTCTAAAACTATCTAAAAAACCATCAGAGATTGTTTACAAATGAAAAATACCTATTGGCCACAATTAACACCTCATCAAATGAATTACCAAACTATCAGTCCCAAGATTCTTCTAGAATTTTGGACACTTGGATCTTGTCTAAAATTCAATTAATTTCTAACATAAATGTACAATTGGAAAATTAAGTACCCCTTGGTTTGGAACAAATTTCGTTGACCAGGGATGATGCTCCTACATCATATTTCCCAGGTGGAAAAGAATATGACCTCCTGGATCCCAAGCTTTATGTTGCTGTTGATTGCTTACTCGGTTGTCTTGCTGCATTTCTTTTCCTTTCTGCCATGTGCCAAGTTCTCAAACTTTATGTTGTAGTTGAACATCCACGATTTGATATTACCTCATTGATTCTCCGACTGTCACTTCTGACGGTCTAGGCTTCCACACTTCATTTTGCAGTCTTCCACTAATTTTTTTTATGTATACTTGAGAAGTTTGCTGAATCATGTTGTTTATTAGCTCCTTCTCCCTATAATACCTCATGTCAATTTCCCTTTCCATCAACCTCCTTATTTCTTCATTTTCAATGTCTAGCTCATCCTTTAGTTGGAACTTGCTGCTCCATGCATACTTCCCCCCCTGGCTGTGTTATGAGGGATTGGCTCTCATCTTCTCCACATTCTTTACAAAAAATACCTTTCTTATCAAAACCTAACTGATCACCATGTTTTATGTTCTTAGCCCTTTGATTATCCTCCAAAACAACTCCACAGTTACCATCCCTCTGCTAGCAATGAAATGGAATTTCATTTTTATGGGATAGACTTGTCCCCTCTCTTCTTATCTTCTCTTTTTCATCCTACAACAAGAAAATTCTATCTATTTTAGTGCAGCTTCATTTTCCTTTTCTCCAGTGCTTGTATGCATATAATCTATTTGAAAACAAGATTTCTCCTTCATTTCCTTAGATTCAATGAGAACTCCTTCCATGCTAGGTGTCATCGAGATTTCCTCCTCTTGGGCTATGTTCTCAGGGCCTAGTAATAACTTTTCCAACAATTTTATCTCTTCTTAAAATTTAGGAGCATTTCATCTGAATGCTTCTCTTATCCTTCATCCTCATGACCCAATTCTAATATGTTCTCCTCATTAATAGGTCCTTGCAATTGTGCTCTTGTAACAATATTTTCCCATTGCATATTTTGATTGTCCTTATGAAACAATGATGTTTCATCTCCCTCCAAAATAGAAATTTGTTTATGTTCTTTATTTATGTTCTTAAAAATCATACATCCATCATCGTCATTCTATTTATGGCCACCTACGTAAGCTAGCTCCATTCTATTTGTAGATACATTTCCTGAATCTTTATGGCATGACTCACTTCTATGGATTTTTGAAGGTGGATTTATTTTTCCATACTCATGCTTCTGAAAAGTCTTGTTTGTACCCTTGAAATTACTCAGCAAAAAAATATTTTCCGAGCTATCTTCTCCATCCCTGGGGCTGTCTAACCAGTCCTCTAAAAATTTTAAATGTTGCCATTTCTCTTCATTGCAAGGGCATTCCCATTTTGGTTTTCTGTCTTCACTTCACCTTAAGGCTTATTTCTTATTCTTATTCTCCCTTTGACACTTATGATACCACAGTGCTTCGTGCCTCTCCTCTGTACCATTTGTCTGGTTCTTTTCTCCTTCCCCTATTCTAAAGAAAAATTCAAAGGGTTTCCCATTCTCTATAAAATATAATGTTGCTCTATATGTTATTCCTTTAGTATTCTAGTCACATCTCTCAGCTACTCCTTTGTTATTTCCTCTTGCAGTCTCTTCATCTTGCATGACAACTTGTGATGGTTTGCCCTCTTTCTGTTCCGCACATAAAGAAAGTTGATTAGTCATGAAAGGGTGAGGTTATTGGACCTCTATTGATGCCTTCAACACCTTTTGTAAATTCAGATTTGTCCCAAAATTCATGATACCTTTAGCTGGTCCCATCCTTCCTCCTTCATCATTCTCACTAGCAAAACTTGTATCCGCACACAAATTTTTAGTTTAAAAAATGCAAGGCTTTCTAGCCTCTTCTTATATAGAAAACTTCTCCTGCTTCCTTGGAATTTTGACATGGTCTTTGAGACTCTCCCTCAGCATCATTTGTTCATCATCTTAACCAAGTAATGGTCCATGTTATGGTCTACATAAGTAGAAATATTCTATCACCTTTTTCTTCCTTGGATCTTCCACAAGTCCCTTCTCCTTACCTTCAAGGAGTGACTCTTCCTCGGGTTCAAAATAGCGAATTGCACCTTCCTTAGGCTCCACTGCTCTAAGCTCTACTTCCTCTTTCCAGTCTTTTATCAGAGGCCTTATCCTTCTTTTCTCGAGCTCTCTACCTTTTGGGGTTTCTTAAAATCCTTTTGTCTGACACGTAATTTGAACCATCTCCTCATTAGTCTCTCCCTCTCATGTAGCCACTGAATTAGTGCATTAAGTTGGGAATTTAATTCATTCATCTCCTTTTCAAACTTTTCGTCACTCAACCTCTTCATCCCGTTTCTCTTGGAATTCTTCTCTCACTTACTATGGCTTTTACTCGAACCTTCATTATGACCAGCAATGGTTACCTTATTCTTTTTTGCATGAGCTCCTCCATGCTCATCGTGAACTGCAAATTAGCCCTGTAACAAGCCTCTCCTTACATGTTACCTGAAAAATTCATCTCCACTTGGTTATTGGTGTTTCTCTGGTTCCCTCCTCTTGGAACCTCTTGAGCACTCCTTGCTCCTCCTTGACTATTGCAGCTTCTGCTCACCTCCTAAGAACTTCACTTGTTCTCTCCTCTTGATGACCTCCTTCCCTTTTCCCTCTTCTCCAACCTTAGCCAGAATCCTCTGTTCCTTATGCAGCCTCCCTGTTGCAAGATTATCTACCACAATTTTATGCCCTTATCTAGTCAATCTTCTCATTCATAGCCCCACTGGTTGTGTTAATTGCTACTTACAATTTGTCAGTTCTTTTACTAACTAAATCAAATATTTTGAAATACCAAATTTACTTGACTGGTTTTTTTATTCCAGTATCCTTAATCTTTCCTTTGGATGGTGCTCTCTATCCACTTCCAATATTTTGATTTGACCAATTTCAAGAGCAGTTTTATTCAGTCTCCCTCTGTCTCTACCTTGATTATGGGTCCTCTATTTTCTGCTCACGTTCTCAACTAAGTTTGTGTTTGCAAAGACATGGTTCAAGCTTCGTTCTCCACTAGACCCTCCTTATCCTATCTTCAACAAATGTTAGCTGTAGGTTATTTATAATTTCATAGCATACTATGCTTTGATACCACAAATGATAGTAGGCCCCTTCGGTGGCCTACTCTAGCTTTGCCCGAGATTCTTCTTTCTTTCTCTCAGGGGGTGGCCTCCTTAATTTTTTTTCCACACTCTTTTATCTATTGCTTACACCAAGGTCTCAGCCTTGCACTCAAAAATTATTTTATGACTACGAAACTCAAATACCAATGCCCACAAATGAATGCACAAGGTCTTCCAACTTATTTTTTCTGCATTCTAAATGAAAAAAAAATCCTTACTAAAGTCGTGGCGAAACCAAACTCCACGCACCTAATTCAAATTCTTGGCGAAAAACATTTTTTTTATTACAACACCACCATTGGATTTCTTAAATGAGTAAATGGTGGACCCCGTGAGGGTAGGTTAGGGGTCACCCTAGTTTTCACTTGTGATTCTCTTCCCACTAGCCCAACCTCACTAGAGGCTGACTATACTAACCTAGGGTTGGGCCCGAATTGGGTTGGTTAAGGTCTTCCTTGTATGATGAATTTTTTTCTCTGCATGCTGACTTACCTCTTAGGCTAACTAGCTAACTAGAGATCGAGCCTGGTTGAACTTCCTCAAGGTTGGGGTTGGTATGATACTTAAGTCAGGGTTGGAGGGATGATTAGCGTTCGAATATCATTCTTTGACGATAAGACCCAACCACGATTTTTCTGCATGCCAACTTCGTCAACTATGGCTTGATGCTCCTTGCACTTTATGTCTTCCTCCACATGCTTCCTTGCAGATGACTCTATCAAGCCTCCCTTGCCAGTGTTACACAATATTTTGTCACACCTCCTATTCACTTCCTATTCCACATCCCAAAGTGCCATTATGTTGACACCTGTGAAGTGTACTCATAATGAAATACGTATTGAAACATCCTTGAAGAATGTAAGAAAAACCTCCCTGAGTCAATTCTAGAGAAGGTTGACTGAAACCCTAAATTTCAGGACCAATGCTCTTTATTCCATTGCTTTCCTGTGATGATGGCAGGTTGTAGTTCTTTGACCTAGTTGTTACACAAAAATATTGTCACCATGATTCATTGCAGTCAGTATGGGTCTATCATCACTTGTACTGACCTGCTAAGCAATTCTCAGACATTAGCTCTTCAAGTCAAGCTTTGAAAATGAGAGAAAGACATTGAAAATCAACAAAGCTCTGGTTCTGCACTTTCTCTCACTGTTGCCTGCGGTCCCGCACCTTCTGTTTACAAAAACTGCGGACCTGCCCGCTCTGTCCCTAAAGGTGTGGGTGCGGACCCCTGTGAAAGTCAAAAAGGCGCAAGTTTATTCTAAAAAACTCACTTTGGGTTAATTCTAGACGATTCTAGAAGGAATTTTGACGTGGATTGGCCGCTCTTAGGTGGTTCATGCATCCCAAAAGAGAAGGAGCTAATCCCTTGATGAGAGGAGCTATCCCTTTGAAGGAGGACCTAGTAACTTCCCTCCATTGCACTATAAATTCAGGCATTGGGCTGGTTGCTAAAGAGGTTAGAAGTTGAACATTTTTGAGGGTAAATGCTGGTGAAATTAAGACTTCCTAGTTGAGCTTGAGAGGAGAGATCACATACCTTTTTGGCTTCATTGGGAAGAGAGTGAAACTTGTCAAAGTAGAGGAGACTTCTTGCTGGACCCTGGGAGGAGCTTGTACAGCGTCAAGGCACAGGTTGTAATGTTCTTCTTTGATTTGAATTAATACAATTAGACTCATTTTTCTCAACAAATTGTCTCATGTCATTTATTTCATGAATTCCTTGACTTTCATGTTAAATATGTTTTATGATATTGGCTTTTCAGTTGCTATTTAATTTGTTTGCTTGTTTGTGTTTGCAGATTCGCGACAAGGGAGGTCATTTGGATTGAAGGAGCGAAGGCTTCCACAAACTTGCGTTGGAACTAAGGTAGGCCTAAAACAATTGTTTGCCTTTGTTTATAAAAGCATATTTAGAGAAAGATAGTGTGTGATTGGTTTGCTTGTCATTAGTTCTTATTTAGATTCTAGGAAGGTCTATCTTGTCCGCAAGATCGACTCATTCTGTGTGACAAAATGGCGACTCCACTGGGGAACTTGATTTTTTTCCTTGTTTTTACTTTGACCTGAGAAACTGTGTTTTTGTTTCTGTTTTTGGCTTGTTGTGTGTGGAATTGGGTAGATATTGTAGATCCAGGGTTATATCTTGTTTTCTATAACTTTGGGAGAGGACCGCACCCTAGCCTTTTGACACAGTGCGTACTTATCCGCACTTTTGCTTTTAGCACAGAGTGGTACCGCACCTGTGTTAACTGTGGGCCTGCGGACCCTGTCAAAATTTTGAAAGACCTAAGATTTCCCCTGTTAGTCAGCTTAGTTTTTGTTTTAGAAGTTATTATCCACTGCCCAGACCTGCATATAACCTATTAGAAGCTTTCCTTAGGTTGATTTCATTGGTGTTAGGGTTTTAGGTGAAATTCCTAGGAGTTTTGCTTGTTGGGTTTGTTTTTCATTTTGGTCTTGTAGTAGCTCTGAGCTTAGAAACTGTAGGCACCTCAGATCACCTTGGTCTCTACCAGCCTTCTTATGAGTCTGACCATTTATGAAATCTACCCTTGTTGAGGAATCCGCTTTGTGTTTTCTCTTTACAAAACTTCGAAAAGCTTGTGTTTAAAAGTTTGGATTTTCATTTTTAAAAAGAAAACAAAATTGGTTGTTTTTGACTGATTTGTGATTCTGCATAAATTGGTCCTTAGTTTACATCTAGCTAAGTAAAACATCCTTAAAAAAGACATCTTATAAGCTTTGACTTCAAATAGTTTTTTATAATTTATAGATCTCAAAGTTAGTCGTTTGCATAGTTTTGAGTGTTTTATAAAAATAAAAAAATCTCTTTTGGAAAAAGTTTGTTTTTGTAGTGGTTGAGTGCTTTGAAACGAAAAGGGAAATTTTTTGTGAAAATAACTAGTTGTCTCGTTTTGAGTGCATTGGAAAGGACAAAAGCTCTTCTTTTAATTTGTTTGTTAAGAAAGATTTGTGTTTACAAAGTATTTGCATTCTCAAACTCTTTCCTAGCTAGAAGTTCATCGAAGGGAAATTATTGTTTAAATCATCTTAGGTGCATTTTTAGTGATTTTGAGTCAAGTCTTCATACCACGAGTTTCATATCCGCACGTTTTGACTTAAACAAAAACCAATAAAAATAACACTTAAAGTGAAAATCATCTAGTAACATTTTTATTTCTAGGGCTCTGATACACCAACATAGCTTAGGCTAGTGTCTTGGAGTAGGAGAGTAATTAACTCTCCAAGACAGTAAAAACAAACAATTAGCTGTATCTTGTGGTAGGGAAGAAATCCAATTGTTGCATTTATGCTCTGGGAAAGCTCCTCTTAAAGGAGAAGCACGAGATCGTGTTCGAACCAGTGTGGGAATCAATCCTTCCTCATTGGGAACGACGCCATATATTCACGTATTAAAAACGGTAAACCTTGGATTAACCATTGTCGAGGAGCCTGGGCTCACTTGTTGGTAAACCTTGGATTATGTCAAGGAGCCTTCAAGGGGATTGAGCTAGCTACTCTGCCCTTGCGTGCGTATCGGATCGTAGACTGTTCCCCCAGGTATATTTGTTTCAGTTGGTAACCTTAGTGGCCATATTCTTTAGGATTCTTCCTAAGGTGACAGTGGTGGGAAGATCCCACTGTACCTGGAGCAGACGTCAGCTAGACTCACTTGGATTTTCTGGGGGGTTCTCTTCACTCGAGACGGTTAAGTGGAGGAACTTGTGCCAGTCTATTCATTAAGTAAGTTGTTGGGGTAACTGTTCCAACCGCCATTTCTGTATTGAACTCTGCGACGTTGGATTTCATCACCAACTAGTGTCTTAAGTACAGAAAGTTACTGTTTGTGTGTGTTTGATCTCCTAGATTCTTTAGGCGTGTGATTCAAATTTGTTTGGTTCTTTAGAGGCTTTAGGTGGTTTTCATTGAGATTTTACTTTGTTTGCGTGTGACGTAGTTAAAAGTTTTTAACCCTGGCTGAATTACCGAGGAAGTCCCATAGAATTCGGGGCCAACCTCCTGAGTTTTCACCTAGCCAGCCTGAAGGGTTGAAAGTCCTCGTAACTCCTAGAGACAGTAGAGTGGGGTCACCTGAAGAAGGAGAGTCTTCTTTGGTAGTACATCCTGATTTTCAAGCTTTAGTAGCAGATTATAATCCACAATCAGTGTCTGTTTCTGAAGTTACTGGTAGCTTTTCGTCTACTAGTGATATAGGTGAGGAACCTAAAATATCTAAACCTGAAAGTGAATTTGCTGCTACTCCGACATCGGGGTTTGCTTCTCCAGCTTCTAGTGGTCCTGATTCACCTAGGGTAGAAAGAATAATTACCGAAAATCTTCCTTCTGGACTTATAGGTATCGAAGAACTTGCTACTCCGGAAGAAGAAGTAGGCATCCCTATCCCTGAAAATAAACCTGCTATTGAGATAAGGGAGCGTGAATCAATTTTTTACAGTCCACCTAGGAGTAGTGCTTGGTATCTTTCTTTGACTAATTTCTTAGAAAACCCAGGGTTAAGTTTTTCACCACCTCGTGTTTCTTATCACCCAACACCTAGAGGTTATTATCCTACGTTGAATATGTCAAGACAGTCGTCCATGTTTACTCAATCGCCCGAATCTTTTTTGTACGGTGGTCCTTCTGTTCCCTCTAGGTATCAGTCACTTTCTGGTACTTTTTCGAGAGCATCTCCTCAACCCATTGAACAAGGGTTATTAACTAAAAGCAATGGTACTAAGCCATTGAGAGTAGAAGATATTCTCATGATGTCAGGTTCTATTCCCAATCCTCAACCTCAAGGTGGCCAGTTACCGCCTGGGGGGCAGCCTCAAAATCCTCAATTATCGCTTGGGGGGCAACCTCAAGGTACCCAATTTGTGCCTGGGGGGCAACCTCAAGGACAGTACATACCTACAGGACAGTACGTTCCTCAAGGTCAACCCCAGACTCAATATGTACCCCAAGGTCAACCCCAGTATCAATTTATACCTCAAGGTCAACCCCAGTATCAGTGCATGCCTCAAGGGTATCAACCCCAAGGTCAGTACTCGAACCAAGGTTTCCAACCACCCTCCGGTCAATCATATGTTCAAGGAATGGGAAATGTACCTTTGAATTATCAATCCTACCCTCAACCCGGTTATGGTCCTCAATATTCTCAACCTATTATGGGTTCGTACCCCGGAATGAATTTAGTGTGGGATCCATCGCAAACTCAACAGGTGTTGCAGCCAAGTGTACAATTGTCATCTCAAACTGGACAACCCTTAGTTTCTGGTACACCCCAGCAACCTGTCCAGTCTAATATTCAAACTACTGTACCTTCGATAGTTTCCCAGCTTGGGCCTAGTACGCCTCGTACTACGCCTCAAACGACTACTACAACTGCTGCAACATCTGTTCAATCTACCCCCCCTACTTCCGGAGTATCGACAGCTCCGGTTTCTACTATTCCTGTATCTACTCCTCAGACATCTTTACCACCGTCTGGATCCACGATTCAAACTTCGGTTCAGATGCCTATAGGACAACTTGGTTCAAGTACGGTTGTCACAAGTCAACCACAATTTACTTATCAACCGTACCAGGGACAATACCAATTCGGTCCTGCTGTGCAGCAGCCAGTCTATCAGTATCAACCGTACCCTGGGTACACACATCAACAACCTCAACAACCCTAGTATGGTCCGGTTAATCCTAGTTTTCCGGGAGGATACAATATCCCAAATGCAATCCCTATTCCTAGTTATCTTGGATATCCTCCTCCTGGGGCTGGTCTCATGACCCAGAGTTTTAGGGACCCTAATCGTCAGTTACCGTTTATCGCAACTTTGGACTTGCCTGACTTGTCGCGCCTAACGAACAATCCCATTAATTATCTTCTATTTTGGCCACCAATGCCGAATAAGTTGCCTAGTGATATTCTTAAGTTTGAAGGCAAATCAGGAAAGGACCCGTCGAACCATGTGATGACTTATCACCTCTGGTGTGCGTCTAACTCCATCTCAGATGATTGAATCTGTCTAAGACTTTTCCAGCGCACTCTAATTGGTCTTGCGGCCAAGTGGTACATAGAGTTACCGCGAGGCACTTTTTATAATTTTAGTCAGTTAGCTACCTTGCTTTTAACTCATTTTCAGTTGCCAGTCCGATATGACTGGCACGGAATTGTTAACTTCGTTAAAGCAATCGATGTCCACTTACATTTCAGATCATATTCATGAATGGTGACGTCGACGACGTTTAGTGAATTTTTTATTCCGGATCAGATCTTGGCTGAATGGTTTGTAAAGTCTTTGTTGCCAAAGATCACTGAAGATGTAGCTAAAGCTGGAGTTGTTACTGAGGAGCAAGTAATTGCTCAAGCACAGTACCTTGACTTGGTCTATACTCAGTGAGGTACGTTACATGAGAAAATCCCCGATCTTCGCAAGCAAAATCAAATCACTGCAGCTCCTTCAGGATCTCATGTCGTCGAAGGTATGATTGGTACGGTTAAGACTAACAGTAAGAAGAAGTCTTCCAAGAATTCTTCTCCTATCATAACCTTGCCTGATTCCCCGACAGGAGATTCTTCCACAGAGATTTCCGTCGATATTCACGTTGTAGAGTCATCTACAGCCAAATCAAAATCCGGTGGGAAGAAGAAAGAGAAGAAGAAGAATAAAACAGACAAAAATTCAAAGGAGAAACTTGAAAAATCAGAATCTAATGATGAAAAACGCAAACCTCGTTCTCCTTGTCTCATTTGTGACGATGAACATTTTACAAGAGACTGCCCTCATTGTGCAGAGGTTGCGAAGATTGTCAAAGGTTCCCAAACGCCTGCTGTTTTGAAGGATCCTTTTCCAAGTCAAGACAGCAAGATGATAGGTTCTTCCTCGAGTGCCAATGAAGAATCCATACTGATGATGTCCCATGTTAGGATTGCGACTCGATCACATGATTATGGTAGTAAAAGTCCTGTTGATGGTAAAGAAGTAGAATCTTCTCATTCTAATCCATCAACCTCAGCTCCCGATTCTGATCCGCTACAGATCGAGAAACCTAATCTAGACTTGGTAATCAAACCGCTCGCCAAGGGTATACTTCGAAAGTCAGCTTTCAATCCACATGCGAGAGTGGCTCAGAACTATAACATTGTTGAGGATTTAGCTGTTTCACCCTCAGCAATGTCGGCTTTGGAAGTGCTGCAATCATGTCCAGCACAGCGTAAAGTACTTTTACTAGAGTTTAGGCTTCTGTGATCCATATCAAGTTTACAAAAGATTTTTCGGCGAAGATCACATGAGACATCATTTGTCGACGCGTTTCGAACCAACCAGTGTGGTTCATCGTCAAGTACTTTTGTCGGCTATAGGAGCTGTTGACGTTTAGGACTCGAACCTAATAATTTTCGATCTAGAAAATAGTACACCGCGCTTACCTCATCAAATGGCTTTCTAGATTTCAGTGATAGTAAAAAACAGGCCTATTCATCGGACTGTGATTGATGAGGGAGCCTCAACGTGTATTATGTCGATACAGTGTTGGAGATCGCTTGGTTCTCCTTCGCTAAATCAATCCCCGACGATTCTAAAGGCCTTTGATGGCCGTGGGTTTCATCCTTTTGGCATTCTATAGGATTTTCCTATAGGGTTTGAAGGAAAAACGTTAAACTAGATGTGGAGGTGGTTGATGCCCCTCTAGATTACAACCTTCTCTTGGGTCGTAGTTGGTATTACGCTATGACAGCTGTTGTTTCATCGGTCTTTCGGGTTATAAAGTTTCCTCATAATGGAAAGATCGTAACAATAGACCAGCTGGCTTACTTTTCATCCGACCCAGCCTCTTCTGAAAGTATTCAGCATGTCGGTAAAACGACTATCCCGTATAAGGATGTTGGAGTAGGACTAGTTAAAGATGCCGGTTTACTAGGAACTTTTCCTTTTCCTCCGATCAACGCATCGTCTTCATTTGCAACCATTCATATGATTACGTCAGACACCATTGTTTATGATGATCCTTGGATCGTTCCTTCTGAATCTGAGATAGACTCATTTGGTGATGTCATGCCTTTGAGTCCATATGAAATTGCGTATGAGGCCGTGCAATCATTTACCGACCCATCTTCAACTGAAATTGACTTAATGAATGTGGTCTGTGAAGAATCACTTTTCACATCAAGCTCGAATTTAATCACGTTTTCGGAACTTGTTCACTCTGATGAGAAAATTCGTGAAATCCTATGTGTAGATGATTTACCATGGGAAGATCTCCATCACAGATCTTCGTTTTTACCCAAGAATGATCGTTTTGAAAATGATTTTTCATCAATTTTTACGACTGAATATGTCAAGGAACCTCAAAATCCAATGAAACATCCTGATTCAGAGTTAAATTTGGGAAACATCTCTCGAACTATTCCTATTGACATTTCGGTTAAGCTTGGAATTGTTGAGAACATTCATATAGGTGCCTCGTGTACATATGACAAAATTCAAATATATAAGGCCCTATTTCAATAATTTTGCGACGTGTTTTCCTGGTCCTATGAGGAAATGCCAGGAATTGATCCCGCAATTGTTGTTCATGAGATCAAGACTTACCCGGATGCTAAACCCGTCCGGCAACGTTCAGATTCACCCAAGAAAAGCTACTGCAATTAAAGCAAAAGTTGAAAAATTACTCAAAGCAGGTTTCATTTATCCGATCCCGTTAACGGGTTGGGTATCGAATATTGTTCCGGTTAACAAAAAGTAAGGGACAATAAGAATATGTATCGAATATAGGGACATTAATCGAGCCTGTCCAAAGGACAATTACCCAACTCCTTACATCGATCAAATCATTGATGATTGTGCCGGCAGCGAAATATTCTCCTTCGTGGATGGTTTTTGTGGATACAATCAAATCAATATTCTACCTGCCGATCAACCAAAAACGGCTTTCATTTGTCCATGGGGGACATTTGCTTATTGCAAGTTACCTTTTGGGCTCAAGAATGCTGGAGAAACTTTTCAAAGGGCCATGTCTTATGCATTTCATGAAATCAAGCACATTGTGCAACCCTATCTCGATGACTTGCCTACTCATTCATTACATCGAGCTGATCACCTTGTCCATTTACGAGCAATCTTTATGAGGTGTAGGCATTATCGGATTCGGTTGAATCCACACAAGTGTGTTTTCTGTATAGGAACGGGTCGATTGCTGGGGTTTTTTGTTTCAAAATTCGGCATTCGCGTCGATCCCTCGAAGGTCGAAGCTATTGTCAAATTGCCTCCTCCTTCGAGTCTTCACCAACTCCAAAGTTTGGAAGAGAAAGCAAACTTTTTACGACGATTCATTCCTAACTACGCCGAGGTTACAAAGGGTTTTACCTGGTTGTTGAAACAGAATACTTCATTCTTTTGGGATGAGAAAGCTCAGAAATCTTTTGATGCGCTCAAACACGCGTTGACCCATGCACCGTTATTGCATCCTCGCAACTACAACCAGGATTACTTCTTGTATCTCGCCGCCTCTCATTCCACCATTAGAATGGTCTTAGTTCAGGAAGATGAATTCAGAACTGAGCATGTGATATATTACCTTAGTCGAACTTTAAATCCAACTGAGCTAAAATACTCACATGTGGAGAAATTGGCATTAGCAGCTGTTCAAGCTGTCCAACGTTTTCGTCACTACATTCTACTACGTAAAACTACAGTAATTTCTGATTGCAACCCTATGATATACATTTTGACCAAGCAATTGCTAGGGGGAAAGTACTCCAAATGGATCGTTATCCTGCAGGAGTTCGACTTGGAATTTGAAAAGTCTAAGTCTATGAAATCTTTAGTTTTTGCGGAGTTAATGTGTGACTTCCCGCGTGCTGACACGGAAACTGTGGCGGAGGAGCCCATTGTGGACGAATCCTTGTTTCTAATCAGCACTTTAGATCCGTGGTATGGGGATATCATCATTTATCTCCAGACCCAATCCTTTCGGCCATAAATTTCAAAGTCAGAACGTTGGAAAATACGATTCCAGTCCCAACAATTCAGGATTATTGGAGATACTCTTTATCGCCATGGGGCGGACTCTGTTTTTCGACGTTATTTAACTCACGAGGAAGCTGAAATGGTTCTAAATGACTGTCACTCTGGAGCATGTGGCGGTCATATGTTTGGGTATGCCACAGCCCAAAAGATATTGCGCGCTGGCTACTTCTGGCCGTCTTTGTTTAAAGATTGTATTACTGCGGTCCGAAAATGCCACAACTGTCAAATTTTTGATCAAAAGATGCGCGCTCCACCTGCTCCTCTCCACCCTATAATTGTCGTTGGTCCTTTTGCCAAATGGGGTATCGATTTTATTACATGTAACCCTCACTCGGCCGGGGGGCATGCGTATATCATCCTTGCGGTAGATTATTTTACCAAGTGGGCTGGGCGATGCCTACATTTGAGGCAGATGGCAAGACAGCTGCAATTTTCATGTTTAATCATATAATTTCTAGGTTTGGTGTCCCACAAGCGATTATCACTGATCATGGGCGTCATTTTTGAAACGTTATGATGACCAAACTTATAGGCCAGCTTGGGTTGCGTCACGATAGTTCAACTCCTTATTATCCACAAGCTAATGGTCTGGTTGAATCCATCAACAAAGTTTTAGTCGTCATGATCCGACGAATCATTGGGATTCATCGGTCGAATTTGCATAACATGCTTTTTTCAGCGCTTTGGGCATATCGAACTTCAGTAAAAACATCAACAGGGTTCACTCCTTTCCAACTAGTTTATGGTCTGGAAGCTGTGTTACCCATTGAATGTGAAATCCCGTCATTGCAAATGGCCATCGAGTTACTTCCAGCCACTTCCGAAGAGGAAAAGCATTTGTTATACTTGGCTCAATTAGATGAGAATCGACGTGATGCTGCATTGGCGATCGAGACTCACACAAAACATATGAAAGCTCAGTATGATCGAAATGTGACCCCTCGAAAATTTTCAGAAGGAGATCTAGTCTTAGTTTACGATCAAGCTAATGATAAATTAGGCGCTGGAAAATTCGTTCCTATGTGGCATGGTCCCTATGTTGTCAAGCGAAAGCTAGCAAAAGGGGCCTATGAATTGGTAGACTTTGACGGGGACTCTTTAGGTAAACGCAAAAATGGTCTTTACCTGAAGAGGTATTATGCTTAAAGAATGGGTTTGGAGATTTTTAGTTAGGATAGTTTTTCTTTCTAGCTGGTGTGTTTTAGTTTAAAAAGTGTGCCTAGTTTAGAGAGTGTTTTTCCTCATTATTCCTGCTTATCTTGGTTTTACTTTTGATATTGCCGATGTCGATGCCTCTCCAAACATACATTGGTTTCACTGATGGTGCTTGTTGTAATACACAGAACATTTCTTCCGCAGCTTGGGTTATCTATTCACCCTCTGACGAGTTGGTATCTATGCATGGGGTAAGCCTCGGTCAAACAACGAACAACATTGCCGAGTATAGTGCAGTGATTGAGTTATTATCTGAATCTATTTCATTTGGGATTCAGAGTTTGATAGTGAGGTTAGATTCTGGACTCATTGTATTATAGCTTAATAGAGTGTATGCCATTAGAAATCCAGTGTTATTAAGATTATTTTTGAGAGTGCGTCTCTTGGAACGTGAATTTGATTATATTGAATATCAGCATATTCCAAGATCTTTAAATACATTAGCAGATGCAATTGCTTCTCGAATGTTAAGTAGACATTTGCAATAATAATACATGTAAATTTAAAACCATTCCATAACATGATTTACAAGATAAGCCGGTAATAGTGATATATATATATATATATATATATATATATATATATATATATAGGAGTGTGTCAAAAAATACATCGTCCTCGATCATAGGTTGAAAAACACCTTATGATCGGCAAAAATGATAAGTACAAAAAACAAAAATGTCATATGTGCCCACAATAGGCGATCCTCCTATCACTGGTGATGATCTCAATAAGAAACCATTGCATGGGCCACCTTGCAAAGGAACCTCCTAAAAGGTCCTGGTACCCCAATCACATAGCGCTGAAGTCGACGAGGAACGTCATCTATGGTGGTCTCCGGAATATCTCCTATCAAGCGCTCTAGATGACTCTCCAACTCGGCCAAAACCTCTGCTGATTCGTCCTGTTGGGTTGGCGTGGCTGCAACTGGTTGTTTCCTCTCATAAGGCCGGAGAGCGGCTGGTCGCTGTGGACCCACATATGCATTTGAAACATTTACTATCATTTTTGGGACGATAGAAAAATAATAAAAAGAATTAAAATAGGAAAAATATTGAAAATGATTTTACTTGAGTCATCCCATTTCTCTCCTGGTGGAAGAGCAATGTCTGGGTCACCACGAAAATCTACCCCAGTGTAAGGGAAGTCCTGAATAGAAAAAACCTGGTTTTCCAACCACTGGAAATACTCAGGTTTGAATCGAACAACCTCTGTCCCCTCGTCCGGATGACGGGCCATAACTGCAACCCATCGCATCAGTTTGGGCTCTTGAGGAAGCCCAGCTCCAATAGTAAGGTGCTGCGGGATCAACACGGGAACCTTCTCCAGACCAAAGCTCACAACCAAAGCCCCATAACCAAAGGTCTTTAGTTGTCCGTTCTTGGCTCTGGTCAGCTGGCCTTTCACATTGGCCAACAAAGCATCGCACCAGTTGAAGATGGTGCCTCGAAAGCAGTCAACTGCCACCCGCATCTGGGATCCGGTGGCAATATGTAATGCAGCACTCCCGCAAAGTCTGGTGACAGTAAACGGGATCACCAATAGTTCAGGAAGGGATATGGTTTTTATGTCTATCCCTTTTGTCTCTAGCCTGGCTGTTGCAGAACTCTAGCCGGAGGCTATCGACAGACTGGCCACCTGGCCTAGTCTCGAATAGAGTCAAGTCTTCACCTCTCTTAGGCAAACCAGTCAAGAAATATATGTCTACCGGCTCGATTTCGAGCTGGTGGCCACCAATGAAGAAGCGCTAGTCCTGTATGCTCCATCTGTTAACCAGCCACTGTAAGAAATCCACCTCGGCCCTCATGCCAGGTATGGCCCAGAATTTGTACAAGCCGCAGGCCTTCAGTGCATCTATTGAAGGTTGGTGATTCAACACGGCTAGATCCACGTCCTCATGCTCTCGTTCACGCTAATCTAGCATGATGTACTCTCTGCATCAAGTAAAAAGACAAATTAGAATGCTAGAAATTAATTTGTTTGGGCCAAATTTGAGAATTTTTGGGTTAAAAACCCTTGCTGCGGGGACCACACCCTCTGCATTAGAGACAGTGCGTGGGTCCGCACCTTGCCTACATGGAAGGTGCAGACCCCTGACTTTTTCCCCATTGAGAAAAAGTCGGGGTCCACGGGCTGCCAGTGGTACACCTGCGGGCCCCCGCGCGTGGGTTTTAAGCCTAAAAACCCTCCAAAAAATGAAATAAAAGCCTAAAACAAGAAATGAAACGGTTAAAAATGAAGAGTAGGATGATGTGGATTACCTGGAGAAGACGGTGTTCGATTCTGACAATTGGATTTTCCGCAATCTTCACGGGAAGTTTTCTGAACAAAAGCACTATTTTCTCACCCAAAACTCAAACGGTAAAAATGAATTGACGAAAGCCCTTTTCATAAGTTTTTTGAGTAAATAAATTGCAAATTTGTTTATGTTTCACTTTGGAAAGGTATTTTTGCAACATTTTTATCCATTTCAAATAGGTATGAGTAATGTTTGCATTTTTGTTCAGGATAACGGATTATTCAGGCAAAATCTATCATTTTCGACGAAAAAACATTTAGAGTCACCTTTAAGCTCTTTTCTGCCTCCTGAAACATGAAAAGATTGCCGAGTTTTTCTTTGAAACTCGTTAAAACGGAACTAAAAGATGGTCCACTTACACCTCTTTTTTGACCGTAAAAACATGAAAAGATTGCCAGATTTTTGTCGTTTTGAATTCGATATTGGTTATAAAACGACGTGTCGTTGATCGCTTTTTTACTTTTTCGGATCAAGGGCACTAATTATGAAAAGTACTCCTTGGTCGTAAAGATCAAGCGATTCTCTAAAGTATTATTTTATACTTTTTCGGGCTTGGGAGACACAAATTTACGAAAAAGGTCAACCCTGGAGTTTTCTTAAGTTTTTTCAGACTCTCTAAAATTGAAAAACGTCGAGTTTCTCCTATACTGGACTCGTTAAAATTTCACAGTAAAGGACCTGTTCAATTACAAACAGGAATGAACCACTCCTTCTTAGGGTTCAAATTTAAACTAAGTTGGATTCATCCGAAGGATGAGCTCATAATCAAGCAAATGTTATCCTCCTCAAGATTGTCAAAAATAAAGAGGTACTTGCCAGAAATGGTGGGGGAAAGAGAGAAAAATGAGCCCGTTTGTCATACTTTGTAACCACTCTTGAACACGAAACTTTTATTCACTTGGGTTGGGAAATCCTTTGCCTAACAGTTGATCAAACCACATTGAAAGTCTTCAGCCGGTTTCTGGGTATTAACTTTGGGTCAATTGTCACCAAGCCATCTGTCGTGTCGTTATGTGTTC
The DNA here is from genome assembly GCA_031772625.1 of Pinus tabuliformis. NCBI lineage: Eukaryota > Viridiplantae > Streptophyta > Pinopsida > Pinales > Pinaceae > Pinus > Pinus tabuliformis. Next base: position 618,085,920 of record CM062812.1, on the reverse strand, counting down.
AAGAGGTCACTGCCAATAAGCCATTCATCTGCAAAATACCTGTCATCCATCTTGACCATCCCTGAGTCAGTCCTTGCAACTAAATTTCTTTAAATTGAACTATGATTTCGTGTTGTGGGCTTTCCTACGACGGATCGCTTTCTATCAACTTCAGCTCATTATCTAGAAAGATGATCTAGAAATTGTCAGTACCTTGTGATCTGCATGCCTCAATGGCAGGTTTCTCGCCTTTGACGACAGGTTGCATCATTGACCTTCGATCAAAGGATTCCGTGACATGTTCGACATCAACACATTTATTCACATCTCATGGATTGTACTGGGTACTTTGAGAGCCATTGACATCACTGATGGTTTCTCTCACACTTGTTAACAGTTTACATCATTGACTGGTAATCAAGTGGTTTCTACCATGTTCGACTTCAACACATTCATTCGCATGGATAGAATCGTACTGTTTCGGGAAGTAGGAATGAAGACCCTGGATCTAGTTTCCATAATCCAAGTTGCGAGGAATTTTGTATCCGTTATATATTGGACTATTCATAAACAGATGGTTGTGTCCATACTGTGTCCACATGAGTCTATACTTGTGATGTATTACAAGATCATTCCTGTATCAGAGCAGTAGTTAGTTTTCTAAGTCAGTTTTGATCTTAGTATGGGAATGCCTACCTCAGCGATGATATGATCTCATATATATATCTTGCATTGAATGTTTTTACAGGTTCCAACCGGGCTCTCCACAAGATGATCCTCGAAATGATAAAGTACTTCACTCTTCCTAAATGATAAATTAAATCCTCATCTACTACAGACTTCGCACTTTAGGGGGCAATCTGTTACACAAAAATATTGTCACCATGATTATTTGCAGTCAGTATGGGTCTATCATCACTTGTACTGACCTCCTAAGCAAGTCTCAGACCTCACCTCTTCAAGTCAAGCTTTGAAAATGAGAGAAAGACATTGAAAATCAACAAAGCTCTGGTTCCGCACTTTCTCTCACTGTTGCCTGCGGTCCTGCACCTTCTGTTTACAAAAAATGCGGACCTGCCCACTCTGTCCCTAAAGGTGTGGGTGTGGACCCCTGTGAAAGTAAAAAATGCGCAAGTTTATTCCAAAAAACTCACTTTGGGTTCTAGATGATTCTAGAAGGAATTTTGACGTGGATTGGCCACTCTTAGGTGGTTCATGCATCCCAAAAGAGAAGGAGCTAATCCCTTGATGAGAGGAGCTATCCCTTTGAAGGAGGACTTTATCCCTTTGAAGGAGGACCTAGTAACTTCCCTCCATTGCACTATAAATTCAGGCATTGGGCTGGTTTCTAAAGAGGTTAGAAGCTGAACATTTTTGAGGGTAAATGCTGGTGAAATTAAGACTTCCTAGTTGAGCTTGAGAGGAGAGATCACATACCTTTTTGGCTTCATTAGGAAGAGAGTGAAACTTGTCAAAGTAGAGGAGACTTCTTGTTGGACCCTGGGAGGAGCTTGTACAGCGTCAAGGCACAGATTGTAAAGTTCTTCTTTGATTTGAATTAATACAATCAGACTCATTTTTCTCAACAAATGGTCTCATGTCATTTGTTTCATGAATTCCTTGACTTTCATGTTAAATATGTTTTATGATATTGGCTTTTTAGTTGCTATTTAATTTGTTTGCTTGTTTGTGTTTGCAGATTTGCGACAAGGGAGCTCATTTGGATCGAAGGAGCGAAGGCTTCCACAAAGTAGTGTGTGATTGGTTTGCTTGTCATTAGGTCTTCTTTAGATTCTAGGAAGGTCTATCTTGTCCGCAAGATTGACTCATTCCGTGTGACACTAGTGCTACCAGCAGGTGTTTTGATATGAAATCCTGTGCTGAACCTCTTCTGGCAGGTTTTCTAAAAAATGGAGGAGAAGCTTCATATGCTGGAAACTTCGAGAAACATCGAGTTGGATGTTGTTGGGTAGATATATGGTCGAGCTCTCCCATTTGGAGCTCTTGATCCTACATTTAAGGGCCTTCCCCTTGAGATGTGGACCTTCCTCCCTCTTTTGTGGATCCCTAACTCCATCTCCCTTCCTATAAACCAAATCCCATCCATCCCCAAATGGTTGGTCATTGATTGCCTGCATTCCTATGTTGAGATTATGCGTAAATGATGGCCATCTAACTTGGAGAAGGAGTGCTTGAAGAGTCTTGTCTTGGACTTAGACATCCACCCAAAGGAGATCTCCAACATCAAAGGAAATGGTTGTATGCTTCCCTTTTTGATTCATTAATAAATAGAGCTGATGTTCACTTTCCATAAATGTCTAAATACTTATGAATTTAGCTTGATACTCCTTGATCTATCAAGTAGTTTATGTTTTATATACACTATGTATGCTCTTGTATCTTGTATTATCCTTTGATCTCTCTTGCAGGTACTCGGATGTAAGGAACAAGCTAGGAGCAAGCCTGGAAGCTAAGGGATCAAAGTCATCATCAAAGGATTGAGCGATTAACATTAGAGTGAGGTAGGTTTCTCTCTCTCTCTCTCTCTCTCTGCATTTTTGAACATAAGCTACGAAATTATACATTAGTTTGTTTAGTTTGTTGATAGACCCACTCATTGGGTTAGAGAGATCACCTCTGTCTATAGAGGGGATTTATCTTCACAACAAAATGGCGACTCCACTGGGGAAGCTATAGCCTCTTCAATCTCTTTTCTTGATTTGATATTTTGATCAGTTTGACTGACCATTGAATTACCAATTAGTCTAGGCCTATATAGATCAACACATTGAATGGTCACTAATTTAGAGTGTTAGGTCTGGAATATTTGTTGAAATTCTTTTTATTTTTTCCCAACTTTCTCACCTAGCACGTTTTTGACCTGAACAACAGCATTGCCAGTGTGCTTTTTACTTGAAGTAGTCATGTTGAAACCACTTTCAACACGTTTTTGGCTATGATAGCTATGCTGATCTCAGATACTTGAGAAAAAATTGGGTTTGCACCTTATAATCCAGTGTGTCCTTGCCTCTGAAGGTCTTTTCCTATCCTCTATGTCGGGATTTGTTAGTGTTTAGTCTAGTTATCTTGGTTAATTAGCAAATTAGTCTCTTTGTCTTTGAAGTGCTTCAAGTGAAAATTTGATTAAGTTATAGGGTTTCTAGGTTAATTAGTCATCACTTGGTCTTTTGTTTGTGTCACTGAGATACTAGTTTGCTAATTGATTGAGCCTCGTTTTCCATAGAAATCATTGAAAACATCAGTTTGCATTTGTTTTAACTTGTTTTTCACAAAGTTTCTTTTCAAGTTGCATTAGGTCATTTTCATTTGGAAATCATCTTTGTTTTTAATCAAGCATAGATAACGTTGTTTGATTTTCAAGATGAAAGGAGTGCATTGTTTATTTGTTCAAAAGGAAAAAAAATGAAAGTTATTTTCATTTAGGTGCTTTTGAATTGGATTTGGTGTTGCTTTGGTTAATTCATTAGTTGCATTAGATCATTGGAATCAAATTTTCATTTTGCTTTAGTTGCATTATAACATTCAAAAATCAAAGAAAAACATCATTTATATAAGCGCATCTTAGTAAAAGTAAAGATCATTTTGCTTTTGAAAAGTTGCATTTAGGATAGTGAAGAGTGTAGATCATTTTTACTTTTGAGCATTGCATTTGGAAAGCAAAAGTGAAATTTAGTGGAAGGCATGTTGTTTGATGCATTATTGTTTGAAATTTCTTCCTTTGTTTAGTCTAGCTTTCATCGAAGTGGAAAGTTTTCATTTTCTCACATAGTTTCATCTTCGGGATTCAGGGGATGTCGTTTTGAGCCTAAAATTGAAACATAATTCAAGATAAACGTTAAAATTTACTTAATTAACCTAAGGATCATTTGGAACTTAACGCAAACATTTATAGGTCTAGGCTAGAGGCGTGTTCCGAAATCTATAAAACTAGAAGTTGTCGTTATCTGCCAACATTGTATCCCGGGGGTGAAATCTCATTCCACATACGGAAGTATATAGGATCGTTCTCCAATACTCTCGGGTATACTAGAGGTGCTCTACGTATGGAAAGAATATGGGAATTCTCTCATCGAAGGGTTATGCATTAGATAGAGCTAACATGGAATTGTTCTCCCCATACCATCACATATATATTGGGAGACCCCACTAGGTTGATATCCTTTAGCCACAGGTAACCGAGTCAACTGCCTTGTAAAAGTGATACACTGAATGCAACATTTGGCAGTTCATGGATACTTGGTAAACCTTCTTGCCTAGCTTACCCCTCTTTTATTTTATTTTATTAATTTCTAAAATAAATTAATTGACTGTAGAAAAACATCCTTCCTGTGTAAATACTCCTTAGTAGATCGTAGGTTGACACTGATGGCAACATTTACTGGGTCTACTAGTCAAGGAAACCCCTCTGACAGGAATCCTAGTCCTTTTCCTTCTTTTGGAAATACTGGTGTTCCTTATATGGCAACGTTGTCCCTTCCTGGATTAACCATTGGTCTACCAGTTTGGTTATTTTTGGCCTTGGTGGTTATGAGTGTCCAAACTACTTTTCAATCAAGTTCTCCTCCACCTAAACAACATCAAACTCATGTTGATCCTAAAGTTGACTCCTCGCCTTCTTCACCTATTTCTTCACCCTGTTCTTCCTCTTCGCCCGGTGAAAGCCTTGATTCTAGTAACCATGAAGCTAAGAAGAAGAAGAAGAGGATGAAGAAGAAGAAGCAAAATAAGCAAGGGGGGAACCAAGAAGCCATTACTACAGATGCAACTGATGTACAAAAATATTCCAACCAGCCCTGGAAAGTCAAATTCCCTAGCGTGATATGTAATGGTGACCACCTTCTTCGGAATTGTCTTGGTATTCCCAAGGTCTTTGAAGTGTGGTCCACAGGTTCACATCAACCTTTTTCATTAGCCTTTAGAGATCATGTTGGTGATAAACCTTCAACTAGTGATAGTAAAACCCATGGGAAAAAGGGAAAAGTCAAATTTCCCTATAAGTTGTGTGAAGGTAATCATCCCATTCACCTTTTTCCTCTTATGGATGAAGCTTCCAAAGAGCTGGAAAACCTTACAGCTTCCCAGCCTCGTCTTCCAACTGGTTATCGAAAGTTTTACCTTGATCCTTCACTGGTTGATCTAGTGATTGATAAAAATTCATCGTTGGTCAACCCCATTCTCTCTTAAAGTGAGTCTTGTGAGTCCATTCTCAACCAACCATTGGTTGAGAAAACGATAGACCTTGCTCCACCTTCAGTCAACCGTATATTTCCAGTAGAGAGTGAACCTCATACAACTCAGGTTCTTCTGGTTTCTTTAGTTTCGAATGAACTAGAGGGAAATCCTCCCATTACCGAGGTTCATGAGAGAAGTTCTCATGTTCCCATAGAGAAAGAGGGAAACTCTCACGTTCCTACGACACCCCTTTCGAGTAGTTTAGTCACTTATTTTGATTGGATTCGACTGACAATATATCGTCTTCCGTCTTGCGTTCCTTTCCATATCATAGTACACGATTATAATATGGCTATACCTAGCATAGTCATAGATTAGGGCACTTCTGTTAACATTCTATCGTCAACTCCTTGGCAAGATTTAGGTTCTCCTCAGCTTGTCCACGTCACCTATGTTAAAAATGAAACAAGATGATGGAGCTCAGTGAAAAGAAGTCGCCTTCACTAAGTGGGCCCGTAATCTATTTTTGGCGCAGAGTCTATGTTTAGACATATGGATCATGGTCTATGAGTTGCAGGATGCTATTTATGGATGATTGGTCATTTTAGTAAAAATAGATGGACTTCTATTTTTAGACATATGGGCAGAGTCTATTTTTAGATTTCCAGTCTAAAAATAGAACAGTCCAATATTATTAGCTCTTAATAATATTTGGACTATAAACATTATCTTATCCTCTTGTAGCACTTCAGTTCGAGCTACAGATGTGGCACATGCAACTTCCAGAAGGAAATACGCTTTTCCTATGGGTTAGTTGAGCTATTGCATGATGGACTTCAGTTAGAACTCAAGTGATTGAGTTTGGTGGAGTTGATTGAGGAGTTGATGGAGTTGTGTTTAGTTTGACTTAGTTGAACTAGTTGTATTTAGTCTAACTACCAAATACACTAGTGATGAGTGATGTGAATTAATTATTAATTAATTCACTAATTATTAACTCATAAATCAACTAAAGAATACATCAGTTAACTCAGTGCATGGACAATTCAGTGGAGACAAGTGTTAGAGGTGGGTGAAAGGCTGAGACTACTATCGGTTGTGACTATAGTTGTGCATGAGATTTGCACAATCATTGATTGAGATTTCCAATGAGGATTGCGCAGTACAAGCCAAGGGAATTCGAACTTGGATCAGATCTATTCTCAACTTGGATTGCGCAACAGAGGCAAGCAAATAGTGGAGGAGATTTGAACCCATGACTTGTTCAGATCTGAGCTAGTTTGTGTGTAGCATGTGGAGATAGTATTGAGTACTTGTGAGGAGTATTGTACTATGTATTGTTACATGTTCTCTATCACATTATAATATATAGATAGTTGGGGGTTTTTAGCTGTATGCTTTCCCCATTACATACTGTGTTGATATGTGCGATTAATGTTTCAATGTGCACATGCGATTGTTTCTTAATTTCACAAATTGATGATCAATGGTAGAGGAGGTTATGTATTATGCATGCATTCCGAAAATAGTGTATAATCAGGATAATCTCTGTGAATAAGTGTTATACTATTCAAATTTCTACATGGTATCGGAGCGAAGTTGATCATCAGATCTATTATTCAGAAAGTGATTACATTTTATTTCTTCAGGCAGAGTCTGTAATCGGGCCAGGTAGCCTCTAGATTCATACTTCTTTTGGAAGGTGAGATATCTGGTAAATGCCCATACATTCAATCCCTGTATGAGAAATACTTTGTTCTCACGAATTTTAGATCAGAAGTGGTTGAGTTTTGAGCTGGTGGAATTCGAATTTGCAGCAGTGTTTTCTTAGTGTCGAAGTTGAAATGTCTTTCAACGGATTGCGATTGGAGTATGCCCTTGAAGGCAGCTCGAATTATATTGCATGGAAAGACAGGAAGGAGGCGGTGTTAGATGACAATGGGTTGAAGGAGTTCATAGAGGCTAAGGTCCAAAAACCTACTGATGCTGCTCAAGTTGAGGCTTGGCAAAAGAAGACAGCAAAGTGTCGAAGGATTCTGTTGGAGGGCGTGAAGGATCACATTGTATCCAGCCTGCATGGAAAGGCTTCTCCATACTTGATGTGGAAAGCGTTGACAGATTTATTCCAAAGCAATAGCGACCAGAGGAATTTGACGCTCAAGGATAAACTCAGAAACATTAAGTGTGAGAAAGGAGACAGTATGCCCAAGTATCTCACGGAGTTCACCCAATGCTGCGATGAGCTGGGAAGTGTGGGGGTGACTGTCAATGATGAGGACTTGGTGAGCTTGGCTCTCCTTGGTCTTCTAAAGAGTTGGCATTCCTATCAGGACTCTGTCAATGGTCAGGAGAAACTGCCAGTATGGGAGAGACTTTGGTCTGATCTTGTGCAAGAGGAGATTAGGCGGAATACCAGGGACGGATCTTCATCAAAGGAATCTGATGAAGAAAATTGCGCTTTGGCTACCAAAGAAAAGAAGGGGAAGAACATGAAAGCTTCTCATTCCAGTGCGAAAGGCAAGAAGTAGGACATGTCCAAGGTGAAGTGCTTTCACTGTCACCAGCACGGACATTATGCCACAAATTGTCCGCAGAAGAAGAAAAATAAGCAAGCTGCTGGATCTGCAGCGGGAGAGGCCTTAGCCTCATAGTTTGAGCTGGATTTTTCAGTGATCGTATGCTTGGTATCAAGCGTGATGGGATCGGTATGGTTTTTGGACAGTGGTGCATCTTTTCACATGACAGGAGATCGAGATTTGTTTTCTGATCTGGATGAGAAAGATCTTGGAGTGCACATCGAGATGGGCGATGATGGTAGATACAGTGCGACCGGTATCAGTACCATTTCCTTTGAGAGGGAGTCTGGTAAACCCTTCGTACTGAAGGAAGTGGTGCATGTTCCAAGATTGAAGAAGAATCTTATCTCTGTGGCAATGTTAGAAGACAAGGGATATGATGTTGTCTTCAGCGAGGGAAATGCTTTCCTGCGCAGTAAGACAACTGGAGAAACCCGGAAGATAGGGGTTCGAGTCAAGAAACTTTATCAGTTGCATGTAGATGGCTGCGTAGCAATGGCATGCAAGACAGAAGGATTGGTGAGCCGGGATGATGGCGAGCTGTGGCATTGGAGATTGGGCCACCTTCACCATGGAGCCTTGAAGATGCTGCAACAGATTTCTACTGGGCTTCCTAAAGGCACTCTTGTGTAGTCAGATCAGTGCAAGGGGTGTACTTTGGGAAAATTTGTGAAAGCCACCTTTCACGAGAAGGATAGTCACGCCACGACGATCCTTGAGAGAATTCACACAGACGTGTGTGGACCTTTCTCAGTAGCTTTGACAGCAAAGCACAAGTACTATGTGATCTTTGTTGATGATTTCTCTCGAAAGTGCTGGATCTTCTTCATGCAGAAGAAGAGTGAGACATACTCAAAGTTCTGTGAGTTCAAAGCACTGGTCGAGAAGGAATCGGGGAAGAAGGTGAAGGCTCTTAGGAGCGACAATGGTGGTGAATTCATCTCTGGCGAGTTCAAGTACTTCTGTAGCGCAGAAGGGATTCGAAGAGAGATCATAGCTCTCCATAACCCACAACAGAAAGGGGTTGCTAAGCAGAAGAATAGAACGAACGTGGGTGTTGCACGGGCAATGTTGCATGATCAGGGCCTACCCCTTCACTTGTGGGTGGAGGCATGCAATACTGCAGTATATGTGTAGAACCGTTGTCCTCACAAGATACTTGGCATGAGTACACCCGAGGAGGCTTATTCTGTAAGAGGCCTGATATTTCCCATTTGAGGATTTTTGGTTCTCCTGTTTACATGCATGTGACGAAGGATGCTAGGAAGAAGCTGGAGCCGACCGCAGAGGTTGGGATATTTGTGGGGTACACTGATACGCCCCACAACTATCGTGTGTATTTTCCAAACAGTCGCAATACTGTTGTGCGACGGGATATCAAATTTCAGGAGGAGAAAGCCATGAAGTGTTCGCTTGAGAGGGAGCCACACTTGCATGCAGATGAGGAGCTATTAGTTCCTAAGGATGAGCTTCAGGATGTGGATCAGCCACAAGATGAAGTTCATGGAGTGGAAGAGACCACTCATGCAGTGCCAACCATCAGAGGGAGAAAGCGCACTATAGAAGCTGAGCGATTGGCTCAAGATGCAGAGAAGGTTGTAGGACCACCTACAGCACAGCGCAGACAGAGACAATCACCTGATCAGTACACTAGATACATGGCTCTTGTGAGCAAATGTGTCATGATTGAGCCATCCTCTTTCGAGGAAGCTGTGGAGGATCCCTCATGGGTAGATGCCATGGTGGAAGAGTATGATTCGATTGTCAGAAACAATGCATGGGAGATTGTCCCAAGACCGGAGGGGAAATCAGTGGTGGGTTCGAGATGGATCTACAAAGTAAAGCAGGCAGCTGACGGGAGTGTGGAGAAGTACAAGGTAAGATTTTTTTCCCCAGGCTTCTCACAGATAGAGGGGATCGATTATGAGGAGACCTTTGCACCTGTCGTAAGGTATTCTTCCATACGGACGATTCTTGCTCTCTCAGCGTAGATGGGGTGGCACATCCATCAGATGGATGTGAAGACTACGTTCCTCAACGGATTCATTGAGTAGGAGGTGTACATAGAGCAGCCCGAAGGTTTCAAGATCTTCAGCAGTGAGTCGCATCTGTGCAGGCTCAAGAGAGCGTTGTATGGGTTGAAACAAGCACCTCGTGCTTGGTACACACGGATAGACAATTATTTCACCAGACTTGGATTCTCTAAGAGTGAGGTGAATCCTAACCTATACCAGATTATGGTGGAGGGTAAGTTGCTGATCATTGTACTTTATGTAGATGATTTGATTTTGACGGGAGATGAGCTGTTGATACTTTCATGCAAAGAGGATCTTGCTAGAGAGTTTGAGATGAAGGACTTGGGCCTCCTTCATTATTTCCTGGGATTGGAAATTTGGCAGCGCAGTGATGGAATTTTTGTTTCTCAGGGTAAGTATGCCAGGAGATACTAGAGAAGTTCAACATGCATGGCTGCAATCCTGTTGATACTCCTCTTCCTGGAGGTTGGAGGAAGGAGGATGCTACTTCAGCGGAGGTCGTGGATGCCACTGTTTATCGACAGTTGGTGGGGTTGCTTATGTATCTGGTCAATACATGACCCGATATATGCTATGCTGTTAACCAACTTTCACAAGCTATGGTTAAGCCAACCAAGCTCTTCTGGAAGGCAGGCAAGCATGTATTGCGTTATCTCAGAGGCACATCGGGATATGGATTGTGGCACAGACAGGAGGATGAGGTGAAGCTATCTGGCTTCACGGATGCAGATTGGGCAGGGAGCCCAATGGATAGAAAGAGCATCAGGTACCATCATATCAGAGATTGTGTGCAACGGAGAATCATGTTACTTTCATACATTCCCACGGAGGATCAGGATGCTGATATCTTGACGAAGGCGCTCACCAGGAGCAAATTCGAATACCATAGAGGTAGGATAGGGGTTGCAGATAATCCATATCTTGTTGAGAGGGAGTGTTGAAAATGCAACAAGATGATGGAGCTTAGTGAAAAGAAGTCGCCTTCACTAAGTGGGCCCGCAGGCTATTTTTGGCGCAGAGTCTATTTTTAGACTATGTCTATTTTTAGACATATGGATCATGGTCTATAAGTTACAGGATGCTATTTTTGGATGATTGGTCATGTTGGTAAAAATAGATGGACTTCGATTTTTAGACATATGGGCGGAGTCTATTTTTAGACTGCCAGTCTAAAAATAGAACAATCGAATATTATTAGCTCTTAATAATATTTGGACTATAAACATTATCTTATCCTCTTGCAGCACTTCAGTTCGAGCTACGGATGTGGCACATGCAACTGCCAGAAGGAAATACGCTTTTCCTATGGGTTAGTTGAGCTATTGCATGATGGACTTCAGTTAGAACTCAAGTGATTGAGTTTGGTGGAGTTGATTGAGGAGTTGATGGAGTTGTGTTCAGTTTGACTTAATTGAACTAGTTGTATTTAGTCTAACTGCCAAATACACTAGTGATGAGTGATGTGAATTAATTATTAATTAATTCACTAATTATTAACTCTTAAATCAACTAAAGAATACATCAGTTAACTCAGTGCATGGACAGTTCAGTGGAGACATGTGTTAGAGGTGGGTGAAAGGGTGAGACTATTATCAGTTGTGACTATAGTTGTGCATGAGATTTGCACAATGATTGATTGAGATTGCCAATGAGCATTGCGTAGTACAAGCCAAGGGAATTCGAACTTGGATCAGATCTATTCTCAACTTGGATTGTGCAGCAGAGGCAGGCAAACAGTGGAGGAGATTTGAACCCGTGACTTGTTCAGATCTGAGCTAGTTTGTATGTAGCATGTGGAGATAGTATTGAGTCCTTGTGAGGAGTATTGTACTATGTATTGTTACATGTTCTCTATCATTATAATATACAGATAGTTGGGGGTTTTCAGCTGTATGCTTTCCCCATTACATACTGTGTTGATATGTGTGATTGATGTTTCAATGTGCACATGTGATTGTTTCTTAATTCCGCAAATTGATGATCAATGGTAGAGGAGGTTATGTATTATGCATGCATTCCGCAAATAGTGTATAATCAGGATAATCTCTGTGAATAAGTGTTATATTATTCAAATTTCTACAACCTAGAATCTGCTAGCTTTTAACAAAGGAACCAATCAATCGTTAGGGATCCTTCCTAAGTTATCTATTACTTTGGGAGGAAAGATGGTCTATATAGACGTGATGGTTGTCCATGGCTCGTTGGATTTTAATCAAACCCTTGGTCATGACTATGTTTATGTCATGGGAGCTCTTGTCTCTTCCCTATTTTGAGTGAATTGTTTCCCGAATGAAGGAAGAATTGTGATCATCGATCAACTTTCACTTGTTGGTCCTGATATGACTCCTGCTCAGCCATCTTCCTTAAATGTTTCTTCTATGTGAGTGGTATCACCCCCACCACAGGTTAATTATGTGGCCACATGTTCCATGCCCGCGTCTATTGATGATCTAGTCAGTGATTTAGTGCACCATGTATTGGAGGAATTGGAGACTGGTATTTCTATTAGATCCCTTGACATGTTTCTATTTCGAAGTGCTTTTCTCCCATTTGATGAGAACCTCATGGAATCCATGGTCCCCTATAGTCCATGATCAAGGTCATGAGGATAGTTCTTTTACCATGTCAACCTCATTAAAAAATGAAATAGGTTCCCATGATGATAGTTTTTTTACTATGTCAACTTCGTTAAAAAATGAAACAGGTCCCCATGAGGATAGTTCTTTTACTATATCAACCTCGTTAAAATATGAAATAGGTCCCTGTGAGCATGGTTCTTTTATTGTTTCAATCTCATTAAAAAATGAAACAAAGTGTATGAGCAGAATTATTTACTTGTGTCAAGCTCATTAAAACATGAAACAAGGTGTCATGAACATGGTTCTTTTCCTGTGTCAAGCTCATTAAAAACTGAAAAAAACTCCCTTCGAATTCGAGTCTTTGATTAGATATGGTAAAATCCTAGTTGAATCTTTCACTTGATCTCGTAAGTGAACCTTCATTCCATCCACCTGTTAATAACTAGTAGTCTACTTAGGTGAATGAAATGAAGCTTGGGGTGTATGTACCTCAAATTGAGACATTAGCTGGGGCCATGTAAATTCATCTCAAGCATAGTTTATCTTTGTTTCAAGCTTGTGTAAAAATGAAACCAAATCAGAGCATAGTTTTTTCTCATGTTTCAAGCTTGTGAAAAAATGAAACCATCTTCAAGTATGCTCATGCATAGTTTCCCATGTTTCAAGCTTGTGTAAAAATGAAACCATTCTCACTTTACCTCTTGTGATTGTCATTTTCATCAACCTATTTTTGCTAGATGAGCCTTGGTTTTTTCATTCCATCGTCACCATCTCTTTGGCTAATCATACACTTTCACTTGATTGTTTTACCCTTTCCTAAGGAATTGATGCGATGAGTGGTCTTATTAGAAAACCTCTTGAACTTTACATGTTCTGAGTAGTTCCATTATGACCAGAACTAGTTGCTATCCTTTTATACCACTCGTTCCTTCAGGTGGAGTCCTCTTTCAACTCTTTTCAGACTCCAAAATATGAAAATATTTTCGAGCACTTGGCTTTTCGAACTCGTAAAACTAAATGAAAAGACGTCTACTAAGTATATGTTTAACCCTTTTTCGGACTGAGATAGACTATTGTACGAAAACATAATACCTTAATTGACCATGACTAAGAGGTTCCCTTGGATATCGTCTTCTACCTTTTCGGATTCAGGAGACTGTTTACGAAAAGGGACCTTTGGAGTTTTCTTTTTTTCCTCTTTTTCAAACTCTCTGAACATGAAAAATATGTTGAGTTTGACCTCCATCAGACTCGTAAAACTTAAATGATGCAGGACTTGTCACCATGAAGAGACCGAGTTACTTCTTCCTAGGACTCGTTAAACTTACTAGGATGGATTCATCCAAAGGATGAACTCATATGGAAAGAATATGTTATCCCATTCAAGCTTGCAATAGAAAACAATGGGGTGATCACTAGAAATAGTGGAGGAAAAATGAAAGTGAACATCTCTTGTATTTTGTGTAAAGGCAACATGTTTCTCTTGCACATGACACTTATCTATTGCTCATTTTGGGTTTGGGATATCCTCACTTAGTCACTTGCCTTCCTAGGTTTGGGAAATCCATTTTGCCTCTCCTATGATTATACTACTTTGTCATCATGACCTCTGATCCTATGTTGAGTCAAATGCTGCCAAACTCCGGAGTCGTGTCACTGATATGTTCAAGAGAATTGCCATTTGCAATTTTTTACTGTGTATACACTGTCTGAATTTTTGGCAATAGTCCTGAATCAAACTTACCTACTCTACTATATGCTCTCTTTCATGTCAATGACGTGGGAAAAATTATGGCCCCCCTTTGACAAATCACTTCCTGTCGACTTCAACTCATTATCCAGGAAGATGATCTAGAAACTCCCTTTTAGTACCTTTGAGCTTGCATGCCTAAATGGCAAGTTCTTCATGTTTGATGACAAACTTACGTCATTGGCCTTCGATTGAATGATTGTGCAATTGTTCGACTTCAACTCACCTATTCACACTTGTAGATTTTGCTGGTGTACCTTGAGGACGATTGTTGTTATTGGTGGTTTCTCTCATGCCTATTAATGATTTACATTATTGACCAGTAATCAGGGGGTTTCCGCCATGTTCAACATCAACACATCTATTCACATGGTTAGATTCGTACTTTGGTTGGGATAGAGATGAAGACCCTGGATTTCATCTAAAAATACATGTTGCGAGGAGTTATTAAATATTCATGATTGTATACATGACCCTTTTCATATGGATGGTTGTGTCCATGTCATGGATCCATACATATGATCCATTCTAGTTGGATGGTCATGTCCATGTCGTGGGTCCATACATATGATCCTTTCTAGTGGGATGGATGTGCCTGTACCATGGATTCATGTATTGTTAGATTCCTATTCATAGATGTATCATTGGGCATGTATATATTAGAGATGTCAGATATGTATATTGTATTATGTTTGATTTGCAGACCTCCTGATGGTGTTTTTTTGGTCCTTTCCTTGAATTGTAAATCATTTCACCCATCACTCCCTGTTATGCCTTCATTCTTTAGGGGGAATCTCTTATAAAGTATTTTGTCACAGATCCTGTTCACTTCCTGTTCCACATCCTGAAGTGCCAAAATGTTGACAAATGTGAAGTGTACTCATAATGAAACACATACTAAAACATCCTTGAAGAATGGAAGAAAAACTGCCTTGAGTCAATTCTGGAGAAGGTTGACTGAAACCCTAAATGTTAGGACCAAGGCTCTTTTCTTCACTGCTTGCCCATGCTAATGGTAGGCTATAGTTCTTTGGCCTGGCACTGCCAGCGTGGGTTTTTATATGAAATCTCGCATTGAACCTCTTCTAGCAGCTTTTATCAAAATGGAGGAGAAGCTTCGTATGTTGGAAACTTCAAGAAACAATGAGATGAATGTTGTTTGGAAGAGATATGGTCGAGCTCTCCCATTTGGAGATCTTTATCCTACCTTTAAGGGCTTTCCCCTTGAGATGTGGACCTTCCTCCCTCTTTTGTGGAACCCTAACTCCCTCTCCCTTCCTATAAATTAAATCCCCTCCATCCCCAAATGGTTGGTCATTGATTGCCTGCATTCATATGCTGAGATTACGTGTAAATACTGCCCATCTAACTTGGATTGTGCTTTAAAGTCTTGGACTGGACTTGGACATCCACCCAAAGGAGGTCTCCAACGTCAAGGAAATGGTTGTATGCTTCCTTTTTTGATTCATTAATATATACATCTGATTTTCACTTTGCATAAATGTCTAAATACTTATGCATTTAGCTTGATACTCCTTGATCTATCAAGTAGTTTATATTTGACATACACTATGTATGCTCTTGTATCTTGTATTATCCTTTGATCTCTCTTGCAGGTACTCAAACATAAGGAACAAGCTAGGAGCGAGCCTTGAAGTTAAGGGATCAAAGCCATCATCAAAGGATTCAGCGATTAGCATCAGAGTGAGGTAGGTTTCTCTCTCTCGCTAAATTTTTTAACATAAGCTAGGAAATTCTACATTAGTTTGTTCAGTTTGTTGCTAGACCCACTCATTGGGCTAGAGAGATTGCCTCTGTCCACAAAGGGGATTTATCTTCACAATGGCCAGGATGCCTCTTTAACCTCGCATACATTTAATCAATCTCAAACTTGTAATTTCTCCCATTCATGAATACTATGAACTCGACCAAGTCTCTCATCTTCCCCAATACTCAAGAACACTCGATACCAATGGGATCGATGTTTCTTTTAGTTTCTACTCGGACTTGTCAGGGCTTACAGTGCACTGAATACTCATGTATTAAACGATTTGTTTTGCAAAACTACTTGCAACAAATGAATTATAATTCCACACAATTTTTCCCAAGTCACTCACTGGAGATGCGTAAAGAATTCATGACATGGAAACACTAGTTTTAATTGGTTCCCCTTATGAGAGATTCAAAAAATAAGAGAACATACACCTATAGCCAAACCCAACTATATGCACAGAAGAGAGGAATATTCTATTTCTGAATGAAGGTAATGTTAAAGGGAAGCATTACAAAACTCTTTCACTCCTAGTTTACCCTCATGAAGAAAAATAAGATCGATTCCCTTTCTAACCAGAACAAATATTTTCACCATAGAATTTACAAAGTCTCTCAACTTAAGTCTTGACTCATGCCCCTCAATTAAACATTAGAACTAATTACAGAGGGATGCACATTCCTCTATATCTAAAAGGAATCCCTACCCAAGATCCTTGTCTCTTACTGGAGAGATCTTCACTAATTGCCTTCAGTAAAATATCTCAACAAATCTTTTGGACAAATGGGACACTTGTCCTCACTCTAAAACTATCTAGGACCTCATAAGCTATTGTTTACAAATGAAAAATCACTATTGGCCACAATTAACACCTCATCAAACTAATTAATAGATTGTTAGTCCCCAAATTCTTCTAGAATTTTGGACACTTGGCATTAGACTAAAATTATGTTATTTTCTAATTTACATAAATTTTCAATTTGAAAATTCAGGACCATTTGGTATCGAAAAAATTTTGTTTAGGAAGGATGATGCTCTTGCATCACTCACTATTCATTTCCAGGATATGCAATCTGTAAAATATTTGGCTATATTTCTCTAAAATATTCAAATTTATAATAATTTTATATATAATCTCTATATAAAATTTGGTGAATTTCAAAATAAAATAATTTTATACTATAAAATTTAGGCAAAACATTTTTAGAAAAAATAAAAATTAACTTCTAAAAAAACATGGAAAATTACATAAACCAAAAGCTAAGAAATAAACCAATCTCAAATTTCCAAAAAATAGTCTTTCTAGCCAAAACCCCATGGATAGAATCCAGCATAGACATTTGAAGAAATGTTCTAATCAACCGCATTTGACATTTTTATGTTGTGAATAATCTGAATCTTTGAGATGAGAATCCATTTAATTCGGCACTAAATGTCAATAATCACACACACCAATTAAAAGAGAAATCCCCAAAATATCAAACAATTGACTGTATAAATGTAAACATGAATATGAATATGATATTTTCCATTTCAAATCCCCATATGGAGCCATTGATATAAATTCAAAGGTAAGAAAATGAAACATATTACATTTAGTACTTTTTGAATCTTTAGTCCAACCAAAATTCTCTGCAATTCTAGGCAAAACCCCTCAGAAGATGTCACCGGCTCTTTAAAGGACCTAAAACCCATGAAGCTATAATCTGAATTCATTAGCAACAATGGAATCATGTGTTGTTGATCGGTTGAATCCATAATTAGGCTCTGTGGAGGGGCATGAACGTGAAACGAATTGGAAAGGAACAAGCTCACAAACACCATAAATATGAGAAACTTCCATCGAAGCAATTGTTATGGTGCGTCTCATAAGGTGCCTACAAAGAATTGAGAAAATGGGGAAGGTAGATGGCCTAAAGTTATCTTAAATGAAGGAATGAGTGAAAGAAAGAAATCATGGATGAAAAAAAAAACAAATGGATGCAAAAATGGAATATTTACCTCAATGCATGTGCCACAAATACCGAGGAGTTAAAGAGTTTTGTTATGGAGAAGTTTCGTAAGTGTATATGGGGAAAAGATTTGGGTAGAAAGAAGAAGTAATATGTTCAGGAATTCAACCCCACTTGTGATCTCCAACAAAAAGAGTACAATGGAGCTATCATTCCATGGAGAGAAAATATTATTATTGCTCAATTAATAACTAACTTGCATCAACTATGGTGTGAAATGGGTCGGTGGAAAAGACCTAAAGAAGATTGGGAAGAACAAGTTTGCA
This sequence comes from Pinus tabuliformis, assembly GCA_031772625.1. Taxonomy (NCBI): domain Eukaryota; kingdom Viridiplantae; phylum Streptophyta; class Pinopsida; order Pinales; family Pinaceae; genus Pinus; species Pinus tabuliformis. The sequence goes on along the minus strand of CM062812.1, from coordinate 618,067,758 downwards.
CTTTTTGCACTTTTGGGGCAGTCGAATAGGAAAAAAATTTCATTTTGTAATGTGATGCTTTCAGAGACATTAGAGACAGTTACACCAATATGTTAATATTGGTTCCTCGGCATTGTCGTTTTAGTGAGGGGACTATTAGAAGGTTGGGTCACCTCATCATTAATTTGAGTATAAAAGAAGTGAATTTCAAAAGGAAAAAATAGGGAAGCTGTTGGTCCCATAGACTATTTGTAATCTAGTGGACGTTAAAAATTTCATTCATAAAAGAAGATGAAGCAGAGATGTGTGCCTGCCCAAATTTGAAATAGGGAAAAATCTTGGGGGGCGAAACTGAAGATCCCTTAAGGGATTTTCTGAAGCAAGCATGGCCGCTCATGGTTCCAAACATGGAAACTATACTTTTGAATCGAGTCGTAGCCATTTATGCAACAGGCCCACACTATCTCTCCCTCTCATCTTACATTTCTCGGTGTTGGTATATTAATTATTATGAGATTATGCATTCTCTCCAGTGTCAGAAAGGTTGCTTGCACATGCTCTGTGAAATTCCCGATGTCTAGCATCTCCACGGCCATGTTTATTCATCAATGGCCAACACACAGAAATAAAATGCTTAAAAAACAACTAAATGAAAAAGGAATTTCATAAAAAAAAGTACCTGATACCAGACCTTGGACTTGATAACAAGAGCTTGAACCTAGTGTGAGATGAAGGTTCCAAACTCACAGAAACCCATTTCTTATAGTATTTATAACCCCAAACCCTACAAACATAATCAAGCATGGACATTTCAGGAAAGGCCCTGAACAAATGTGTTTGACCACTCTAGGGTCAATAATTCAAATCCCCTAGATCAAAATCCGTCCTATTGAGATTTTGATTAAATATCAAGAATCACACACACCCATTCAAAAATAAATCCCCATATACCTACTACTTAAATCCATTAAACTAATAAGAATTTGCAGAAAAAAGTTAGTGGATACAAATGGTAAAAGAAACCATTGGATGTAAAAAAATGAGCCTTAAAATTTGAATGAATATATTAAAATAATCTAAACCCTAGATTTCAAATAATACAAAATCTAGAAGAACATTTTTTAAGTGTTTGGTCGGAAAAGATGTAAGGGAAGGACGCATGCCTACCCCATTTTGACTATGGGGAACACTTGACATAGGTTGAGTCTTTGTTTATGTATCTCAAGGATTGAAGTCACAAGAACCACAAAAGCATTTCTCTTTGAGCTTTAGCTAAGATACTTGAATTACTACAAGGGGAGACTAGTCTTATGAGAATCTAGCCTAAGTTCTACAATATTAACTTTAAATATAGCTTAAAAAAAGAGGGCAAGACTTTATGGTATCTACACTAATAGTGAAAATCTAAGCCTAAAGATTATAAGGAAATTATATAAGTAGAAAATTACCTCAATTTCCTTTTAAACAAGACGTAGTGCTTTCTTTGATATTGTAATATCTTATTTTCCCTAGAGTACAAGCAATAATAAATGTCTCCTATGAAATCCATAGAATAAATGCTGAAGAATATACATATTTCACAATTAGAAGTTATGCAAACAAGTTCTTCTAATTATTTTCCAAAAAAAAATGAAGAGGAGTCCTCAATATATAGATAATGTGCTTCAGAAAACCACGAATGAAAACCATGTGCCAATACAACCTTCATCTAAGTGCTCATGAAACCATGATAAAATAAAGATGCACCTTCAAAACCATCAATCAAAACCTCCTAATCTAGAGCTCCCTCATGAATAAGATCCAACTACCAACATGTGTGGTCATAGAAGGATAAGTGTGTCCTATTAACCAACTACATGAAATGTGAAATAAAATATCAATGAACAACAAAAAAACTAAGAAATAAAAGTGTATTGTAAGATGAAATTCATGATAGTTCAAATGTGTGTTACAATAATAATAATTATTATTATCCAATTTTAAGGTCATGGCCAAGCCAAACACCAAATTGGTGTATGATACCCTCTTATTTGTGGGACAAGGAGCCCACCTCTGCTTAGGGATTTGACTGCTAATTCTACGAAAGCATACATACTCTACCCCCCTCTAGTTTTGAACCTATGACCCCTTAGGAGGAAAGACATGCTCTTAACCATTAGGCCCACTCAATGTACTCTAGTAACTTGCTCTAGTAAATTATACCATGTGTAGCTCAGAGAATGAGATTCTCCAAGAGATAAATAGTCAAAAACAACTCATAACTACCTTGACTAATTCACAATAAGTTGTATCAACCAATCCAATTGTCTAACAACCTCATAGTTGACCCCCAACAAACTCACACTTGTGGTTAATAAATCATAATAAGTTGGAATAAACCACACGTGGGAATCTATTGTAATAAAGTAAGTGCACCCTCCATTAATGGTCTATGTGGCACATGATGATGATGATGTGGAGTCCATATCATCATCGAATGCATTGTCAAATATCCAAAGGTAATGACACTGGTTCGAATGTAGTATCATGGATACCTAGAAAATGGTATAGATCCAAATGTATATGTGTGTGTGTGTGTGTGTGTGTTGATACATGTATTCCAAGGTAGTATCATAGTTCTCAAGGAAGGTACATAGATATCATGACATAATATGTAGATCCTAAGGCATATATACCACCCATGATGCATGTACATGGAAAATAGTATGTCACTCACCCAAAGTGGTGATTCAAGCCTCAATATGCAAGTCATTAAGAAATACACACCTGGAGTGATCTCTTCTAACAATATCATAACATAGTTTAATTTTAATATTTACTTAATGTTTACCATGGAAAGAAAACCTTAACCCTTATTAAATGTGACAAATCCTAAGACAAGGGGTATTTCTTAGATCACTAAGTGAGAAGTTGGTGATGTGATGGATAATGTGCGAAAGGGGAATGTGCAACTTCGTGTATTGATCCTCATAGTAATGTAGGATGATGTGAAGGTCTTAGTTTTCCCTAATTAGCTTTTAAAGGTTGGAAATCTTGATTAATTCCACATGTAGGCCTATAAGAGGGAGCTTTGCTTAGAGTTACCATCTCAACACTTTGTTTTATTTCCATCTATATATATATATATATATATATATATATATATATATATATATAATCCTTTCTTTAAATATGCATTATTAAGCAAAGTATTTAAGGGCGAGGGTCTTTTAGTGAGGTGTCATAGCTCTAAAATTACTTATTTTTTGGATTTTGACTTTTTATTGTCGCTTCACCTCTAGTCTTCTTATTTTTTGGTATAATTTGACTTAGGATTTCACATAAGCTTTCATTTACTTTCCTTAGACCTTGTTGTATGACGACAAGTTATACATGAACATGGAAAATTACTTTTTATTAATGGAATGGAAAAAATATGGGAAATATGTAAAGTGTTAAGTATTTTTTTGGATGTGAGACATGTTATATATTAACTACATCTCCAATAGTATTACTTGACCCAAGACCTGGCGACACTTATCTAAATTTTTTGTATGTCCCCCATAGTATAATGAAGCAAAATAGTAATTTTTTATTATTATTAAGTGTTATTAGATCACACCCATTATTTACCATGTTTATGATATTAGGTAAGAAACCATCACACCATGTCTAGATAATAAGGCAGGCATGAATCCATAACACAAGAACTAAAATGAGCGCCATGTATGTGGGTGCATAAAGTACTGCCTATGAGTGCATTTGATATTTGAGATGTAAGATCTAGGAGCTAATCTACCATGGATGAAACATTTGAAATAACTATAAGGGATGATTTAAAGTGATTTCATTATAGATCTGAAGGAGAACATGGAATAACAAGTTTGATTCTGTATGAGATTAGCTAATGCAATTCGGAACATGCTTCCACACAAGAGGGTGGTTATGAAGTTGTTAGCCCATAATGGGGGAAAGGTTTTGGGTATGTGTTATATTTTATGCATTATTGGTTTCATGTATTGTACATTAATATGGGAGCAAGCAAATATTGGGGGTAGAATCTCCTAAGAAAAAAATTATGGGTTTTTTTGGTTTGTTTTTGGCCTATTTTTGGTGTTTTTCATCTAATGGTTTTTGGGCCCATTGTAATGTAATTTCAATCAAGGAATCTAATCTGAGTCAACATATTAGGGGTTTAGATGTTGCATAATCATATATATTATATTGTAAATGATGAACTTAGATGATGTCGAAAGTCAGAGGTGTCACTCTAAACATTTTTCTAGTTTTCCCAGCTAAGGATTTCTAGGGTAAATCTTTGAGTGTCATGTGTTATTGCGATTGTTTACTTTTTTATTCCTTAAGAATACTGGAGTGCATTTCTTTATTATAAAGGTTTAAAACTTAGATAGGTACCATCTTAGGGTGATCATCCCATAATTCATTATTCCAATAGATATAAAAGTCAAAACCCCCACTAGACTCCATCATCCCTTCTCTTATGCATAAACAAGCTACAACAACACACACTATTAAAAAAACCATTTTAGTAGATAACTCTAATACTAGCTACACAACGTGAAGTAATAATTTCTGGACAAATGATATTATGAAAATTAAATGGTCAAGCAACAACACTTCAATTGTTTCTTGTTGACAAGCCAAAAGAGAGGAATTGCCACTTTACATAGTAAATCTAGTGCACCAGTGGATCCACGCAAACTAGTGATAGATTTGCACTCTTACGTATAGATCAAAGTTTTTTCTAGCATATTCTAAGCCATTTTTTCTTTACATGATCAATGATTTTTTAAACACTATGTGAACAATCATCTCCAAAATATACAATCCAATCCATCATGTTATTCAAGAATCCCTCATCACATTAAATTTTATATGAAGGAATTGCATGCTCTCTCTCCATAACTCCAAATTTTATACCACTCTCATTATAGATTCCATTTATCCCTCTCTACCAAACCATATGAAAAATGAGCACAATGAAACAACATAAACAAAAAAATTCACAAAATAAAAACATGTAATCTATATTGAAAACCCTTTATTGGGAAAACCAACAACAAACATATATTTATTACCTTGGCCAATCTAACCAAGACTACCAAGTTATGCCACTTGAGACATCTGTAAAATGAAGTAATTTAGCTATTGAAATAGGATTCATCACTACCCACTACCATAGGCCCCTAAAATTGCTATGAGAAAGCCACTTTAACCAAATTAAGGCCAATATAATTACTCTTGACCTATACAAGATTAACCTAACTTCCAAGGTCCAAAAATCAGCAAACAAACAAATGTTCAATCATACGTATCCTAGGCATTAATTCACTCCAAGCATTGGTATCCACAAGAGAATGTCAATCACACATCATAGGTCCTCTTGGGCATCACACTTACTGAAATATAGATCACATTCCAACCATAAATGAAGTAGATCCTCCACTTATAATAGGTGAAAACACACTATCATCTATTATAGAAAATAAAACACCTATCATAAATCCTCCTAGGCATCACAATTGTTGAAAATAAATCCATGCCATACATAAATGAAGTAAAACACAATAGCATCCACTAGAACAAATCAACCACCTATCGCAAGTCCTCTCAAGTATCTCAATCATTGAAAATAAATCCACACTACAAAAATATTGTAGATCCATCACATTTCATAAATGAAGACATGTTGAAACCCCATGGAATATATCAACTACCTATCAGAGGTCCTTCTAGGCGTCACGCATAATAAAAAATAAATCCATAACAACCATCAATATAGTAGATCTACTACCTTTCACATCTGAAAGCATACTCTCATCACAAGAGAAACTAGAGTTTCAACCCATCAAACCCTTCATGGATGCAAATTCTCATCTCAAACACACTAATGTTTTACCATTTAATCAACCTCAATAAGGTCAAGTATCACTCCCAAGTACTATAAAACTAAAATATGATTTGCCTCTTAACCAAAAAGAACAATTTCGTTTGAGATTCTCTTTCAGATTAATCACCTTGGTCCTGGAGATGAACCTCATTGGTAGGTCCGAAACGTTTACCATAAAATTATTCAATGTGATTAATCCGAAAGAGAATAAAATTATTCGATGTGATTAATCCGAAAGAGAATCTCAAACATCATTATGGATCACTTAAGTATGAGATAATAAATAAATAAATTAATTTCAACAAAATGGCTATGATACCATATTAAAATTTTTGCATTTATTACTTCTATTGCAAATTCATAAACTCCACATCCCACTAGGGGTTTCATAGGTCTAATCCGTATGAACTTCAACATTATAGCTGATTTGAAATATTAAGTGAACAAGCTTTCAATTTACTTCAACCCAACACACTAGGAAACCTAAGAGAAAAGGTACCAAATATGCACTTACAAATTTCAACACTTTGGGAACACTTTTTCAAGCATATACTATATCTAAAATCACTTTATTTACATTATATTTACATTAGTAAATATACTCTATTATCTTCTAGACATATGATAAATCAATTAACAATTCAGCCCTTTGTTATGTCAAATCAACATGAACAACAAATGTTGGAGATTGTCCAATCAAGAAGATAATGCAGGCTAAAATTCAAATATGTAATAACATAATTTTTGATAGCTAGAAACCTTGTGTGTGTGGGTCTATGTGCAAGAATTGAAGTACATACATACTCATAACTCATTACAAGTTAATACAATATTCAATCTCTCCAAAACCCAAGCCAGGGAAGCCATGAGCACCCTATATATCATCAAATATCCACAATAAGTGAGCATCAACATCTACAAGTTCTCTTTAGCTTCAACAAAAATAATGTATAACATATGCTCACTATAAAATCATAGTTGTCTTCCTTATGGTTTTCAAACCCTATCTATGTCGCATCACACAAGTACATGACAAGAAATCTCTAGTTATAGCCACCAATATACATGTACATCCTATGGTTTGAGTCCTCAGACCCTAGATTCTTTAACTCTTGTATCAACACAAGGATCAAGACCTCAATGGAACATCAATAATATGAGAACCAAGTATTCTTCCAAGAAAGGCTTCACGCTAACCTCAAGGCTCATCAAGATTATCTCTACATGATCTTTCTCTAGCCTTATGTCCCAAAAGAACAAGGTTCCAAAATCATGAAAGGAATTAGCTCTAGTTACCATGTCTTCTACTAGGATAAAAGCTCTAATCCTAAATCAAGAGCCACAAGAACCATCGCCATTTGCAACACCATGTTATTCTCTAGGGTTCAAAATCACAACTCAAATCCTAGTAATCACATGAGAGCCATATCTCCATAAACATCCAATATGTCTATTTTTCTCCATGTCTTCTCCTAGGGTTTCCTCATGAACCCTAATTCCATGTTATTAGGGTTTTCTCTTGGACCCTAAAATCCCTAAAACAAGTACAAAGAAGAGCACAATGATGAAAATAACACAAGACTTCTCTAATTTCCATTATATATACAAGTAGGTGAGGAGGTGTTGTAATCTAGAGAAATGTACATATTGTTACAAGTAGATCCATACACCAAGTGATTATTAAGTAAAGAGAAAAATGGAACACATGAAATGAAGAATATAGAGAACGAGAGTATTGATAGCTAGACAAAACAAATTTTCATTAATCCACAAGAATTACTACATTCATTGTCAGTCTATCTTGTATTTATACCAGATTCTAGGCAGTTATAGCTAACTAGTTGCCTTAACTACTTAAACAATCAACTCAACATGTAATCCTAACTCAACTAGTTTGTTGACCAACTTGCATATTATAAAAAGTCAAGTTGGTTATTCTAACTTGTGGGTCTACTTGACTAAGTCAACTAGCCCTCCCAACATCTCCCCCACCCTTAGTTCCTTCTTATCCTGAAGAAGAGGATATGTGGAATGTTTACATTGTATAAAAATAATGAGAAAGTATAGTACTAATAATTTATTAGAATTGGAGACTAGGGTGCTTGTTTAGCCTATTCTGATGGGAGAGTTAAAATCAACTTATCCACTATCTTTTCCTCTAGCTAGGGGTTGGTAGGGATTTCATTGATCTTATTTCCCATTTTCTCTTTTTCCACTAGTGACTAATTAGAGCCTTATACCTCCTCTTTGGACACATCTAATTTTCTAATACCAACCAAGGGTGCATATTCAGAGGTGCTTAGGTGAAAACACAGGTATTTTGGCCGAGTAAGGAAAGGTGCCTTTGTCGGTGGTATTTTTTTAGTTTCCCTTAACATTTCCTTGTAAATTGTTGAAGTGAATCTATGAAAGTGCTTAAAAAATGTATTCCATTCCCTAACTAAATAATGCATGCGGGCCTCTAGAGATTTCAATTGAGATATATAATAGATATGGTCTACTAGGGAGCTGTGTTGAGAGTATTTTAGTTTTACCTTGTTTTCACACTCTTATATTTGTTATCATGTTCAAATAAGGTGGTCACGTGTATTATTTTATTCAACCTAAGCCTTCTTACTTCTGAAAGCCATTCCCTCGCATCCTACATAAGATTTGTCTTCAGGTTATTTTCCTATTTTATTTGTGTGTCGAGGGTTGTTGTAGCTCTACCTTGTAGTGTAGCTACTCTTTTGTCCATTAAGTCTTTAATACACATTTTTAATACAAAGTTTACTACAAGTCGATGATAAGTAAGTTTTCAAGTTGTTAAGCACAATAACCATGGCGACTTCCTTGTCCATTATATTATCTAGTTGGTTCTTAATGTTTGTCGAAGGAAGTAAATTATTTTTTCAAAATAGAGGAAACTTCATTCACTTTGGCTCGCTTATTTTCCTATTGAATTTGTTGAATGTCCACCTTCATCTAAATGTTGAGATTAACTAGATGATGGAAAATGGATTGCATGGCATCTAGTCAGTTCTCCTATGCTAACAAAACCTACATTTATAATTTATCTTGAGTAAGGGTTATACAATTTTCCCAAATTTATTCCTCATTCTTTCTTTCTTAACTTTTATCAACAATTTTCTTCTAGCAGGTAGTCACCTCTTGTGACATATCTACCAAAATTTGAAATTATTGTGCATCAGATACTTGATTAAGATATATTATGATAGATAGAGCTAGAGTCAACTCCACTTGTGTAGTTTTGGAAAATAGTTTGGAATTATTCTATTTGTCATTCTACAAGTACTATTTTTCCGTCCTCTTTTCTAACTGTAATTGTTGTAACACATTTCCTATATTGACTAGGTGGTTGACTATTGTTGATGTATTATGGATTCTTGAACTATTTTATGAGGCAAGGATAAATGTGTTGAGGGTGAAATTGATTCAAATAAGTGGTAGAGGACTTATGTGTTTTCTTATTCAAAGGCTACGAATCCTTATCATTTTGAGGTGGCTCCGATGGAGTATCGGATTGAGTCCTCCTAGTGGACACCTGATCACCCACATGAATTTATTCATTGCTATGTTGATATTTCCCATTTTGTTGTTCTTCCTCAATGTTTTCTAGTGATGGTGGCAGTGAGTTGCTGATCAGATCAATATGTGTCTGTTTTGTACCCTTAATCCTTGGTTTTGTTACTTTTGGGATTGTATGAGCCCCTGAATTTGGTAAGGTTTGAATCATAGTTTCTTCTTGTTACATTTCTTTTTCTTCCCTTTCTTTCTTAGCCATAATCTTTCTTTTTATTGTTTTGATGAAAACGTTCTTGGACTAGCCCAATGCCTTTGTAATTTTTTCGTTGATCAAGGACTACATCATTGTTTACTTAGCCTTGGTCTAGCATTGAGTTGAATTGCATTTTTTTGATAATTCCTCCAGTACCTACATGGAAATCCTATTTAATTTTTTCTTCTTCTTTATATCATCAAAGGCATTGTCTTGAAGAACTTTTTCCCAATTTATTCTAAAATCTCGCTGCATCACAATTGAATTTCTTTGATCAACAAAATTATTTTCCTTCATTTTCTTACATGATGTTTGTGCAGCTAGGTCAACTGCAAAGGATTGTAAAAATAATTCTACCTCCCTTTCCTCCTCTTGTTCATTGTAAGTTAATGGTGTTATTATTTCTTGAGGTGACAGGAGAACGACTGGTGGGATTTCTGTTATTGTATTTCTATGACATTTAAATTCCTCAAATATACTCAGCTATTGGTTGATACTCCAATTCCTTTGGCTATACCTAATAATTATTAGCAAACCATACATTAGTGATATCTAGGTTAGTTGGATATTTGAATATGGAGGTAGAGCGTAAGGAAATTGTTGGAGTACCCTCCATCTATGGTAGACATATTTCAACTTTGTAACACAATTTATGAATATTTCCTCTCACGGAAGTGACTCAATTTTGTGCAAGAAGTTTTATGCAAAACAATTTTATTTTTTCATAGAAGGAATAACCTTTCTTGTAAAATTCATTTCTCTGATGGGTGAGACCTAAGCCATTGCAATCAAAATTAGTAAGGATGGAAATTGGAATGCCTTACCTACGTTTTGGCACTCTTTGCCATTTTTTTTAATTATATCAGTTGGACTCTTAATCTAGTTGTATTTCTTCTGTGACCTCACAATTTTACCAATGGATTTGAGCATATTGAGCTTGACATCAGATGGTGGACCCATCACAGTGAAGCATAATTCTACGATTATGCATATCCATTTTATATGAGGCTCGTTGATTTGATTGATGACCAAACCCTTAAATTTTTGCTATTGTTAATCCCTTGGAAAATTCTAGTAACCTTTTGTTATTGTTAACCATTCAGGGAGTCTTTTCACCTATATGAGGAAGCCTTGTAATTTGGTGGATCATACCTACTGTGATTTCTATATGGTAATCAAACCAAGGGGTGTCATCATGGAATATGTTTATGATGAATTTTGTGGTTTTTTCCTTTCAACCATAGAACACTACTATCAGTGGTGCACCCAAATCATCTCTAATACTAGATGCATGTAGGAAATTCAACTTGGTTTTCCACTTCTTATCAACTAGTGCCCATTTCTTGGATGTTATATAGTGATGATACCATGGGATTTCTTCCATTTAGCCCAATGAATATTGTGTAGGCATACTTCAAGCTTAGTTTTGGTTGATTTATCCAATTTGAACTTGGTGTGGGGTTCAACCAAGATTTTTGATTCCTACAATTGCTCTTTCATTCTTGGAATATTGTAATCTTCGACAATTTCTTCACTACACAAACACTATAACAAATCTAAGTCGAATTGTGAAATTTCTGGCAACTTTGAACACTTGAGAATACTCGATAGCTCACATTGAGGAATTGGGTGTTCATGCATGGAAGTGATATGAATGAGGAATCATACACAATTTTTCTCCAAGTATTTGGGTTAGCTTTGCTCCTTAGTTAAGCATTAGCCCCCAAACACTCGTTTGTTCCATCACATTAATTGCAAACACGTGTTGTAAATGTGAAGGGATGAAATGTTTATTTATTAAAGGTGACTGTTAAGTTGAGTTTGACAGATCAATGATTGCTTTATTATTTTTTTTTTCCTTAGTCTATTTCTTTATAGATGGGTTCGAAGTTTATGTTGGATTTTTATTCTCGACTAACTTATTTGTGTTAGTAAGCTTGTTTTTGTAGTAGTGTCGATATTTTTGTCTTCTTTATCTTCATCTAAGGTGTTGATATTATCCTTGGTTTCTCTCTTGTTTTTGCATCTTGTTGTTCAACAACTCCAAAATATCATGCTCTTTCTTCATACTAACTTGATTCAATTGTATGATGAAGGTTTAGAGAACATGTCAAGCTAGAATGGTTGGTTACATTACATATTTTCAGCAACCAACTAATTTATTATTATATCTAACTATGATTTTTAACTTAATTAATAGAGTATCTAAGGAATAAAATACATATAGTCAGAAAGTGAGGTTTCCACCATGTGGTTTTCATAACCATCCATGTTTATTGGCATCCCAATTCTTTTTACTAGTAAACATGTCATCAAATCATGGATTATATTTATTGAATTGGGAACCATTTATAGTTTAATTCCATAGATTCTGTGTTAATGTTTTGGATCATCCTTTGACACTTTGCAAGTTTTGATAATTTTGGGTCTTCAAATGGTCACTTAGTTCATAACTTGTTCAACTGTGAATAGTTAATTTTAAACGAACTTAAAGTTGAAACAAAATCATATGCAATCGAACATGGTAAACATGAAGTAGAGAACAACCAAGTGATAAAGGAGTCCATCTAGTGTGGACTACGTCTTTGGGTCTTGCTCCAATGGCTAGACTTCTTTATTGATCTCAGCAACAAAAAAAGTACATTACAAATATTTGACTCATAGAGTAAACCTTCTTCTAGAGTGGCATTGTTTCTCCTTCAGAGAAATCTCACTCATAAGTTGACTCCCTTTAGCAAAGAAATGATGGTGTCAAAAGAAAATGACTCTCTCACTGAATGTGGCAACATGTCCTTGTACTCATTCTGAGATCAAGAAGCACAAATCCAATTGCTTCATAATGAAGTGTTGAAATTGTATTTTCCCACAATAAAACTAAGAATAGACTTAAAATGGCTTCTCTAATGAAGAAACAAATGTTGTAGTTGTGTCTGAAAGGCTTGAAAACCCTTGTGTAGACTCTTTCCATGCTAAAAAAGGTCTCCATATGGCCTCAAACATTTTATGTCTACAACACAAAAGGACTTGGATATGAAAATTTTCCAACATACATTTCTCAAATCACCAAAATAATGATTCCATTGTGTTCAGAACACCCAAAAATACCCGTGTAGGCTCTTCTTGGGTTAAAAAGGACTGAAAATGACCAACTTAGGTCTCTTGGAACATTTCTTTGTTATATGTCTTGAAAATTGGCAAAACTTGCTAACCAGGAAATGAAACTTGTCTTTTGGCAGAACCACTAGGCAACCAATTAGCATGAAAGTGGAGGAAATTCCAATGAAAAAGGTGCAAACTATCGCTAGTTTAAAAAAACCTCCACACCCAAAAAACCACCCTAAAAACTCGGTCACATGGGTTTGCATGTGGCTCGGGTCGGGTGCCATGTGCTGGTCCCCAACACCAAATTTTCAGTTGTCATTTTCGTGGATTTTGACATGACAAAGATCGGGCACCAAAATTCTCGCCCATTTCAAATTTTAAATGCCTCATGATTGGTCCACGTCAAACCAAGCAAAAAATAAAAATGTGCCAACACCGCTTGTATGACCTGCCACATGTCAACACGTGATTGGTGCACCTATCCTCCATACAATCCAGCCACCTGCTGATGTCAGTGTAATGTCACCTATACATGCTGCCCAGTCAGCAACCCAATCAACCCTACCAATTGACTTTTTAGGTGTTTGCCAAAAACTTCAGAACGCGATAACTTTCACATACCGTGTCGGATTGAGGCGATTCAAGCGTTGTTGGAAACAAAACAACATGGTCTACAATTTGGAATTAGTTTTGATTTATTTAGAGAACTTTTATTTTTGAGCATATTTTTGATCCCCTAGATCATTCCTCCCCACTAGGAACTTTTGGACCACCAAAAGTCTATTTTTACTCAGCAAGTAAGTGAGAGTACAACTCCCTCACTTTCCCAATCTCAATCCACTTTACTTTACTTGGATTGGTAACCTTGAGCCTCACTCGAAGGTACTCTACATTGCCTCTACGTGAAATCCTTATCCTCCTGTTAGGAATTGAGTCTTCCTGCAACTCATCTAAATATTCAAGAGAAAAATATTCAATAGGTGGAATCTAAACATTCTCTTCATGATCATAAATCATTAGAGGATGATACAATCTTCACCTTGAAGTCTTTCCTTGCTGATAAACAACCAAACTCGATTTCCCACTTGTAAATCATGATCAACTCGATGCTTGTCATGCCTTGCTTTGTACTTGGCTTTTCTTTTCTCAAGCTTCTGTTGTACTCCTTGATGAACTAACTACATTTTTCAATGAAATGCTTGGCTTTGTCCACATCATTATGTTCATCTACTGCAAAATCTTCACCAAAGATAAAATACAAAGGAGACTTTGGAAAATAACCCAAACAAGCTTCAAATTGAGATACTTGTGTAGATGAATGCCTGGAATGATTATAGGCATGTTGGATATAATGCAAATACTCATCCTAAAAGGTTAGGATTCTTACCACAATATCCACAAAGGAGATGCATATTTTTACAATATGTAATAAATTTGACGCTCAAATTCCCATACAAATTGACTCATCAACAATTCAGAATAAATACCAAAGAAAACATTGTTGCATATAAGTGATTTATTCACAACATCATGGAACACGTGAAATACAAAAAAAATGTAGAATTTAACTAGACAAATAGTCCAACCATGTCTTACCCAACCAGGCTAGGGAGTTGACCTTATGCATTTCACTTTCTTCTGAAGCTTCTTCAGAGATGGGTATGGCGTGCCTCTCAAGTTCTTCTTCCTTCTATTTCTCAGGTGATTTCATGACCCATTTTTCATTATTTGGATGAATATGTGCATGAAATTACCAACATTTCTCGATCCAAAGCTCACTTATGTTGCAATGAGTACAAACTTTTTGTGACCATTTCATGGGAAAAATGTCTTTGAACTTGGAAGAGAATCTTCTTTCCTGGTCTCACTTCCAATCAACATATTCATTTTCTTGAATAATGCTTTCCTTTTTTGGCACTTTGCTACACAATGACTAGGTGCACGACAAAAATTGCAAGGAAACACATTCCACAAAATTTTATTCAAATCATCATGTTGCTTATAGTCATAGAAAGCCTTTGAATAATCGGGGCATTTATACCTTTTATGATTATCCTTTGGATTATGAGTCTTGTGAGGAGAACTTGATTGATGGGGATAAATTGACTTAGTTATTCCTTTGAAACACTCATCTCTATTTGGATATGTTTTTCCATAAACGTCATCATCATGATATGTTACTCCTTCAACTTGCAGGAGTTAATTCTTCACGAATACCACACTTGAAGAATTCCTTGACTTTGCAATTTTGGAGCATTCTCTAACTTCTTCTTGAACATATCCCAATCATTCATGCTGAGGTTGTGGTCTCACTTCAATATGATTAATGATCCCGTGATTATGAATTCCAAGACCCTTATCATTGCACCCTATTTTGGTCAACAATTTCATACCAATACCCTTGGTATGTTTCTCAAATGATGCAAAAGAAGCATTATCATTGTTAAGAGAATGAATTGAACATGAAGTATATTTTAACTCCTTCTCTAATTGTGACTCTTGGTCCTCTTCCTCTAAACTTAGCCATCTCCTCTCTCTTCTTGTTTGTAAATGAAGTGGTATATGAAGATTCAAGAAAACCACTCTTGTGATTTAACATATAAGCAGTGTTATTTAGCTGAGACATGGTACAAACATCATTCATCCCATGAACAAAACATTTTTGAGTCTTAGGGGAAGCTTCGGTAGCTGAACATTCCCTAGTCTGCTCTTCAATCACATTCTACAACATTAGGAACAATTTCTTCTTTTCATCCTTTGTTGGTTGGAGCTATCTTCTTAGTTCTATGTTCTCCACTTTAAGAGAATAATTTGTTTCTTCCAGTTATAGGAGCTTTTCATGCTATAAAATTTCACCCATGCTTGCAATTTGGTCAGAACCTGCTCCAATACCAGTGATCTAAAAATCAATTGTCCTCTAACACTTTGCAAGTGTTGATAAATTTGTGTCATCAAATGATCACTTAGTTCGTAACTTGTTCAACTTGTGAATAGTTAATTTTAAACGAAATTAAAGATGAAACAAAATCATATGAAATGCAACATGGTAAAAATGAAGAAGAGAAAAACCAAGTGATAACAGAGTTCGCCCAGTGTGGAATACGTCTCTGGGTCCTGCTCCAATGGCTAGATTGCTTTATTGATCCCAACAACAAAAATAGTAAATTACAAATCTTTGACTCATAAAGTAAACCTCCTTCTAGAGTGACATTGTTTCTCCTTCAAAGAAATGTTCTCCTCCAAAGAAATATCATTCAGAAGTTGACTCCCTTTAGCCAAGAAATGATGGTGTCAAAAGAAAATGACTCTCTCACTAAATGTGGCAACATGTCGTCGTACTCATTCTGAGATCAAGAAGAACAAATCCAATTGCTTCATAATGAAGTGTTAAAATGGTGTTTTCCCACAATCAAAATGAGAATAGACTAAAATGGTTCCTACAATGAAGAAATATATGTTGTAGCTACATTTGGAAGGCTTGGAAACACTTGTCTAGACTTTTTCCATGCTAAGAAAGGTCTCCATATGGCCTCAAATAGAATCTCTCTGCAACACAAAAGGAATTGGCTCTAATAATTGTCTAACAAACATTGCTCAAATCACAAAAATAATGATGCCATTGTGTTCAGAACACCCAAAAACCCCTGCGTAGGCTCTTCTTGGGCTCAAAAGACTGGAAAATGACCAAGTTAGGCCTCCCGAAACATTTGTTTGTTATTTGTCCTCCAAATTGGCAAAATTGGTTAACTAGGCAATGAAAATTTCCTTTGGCAGAACAACTAGGCGACAAATTGATGCGAGAGCGGTGGAAATTTCGTCAAAAAATGTGCAAATTGTTGCTAGTTTAAAAAAATATTCGTGCCTAAAAAACCTCCATAGAAACTCTGTCACATGGGTTTACATGTGGCCAGGGTTGGGCGCCATGCACCAGCCCCTTGCTTCGAAAGTTTAGTCATCATTTCTATGGACAATGACATGACCAAAGTTAGACACCAAAAATTCCACCCGTTTCAAATTTCAAATATCATGCGTCGGGTCATATGGTTAAATGATATAGGGGATCAAAATATGCTTAAAAAAAGTTCTTGGAATCACCCAAAACTAGTTGAAAATCGTAGATCTCGTTGTTCTGATTCTAATGATGCTTGAATCACCTCAATCTAATACTGTATGAGAAAGTTATCATGTTCTGAAGATTTTGGCAAATAACTAAAAAGTCAACTTGCAGGGTTGACTGGGTTGCTGACTGGGAAGACCATATAGTTGACATGGCATTGATGTTGGAAACTAAATAGGAAGGTAAAATGTGCAATATGGGTCAATCCCATGCTTCCATGTGGCAATCCTGTACAGGTTGAGGTGTCGAAGTTTGATTGGTTGATTTGGTTTTCAAGTGGCCTAATTAAGAGATGCCACATGGCCCAATGGGAGGTCACCACGTGGCCCTCAGGAACCGTGTAAAATTTTGTGGGTTGACCGACCGAACCGGTGGGGTTTGACCCCGTGACCTCTAGTGAGAAAACCACACGTCTTACTATTAGACCATGCAGATGGGATTTAACCATATGGTGGTCGCGATTACATGTAACGTCAAACTACCGATGTGTTTAGGGAGGGGATGGGGCATGTGTCCCTAGCCCCTTGTCACAAGGGAGGCAATCTGACCAGAGGTAAAGTGGAGGGGAGTTAGTTAATCCTTGGCCCCAGGTCTTATGGTAACCCACATGAACATAGCATAGGCAAAGTCGGTGGGGGCTGGTAGTTAAGCCCTAGCCCCCGGTCCCATTATGTGCCACACAACCAACACCAAAAGTAGAGGGTGCTAAGGTTGGAGAGGTGGGTGCATGGCCTAACCCTTAGCCAATGAATCCACGTGACCATATTTGCGAGCTAGAAATACGAAGCTAAGGCCTTATTTCCATGTTTAAGGAGGCAATGATTTGCACCATTTGTGGTGGAATCAGCGCTGGTTCTGAGCTAATTTGTCACTCAATGGTCTTCCAAAGGGAGAAATTCATTGCCTAGTTAGCCAGCCTTGTCACTTTTAGGACAAATAGTAGAGAAATGGAAAAAGAGACCTAACTTGGTCATTTTTCAACCTTTTTGAGCCCAAGAAGAGCTTACATAGGGGTTTTTGGGTGTTTTAAACTCAATGGTAGTATTATTTTTGGGATTTGAGCACTGTATGTTGGAAAATTTAAATAGCAAAAGTCCTTCTTTGTTTAAGACAAACACTGTTTTAAGGCCATTTAGAGACCTTTTTGGGCATGTAAAGAGTCTAGATAGGGGTTTTCAAGCCTCTGGATGCAACTGCATCATCTGTTTCGTCATTAGAGAAGCCAATTTTTCATTCTATTCTTAGTATGTTTATGGAGAAAGACCATTTCAACACTTCATTTTGAAGTAGTTGAATTTGTGCTTGCTTTGTTATCTCAGAATGAGTACAAGGACTTGTTGCCACATCCAGTGAGAAAGTCCTTTTCTTTTGACACCATCATTTCTTTGAAAAAAGGAGTCAACTTGTGGGTGAGAGTTCTCTGAAGGAGAACAATTCTTTGAAGGAGAAACAGTGCCACTCCAGAAGGAGGCTTACTCTATGAGTCAAATATTTGTAATGTACTCTTTTTGTTGCTGAGATCAATAAAGCGACCTAGCCATTGGAGTAGGGCCCAAAGACGTAGCTTAGGAGGGGTGAACTTCGTTATCACATGGTTGTTCTCTTCTTCATTTTTACCATGTTTGATTTCATATGATTTTGTTTCATCTTTAAGTTCATTGAAAACTTAACTATTCAGCTTTGAATAAGTTACAATCTATGTGACCATTTAAAGACCGAAAATTATCAAACTTGCAAAGTGTCACAGGACAATCGATTTTCAAATCATTAGTATCAGAGCAGTTTCTGACCAGATTGTAAGCATGGACAAAATTTTGTATCATGCAAGACTCTTAGAATGGGAAGAGATGAAGTCTTCTCTCCAAGTGGAGGACATTGAACTAAGAATATTACTCAATGTAGTAGAGGAAGAGAAGAAGAAGTTGTGCCTGATGTTGTAAAATGTCATTGAAGAGAAAACTGGGGAACGTTCAGCTACCAAATATTCCCCCAAGACTCAACAAGTTTGTGGTCATGGGATGCCTGATGATTGTACCCTTTGTCAGTTGAAGAACACTGCTTATATTTTAAATCACAAGAGTGGTTTTCTTGAATCCTCATCTACCACTTAATCTTCAAAAGAGAAGAAGGAGGAGATGACTAAGCTTCAGGAAGAGGACCAAGAGTCACAAGAAGAAAAGGAGGTAAAATATAGTTCATGTTCAATCCATTCTCTTAACAATCATAAGATTTCTTTTGCTTTATTTGAGAAACATACCAAGGGTATTGGTATGAAATTCTTAACCAAAATTAGATACAATGGTATAGGTATTGGAATCCATAATCACGGAATCATTAATCCTATTGAGGTGAGTCCACAACCTTGACATGAAGGATTGGGATGTGTTCAAGAATAAGTTGAAGAATGATCCAAAATTGCAAATTTAAGGAATTCTTCAAGTGTGCAATTTGTGAAGAAAGAACTCCCGCAAGCTGAAGGAGTATCATATCTTGATGATGACATTGAGGGAAAAACATCTCCAAGGAGACATGAGTGCTTCAAAGGAAGAATTAAGTCAAGTTCTCGTCATCAATCAAGTTCTCCTTGCCAGATTCATAATCCAAAGGGAAATCATAAAAGGTATAAATGTCTTGTTTATTCAAAGAATTTTTGTGACTATAAACAACATGATGATTTGAATAAAATGTTGTGGAATGTTTTTCCTTGCACTTTTTGTCATGCACCTAACCATTTTGTAGCCAATTGCCAAAAAAGTAAATCATTAGTCAAGGAAATTAATATGCCATTTGGAAGTGAGACCTTGAAGGAAAAGCCTCTTCTAAGTTCAAAGACATTTTTTCCAAGAAATGCTCATAAGAATTTTGCACTAATTGCAATATAATTTGGCATTGGATCGATAAATGTTGGAAGATACATCCACATCTTCATTCAAATAAGGAAAAACAAGTTATGAAATAACCTGAGAAAGTGAAATCAGAAGAACATGCAAGGCACACCATAACCATCCCCGCAGCAACTCCAGAATAAAGCGAAATGCAGAAAGAAAACTCCCTAGGCTGGTTGGGTAAGAAATGGTTGGACTATTTGTCTAGTTAAATACTGCATTTCTTTTGTATTCCACATGTTTCATATCCCCACAGTTGGATATTTTTTAAAAGTGATGTTGTAAATAAATCACTTATATGCAACAATGTTTTCTTTGGCATATGATGTTATTCTGACTTCTTGATGGGACAATTTGTATGGGAATCCAAGAGTCGAATTTATTACATATTGTAAAATAAAATGCATCACCTTTATGGATCTTGTGATAAGCATCCTAAAATTTGGAATGAGCATTTGCATTACATCCAACAAGCTCACAATCATGTTAAGTGCTCATCTATGCAAGTATTTCCATTTGAAGGTTGGTTGGTTTTATTTGCCAAAACATCCTTTTTATTTTATCCTTGGTAAATATTTTGTAGTAGATGGACATAATGATGTGGAAAAAACCAAGCATTTTATCAAACAAATACAACTAGTGCACCAAAGAGTACAAGAGCAGCTTGAGAGATCAAATTTGGTTATATATTAGCAAGGAAAGACTTCAAGGTGAAGATTGTATGAGCCTCTGATGATTGATGATCATGAAGAGAATGTTCAAATTCCATCTATTGAAGGTTTTGTTCTTGAATCTGTAGATGAGTTGTAGGAAGACTTAATTCTTGACACGAGAATTAAGACTCCACACAAAGGCAATGTGGAGTATCTTTGAGTGGGGCTCAAGAATACCAATCCAAGTAAATCAAGGTGGATTAAGATCAGGAAAGTGAGGGAGTTGTACTCTCATATACTTGTTTAGTAAAAACATACCTTTGGTGGTCCAAAAAGTTCCTAGTGGGGAGGTATGATCTAGGGGATCAAAATATGCTCCAAAATAAAAGTGCTCAGAATTTCTCGAAACCAGTGTCAAATTATAGATCTTGCTATTATGATTCCAAAGATGCTTGAATCGCCTCAATCTAACACCGTATGCAAAAGTTATCACGTTCTGAAGTTTTTGGCAAATAATTAAAAAGTCAACTTGCAGGGTTAATTGGGTTGTTGACTGGGTAGGACGCACATGTGACGTGGCACTAATGTCAGTAGCTAAATGGGAAGGTATAGTGTACAGTATGGACCAATTCCATGCTGCCATGTGGTAGCGTCATACATGTTGAGGTGTTCAAGTTTGATTGGTCAATTTGGTTTTGAAGTGGCTCAATTAAGAGGTGCCACATGTCCCAATGGGAGGGAACCACGTGGCCCAATGGGAGGGCACCACATTGGCCCAATGGAAGGGAACTACATGGTCCTAAGGAACCATGTAAAATTTTGTGGGCCGTCTCAGTGAACTGGCGGGGTTCGACCATGTGACCTCTAATGAGCAAACCACACGTCTTATTGTTACGCCATGCAGATGAGACTTAACCATATAGTAGTGGTGGTTACATTTAATGTCAAACCACTAGTGCGTTTTGGGGAGGGGGTGGGGCACATGGTCCCATATCTTGGTTACATGGGAGGCAATATGATGGAGGTGAATTTGTCACTTGAAGGTCTGCCAAAAGGCTGAATTCATTGCCTAGTTAGCTAGTCTTGTCATTTTGCAGGACATATAATAGAGAAATGGAAAAAGAGACCTAACTTGGTCATTTTTCAGTCTTTTTGAGCCCAAGAAGGGCCTACAAAAGAGTTTTTGGGTGCTTTGAACTCAATGGAAGTATTATTTTTGTGATTTTAGCACTGCATTTTGGAAAATTTGTAAATCCCAGTCCTTTTGTGTTGCAAACATAGACTATTTTGAGGCCATTTGGAGACCTTTTTGGGCGCGAAATGAACATAGATAGGGGTTTTCAAGCCTTCTCGATGCAACTGCAACATCTATTTCTTCATTAGAACAACCAATATTTTAGTCTATTCTTAGTATGTTTATGAAGAAGGCCATTTCAACACTTCATTTTGAAGCAGTTGAATTTGTGCTTGCTTTTTTATCTTAGAATAAGTACAAGGACCTATTGCCACATTCAGTGAGAGAGTCCTTTTCTTTTGAAACCATCATTTCTTTGAAAAAGGGAGTCAACTTGTGAGTGAGAGTTCTCTAAAGGAGAATGTTTCTTTGAAGGAGAAACAATGTCACTCTAGAAGGCAATTTACCCTATGAGTCAAAGATTTGAAATGTACTCATTTTGTTGCTGCAATCAATAAAGCGGCCTAGCCATTGGAGCAGGGCCCAGATATGTAGCCTAGGAGGGGTGAACTCTGGCATTATCACATGGTTTTTCTCTTGTTCATTTTTACCATGTTGGATTGCATATGATTTTGTTTCATATTTAAGTTCATTGAAAACTTAATTATTCACCTTTGAATAAGTTACAATCTAAATGACCGTTTAAAGACCCAAATTTATCAAACTTGTAAAGTGTCAGAGGATGATCAATTTTTAGATCATTAAATGATGGAACCTGGGGTTGGAGATTAAATCTCCAGCCTCTTTTCCTTCGCCTTCGCATTATGGGTGTATGAATTCAACATAAAACTAGGGTCTGTCGTGTGGTGTTTAATGTGGCCCAGGGGCCGTGCTACCCGCCTGCCCCCACTGCTCTTGCGTGATAGTTACGCCAGTCTCCAAATGACTTGGGGTTGGGGCCATGTGCCCCTCTCCCTCCGCCAACATTCCAACATCATGTCAATAAATATAACAATGCCAATGTTATAACAAGCACCAAAGCTGTGGCGTGGCAGTAAGTATGTCAGTTAGTTAATGAGAGGTCATGGGTTCAATTCCGGCAAGGTCAGTCGGTTGACTCATATAATTTTTGGCACAATTCCCAAGGGTCACGTGGCACCATCCCATTGGGCCACATGGCGCCTCATGATTGGTCTACCTAAAACTAAGCAACTGATAAAAATGCACCAACACTACTTGTATGACCTACCATGTGACAACACGTGATTGGTCCACTTATCTGCCATACAACCTAGTCACCTACTGAAATCAACAACATGTCACGTGTACTACCTGCCCAGTTAGCAACCCAGTCAACCTTGCATGTTTACTTTTTAGTCGTTTACCAAAAACTTCAGAAATCGATAACTTTCACATACGATGTTAGATTAAGGTGATTCAAGTGTTGTTGGAATCAGAACGACGAGGTATACGATTTGGCATTAGTTTTGAGCGATTTTGAGCACTTTGACTTTTTAGCATATTTTTTATCCCCTGGATCAACTAAAGATTGATTATTTTTTACGTCAAGTAGTCCTAGCCATGTTCTTTTCCATTTACATAACTTCATTTTCATTCGAATATCAAATAAAATCCACCTAATATTTTGAAACATGATATTGTTTTCATCTAACCCATTTTGTCGAAGTGCTTGAAGATAATTTTCTTCCCTTTTGTAGATTTGGTAAATTTTTTTGTTTATTTCTCTAGAAATAATGTCCCAATATTCCTTGAGAATGTTTTTGGATCTAGTGGTCTACTTATTAGACCAATAATCTCCAATTCGAACCATTTTTGGATGAAAATCATTGAATATGTTGAATTCTTTGATTTTTAGCTCTACATCCATCCATTTTTGTGCCTTTGATTCGTCTAACTTTCTATATCCAATTTTGATGCCTTGGTATGTAGGTGGAAAATATGGCTTTTCTAGTTTATCTTCTTCTGATTTGTCGACTTTGAATACTATTTTTACTTTTTGTGTGTGTGTTTAGAATGGTTCTTCCTTCATCTGAAACCCTATATTGGAATTATTATATTTTCCATATCAAGTCGGGAAACTACCTGATCACAATAAGATACTCTATTGCAACTTGAAGTCGAAGTGGATTTGATCTTCATATTTCCTTTTCATGTAACCTTGACTAGGTTAGGTTTTCTTACAAAGGCATGATTTTTTTATATTTCTTCTCTTATTTTTTATACCTCTTCAACTAGTGTAAATTCAATGTCCTTTATAAATTTCTTCTTTAAATCCCTCCATTGGAAGGTTTCATTGCATGCTTCTTCAATTTTGTACCATTTGTTGGGAAAGTTGTTCAACATGGATGGGAAGATATGGGGCAAAGCACATTGATCTTTACATTCAAGTATTTTCCTTTATTTTCCTTAACATTCAATATGCTCGATAGGGTCATATCTTGGCTTGAATACTAGAATGTTGGTTTCTGTAGACAATTTCTTTCCACTAAATCGTTTGAAAAAGTATGTTCTTGCAGTAGTCCATGACTGTAGTCAAGGTGCATGATCATCTCACTACTGGATTGCTTGTCTTGTGAAAGTTTGGATAAGGTTGTATATGACCTTGATCCCCAACTAACTTACATACTTCATTAAGATGGCTTGTCAAAGAATTATGTTCACTAAAATGTAAATAAATATGTGGCCTAACTTTTAAGTCTGAAGGGACCAAATTCAAGGTTTGTTTGAGATTATTTTCATATGTAATTGGTACTACCTTGACTGAAAAGAACGATCAAATTCTTCTGATTGTAATTGCTTCTATCGAACGACATTCTTTGGTCATTGATCCATAGTTTTATAGGTTCCATTGGTATAATTTAGTGTGGAAATTTTGTCCAATAGATAGTGGTGAGCCCGATAATATTTATCCTTTAGCATTAGGTTCTACATTATCCCTATATCCACTGAGAATTTGGTATAATTTCTTAGTCTTGGATATGTCCCATTGTTTGATCCACGATTTCCCCTCTCTTGGATCCAACAAGATAGCAACCTTTTGTTGTTACCTTTTAGCTTAATCCTATCCCTCTCAAGAGAGATAGTGGATTTAAATTTTTGAACCTAAGGTCATCCAACCAATGCTAGATATGATGGTATACCCTAGACCAAGTCGATTACTTCGATGTCCACAAGGGTTTGGATACCCATTATTCTTGTTTGAATATTTATTAGCATCCTAATTAGCTCTAAGAAGCCTTATTCTGCTAGCTTTACATAGTTTGTTGTTTTATGTAATGTCGGTCTTCCCAACTTAATCCATGTTTTTTTAGGCAAGAGGTTGACTTGAGGCCCAAAGTTGACTATAACCTGGCTTACCATATATCCAAATTCCAAAGTCAACTATGAGATATTGATTTTCCTACAACTATGGGTAGACATTTAAGAGATATATAGAATGAACTACACATTTGAGAGGTAATGTCTCTTTATATTCAAATAAATTTACGTTTCTATAAAGTTAGACTCCCTAGGCTCTATTGAGCATTATCTCTCTTATCTTCAATGCTTCATTTTCTAGAAAACTAGGTTCTAAAAGCCTCTTCAAAAATATCACCTTCCCAAAGGTTCATTATCGTTGCCATCCTTTCTACCTCCTTGGTAAATGGACATTGCAAGATGATATCATATATATTTTCTTATTAATGATGATGTTGACTACACCACCTCGACCCATTGAAATTCATTTTCTTAAGGACCTCTCTTATGGTTTTCTTATTGCATAAATTAAACCACCATTATATTTTGTTTTATGTAGGAAATTTTAATTTCCAAATTGTTTTCCACCACTAGAAATGCTAATCTTATCTTCCTTCCTCTACCAATGCTTTGTAGCTTATTATGGGGACATAAGATCCAACACAATTCAGGGACCAAATTAGTTGGTCCTCCTCATCATTGAGTCTAACATTGTATTCATCTAGGATGCCTTTGTAGCTATTCCTTAACTTTTCATATTCTTCCCTTTGCCAAGTTGTAGTCCTTCCCTAGTTTGCGACCTATTTCATTCTATAATGCCCTTTAATTCTTAAATCATATATCATCTAAAAGGGTAGTTTATGCATATATTTGCTTCCCACCCATGAGTCAACACTGATTTGAACTTCATCTCCTTTTTTAGTTTTCATATCACTAATTATCAACCAAATGGAAGGCATAAGTAACTACTTTTGACATTATCGAGCCATTGTTTGATTGTTTAAGTTGTTTTTAAACCCATTCCTACATTGTATTAGGGTAAATATAATTTTCTCTTATCATCCTAAACCCATAAACATGTACCTTGAATTATTCATTTTTGTATCCATTGGCTTTGAGAATAAAAGGGGGTTTTTAAACTCCCACCCTCCATTAGTTTTTGGCCAATGTTTTCCAAGATTCTTATACTAAGCCTTTCTTCTCTTATCTCCAAACCAAATGAATTTGTAATAAAGTCACCTAATGGTTTTCAATATTCCTTTTAGGACCCAAGCAAGTAATATCTAGGAAAATGGAAGTGCTTCTAGGACTTCTTTTACCAATGCCACAGAACCTCTTCTAGAGAGCCATCTGTTACACTACGTGTTTAATGTCTTTTCCACTTTAGCTATTAGCCAATGCCAATCACATTTTTTACATTCATTGGACTTAAAAAAAGGAAAAACTGGATACATCAAGCCATTTTCTAATTATGTCATGTAAAAAGGGAATAATTGATAAAAATGATTCTTTTCCACTAAGATGTCCCCCAAAAAGTGATCATGGATTTTCCCATATTTATTACCATTCCATTAGCCTTATAAAATAAATCCACGATGCTTTTTAACTTCTCAATGACCTTTTTAGTTCTTTAAAAAAAAAAGGATGGCATCCATGAAAAGTAGATCTGTGATGTTCACAATACTTCAATTGATACCCCTTTGAGAGTACCATTAGTTTTTTCCTCTTTAACTAACCCACTAAATCTTTAGCTATTAAGAGAAAAAAAGGGGGATATTGGGCACCCCTATATAAGGTGTCTCCTAAATTGGAAGAAAGGGGATACCACTCCATTTATTAACACAACAAATGATATTGATGATATTCAACTCATACTCAATACAAAAAACTAATGAAGAAACCAAAATAAATTAGAATAAGTCTAATGTAAAGTAAACTTACCTTGTTGTTGGTCTAATTTATTTGCATAAATTAGGACATAAAATTAATAATCCAAGAGTTTGTAAACTCAAAAGTACGTCACTATATGTGAATATCTAGCCTTAGATTTAATCTATTGCTTCGATCCAAAATTATGACTAGTATGACTTTGACAAAAGATTCTACAAGTTGAAAACATGATTCAAACCATTATGAAATGAAAACATGAATACTAGCTAAATCACTGTAGTGGAAATTTCAAATTCTAGATTGCAAACTCAAAGAAAAATTATAATATATCAATTTGACAGGAAAGTAACTAATCTCCTTCAGTTTAGACTACAAAAGCTTACACTAGTAGAAAAATAGGGTATGGGAATCTAATCCTTAAGGAAGGCCCACACGATAATGCTCTTTTCACTTATGTAGGTTATTGGCTAAACAAGAAATTTTAGCACACTTGCTCAAAATGAAATCTACTTTAAGGCAAGGAAAGCAAGTTTGATTCAAGTTTGGATTGGTTGATTAGGCATACATTATGGTCCCTATTGGTAGAAAATTCAGTTGTAGAGGCTTTGGCTTACCCGCTCAAGTGGCTCAAGGAATCACAACAATATTCCGTTAGACTCCTCGAACTTTTATTTAACCATGCAATACTAAACTTGTCTCTCAAAGGAAATAACTATTCTATGGAAAGAAAAACAAATTTTTTCATGAACATGATATCACTTAAACTATGATAAAAAAAGAAAAAAGGATGCAACTTAAATAAAAAGTTTGTGAACAAAGAAAAATGTGGCAATTAGTGTATAAACAAAGTAATTTATGAAAAATAAGAACATAGGTTGATTTGCATATTGAATTCTAAATATAAAAGGAAAACTCATAGATATATACTAGCACTTTTGCTACAAAAATTCATAGTTATGCACAATGAGGAAGATAATGCACATGTTTAAACAACTAGGGCCCTCCAATGCCTTAAATCACACACTTGAAGACTAGAAGCTAAAATATCTCAAAGAGACTACACATATTAATAAAAGTGAATCTTGAAACAAAAATTTAATTCAAAAGTTTATTGAGTAGACGGTCACAATAGAATTTAAGAAATCAAAATCTAGTTCTATCCCTCAGGGTTCGCTTACTTACATATTTATACAAAATAAAAGGAAACTAGCTATTGATAATCCTTATCCTAGCCAACAATTTTCTATTCTAGAAATTCATTTGGATGAGATTCAACCTCCATAGTGGCTAAAATGTGGAAAAATCACAGTGCTTAAATATGGGTGGTCCAATTGCCAAAGTCTTGTATTTTCCTATTGACCAGTTGAGTTAACCACAACTTGACTAGGGTTGTGCAAGGGATTTTTCACCAAACCAATAGGAAATGAACCATGTAAGGAACACAAGGAACAAAACATAAGTTCTCATTTTTTCTAAGCTCACCCACAAATACCTCAATGACAGAGAGATTATTGAAACACCTAACTTCATCTAAAATCTGGTAAAAATGAATTGCAATGCATAAAATTTGCTAAATTCAAAATTAAAAGAAAATGATAAATATACATCTAGGATGGTTTTATTAGTCAAAATAGAAGCCAAAGGTGGTAAAAGTGATGGAGTATGTGTTTACTTAGGCCGACATAAAGTTTACTATCATGGAAAATTTTCACCAAAATTGACAACTGACACTTGTTATAAGCTTTGATAAGTCAACTTTCATCACCGTCGATCTTTGGTTGCTTATTTTAATTGAGTAAGGCATTCTTGAGTTATCGTTGCTAGTTCATGAATCTACCTTCCCTCTAAAAACCTAAAATACTCTCTAAGGATTTGAGTAAATAAAATTATTTTCAACCTTATAGCTATAATCTTTGAAATAAATTATAAGTGCAATTGCATAAGGGGATAGGTTTAAGTTTCTCAAAAGTTGTTGGATTGTCTTTTCTAGGAATCAATGTTGGAAAAGTTGTATTGAAGGATCCCAAAATTTTTCCTTGAATTATTTTAGTCTTCACAACTCTTCTGAAATATTCCTCTATAAAATCATAACATTCTAACAAGAACTTCATAGGGAGGCCACCAAGCCCAAGACTTTTTCTATTTGAAAACTTTAAAGGATTTAGATAAATTTATCTTTATGCACTTCCTTTATCAAGCCCTGATTATCTTCATGATTGACAAAAATATGAAAGGAGTTTAATGACCTAATAAACTCTGATATTGTATTACGAGTGTCCTCTTTGAAAACGGAGGAGAAATGTCTTACTCCTTCATATGCCATGTCTTTAAAGTTTGTTTCCCAAGTACCATCACCTTTATCAATTTCTCATACATAATCAACATTATTTCTACAATTTTCATACCTACAAAAATATTTTTGTGTTCTCATCACTAGTCTATAACCATAACACTTTGCTCTTGAGCCTTCACTCCTTTTATTTTTCCAATAGTAAATGCCTATTTTTTTCTTCTAGAATCTTTTCTTCTAGCTTTTGCTTCTCACACATATAGTCAAAACCTTCACTAGTAAATTAGATCCAAGGCTTCCTCCATTTCCATAAGAACCTCATCATCTCTTAGCCATTTAGCAACTAACTTTTTAGCTTCTCTTATGTTTTGGTGAACTTAGATGGGAGTAGATTCTCTTAAGTTACCATAATAAGGTTTCCAAATAGATTTATTTTTTCCTACAAACTCCACGACCTTTAGCCATTATGGATTTAATTAGAAGGGGGTGGAAAATTTCTTTAAAGAAAGTGCCATTTTCAATGCTATGATTGTGATCAGAATTCCCCCTCGGCATTGAGGTGATCCATTATTTAATTCAAATGACTTAATCAAGAAATACTTCAGAGATTAAGAACCAATCGAGCCTTTTTGCACTTATGGCTTCTCCCACTCTCTTATCTCTCCAAGCAAGGGGAAATTTAGGTGGTTTAATATCCAAAAGACAAATTTCTTCCAACTTTATGAGAAAGTACCCTAAGTGGTAGTCCAATTGTGCAAATCACCCCCAAACCTTTGAAGCTCCCAAAATAAAATTCAAGTATCCCAATATCACTACTAATCCATTTTCAATATAGTCCATTTTGAAAAATGTGTCCCAATATTCCATCCTCTTCCTATAAGGATCATGAAAATTCAAAATTATTATATTTTTCCCCAAATCTAATGGAAAACGAAGGTCACTAATCCTGTAGGAAAGGCCCAAGAATTAGTAAGGGTAAATGAGAAAATTTTCCATCCAATTATGTTCCCTCTTGATCTCCCAATGGCATCTTTAAAACTAAAATCCCAATTATTAAACAATTTCGATAATATTGATGGCCTTTTTTCCCTATCTAATATAATATCTTGCTTAACATAATGTTTGATATTTTAAAATAATCTCCTCAGTGCCAACTTCTTTGAAGGGTTAACAACCCTTTTCAATTGAGGGTTAAAAAAATCATTTGGAACATTTAAAAGGGGCATTTGCTCTAAGAGCCCCTTTCAAGGATAACTATTTCCCACATTGGATTTTTTAAGATACTTTTTTTGAGTCATGGACATGTAAGATTTACTTCCCCTTTGATTAGATTTAGGGCCTTTCTCCTAAAAAAGACCCAATCCCCTTCCTACCTCTCTTGGAATATCAATACCACCTTTTTTTCTAGAATTTAAATTATGCTTCACTAGCTCCAAGGGATTGGAATCATGGAAGTTCTTTCCATCCATTTCAAAGTCAAGGTTAGGTTTGCAAAGTATCCTTCAAATCTTTTACCGATACTGAATACCGAGTCTATGGTGACAAAAATAGGTATGAGGGGAGGGGGATTGAGGATTTTTGTTTCAATTTAGTTGAGAAAAAAAACACTCAATAAATCCAAATATTTCGTTCCAACCTCATTTCCTCAAGACCTAAGAATGGGATTTTCCAAAGAAATACTTTCAGACAAAAAGTGAGATTTTTTGTCTTAATAGATTTTGTCTTGGCCTCCTTGTTGTCTCTAATCATGTCCATATTTAGATCCTTCTGCTTCCCTGGATTTGAGGCTTGTAAATTTACCTCTAGTTGCCTGAAATGATGACCATCTAAGATCATTGGACCACATCCTCCTTTCTACTCAAAATTCAAACTACTTCCTATTCAACCATGCCAAAACTCTGTGATGCTTTCTTAGTGCCCAATTCTTTTGGTAGGTTGAGAAAGTACAATATACAACTAGGTGCCCATAATAATGGTCATACACACATCTAAAGGCTAATCTATAGTCCAAGTTAATATTTAAAAAGATCAACATCCCTTTGAATATCTATTCTCCCCACTAAACCATTGTTAGCCTCCAACCCTACCAAAAATTGAGCCATTCTACAATATCCTATTTCTGATGGGCTAGGTCTACTTCATAATATATGCCTAAAGCATTGTCAATTTCCTCAAAACCTCTTTGGAGCACAAAATCAGAGGATCCATAGAATTATAACCCACACTAGAAGAATATTTAACACTAGTCAATCTAGCATTAAATTCAACTTGCCATTTCTTTAAGAACAAAGTTTACCATTAATGTTATATTTTCTCTGCTTCTTATGCTATCCTAGACACCCATACCAACCAACCATTGACCATAATCATGGTTCATGGGAAGCATTGCACCAAAGGATCAAAGGTTCATTGCTCATTCTTTTCTTAGAAAATCGACATATCAATGACCAATCCCCATCTTCAGTATATCATTTAATTCAGTTTTTCCTCCCAAGTTCAAGCTAGCTATTTCCTAGGGATTTTTGATACACTTACATTTCTTGGGGTTCCTTGAGCTCTTATGAGAATGTAATCGTACAACCTTGAAATCAAAGGAAGGGACTCTACCTTTCACCAACAAAACTAAAAACATTAAAACTAACCTTTTTTTAAACTACACAATTACATTGGGTTTCAAACTCATTACTACCCTTAGTTTGTTGGTTTGCAACAACATACCTAACATTACTCCCCCTATCCTCTTCAAAAAGGAGGATTAAGGTTTGCATATGTGTGGGATAAAAGTCATAAATCTTTGCATGATGCAAACCACTTGGGAATTAACAGTCCTTGAATGGATCACCACAAGGTTTTGTCACCCCTTCCTCCACTTGGCCCATGGGCCTCAAGCCTTGATCAGTGAACTCCTAAGCCAACTCTCCTGAAAGACTTACAGTAATATCCTCCTTCAGTGAATGAGACCACAACTAACAAAACCTACTGAAGTCCAATGTGTCTCTCAATCTACCAATCCCCAAGCTAGACCAAATACATTATCCCTCGACCAGGTCTACTAAATAATCCATTTTGTTCTCCTTCATACCCAGTCTCCAATCCTTGTTGACCCTTCTAACACCTTCAAAATCAAAGATCACCTTGGAAAATATGTACTTACCACCTACAGAAAACCCATCAATCTCTTATTTATCAATACTAACATTTATATTAAACTTGTATTTGTCATACATTGACAGGATTGACATTTCTTGAAGGGTGTTGTCTACCAAGGCCACAATTTTGCACGAACGACAAATTTCTTGTTGGAATCCGACAAGAAAATTTTCAAAATAGCTGACTGTTAGAGTTGAATCATTTTTTTGATGTTGGAAATAGATTTAGCACCATCAAGAACCCATGGGGCACCCAAAACCGTGAAGCTTGACAACTCTAATTCATATTTCTATAAATTTCTACCAAATTTTGTCAAAATCTTTCTTGAATTTCCATTATTTTCCTGATGAAATTGTGACTTCATTAGACTACTCATATCTTGAAGTGCCATATTTTGAGTTTCACTTATGGACAAATTGGTATTGATTGGTTTGTGAAAATGTGGAGGTGGTCTCTTATTGCAGGGGAGATTATCAAGGCGAACAAACAACGAGTTAAAGAAGAAAATCCGTGTCAAGAGAAAATTGTCGAGCATGGAACATGATTTCCAAATTGTCATTGCATGTGCCTGCCACACAACAACAACACTACCTTAAGCTCTTCGTTGGCTTTCGTGTAGGAGAACCCATCATTTTAGGGCTTGAGAACAACAAAGATAATTGAGTTCTTCCAACAGGGCTGCTTGGAAATCTCTAGGCGCCCACATGGATCGGGATTTTGGTTAGTATTTTAATCACTTAAAACTATAATTATCCATGTAGTCTAATGAGGCTTCAAATTTGTCCAGAAAATAATGGAAATTCTGACATGATTTTGTTAAAATCTAGTTGAAATTTTTGGAAATTCAGGTTACAACTATCAAACTTCAAAATTTTGGGTGCCCTAGAGGTTTTTGATGGTGTTGAATCTATTTCCACCATCAAAAGATCAAGCACTCCTACTGTCCGACGTGTGAGCAAATTTGACGCCTTGGTAGACAACGCCATAATTATCTAATTAAGAGAGAAAAGATAATGATTATTAATTTTTAATAATAAGGTTCAAACTCATTGCATCAATGCTTATCATGTATTCATTTTCATCATGTGGCTTGTGGGAATTGAAATTGGGTGGGAAGGATCCCAATCATTCCTCCTAACCAGCCAAGATAAACCTAATTGTCTCTTTTTAATATTATTTATTTTGTGATGATAAGTAATTTTAATATTTTTTACTTTATGAGATTTAATGTTAAAAATTGCAATCTAAATTTTAATGAGACTATGATCTAGAACTATTTCTCTTTAGTTTCTTAGTTTCCAATTGATGATACAAAATCCAAATACTTATTACAAGAATGAAAACCTACCCATTATGAATCACCAGCTAGTTATTCCAGATAAAGCCACTTTCTTTAAATAACATGCTACATTCACATATAGTAGGGGATGATAACTATTACCATTGTTAATTTGACAACAAAATTATAACATTATTCAAATTTCATTTAAATAAATTTAAAAAAAATAAAAAATAACATTTTAAATGAAAGATATTAAAAAAACACAATATTCTAATGTACAAACAAATTCATAATATAAATGAAGGATTTTTCTCTTTCATGAAGAACAACCACCATTGCAAGGCACAAGAATTCATAAGAGCTGGATCTGATATTCCCTTACTAGTCACTTGAGTACAAAGAACGTGAAACAAGGCTCTATGAGCACAGAAGAATATTAACAATTTGTTCAAAACTCTGTTTGTCCTAAAACTTGTGAAAATTTTGGTTGTAAATTTGTTTCTGCTAAATGTCCCGAGGTGGGAGTAAAAGAAAAATACTCTGTAATATTTTTCAGAAAAAGGCCTCAAAGCAAGCCTCCTCTCAAATTTGGGTTGTTTTCACATAATAAAGCTCCAAAGACAGTCAATGACAATCAATGGCATCAATGCTGAGCGGCCAAATTGGCCTATCTCTTAGGCCTTTTTGATACACTTACATTGCTGGGTTTCCTTGAGCTCTTTGAGAATGTAACCCTACAACCTCGAAATCAAAGGAAAGGACTCTGCCTTTCACCAACAAAACTAAAAACATAGAAACTATTCTTTCTTTAAACTACAATATTACATTGGGTTTGAGTTTGCAACAACATACCTTGGAAGCATTACTCCCCCTATCCTCTTCAAACGAGGAGATTAAGGTTTACATATGTGTGGGATCAAAGTCATAAATCTTTGCATGTGGCAAACCACTTAGTGCATTAACAATCCTTGAAAGGATCGCAACAAGGATTTTTCACCCCTTCACCTGGCCCATGCACCTCAAGCCTTGATCATTGAACTCCTGAGCCAACTCTCCAAAGAGAGTTACAGTAACATCCTTCGAATGAGACCATAGCTAACGAAACCTACCGAAGTCCAATGTGCAATGTGTTTCTCAATCTACCAATCCCCAAGCTAGATCAGATTTGTTATCCCTCGGTCAGCTCTACTGAATAATCCATTTCATTCTCCTTCGTACCCATTCTCCAATCTTCGTTGACCCTTCTTGACACCTTCACGATCAATGTCGAAAAACCGTAGTTTCCCCTCACGGAAAACCCATCACTCTCTTATTTATCAGTACTAGCGTTTATATTAAACCTGTATTTGTCATACACTGACAGGATTCACATTTCTTGAAGTGCCATATTTGAAGTTTCGCTTATGAACCAGATTGATATGGATTGGTTTCTGAAAATGTTGAGGTGGTCTCTTATTGCAGGGAGACTGTCAGGGCGGACTGACAACGAGTTAAAAGAAGAAAACCCGTGTGAAGAGAAAATTGTTGGCTTTCAAGCAGGAAAGCCCAGCACTTAGAGCTCGACAACAACAAAGATAACTAAATTCTTCCAACAAGACCGCTTGGAAAGATCCAGTTCGCCCAGTTGGATGGGGCCTTGGTTAGTATTTGAGTTGGAAGTCATTATTTTAATGTTTATTATGTTTTTTATAATTTTTATTATGTTACTCTTGTGAATTGAATTTAAGTGGAGGATTTTAATCATTTCTAAACAGCTAAGATAGATGTCATTTATGGAGGTGGAGGAATGGCCTCGACAGTCAAAAGTGACCAGAATCCAGGCAAAAAAATTTAAACAAATCTTGCAGAAACAGTGTTTAAATCCATTTTTTATGGTGGAAATGGATTCAGCACCCTCAAAAACCTTGGGCACCCAAAATCTTGAAATTTGACCGCTGTAACCTAAATGTACAAAAATCCTTGCCGGAATTTATCAAAATATTGCCGAAATTTCCATGATTTCAGGGCAAAAAAACAAACAGTGTCGTTAGACTACAA
This sequence comes from Pinus tabuliformis, assembly GCA_031772625.1. NCBI lineage: Eukaryota > Viridiplantae > Streptophyta > Pinopsida > Pinales > Pinaceae > Pinus > Pinus tabuliformis. Next base: position 618,032,273 of record CM062812.1, on the reverse strand, counting down.
GGCTAAGATAAACCCAATTGCCTATTTTTAATATTATTTATTTATTTATTTTATGATAATAAGTAATTTTAATATATTTTATTTGATGGGATTTTATGTTAATGAATTTTAATCTGAGAGTACAATGTAAAACTGTTTTTCTAGTTGATGATCCAAAATCCAAATACTTATTACAGGAATGAAAACTTACCCATTATAAATTGCTAGCTGGTTATTCCAGATAGTAAGATTTTCTTTCATTAACAATCTACATTCACATAAAATAGTTTGATTAACTGTTACCATCAGATAGTAAAATTTTCTTTCATTAACAATTTACATTCACATAAAATAATTTGATTAACTGTTACCATCATTAATTTAACAACTAAATTATAACACTATTCAAAAAGTAACATTAATTTCACAACAAAATTATAACACTACTCAAATTTCATTTCATGTGAACGAATTTAAGAAAAATAAAATATAACATTTAAAAATGAAAGATAATTGAAAAACACTGCTATGAATTACAAACAAATTCATAATATAAATGTACAATTTCTCTCTTTCATAAAGAGAAAACACCATTGCAAGGCACAAGAATTCATAAGAGCTGGATCTGATATTCCCTTACTAGTCACTTGAGTACAAAGAACGTGAAACAAACAAAGCTCTATGAGCACAGAAGAATGTTAACAATTTGTTCCTAACTCTGTTTTTGCGTAAAACTTACGAAAATTTTGGCTGTAAATCTGTTTCCGCTCAATGTCCCGAGGTGGGAGTAAAAAGAAAATACTGTCATGTTTTAAGAAAAAGCCTCAAAGCAATCCTCCTCTGAAATTTGGGTCGTTTTCACATAATTAAGCTCCAAAAACAGTCAATGACAATCCGTGATATCAATGCTGAGTGGCCAAGGTGGCCATGGAAAATAATTCAGCAAGGGTCATAGAAAATTGATGAGGCACATTGCCCAAGAGAAGCGACCAATCCACTACACTGACTTGGTAGAGAATATTTACGAAAGCCATTGGATGGCTACTGTAGCATTCTGAAATTTAACTCTGCAGATAATGGCAACACAAGCATAAATAATTTTGCCTGAAAATTGGGGCTGCGGATGAGTTTGTTACCACCTGCACATTGTAGATTGAGTCATGCCTTTTGGCTGAGATAGTGATAAAGCATTAGATGAAGTGAAGTAGGATATTTTATGATTCTAAAAGTAATTCTAAGATGTTACAGGATAGAAATTTAGGACTGTTATTTCTGGCAGAACACTTCTCATAATAGAGGAGGAAAGGCCAAAAAAGTTAAAAAAATAAAAGAACAGAGTTGCTGACGTTGAGGAAAGTCCTAGAAACATGGGAGAAAAGAGTTGTTGATATCAAGGAGTTGGGAGCATTGCTGAAGAATAGAATAGAGGGGCTACCAGCATGGGTGCTTCTGTTTGAGCTAGGCTTTGTTCCTTTTCAAACCCTCGGAATAGGAGTCCATTCAACCGAGCGGAAGAGACTGGACAAAAGGCCTATTGAATAGGGAAGCGAATGCCCTTCTCTCCATGATTGTTGATTTCCTAGTAGTATTGGGATAAGAAGGCACCAGCATGGGAGGAGGCCTTGACTGTCTTCTGGGAGCCTTTTTGGGACGAGGGAAAATAGGAGATTCTTGACAGCTCTCTGAGGAAGGAGAGCTGCATTTTGATGAAGAGGAAAATGGATCACTCTCTGCTGATGAGGTGTAGTTTGTTGCAGACCTGTGATTAGCCATTTCAATGGAAATCCCACAGGGATCCTTTGAAGCTTTCATGGGTGTGAGACGAGGTGTCATGGGTGGAGTAACACATGGACTGAGAAGAGAGGGGGAGGTAATTGGTGTGTCAAATGGTGTTTCAGTCTCCTGTGGGGATGGGCATCCACTGGACTGGATTGTGCAAGCAGCTTCAATTTCATTTTCCTCGGAGAAAGCATTCGGTTGGGTGTTGCAGGAAACTTCATTGAAATCAGGATCATAAACGGGATTGGAGACACAGAAATTCTCAAGAGAGCTTGAACCAGAGCTGCATAATGCGTGGTAGTTAGGAGAGGTGGGGGTAGGAGATATGGAAGAAGTTGGACTGGAAGGAGAGCTAGAATATGACAGGTGAGGAGGAGAGGAAGAAAAATCACTGGAAGAATGCAACGATGATTCTGATGGTCCCTGCAACACATTCTCCTGCTGCATTGCTGTAGGAGTCCATGAGGTGGACTTTGTAGAGGGTGACCTCAAGATCTGTGGCTGCTGGAATACCCCAATTGAGTGAGGAAACTGCCTTTGCAGCAGCTGCGGCTGCTTTGGACATGATGATTCTGATGGCAGTTTCAGAGATTCAGACTGCAATGTCTGGACAGGGAGAAAAACGGCCGCAGACTCCTTGTCCTGTTTCACAGGCTCTTCAGACTCCATATCCTCCTCTGTCTCTTCCTTGATTGTGAACAGAAGCCTTGGATCCCCAAACACACCATCCATAAACATGCTGCTCCTCTCAATCGCCTCTGATCCCATGGGGGGCAGCTTTGCTACAAAGTCTCTGTTCACTAAAGATGCAGAGTAGCCCCCAAAGGACCCAATCAATGCTGCTTCATTGGCAAAATTGCCTATCCCTCTGTTGTAATTTGTACCTATTCTACCTATTTTTCTTATTCCTTCGCTCAGGATACCATACTTCTTCCAGACAAAGACATAAAAGAGCTCTGCTAGCAATACAAGAACAAGCCCCCCAAACGCTATGCTCAGTCCTATAGCCAGTGCTTCCAGTGCAGCCATAGCTCCTATCGTCTTCTAGACTGCACTCCTAGTAATCCTGCAGCGGATTCCTTAACTATCCCCTGATATATACCAATAAGTCGACATTCACACTCAAGTTTAGTTCCCTCTTGCTATTCTCCACCTTCCAATGTTGTTAGTAGGCTGCATCTGAACCACCTCAAACACATTTCCGTAGTATATTCTATGCTTCACATATACGCTCTAACCCAATTCAGTTAGAGCTCTCACTGCAGAAATTTTTAAAACCCAGAAACTTAAAACACACACGAGCCCTTCAATTACTGTGGTGTTTTACTAGGTAAGACGAGCATGGATGAACCGTGCCTGGAAATTCCAAGTTTGTTGCTGATGATGACCATTAGATGCTGAAATTTTTGGAAAAGTGAACTTGAAGTAACTATTGGAGTATACAAAGAGAATGCAAAACACAGTAAATCGGTTAAAAGCCAACGGGAAGCCAACAAACGGACGTTAAAACTTCAGTCATTTCTGTCCTCGAACCTGCTATCACCCAATTCTTGTTAAAACCATTCCAATCATACGGCCAGACCAGCAACTGCCAATCACAATCTGTGACAGTGTACAGTACAGTCTTTTAAGGCCACAACACAATTCCAGTCCTTGGAGACCACAACACAGTATCACTCTTTGGTGATCAATAAGCAATCTTGTTGCAAAGCATTTAATCCAATTTAGTGGAGCATATGCACAATTAGATTACAAAAAAGTTGCAATAAATACTTTGCAACTGTGTACATAATATTTGCCCCCTCTCTTCGGTCACCCATCAACAAACTCATAAATGCTGTATAAGTTGAATAGTTGATCAATAAACACCAATTAACAACCTCATAAATACTGTACAAATTGAGATATATACTATTATGAAGTTTTTAATCTCAGTCTTTATCACAAAATATCAAACAGTTATCAGCTCTACTATACCCACAAATTTAGGAACCAGTGAAATCCTGAGAGCTCGTGAACGTTGTCAGTCCACCAGGTTCTGTGCTGGTTTCCAGTGATCGCAGTCCCGCGCATAGAAACAACAATCTCTCAGTCGTTTCCCTCGAAAATAAGCAGTAGGACAAAAAGTGCGACGAATTGCACCATTTCCTACCATTCTTCCTGCTTGAATCAAACAGAAAATCACAGTAATTTGAAGTAAATTTAACATGTCCAGTACTGTACATGGAAAATTTCAGGGCTAACATGCCATTACACTCTAAAATTGAATGGGGAACCCAAAAATTTTAGAAGCTAAAATTAGCATGTGGGTTAATATTTCAGAGCTAACATGCCATTACACTCTAAAATTGAATGGGGAAGCCAAAAATTTTAGAAGCTAAAATTAGCATGGGTTAATTTTTAAATTAAATTTTATAGTATATAATTATTTTACTTTTAAAAATAGTTAAAATTTTATAAAATTAAATGTTATAATATATAATTATTTTACTTTTAAAAATAGTTAATTTTATAAAATTATTAGAAATTTAAATATTTTATAAAAAAAAATTCCAAACATATTTTTTAAACATTTTTCTAAACATTTTATAATATGTATTTTAAAGGACGAGTAAGATTTATAAAGGTTTTTAAACTTTAAAATATTTTTAAAATAAATTCTATTTTTAAAATTTTACTGGCTAATTAATAAAAGAAGATTCATTTTATTTATTAATTAAATATACTAAATTCCGTGTCGTTGAGACAGTTCAATATTGCCCTCCCAACCCACATTCGAAACACGCATACATGTTGGATTGCGTTTATTGTTGGGCATCGCTGGGTTGCTCTCGGTTAAAGCAACATATTTGTTGGGTTGCTCTCGGTTGAGGCAACATATGTACTAATTAATCTCGTTGTAATATATTGTACCATGATGTAATATAAAGCTTCTTCAAAGGGGATTTCCCTTCTTGAAAAGAAATACTAAATTCAAATTCATAAATGTATAATAAATTATGATTGATTCATGTCATCAAATTGGGAGCTGTCATACTATTTTATATATATATATATATATTAAAGGATTATTTCATTTATTAATTAAACATATTAAATTTAAAGTCACAAATGTATACTTACGGATGACCAACATACCTGATTTCTTGGGGACAGGTTGAGGCCACCAAGTATATTTTGAAAGAAAGACATATATTACTATGTGTTTATAGAAAAATTAATAGTAAAGAAAAACTACCAAACTTACAAAAAAATCACAAATGTATAATAAATTGTGATTGGTTCATGCCATCAAACTGAAAACTGTCGTACTATTAGTTATAAGAGCTGTCATATTATTATTTATTATTTATAATAGACTAATAAAATATACGAATTTTTTTAAATTTTAAGATAAATTTCTATCCTTTAAATTTTACGGGAAAAAAATAATTTTACAATACAATTTTAAATAAAATATTCCAAAAATTAATTTTACAAAATATCCATTCATTTCATCTATTAATTCAAATTCACTGAATATAATAAATTTACTTTTTGGTCATGCCATCAAACTAGGACCTGTCATAATATTATTTATTATCAGTACCATGATTTGGGCTTTGCCATCAAACTAGCAGTTGCCATTAAATTATTTGTTAAGTGGTCGCAGGCAGGCAGATACAGCAGTTTCCTAGTAAAAATGATTCGTGGTTTCCTTTAAAAGTTAGGTAAAATGTTTAGATATAATTGGAATTTGAGAAGTATAAAATGTTTAGATATAGTTAAAATTTGAAAAAAAATAAAAATAAAATTAATTGCTATTAAGTGGTTTTCCAAATTGCAAATTTGACTAATGTCATTCTTTACGGTCTGTTACGATGACTATGGAATATACATTATTCTTTTTGTTTACAGTGGAACTGACATAACAGTTTCAAAAAATTAAAATTGTGACGTGTATTACAAAATATTAAATAAATAAATTTTTTATTAATAATTTTTAATTTAATTTAAATTTAATATTTTTAATTCTAATATAGAAGTTATGAAAAATTAATTCATTCTTAAAATATTATAATATATCTATATATATATAGTAATTAAATTATGAAAAGCTAGTCTTTTTAAAAATATAATAATAATATTATTATTATTAGTATTAAAATACTTATATTGAATAGGTAAATGATAATTTTTCAAAACATATTTTTTTTAAGGTAAGTTTTGAAGAAAGATTTGGTATTATAGTTTATGTTGTCACTAGTAAAGACTTGGTTTTGGATGGGAAGATAATAACTATTCCACTCAACCACTTAAAATAATATTATTGATACATAAAAGACTTTCTATATATAATTATGAAATTAATATTATACATATTACACTAAAAAATAAAATACATAAAATTATAAAACATGTGAAAAAAATGCCAAACCTATATGTATGTAATTATATGTATTATTAGAGTCCATGTGGTAGCTCAATTGTGTAAAGCAATGAATTCTTGTGTAAACTATGGAATTCAAAGTTCAAATTTCGGTAAATCAAGCTTACAAAAGATAATAATAATTTATCTTGGGGGATAGCGGGGATAGCTTGAGCGACGATAGCCTTGATAGTGTGGAGTTATGCCCATAAGGTTCTGTATGGGTTAGTAAGAAAAACCATATGTATTATTAAGACCTTAAAAAATTAAATATAAGAATATTTCTATATGTAGAGATATGAAATATATAATATAAATAATATTAATAAAAAACAACATAGATCTATCTTAATCTTGAATTTACAGAATACTAAGAGAAATCAAATGTCTAGTACATTTCCTCAAAATTTGTGTTTAAAACAAAGTTTGCATCTTGAGAGATTTTATTCCTCTAGATCCCGAATTAAAATGGATCTAGATTAGATTTATTAAAGTTATGTAACATATATAACTACATACAATGTCTTGTTCTCTGAAATATTTCACAATTCTTCTTATTTAATTATTTTTTTTGGCTAGGTAATGTGAGTCCTGCAATGATTGTCACACATTACTTGTGGCTTGCCATGACTCGGGGGCATCTAAGCCATCTAAGCTATCAAAATCATCCCATGAACACACCCAGGCTCCAGCTTGGGCCATACCACCCTTTAACATGGCTGGATTTTTGTCCACAGAGTTTTGTACTTGTGACCTTTATACCATGGAATATCTTAACCGAATACTTTGTCACCATTTGCTCCACCCCGTGGCTTATATATATATATATATATATATATATATATATATAAGCATTATGATAAGTATTGAGTTTTTATATGTTTATTAATTAAATTCAAACATGAAAAGTTTGGAAATATTATGATTACAAATATCATAATTTTATGATTAATGTAATATACATGGTAGAGAGAGAAAGTTTCATATGATTATTAATTAAATTTAAAGAGATATTATGGGTACAAATATGCATTATTATCATTTAAATTTCTATTAATTGTGATATGTATATTATGAATGACTTTTAGAAAACAATGTTTGTAATTTTATTAATAAAAACAAGATTACCATATAAGAAATTGAATTTAGGGATTCAATATTCTTATTATTTTTTTAATTGAGAAGATATTATGTTTTTTCATTATTACATTTTGATCTAATGTCTTATTTATTTGATTGAAAACACTGAGAGGGGGTGAATCAATATTTTCTTTAAATTAGTTATTTTTTAATCTTCAGAGCATTAATTAACATTAGCATTAGAGAAAAATAAATATTTAACAACACCATTCAACAATGCACAACATGCAAGATAGTATACCAAAGATTTTTAGGTGGAAACCCTTCCAGGAGAAAAACCATCAAATGCTTCTTAATATAGGTCTTCAAAATTTTACATCAATAGGAAGCTGCAACTTCCAGGATTCTCTAGCTACAACTGGAAGGAGGATCCAACCCCTTGATTTATCAACTCCCACTGAAAGGATGCTCCAACACCCTAGTTTAGGAGCTCCAACACCTTAGTTTACAGGCTCCAACCTAAAGGAAGCTCCAACTCCCTGATTTATCAACTCCAATTCAAAGGACACTCCAACGCCATAGTTTATCAGCTTCAATTGGAAGGATGCGCCAATGCCTTAGTTTAATCCAACCTAAAGGAAGCCCCAACTCCCTGATTTACCAACTCCAAGGGGAAGGATGCTCCAATGCCTTACACAGGCTCCAACCTACCCTAGCACCACTCTAAAGTGTTCTTAGGCTTTGACTTGAAGGAGACTTCACTCTCCTTCCTTACACCACCCTGCCACCTTAGTTAGCAAGCAGACCATGTTTCACAATTTTTAGATTGGATCCATGATCAACATATATCACTGAATGAGGAATATTATAATCTTCAATTCACTGCATAGACTAACACTATCATTATCACTGCAACCTACATAAGTAGCTCTACTGAAGATATATATGCTTCTTTTCTTCTAATCCTTTGTTAGCTCAATTCACTCAACAATAAATCAAACCACTAAATTTTCTTATTATGTATATCAATAACAAACCCTAGCAGCTTACATCAATAGCCAATTCATTGCTCATCTCTGCAATGGTCATCATCATACATATTAGCCGACTACTTTATCCTCTCAGCAATGCCTTCAAACATACATCAACCTATGCATAAAACCTTAGCATCTCTGCTCAAGTCACATCAACCTGTCAACTAACCTTAGCAGTATCAAACCCTAACATCATATATATATATATATATATATATATATATATATATATATGGCAACGGAGGTCTGAGGAAAAAAATGGCGGAACCCTAACCCTAGCGGCGACCCTAGCTCGCTCAGTTTCCATGGCGGTTATCAGACAGGCTGCAGGCATCACGGACCTTTGACTGGTTTAGTGCACCAACCATTCCCGGTTTTCTTGGCACCTGGGACTCCCTGCGGTTTTTTACTCATCTCCGTCGAACCCCGTGAACAGGTATTCCTTTATCTCCGCCGGTCGGTTCTCTGGTCGGTATCTGGGGCATCACTGTTTTTGGCAGGTAATATGGTCGAAGAGGACCTCGTGGACTACGAGGAGGACCCCATGCCTCAACAGGACATTTGGGCATATAATAATCGCCCTGCCATGAAACCCTGGGGAAAAGAACATGTTTCCGAGACAGCTGCCTCCTCCATACATACCCAACTGCCGCTCTCGAGGAAAAAGAAGCAGATCGATGTTAACCTGGCTGACCTCCCAGCTCTCGAATGTCCGCCCCTCTGTCCGGCAACACTCCATCTACTGGGTACCTGCCTGTAGACTTCTCCATCATTTGATACGCCTCTCCAGAACCCTACTCCGCCCTCTTTGCCTATACCCCCTCCGCCTCCACTGACCTCAAACCCTTCATCCGTTTCGTTGATGCCGTCAACCTCCCTGGGTACCCAGCGTTCCCCCCGTTCCCTGCCTCCGGGCACCAGCAATATTAACCCCCGTTCTCCTATTCGATCGGGTTGTTTTAACACGCCGCTGCTTCCTGCCCGCTCAGCCGGCTCTGCACAGCACAACACCTCTGATTCGTGCCGCAGACTTCTAAAGGATTTCCTTATTGGAAAGCGATCGGAGAAACTGAAAAAAGGCAAGTGCCTTCGGGCTATTGACTCAGATATCAATCTTACATTTGGTGAAGACGTTCAGATGGTGGATGCTTTGGAAAATGCCCAAAAGGTTCTGGTCGGCAGGGTAAGAGGGCGCACCTATTCGGTCGAAAGATTAAAACAATGGACTGAGGAGATTTGGGGCTCTCTCCTAAAAGAGCTACCAGTGATCAGGGTCCTCGCGAGGGGCTGGTTTGCATTGCATTTTCACAGGCCCGAATATACCCAATGGATACTTTCCCAATACTGGCATATTGAATTGGCACCTGTCCTGCTGAAGCGCTGGGATCCTCTCTTCGACCCGGAGCGTGAACAATTGGGGGCCGGACCTATATGGGTTCGACTTCCTGGTTTGCCCATGCAATTCTGGACTCCGCAAGTATTCAAGAGAATAGGTGATGCGCTGGGCACCTACCTGGAGCACGACAAATCCTATGAGCAGACTGGAATCATGACCATGGCCCGCATCCTGGTTCACCTCGACACTAGGCCGGGACTGGAGGAGAAAATCACCCTGCATCGCAGACACTTTTCACGCAAGCAACTGCTGGACTATGAAGGTGTCCCGTTTCGATGCCGTAGATGCCACAAAATTGGACATCTGTACAAAGATTGCCCTCTGCTTTCGGGGGTGACATCCGAGGAAACAAAAGGACCCAGACAGCAGCCTACAGTGGATCAAAACAAAGGAGTAAACAACCCTACGGAAGGGGATCAGACTCATATTGAGTCTCCTGCAATTGTGGTATCAGAAGGCGCCAAGAAGACCAACAACCGAAGGAAGGCTACATCCACTCCTGCTCCGCCGCGCACCCGGTCCAAGACAGCGGAGACTGCATCATCTCATCCGGGTAATGCATCTACTCCCATCTGTTCTCATAATTTATCTGATGTATTGCATTCTGTTATGCATTCCCCTTTGCGGTCCCCTCTTATTGACCCGGTGCCATTTCCTTCCATCCTCTGCACTATTGCTCCCCCCCCCCCCTACCTTCTCCACCACTCCCTCCTCTCACAAGTTGGAGCAGGGCCTCCCCGATCCCTCATCCTCCCCGGTCGGCTCCGGATCACATCCCTACCATCTCAGACCTCGAGCCCGTACTAGAATGCTTGGACTGGGTTCTTCCCCTGGTAGATACCACAAGCCTAAGAGGGGTCGTCCATCTCGAATCAACTCGGCTATTCAAAGCGCTGTAGCTGATGTCGCCCAGGGGCGACAATACACCATAGAACAGGCACTTAGAGCAATTGAGCCCCTGGCATGTGGTTCCCCATGATTTGGCTCTCCTTCAACTGTAGGGGATTAGCCAACCCCAAAAAGCGTTTGGCTCTAAAGCGACTGATTCAGGAATCCAGATGTGACATACTTTTCTTACAGGAGACCCTATGCACCTTGGAGGTGGCGGTGCGAACCCTACAGGCCCTACTCCCTGGTTGGATATTTCAAGGTCTAGATGCTAATGGATGGTTAGGAGGCCTGGCCATTGGCATAAATCCTAGAAAAGGAAATCCTCTCTCCTCTTGGGGGGGCAGAGGTTTCCTCGGAATGGACATCTTCATGGGGGAGCTGGGTTTCCCTATTCGTATTATCAACATCTATGGTCCTAACCTGAATAGGCTGTCCTTCTGGCAAAACTTTCTGGAAAGCAACCACATTACAAGGGCCACTGTTCTGGGCGGTGATTTCAACTTCTCCCTGGGCGTTGGAGAATCTTGGGGACATCATGCACAGATTGATCCCATCTCTGAACAGATGAGTATACTAATTGATGCAAATAGGCTTGTTGATATTCCTATGAATAAGAAAGTCCCAACTTGGCACAATCAGAGAACTGGGGAGGCAGCTCTGGGAAGACGACTGGACAAGTTTCTGGTGCATGAGGATCTGATTCCATTATTCCCCTTGTATAGACAATGGGTTAGCTCAGGAGGACTCTCTGATCACCTACCAATCCTCCTTCAAGTCAGTGATGCAAAAGTCAAGCCCCGCTCCCCTTTTAAATTTTTTGCTGGATTCCTACTAGACCAGGAATTCATTAAAATGGTCTTGGACTACTGGGGATCTCAACCGCCTCTACGAGAGCAGAGAAAAGCTGCGGATTTTTGTGACAGATTGAATGAGCTAAGGAAAATGACTGAGACCTGGGCAAGGAGGAAGAAACTCAGAGATGAATAGTTGCTTATTGATACAGAAGCCCAGATAGCGCAATTGACGGACGAAAAGGGGACTGGCTACCTATCTGAGGCTTCGAAATATTTACTGAACCAACTGGTTGCACAAAAATTTAAGATCTTACAAGAAAAAGAGGAGCCGTGGAGGTTAAAAAGTAGAGCCATTTGGCTCAAAGCAGGCGACAGTAATACCAAATACTTCCACAATCTTGCAAATGGTAGAAAGGCATCAAACACTATCTGGCAATTGCCCTGTGAACCTGAAGGATGGGCTACTACACACCAGCAACTGGCCAAATTGGGAGTTTCACACTTCAAACGGCAATTCACTGCACCGACTGCCATCAATCTTCCAGATATCATCAATCTTGCAGGTCACTTCCCTAGGTTTGTTGGTCAGGAGGATATTGAGGATCTCATTCAACCTGTTACTAAATAGGAATTGGAAAGCACCCTCAAATGGTTCAAGAGAGATAAGAGCCCGGGGCCGGACGGATGGCCAGTGGAGTTCTACCTGACTTTCTACGATCTACTGGGCGGGGACTTATTGGAGGTCATTGAAGAAAGTCGAATCACAGGGCACATACACCCACCTATGAACTACACCTTCATAGCCCTGATTCCTAAATCAGATGACCCTACATCCTTTAATGACTTCCGTCCTATTTCATTATGCAATTGCCTCTACAAAATCATTTCCAAGATCATAGCAAACCGCATCAAGCCCATTCTGTCTTCACATATCTCTGCTGAACAATTTGCATTCCTCCAAAATCGACACATTCAAGAGGCCATTGGCACCGCTCAGGAAGCTCTACACTCCATAAAGCATAAGAATCTCAAAGGCATATCCCTTAAGATTGATCTTGCTAAGGCCTTTGATAAAGTTAACTGGCTCTATCTGAAGATGATCCTCACCCATTTGGGCTTCCCACTCATACTTATAAACTGGATTATGGGCTGCATCTCTTCTACATCCTTTGCTATCCTCATCAATGGCTCGGCCTCTGCTCGGTTCAACATCAACAGAGGAATCATACAAGGATGTCCTTTATCCCCACTCCTCTTTCTAATTGTCATGGAAGGGCTAAGCAGGCTCATTGCAACTGCAAAAAGGAACGGCGATATCAGTGAACTCAAAATCATGGAGCATTATTACCTTACTCATCTACTCTTTGTAGATGATATACTTATATTCATAAATGGGAGTGTTCGGGACACCACTGCCCTAAATGACATCCTCCAGCTTTTCTGTCAGGCCACAGGAATGGAGATCAACAGAAGGAAATCGACTATGTCCATGGCGGGGTGTACAAATCAGGAATCTCAACTGGCGACTCAAAAATTCCCGTTCCTGGAAATAAATCTGCTGGATGGAATCAAATATCTGGGCTTTAGACTAAAACCAGATGGTTACAAAATAGAGAACTGGTCTTGGCTCATCTCCAAAATAGAAAAGAGGATCAACTGCTGGCATCACCGACTCCTATCCAAAGCAGGCAGACTTCTGCTGATAAAATCTGTCCTTGAGGCTACCCCAGTATACTGGATGTCACTCACATGGATCCCAAAGGGCATTCTTAATAGAATTCAACAAACATGCAACAGATTCCTTTGGAATGGAAACAAAAAAGGGAAGATTTTTGCCTGGACGAGATGGTCTTTGATCACTACTCCAAAGAAATGGGGGGGGTGGGGCCTTAAAGCTCTCCCGGAGTTTGCGCAAGCTTTGGCTGCCAAGCAGGGCTGGTTATTACTTAAACAGAATAGTCTCTGGGCTGAAGTAATACACCAGAAGTATATATGGCCCTTGAACATCATCGACTGGATCCGGAGGCCTCATTGGAATCGACAGGGCATATCGGCAATATGGAAGGCCACTCTAGATGCTATGCCTCTTATCAGAGATAATCTTTTATGGCGCATTGGTAATGGCACTTCAGTCCGCATTGGTTATGATCCATGGCCTGGTTCCAGAAATGCGCACATATTACCAGAAGGGCTGGTCCTACATCTAAACAACAGGGGCATCAAATATCTCTCACAGATAGGCGATCAACAGCATACCACCATATTCTCACAAGCTTGGATAACAGAGCAGCAATGGCAACTGACAGAAGAGTGGCGTACAAACTGGAAAGACTACATACAAGCTTTAATAGAATCACATATCAGACTCAGGGAGGAAGAGGATGAGCTAATCTGGGCTGTATCCAAAACTGGACAATATGCGCCGAAGATCGGATACTACAAACTGATTGAAGCTAAAAATCCGGACAATCACAAAAGCTGGTGGACCGCTATCTGGCACCTGCAAGCACAACCACGAACAAGACTTCTCATGTGGAACATCCTTGCAGACAAAATACCTACGGGATCCAACCTAAGGAAAAGGACTTTTGCTGGACCTACTTGGTGCGTTCTATGCAGAAATGAGGAAGAAACTACCCCCCATTTATTTCTCACCTGTGCGGTCACTAAGGATTTATGGACACAGACCACCCGGGCTCTCAATATAAATGCGGTATGGCAGGGGGAAGACATACCTACGGCATGGGAACGGTGGTGGACTACTGTGACATCAGAAAAGCCCAGGAATTTGCCACTTTTGGTGGCCTGGAATATCTGGAATAGGAGGAACGCAATCATTTTTGAGGATTGCAATGTAAATTGGAACCTACTCCCCTCTTCCATATGTGCAGCATACAATGAGATTCCAATTGAAAACAAACAGAAAAATCCCAAGATCATTACCCCAGAAATCATAAACAAAGATATGCCGTGGGCATATTTTGATGGGGCAGCTCCGAGACAAGGCTGTGGGGGAGGCATACTACTACATCTTTCTGATTCACACTACTTTCAAATGAGATTGGGACTCGGTCCGGGTACAAACAACCATGCTGAACTCATGACCCTGAGGCACCTTCTATATTTTGCCTTGTCCAAAAACTGTCATCAATTACAAATTTTTGGGGACTCAAAGACTGTGGTTGATTGGGTTAACAACAAATCCATCTGTCATGCATACTCTTTGAAGCATATCTTGGAAGAAATTGTTTTTTTCAAAACACATTTTGACCAGATATCTGTTTCTCACATTTACAGGGAAAGAAATGAAACTGCTGACCGACTCTCGAAAGAAGCGGCAGATCGTCCTCTAGGAGAATGGCTGATCGAGGAACAAAGTCCAGAGGGGATACACAGCTACTATCATAGACCATATATTGATGGTCTCCTCCGGGGAGGCGATGGCCTCATCTAATTTTTGCACTATTACGATAAACTATTGTACATTCCTGCAGCATTTCCAGATTATGAACTGTTATCTGTTTAGCGAGCATACTTGATGGACCTGTTTTTGTATAGTGATCATGCACTTCAAATATAGACATGAACCTATTACTGTATCCTTGTGGGTACCTATATGTAATTTTTTGCTTTTTGAACAGTGGTGATCAACCACATTACAGCATATGCCTATGGGCATCAACAGCATGTAATTTCTCTTAATAGAAATTATGAATTTTCTTCTTCGGAAAAAAATATAGATGGCAACCTCTAAATACCAACAACAATTGCAATAGTTGTTCTCACATTACATATGCCTCTGTGAGGAAACTTTTCTCAAGGATCAACCTTGGAACTTCTAGTCATACGCTCCGAGAAACCCTAACTTCCCAAACTGAAATCATTAGTCATTGCACTGTACTTTGTAGCCAAGTCTGCAATTAGCAATATTATGTTCATAACAAAAAGCCTTATGCAAACCCTAGATAACAACAAAATGCTTTCAACAAGACATTTTATGGGTAGAAGCATTGTAAACCTTGACACTCATCAGATAGCTGTTATGACATGCCCACACAAGTCAATAACTTTGATCAATAATTCTGTCAAATCCCAGCACCAGTAACATTCTGATCATAAGTATTCAATCTGAGTAGAAACATTATCAATGTAGCTTAATTCCTATGAACATAAACATTGTTAGCAAACTTTAGGACTAGAAACACACTAGTAGAATCATATGCAATGTTCACTCAGCCAAACTCTGATCTCCACAACGCACTAAGGTAGCAATACACTCTGACCAAAACAAACACACACACACATCACCACCAAAAGATAAGGCTCATAAGATAACGTCAATAATTCCACCAACGCTTAAGAATTCCAAAATTCTAACTCTGCACAACACTTTTTAATCCAACACACACAACTATCCACTACATTACAATTTCACTTCAAAAGGAGTATACAACGCTTAGATCAACACACTGCATTACAAGAATACTTAATCCAATGATACTAAGTCTATGTGCACTAATGCACAGATTCCCATGTTAATCTAATACAATGATGTAAAATAGTATCTAAAATGTACTGTAAGTTGCACATGTAAGCCATATCACACCTTCTCTTCTCTAACTGGTGAATATATTCAAGTCCAATTCACTACATCTACAATTTTACTTGATGTGCATTTAACAGTCATTATATACCGATTGATCTTCTATAAGTATGTTGGTATCCATGATTTCAACATCCCATCGCTTCATACGTGCAACTTTTCAATCCATCGAATCCATATGAAGATTTGATACATTACACAAGGGTCTTGATTTGCTACAGGTAATCACATTTTCAATGTAAAACTCTCACTATCTATCAATTCAATGCAAAGATGAACACATGACTACGTTAATGATCATTTGACCAAGCTGTAGAAATTTGATAGAAATTGCAACTACTCAAGATTTCAAATTGAAAAACAAGAGACACAATTCTACTCTACTAATTTGTGGAATGGAAATCACAATTTATACAACATGCATAGACATGCAACAAGAAAAACCACAAGTACACAATGATTTCTAGGGAAACCTAACTGGGAAAAAACCCCTCAAGCCTCTTTGCATTAATCAGTTGAATAGAGAAACTATTACAATTTCTTACTCCAGCTCTGAGTACAACCTGCAAAAGAAGAATTGTTCCCTTTGGTGCATGAGAAACTATGGCCAACACTTAGCTAAGTACATTCTCATCTAGCATCCTATTTCATTGCACAATTCCTGATGAAATTAACTCCTAAAAGATAGGAATCTCCTCCTATTTACTTGCACAATTCCCAAGGATTGATCTCCTGACTGTATGCAACAACTGTACACTCAAAACTAGTATACAACTCATGTTACACGACCTTTTCTCTTCCACTTGAATGAGAAATTCGAATTCTATGCATGCATTAGCTATTTTGGGCTGATTTATCAGTTAATTGAATGATATATGAGTTAGACTACTCTCCCACTACACAATTGACCTTCACCTGACTCTATCAATAGTTAGAGGTTATTTAACTGAATACAATTGAAAATATCTAAACTAGATTGCTAAAATTTAACAATTAACACATGCATAACTAAAATCCAAGCCCCTAACTCAAATTTACTAGGCTAACTGAGTGAAAAGAGCCATGTCACACTAGTTAACTACCTCCAAGTTGTTCTGCTGATGTGGAAATTCGATTTACTCAATCTGTCTAAGGCTAAAGTCAAATTGAGCCTTTCTTGCTAAATTTTTTAACGTTCCCTCTTAGCAAGAAATGGATTTTTCACCACCCCTACCATGCACCTATGGAATTCTAATTTACCTCTTGACAATGCCTTTGTCAATATGTCAACATCTTGCTCCTTAGTTGGAATGTACTAAAGAAATATAATTCTCCTCTGCACACAGTCTCACAAGTGATGATACCAAATATCAATGTGCTTGGAACTTTCATGAAATATCAGATTCTCTGAGAGCTTAATGCAAATCGTATTATCATAATATATCATTTTCAGATCCATCTCTCGACTGAAAAGACCAACAAGTATTTTCCTCATCCATATGGCCTCACATGCTGCTTGACTTGTAGCCATGTTGTCAACCTCTATTGAGATGAGTGCCACAGA
This sequence comes from Pinus tabuliformis, assembly GCA_031772625.1. NCBI lineage: Eukaryota > Viridiplantae > Streptophyta > Pinopsida > Pinales > Pinaceae > Pinus > Pinus tabuliformis. The sequence continues at coordinate 618,014,766 of CM062812.1, read as the reverse complement.
CCTCTACTTCTTGTTGTACCAAGAAATAGTTGCGGACCAAACAATAAAGATAACATCTGAAGTACTTTTCCTGTCTGATGGACTCCCCGTCCAATCTGCATCGGTGAAGCCTTGAAGCTTCATTCCGTCTATCCTCCTGTACCACAATCCAGACTCGGTAGTGCATATGAGGCACCATAACACATGCTTTGATTCCTTCCAATACAACTTGGTAGCCCTCACGGTAGCTTGACTAAGTTGCTTTACTACATAGCACATGTCAAGTCTTGTGTTCACAAGATACATCAAAGACCCCACAAGCTACCTATAAATGGTAGCATAAAGCTCTTCACCTAAATTGGAATTCTCCTTCCTCCAGTTTGTAGCTAAAGGTGCATCCATGGGCTTACAATTCTCCATATGAAATCTTTGAAGTATTTCAAAGACATATTTCCCTTGAGACAAATAATCCACCCTCACCTTGCCATATTTCTAGCTCGAGGAATTAATGCATTAAGCCCATGTCTTTCATCTCAAATTACCTTGCAAGATCCTCTTTGCAAGAGAAGATCAACTGCTCATCACCTATCAATATTAAATCATCAAAATAAAAAACAAGAATAAGTAACTTACCATATACCACAATATGATAGAGGTTCGCATTTGCTTCACTTTTGGTGAAGCCCAATCCATAGAGATAACTGTCGATCCGAGTGTACCATGCCCAGGGTGCCTGTTTGAGACCATACAATGCTCTCCTGAGTTTGCACACATGTGACTCTTGATCATATGTCTCAAATCCCTCTGGATTCTCTATGCAAATTTCCTCCTCAAAAACACTATTGAGAAAGGCGATCTTCACATATATATGGTGGATTTTCCACCCCATCCGTGCAACCAATGCTAGAATGGATCTAATCGAGGAATATCTTCCAACTGGTGCAAAAGTTTCCTCATAGTCCACTCCCTCTAGCTGAGAGAATCCTTTGGCCACAAATATGGCCTTGTACTTCTCGATGCTTCCATTAGCTGCATACTTCACTTTGTAGATCCATATGGAACTAACCATTGATTTCCCTTCTAGTCTTGACACCACCTCCCGTATACTTTTTTTCATGATGGATTCATATTCTTCCATCATGGCATCAACTTAAACTGGTTGAGAAACTGCTTCCTCAAATGAAGAAGGATCTGTCTCAATGAGCTCTGCCATGAGAGCCATGTACCCAGTATACCTATCAAGTGACCTCCTCTACCTATGCTATGATGTTGGGTCTCCCACATTCTCTCTAGAATCCTACAACAATCTATCAACTTCTCTGGTTCTCTTTCTCCCCTCTGGAAGATTCTGGTTGAATGGGTGCCTCCACTCTACGTCTTGTCTTCTCTGGTGCATGTGGCTACTTCACAACCTCCTGAAGCTCATCCTTAGGCTCCTCCTTTGGATCTATAAGCTCTTTCTCTAGTGGGATACTCAACTCTCATTCCATATAGAATCTCATGGCCTTCTCCTAATCAAACGTGACTTCTCTTCTCACTATTATCATCCTCAGTGAAGGTATACACACTCGGTAATTGTGTGGAGTTTCGGTGTATCCTACAAAAACTCCCAACTGTATTGTAAGCTCAAGTTTCTTCCTTGAATCCTTGGAGACATGACAATAAACTAAAGCTCCAAAAATTATGAAATGATACACATCAAGCTTTCTCCTAGAGAAAGATTCCTATGGTGTGATCATACCAAGTATTCTATGAGGACTCTGGTTCTGCAAGTAGACTACAATGTTGCATGATTCTACCCATAAATGTAATGGAAACCCTTGATCATGAAACATGGCTCTTTCTGCTCCCACTATTCTCTTCTTCTTCCTCTTAACTACTCCATTCTGCTGTGGATTATGGGATGCTATCATTTCTCTTCGAATACCTTCTTTGGCATAGAAATCCTTGAAGGCATGTGAAACAAATTCACCTCCATTGTCACTCCTGAGAGCCTTCACCTTCTTCCCAGTATCCTTCTCAACCAATTCCTTGAATTCAACAAAATTTGAGAAAACTTCATCCTTATTTCACATGAGGAAGATCCAAAATTTTCTAAAGAAATCATTAATAAAAATAACATAGTACTTATGTTTTGTTGTGGAGGCTGTAGAAAAGGGTCCACAAACATTAGAGTGGACTTACTCCAAGATTGCATCTTCTATGCTATCTTGGTCATGGAAAATGTATTTGACATATTATTTCCCAACCCTTACAGACATCCTGTTGGTCAAGGGAGCCTTTAGGGGGACCGATGGTAATTTGCTGCATGATTTTTAAGGTACCATGGTGTAGATGACCCAATCTCCTGTGCCATATTTCTCCAACATCTTAACTATGCGCTTTTTTTTCCTTACTGCTCAATGCAATGCAATCTCCCACCTCAAGTTTGTATAGGCTCTTCACATGAACCCCGATTTGCTTCACTTTCCCAGTATCTATGTGTCTCAAAAATGATTCCCCTTTACTGAAAATAACATCATAGCCTGTATCCTCCAATACTGCTACAAAGATTAGGTTCTTCTCCAGTAGAGGTACAAACATAAAATCTTTGAGAAAAAGATGAGAGGTTTTCTCCCTCTCAAAGGTGACAATAACAATTCATGTAGCACTATACCTCCCATCATCCCCCATTTCGATATGCATATGGAGATCCTTCTCCTCCAAGCTATTGAAAAACTCCTTGCACCATGTCATATGCAACGAGGCACCAGAATCAAGGTACCACACACTCCCCATAATAGTTTTTCCGATGCATGCTATCAGGGTGAAGTCTAATTCAAATTGTGGAGCCAATACTTCACCTCCTACTCCTCCTGAAGGCTTCTTGTTAGACTTCTTGTGTGGACATTTTGTTGCATAATGCCCATATTTGTGGTAGTGGAAGCATTTTATCTTGATAAAGTCTTTCTACTTTCCATTATTTTGGTTGGATTCAAGTTTTCTTTGGGTCTTCTTTCCTTTTCCTTTCTTCCCCTTTTCTACCAAGGAAAATTTTTCTTCATCCTCTGCTCTGGATGATGTTCCATCTCTAGTATTTCTCTGAAACTCTTCTTGAACCAAATCAGACCACAAACTTTCCCAATTCGGTAATTTGTCCCTTCCATTCACAAAGTCGTCGTAGCTATGCTAGGATTTTGGAAGACCTAGAAGATATAGGCTCACCAGGTCATCTTCTGCAACATTCACTCGAACCCCTCCAAGCTCATCTCGAACCTATGTGAACTTTGAGAGATATTGTGGAATAATATCATTCTTTTGCATTCTTATGTTTCGAAGTTTGTCTTTCATGGCCAATTTTCTATGGTCACTGCTATTTTCGAACAACTCAGTTAGTTTCTTCTACATAGAAAATGGTGTCTCTTTGCCATGGAGATTTGAGACCACATGGTCTTTCACACCTTCCAGAAGAATTCTCTTGGATTTTGCAACATCCTTCTTACATTGGGATAATTTTTGTGCATAAGACTACTGGGGTTTTTAATGTTAGTTTTAACATATTCCAACACATCATTATCATTAAGAACTTCTTCCATTTGATCCTTCCAGGCTATGAAATTTGAGCTACCCTCTATCAATGCCTCAATTAATTTGATCGCATGCACTCTAAGAATTTGCTTAAGATTATCATGGAATGCACACTACTTTTCTCATATAAGCACGCATTGCACAATACATCAAATCACACACACTACATTATAAAAAAAAAATCCAAACGCACTATAAAAGCATGCCCGTATTTAACATAGAAGGTAATCCAAACCAACACTGAAACTCCACGAGAAAGTTCCACAAACCTATCTAAGAAAGAAGGCCAAAAGGCCTAAGAAGGATCTCCAAATGGTGGCTGAAAATGTTAGTGAATATCCCATAAACAAATGTTGATTTCAATCATTGTGTAAGGCCAAAATTAGAGATTTAGGATCTGTGCGGAAACAACCTTTAACTATGCAATGTCATACACCATGTTTTCTATCTAGAATATCACATGAATGGTTGTCCCAAAACTCTACCACAAGTGCTCTATTTCTTGTTGTATGCCTGTCTTGGTATGGTTTTGTGATGATTAGAGCCCAACAAAGTTTTTTATCATTTTCATTTAGTTGAACCCTAAATTTGGTATGCTTGTGCAATGTTTTTCTCAAGACGAAGAGCAATTTTGACATTGTTTCCAACTTTTGTTGTCTTGATGTACTTGGTGCAACAATCATAGTTTTAATTTCCCTACGAGAAACTCAAACATTGGTTTTCTTAATTTTCCAAACATAGAGAATTCCTTTTATATATTTTCAGTGACATTCATACATGTCTTCCTACTTTTAGCATCTTGGATACCCAAAATATTTGTCACATGTTTTAGTTTTTATGTTTAATCAATCCATGCAGTGTTTGAGATTGTGCAAGAACTGAATGTTTCTCAAAATATTGTTGAATGACATTATTGACATGATCTCTAACCACGCGAGTAGGGATAGGCTCCCCAAGGTCCTCTATTGTAATTGCATCCAAATTTTTTGCAAACCTTCCACCCCTTTCTAATCCACTGCAACTCCATGTTATCTTATCAACTTGAGAGGGAACAACCCATTCTTTTGGTGGTTGATCAACTTGATAGGGCACATATTTTTCCTCTAGTGGTTGATTAGCTTGAAATAGAACATCTTGTTCCCCTAGTGACAGTTGATTATCTTGATAGGGCACATCTTGTTCCTCTAATGGTTGATCATCTTGATAAGGCAAATCTTGTTCATCTAGTGGTTGACTAGCTTGATAAGGAACATATTTTTCCTCTAGTGGTTGATTATCTTGAGAGGGCACATCTTTTTCATCATGTGGTTGATCAACTTGATACAACACATCTTGTTCCTCATGTGGCTCATCAATTTCCATCCTTGCATAGTGGAATACAAAATATACTTATAAGTCAAGTGAATCATAAGTATTTAATAGTAGATCTACACATGTTTATTTAAGAAATCACCATAGGTGGAAGGTCATGATATGATTGGTAGGGTATTCCCCTTGTTTTACTTTGAATTTAGGGATATCCAATGGAAAATTGGTTGGCATGGCGGGGCATTGATGATTATGAGAAATGTGATCATTTGTGAGTTTCGTCAAATATGGGAGATTTAAAGAAGTGACAAATGGTATCTTGTTGGTGTTAGCCATGATGTAATGACCTTGTGTGTTGGTGTTGGTATTGGTATTGGTGTACCTATGGGATAGTATTGGTTGGGGTACCCTATGGGGTGGGGTTAGTGGGAGTATCATGTGGGGTAGTGTTTGCATTTACTTAAGGGCTAGTGGTGGGGGTGGCTTGAGAGGAGTTAGATCCCAATAAAGTGGATCCAAGAATGGATGTGCCAAACAAGGTGGATTGGCCCTCTCTTTTGTGCCATAATGGTGAGAGACCAGGCATTCCTCTCAGTAATGGTGGGATATCTTGTAGGAGCCTAGAGTGATGGGTAAACCTTGGGTCCCCTATGGTTCCCTAGTAAGTTTATGGGAAAATATGGCAATGCACATTTTCTTTAGGAAAAAGAAATGAATCACATATATAAGACAAAGCGAAAAATAAATGTTTGATTTTCCCTTTAATTATAATGTGTGAAAAGATCAATAAAAAATGTTTTGTCAAGTTTTCTGTATGAGAATAATTCTTAAAAAGACCTAACGTCCTTCCTCTCAAGTAGTAATTGGGCCTTGTGAATATTTTAGAGTAGGGTATTAGGGCCACGTCATGAATATCACTTGCAATGCTTCCAGCAACCAAAAACCAACCAAGGTATGGACATGGTTATAGTGCCCTCGAGTACTAGGGATATGTCTCGAAAGAGTTGGCGATGCTTTCATTAGCATGACCAAAACAACCTCAAGTGGTTTGTGCTCCCACACTTGCCACCTATAGGGAAATATACCCTAGATTTGATGACTAAGTTACCTACGTCCTGTGGGGATGAGTGAATCTCAAATTATGGTTGACAGTTTTGGACCCAAAACTCCTACCAAGTTTCAGGGGACAAAAAGGAGGTTCATGATAGTCCACCACCTAAGGCTTACCCCCTTCATGGGTTTCTTCTAATTACAGGATTTGTCATTGGATGATTTAGGAATTTAAACTCCCTAAAAGACAACTTCTATGTTTCAAGATGAAAACAACCATGAAAACGTATGTGCTACCTATCCACTTGGTCCTAACTTGAACTATAAATTCTCTTGTGGCCCTTGTGGGTAATTTAATGTGTTCAAGTTAAGGTTGCCTTTAGAAGGTCTTTGCTTCACTTAGGGTGTGAAAAAAATATAAGCTCAAAGAAACAAAATACAAAGATTCCAAAAGAGGATACCCTTTATACCAAGTTTAAGTGAGCTTAGTATGTGGAGCGAAGGTGTGTGCAAGTGAAATTGTGGACATTCAAAGTGTGAATCGCAATGACTTCGACATGTAATGATACTTTACAATTTCCGTAATTAGACTATGTGATGTTTGTTCCTTGCAAAAAAATAAAATATGTGTGGATAGTGGGCCACTAACTGTTTCTTAATTATGTTATGTGCTCACATGTAGGGAGATGGAAAAATTAGTGCTTTGAGAAATATTTCAGACACCCCCACAGGTTTGCCACAACGGTTCAATGGGGGAGGTGTCTACTTTATTTCTTTACCAACACCAACTCCTAGTCCCAAAATAAAATGAAATAATGACTTTGGTTAGAAAACAAGCTAAAACAATGTGTGGATTTAGGGCCACTTACTTTCCTTCTAGTTAAACTAGGTGTGATGTGAATTGGAATGAGAAAAACAAGTAAAAAAGTTATGTGGATTAGGACCGATTACTTTCATCCTAGTTTTAATTTATGTTTGTGTGCAAAATTTCAAAGTAAAATACAAGAATTTACTCTACTTGTAATGGTTAGTAAAGAAAATTGGTTAGTAGCGATAGTGTGTGCAAGGTGAATAATGCACATAAAAAGCATTTGGATTGCAAGTATGTGGATATTAAATCTTCCAAAAGAGCGATTCACATATACATATACTTTCCTAAATTAATATGCATTTTCTCAATATTTACTCAACTTATACATGTTGATGCCTGGAACAAATCGAAGTCAGATGAAACCATTATAGATTAAGCATATGAACAATAAATTGCATCAAACCAAGCCATTGAAATAGCTCAAATTTGTTGCTTATGCATAAATCATGATTTAAATTCAAGGGATACCACAATTGAGAACACCCAATAGAGGAACCTATTGGAAATTTGGCATTGTCTGGATGCCTAGTGGTTGTGATTGTGTTGGAATTGATGTCAACTGGATTAGCATAGTGATGATTGGTAGTTGAGGATAAGGAGGAATCCTATGGTAGCTGCAATCTTCCAGTAGAGACTCAACACAATAGCAGGATTATTGGAAAAGCCATAAAATGATGAATATGGTGATTGGGAGTCCAAGAGGAATCCCATGGTTACTGCAGTTCTCTGTAGAGAATCATCATAGTAGTAGGCTTACTAGAGAAGCCATAAAATTATGACTATGATGGTTGGGAGTTCAGGATTCCAGGCACAAGAAGAAGAGTAAAGGAGAAAAGAATGGTAGAGATTTTGCAACCATTTTATAGGTATAACATGGAATCAAAGTCTACATTGGACTCTCTCCATTGGAAAGTGCTCTAAAAGAGCTTTCCAATGGTGTGTGGAAGTCTAAAAATAGACTCTTGTATCAAAAGTTATGGTTTGCCGAAGTTAGGATCTTGAAGTCCTAAGAAGGTCAATATATCAGAGGTTGGAAGAATATTGGAACATCAAAGAAGGCTATATCAGAGGATAGCAGAGTGGAAGGATGAATATTGGAGGTTGGACCACATCGGGACCTGATATCAGAACCTTGGAGCAGGCTATATCGGAGATTGGAATATTGGAACATCGGAGGTCAAAGCATATCAGATATCGAAAGCTAGAGGCCATTAGAATATTAGAGGTTGGAGTAGGCAGATATCAAAATATCAGGAGGTTGAAGCCATCAAAACCTCGAAACTTCTTAACACTTGATTTTGAGAAGTTATGATATGTGGATCTGCTGATATTATTAAAAGCATTGAGGGATGTGTGGCAAGTTTAACCAAGGGTTTTGTTGCAAAACCAAGGCGTGTCAGGACCCCTTCTCTCTCCTTTGGTGGAAACATGGTGACATGTGATTGGCTCTGAGAAGCTACAGTGGAAACTGATGCTAGCATGACGTCGCAATAGTTGGACAAGTGGCATCTTGTTTTGGCATTTTCAGTGGCCCAATGGGGCAAATCAGGGTGATATGTGTCATCACTTCGGAGGTGCCACGTGGAGAAATGATGAAATCATGATGTCATAGTGGAGGTCAGCATATCAGAGGTTGAGGGCCTCTTAACCTATGTGCAAATGGAACTTGCAAATGTTATGATAAAATGGGATCTCATATTATCTGGCACATGGTCGTGTGGAGACCAAAAGAACCAAGGGCTAAGCAGAGGGAGCTAAAACGTAATCGGGACTTTGAAAAAGTTACGATATGAAGGGGATCTGATATAATGCTAAAGTGGTAAGCTAAGCCAATGGTCACAGGCCCAGACTTATGAGAAACAAGACACTCAAGGAGATAAGTTCCAAGGGGGCTAAGGGTATCAGAGCTATGTAATATCGTAACATTTATTTTGTTTGAGTTACGATATGTTGGGGCTCCAATAAAATAATACAGTGAGTTAAATGGTTAGATAGGTCAACAACTAGAGATTAAATGTGATTCAACGGAGTTGGTTTATGGAGTCAACTGGATCTATAGAAAGCACTAAAACAAGGCAACGAGGAGAACGATCCACAAAGAAGAACTAAAGAAATGGAGAAAGCAATTGTCTGCTTTGCGTGCACATCTTGTAGATTTAAATGAAGAACAATGTGGTCATCCCTGAGTACTTTCAAGCTATATGAAGCAATGAATAAGCATGGGAAGTCACGTTAGATTATGTATGCAGATTGAGATTAAATTTTTAGTATGGTGGATTACACAGGGAGTCAGTGAAGAACTCGAAATCTCATCTTGTTGTTTAATGCCACGACAAAGTTCAACCAGCTAGACACAACAACAGAAGGGGGAGCCATACTGAGGTGCACTAGGGAAGTATGGACATAGGCAACAAAGACAACATTGTGCAGTGTTCATCAGAGGATCAAAACCATCGATTTCCATCAAGAAATGTGGGGGAGTAGAGTATTGTGAGATGAAGACCAAGGTCAGAGCTGAAGAGTGTACAATAGAGAGCCTGTGTAAGAGAAGGCAGAGTGCTGAGGATATGTTGTTGTGATAAGAGGGAAAAGAGTAGTTGTATGAGACCAAGGGAGTTTGTGGAACAGTAGAGGACTGAGAGAAAAAGTTGTTTTTGCAACCAACCAGATTGGTATTTTCCATAATTGTATATGCCTTTGTTTTCAGTTTGAAAATTGTATGAAATAGTAGAACAGTGGCAAGAGTAGGTTGTAGCTTGCATTCAGAAGAGGTTGGTGCCTCTTGGAAAGTTGGTGCTTGCTAACCTAAGGGGGTTGGTGCCTCCTGTGAGTGGGTGCTCACAAACAAACTAATGTAATTAAGTAGGTGCTTAATTTACATCATAAACAAACAAAAATTTGGTGGTTTTTTCCCTCTGGGTTTCCACGTGAAAACACCGGTGTCAAATGTCTATGTTGCTCATGTGATTGGTTGTATGAACATATGAATGCTTAAACTTGCTACTCACTGTCTTTATGAATGAATTCTCCCATAAGTAATAGAAAATAAAAATGGACTAAAAGATTTAAGAATCTCACTATTACTGATTCACCCCCCCTCTTAGTAATTCCTTATTCAAACAGAATCCCCATGTAAAGGATAAGAAATTTGCAAACTAGTTGAAGATATGCAATTTGTAAAATATTTGCAAAGTCAATATACCTATTTGCTTAGTAATCTAGTCCCATTAGTAATAATATCTCTTCACTCTCCCCCCAACATATGTTTAAGAAATGAAAAAACTTAACCATTTAGGCATAGGATTGAAGGGTGTGTGATAAAGGTAATCTATTGTTAGATATAACCCTAAATTTGTACTAGTGAATCTAGTTTTGAAGCTTTATTTGGTTTCACAACAATTCACATTTACCAAGTGAAGCATTTGACCTTTTTCAAAATTAGTTCTTCTTAGCAACAATTTTTCATTTCTTCAAAAGACTATATAAATCCCAAACTAAAAGTGATCCCTGCTGTAACAAGGATGGTATTATATTTTTGTTCATATGTCTCATTCACCAAACATTTCAATTAAGATCTAATGCAAAGTAAAAGGGATTGTGAGCAAAGAAGGAAATGCATTTAAGTGATTAAAAAGGAATAGGTGCTAGGAATAAAATTAGAAGAATTGGAGAGTTTACTAAAGAAGCCAAAGAGGGTGGCTCAAAAATGAGAAGAGGATGAATATCTAGAAAAGTTTATGAAGAAGATATTGTATAATAATTTTCAAGGTTGTTGAACTAAAGATTAATAGAAAATAAAGTTTAAATTCTTATATAGGAAGTCTAAATACATATTTCAGAGGGAATTATTACTAACTCAATGATATGGAGAATATTTTGAATTTGAGAGAATGAGAGATTCTTGAAAAATCAAGCTAGTGGCTACCAAATTGAAAGGGCAAGTTTATTTCATGAGAAAAAATAAAAATCTATATCTATAAATATATACAAATTTACTTATATAAGATCATTAGTGACTAAAAATCCATACAATACATAAATACACACCCCATACAAGAAGGAACCTATTCTACTAGTTTTTAGTATGTTAATATTTGAAAGCCTACTATACAAGATAAAATTAGTTAGAATTTTTTTTCTTCATTAGAATTACCATATCATTTAACATTTTAAAACATGTAACTAAAATTACCATGAAACAATAATAAGCTTTCTTAAAGGAAGAACTTATCATAACTATAGTGAATTTCATAATTCCAAACAAAAAGTAGAAGAAATGTGGGATGAGAAGTATGAGAAGACCAACGAAATTGTTGATAAGGAAACAAAATAAAATCAAGAAATATAGGTTTTTGTGGATCTAGAGAACAAGGAAGATGTTTCAACGTCTTATCAGCGATGGATGTACATTGTTATCATTTGTGGTGAAGAGGGGCACAAGTGATTTGAGTGTTTTTTTGGAAGAATGTACATGGAAATTTTAGCTCAAAAATCAAGTAGGGCACAAGGAGGGGTAAGAGAATTTAAAAAACTATTTGTTTCTACAAGGAACCTTTTTATGCATGTGCAAAGAAGGATCTACAATGTATTTTATGTTTTAAATTACTTTTATCAAATCTTGACAAAGTTTAAAATAAGGTTCCTCTTTTTTACTTTTGAATCGTACTTTAAAATATATTTCACAATAACATGTTGGGTTCTAGCACCGAGTTTGTACCTTTCCTAAAGGTTCACAGGCTATGATTTTCAGTTAATTGTGCAAGGGGTGTAAGGGCCTCTATTTTTTTTATGGAAATTGCAACATAAGCTTAGGAACATGCCCAAACAAGTTATTTCACTCTGTCCTAAGCATTCCCTAAGTTTTTGTAATGAAATCACCCTATCGCAAGGCTATAGCTTGGTGCTACGAAATATTTTCTTAGCGTTGTGTTACTTAATATTTGCCTAGTGCTCACAAGAAAAATTAAAACTTATGTTTTTAAGCTCCTATCCCTATCATCTCAAATGGCTAAGTGGTTTTTCACAAATTTTTATCCCTTGTTATCATTGATATGACACTTAGCAGAATTTTGAGGCTTGATATGACACTTAGAAACATTTTGAGGCCTAATAAAGAAGTTTAAAATAAAACCCTAAAAATGCACAGTTTTCCCTAAATGGTATTTCCAGCATTTCCAGAAAACCATTTGCAGCCTGTAGGAAGGTTGTGGAATGGTTTACAACATCTGATATGGAGTATTGAAGGTGGTGGAAGAATTTTCAGTGTCAAAGAATTTGCAAGATGGGAAGATCAGGCCATGTAAAACGATTTGATCTAAATGGAATGCATTTTGAGGTTTATTCAGAAATGTTGTCACTAATCCGAAATGCAGGTTGGGAATCAATATTTCATCACTTAAATGGATATAACCTAAGTTGGTTTCATGAATTTATACATTCCTTTGATGTCAATACAACAAGAATAAGATCCCTACAACTTCCAGTCATAGAGGAATCCATTGTAGAGGCCACACATTTTCCTACTGAGGGTGAAAGATGGTTTAAAAAGCAGAGACTACAAAACGTGGACTTAAACTTCTTCTTAAAGGAAGACTGTCAAGACCAAGACTGGAACATAGGAGTCCTCTAGAACATGTTGAAACTTGAATGGTCTAACACTCTAAGTACCATACAACTGTTCTTTAACTGTGGAGGTAGGTACTCTAAAACTTATTTATATCACATGAGGTTTTTGTTTCATTTAGCAGGTTTTAGTAAAATGAATTTTCCTTATTTTCTTCATCAAAGTTTGTTGAAAATGTCTACCAAATCTAGAACTAGACCTGAACTATTACCTCATGACATATGTCATCATGGCTTGATAAAGATACTATACACTCATGAGTTGAACAAGCAGGTGAAACAACTAAGACAAAGAAATATGAGAAAAATTGCACCCAGAAGGCAAAAGAGAGGTCAAACTAATTTTTTTGTCAAAACCTTAGCTTTGGAATCAAAGGGAGAACCTCGTGATATCCCTGTTTAAGAACATACTAAAAACCTTTTAATTGAATTAGAGATTAGGGTCTATGAGAGGAGAAAAAGAAGACATTAGAAGAAACTACTAGAAAAAGAAGAGGCAAAGCATAAAACAACAAAAAGTGAAAAAGGGAAACAAACTATGGAAACATGGGATGAAGAAATAGAAATAGAGCTTAATGTAGAAAAATCCATACTCGTCTTATAAATAAATTAATACTAAGGTTAAAGGAAAATCTCAACCCTTAGTTAAAGGAGGTGGTGATTCTTGATGAAGAAGAATAAATTGTGAAGGTTTCAAAGAGCAGAAAGAAGGCTGCTAAACATAAGAAAACAAAGTATGTAGATAGAAAAGGGAAAGAAACCCTAGAAGCAAGCAGAAGCATACATAAAGGTAATAGAAGGATGAAAAGAAGCCAAGACAAGTTAAACCTCCTTTCTCAAGCTACAGAAGCTATAGCAGAATGATCAACTTACCTCATTGGTAGAGCAATGTATGAAACCCTAATTTTGCTAAAAAACCCTAGTTTTACCTCAACGTTTTGGTATGGTCCAGTTTATCTATGGTTTATCTTTAGTATATTGTGGTAATATGTCTATAAAAAATTTTAAATGATGAGGAGAAAAGAATATGAGTAAACACAAGAGAAAATGACCTTAAAAGGTGTAAACAATTACATATAACAATTTCATAGTTTCAACAGATTTCATAGTTCATGTATCAATTTTTCTAGAAGAGAGGAGTGAGAGTTACAGTTATAGATATGAAGCCTACAAAGTTGTGAGCAGTTCCCGATCCTACTTCACAGTTATGACTCGTCCTTTCCCAAAATAATAACAGAGGATGTGTACAACCGTTTCAAAATGATTTGACCAATGTTTACATGTCAAGTAGAAATTGAAATAGCTTAGATAACTAGGATATTAAATTTCATTACATTTTCTAATAGGTTTTATGACATTTTGTAAATTATATTATCAAGTTTTGTAATATTTAACAGCTAAACTTCTAGAATTAGTAGACCTTGAAAACTTTATGTAATTTCCTATATAATACATCAGAAAGGAGGAAAAATGGTTGGACTTTGAAACAAAGTATTATTTTGTTTTTTATGTCATAAAATTATTCATTTTTTAAAGTGCCAAGAGGACTAGGATATTATGATCAATGTTGCACAGATTCTTTTGGTGGTGTACTAAGTTTTTTCACTTTTGTGATAGTTTTCTTTCTATGTGATGCCAATTTATATTTTTATCTTTGATGTTTAAATGCCGTTATATGAAATAATTCATTAATTTAATGCTCTGGTTCATATGGTTTAGACATCTACACTTTTTCTTGTAAAGTTTACAGTATTCATGTTTCATTCCCTGTTACAGTGGATTGTTATCTCCTTCTACTACCATCTAAATGATGTTTGACATGTCTACAATTTTCCATCTACCCTGTCTCTGCCCATCTTGATTAATACAGTCAAGATATTGGTATCTATATATGCAAACTATTTTGTTGACCCCATTGCCCAATGGATTAATTGCTTCATTCCAACCAAACCCTATTTCAACACAACCCTATTGAATATATAGCCATTCCTTGAAGATACAACCAGTTGCTAAGCTTAGTGATTAGGTTGTCAGAGAGGGCCCTCTTTGGATTGAAGGGGCTAACCTTCAATCTGCAAGATTGGTTTGAAAATGTTACCTTAGGAATTTCTCTCTCACAAGCAAGAGGAATTTTTGAGTGATAACATCTTAGTGACCATAATGGGGATACAAAATTAAATCTTCCCAAAAAGTGTTTTTCATGATCATATATACTTTATGAGGGAAAATAGAAGGTTAGATAACAACATTGGTTGTTATATTTTCTCTGGAAACTCCATAGTTCAAAGTTTGAGGTGATTTTATTGGAAATTCTGGTGCATAGAAGGATTCACACAAGGAGAAACCTAGATCCTAATCCACTAGAGATCCTGACAAGTCCAAAAGAAAAATTCAGGAACAGGAAGTCTACAGAAGAAACATGTACCATTATTTTAGAAAAGTCTTTGTCTCTACCTAAAGAGATAAAATATGTTGAAGACATCCAATTTGATCTAAAATTTGAGCATAGTTTATTTAGGTCAAAATTAGAGTCTAATTTGTCAGAAATAGTCCTTGATGAAACAAAATTTAAACCTTATATTCCTAGTACTACTTTTCAAGGATTAAGTGTCTCACAAGAAGACAAATATATTTGGTTACAGTTTCACAAATTAGAGAATTTAGTTCATCAATTTCAAGTAGTTGTTTCTAAATCTCCTACATTTAAGCATTTTGTCCCACCATTTTCTTCTCCATTTGTTTCACTTTCATTTTCCATTCCATACTATTCTTCTCAAGTTATTTTTGTTGGATCTGTGATACCTATTTCATCAATTGTCACAACAATAGTTTCACTTCCTTTGTCATCTTCATTCCAAACTCCTATTGTTAGTCCTTATGCCTCATCTCATATAACCATGGTTTCTAGATATGCCCCTCTCAATCTCCAAGCTCCACTACATGATCTTCCTCTAAATTATGGTCAACATTTACTTCAACTTGATGGGACAGGACCTATTAAAACTCAACAACATGTAGATAAATTCAATGACTTCATAGATTTGGAGGAGGTAGAACACAAATATGTCAAATTTAGAATTTTTGCACAAAGTTCATAAGGGGAAGTTAAGAAATGGTTTATAGGACTACCAACAGGAAGCATTGAAAAATTTAATATTTTGAACAACTGTTCCTTGCTAAATGGGAGGTGAAGAAAAACTCTTTGTAGATCTTGGCCCAATATGAAAATGTAAAGAGAAGCCTATGGGAAATAGTTCAGGAGTTTTCTGCTAGGTTCAACAAGGTTTATAATTCAATATCAGTGATATTAAAGCCCCCATGGTCTAGCCCTTTTTAACTATCATAATGATTTTGATGTTGATCTAGCTTATCAGTTGAGAGAAAGAAATCTCAATACATTGGAAGCTATGAAAAATAATTCTATAGGAGTGGAATCAAATTTGTTGGCTAAAAAAGAAAAGATGAGGACTGAGAGGAGAGTAGCATTTAAGTATGAACCATCTTCTTTAGCAGATACCAAATTTGATGTTATGCTAAAGACAATGGAGAAATTGGTTGACAAGCTAACTCCTCCCAGAGGTGAGCCTCAACCCCAAGTCTGAAATCCCAATTTTAGAAGGCCACTTGGACCTCAAGTTCATCAGAATAATCTAGATGAACAACAAACAATCAGACCTCCATTTCTTGAGAGTTTTGTTGATGAGGAAGATAATGAAGAGACCGAAAAACAACAGATTAACTGCTTTGATGATGAATAAACTCAGGTATTTTTAACTAAAGAAGAGCATGATAGGTCTGTTGAATGTTTAGAAGAAAGGGATAGTAATCAATTGATGTTTGATTTAGAGATATATCAACAAGGTTACAACAATGTTGTTGTTGATTTCTAGAGACAATATAACCTCAGAGGAAAAAATGTAGTTGTTGCTAAATCTCCTCCAGTGAAAGCTACAATTGAGTAGAAACAAGTTGAGCCTAAGAAAGTTGATGAACCTAAGAAAACAATGGAATCAAAGAAGGATACATCTAAGAAGGGTGATGAAGGCAGAAAAGAAGGAAATGTGAAGGATTTGGAAAAAGTTCAGTCTTCTTTCAGTTTGGAAAACAAGATAGGAAAGATTAAGATATCTATTCCTTTTGTTGAATTGTTAAAAAATATGCAATATAAAGAACAAATTATCAATATGGTAAAGGGCTTACCAACTAATCAGACACTTAATATCAATACTTAGGATTCTTTGAGTATCCAAGATGATTCACCTACATTCTTATTTGGTCCTCATGCTACTGAGATAAATGAAGATGCACCCCCTTTTATGTTAGCTTTAACATTCATGATATGGTTTTGCATAATGCAATGCTTGACTCAGGGGCTTCACACAATTTGATGCCAAAGATTGTTATGGATAATTTGGGGCTGAATATTGCTAGAACTTATAAAGATTTGTTTTCATCTGATTCAAGAAAGGTACAATGTTTAGGGATGATTAAAGATCTGGTTGTAAATTTGACTCAAATTTTGGCAAAGAGTATTGTGATGGATGTTGTGGTGGAAGATATACGCCAAGATTTGAAATGTTACTTTCTTGTTCTTGGGCAGCCAAAGTGGGTGGTACTCTGCAAATGGACATGCCCTATGCTTCCATCCCTATTTTTAGAGAAATAAGGAGGCTTTAGAGGGAGGTCGAAATGAAATATGTGGTAAGTAGTAAGGTTGAACCAGACAACCATCCCATTTATGTTGTAGATATTGATTTGGGATAAAAAATTCTATATAATGACTTAAATTTGGAGGAATAAAATCAACAACAAGTGGAAGATCAAGTTCAGACAGAAAATGAGCAAGTACCTGACATGAATGAGACATGGATCATGCATTTTAATGGGTCTATTTGCAAAGAGGGATAAAGAGTTGGTATATGGATCATTACACCAGATGGAGGTATTCAAGTGTATTCTTTCAAGTTATATTTTGAATGCTCTAATAATGTAACTGAATATGAGGCTTTACTTATTGGTTTGAACAAACTCAAGGAGAAAAGGGCTAAAAGGATCCATTTTCTGGGGACTTAGAGCTTATTATAAATCAGGTCAAAGGAATATATCAGACAAAGCACCCAAGGATGAGAGCTTACAAAAATGAAGTTTGGGAATTATTTGGTAATTTCTTTGTTGAACCCAAAATTTTAGTAATTTCTAGATAAGAAAACTATATTTTTGATTCACTAACCAGTACAACAAGCATGTTCAGAATTTATGTTTACCAAAATAAGAAATATTAAATAGAAATGAGGTACAAACCTTCCATTCCAAACAACATTAAACACTAGCATATTTGAATATGATCAACAAATAAATATATTTTTGGAAATGACCTATGAGTTTGTGAACAGTCCCATTGATTAAGATAGAGATTCAAATAATTAGGCTGATACAGACAATTTTTTAAATACTATAGGTGATCATAAAATAATTCAGCTAAGCAATAACTTCTTTCCTAGTGGGTTAGTGCCTTTGGAAAAATTATTTGACAACAATGATGTGGCTATTAAACCAAAGATAAATCCTAATAGAAATGAATTACAAGACTGTAATTTAGGGATAGAAAAGGAACCAAAAGTTGTCAAAATTTCCAACTCTTTAAATGAAGAGCAGAAGAAAAAATATGATGCTTTATTGAAATATTTTTCTGATGTATTTTCATGGATATATGAAGATTTAAGGGTATATGACAAAAGTATAATTCAACACACTATACCCTTAAAGGAAAATGAAAATCATTTCAAGAAAAAACTAAGGAGAATAAATCCAAAGTTTCTACCATTAATAGAGAAGGAGGTTAAAACATTGTTGGATGCTAAGATTATAGTTTCCTTGATGTTTTGTAAATTGGCTGCTAACCTTGTACAAGTAAGAAAAAAGAATGGGGAGATTTGACTGTGTGTGGATTTTAGAAATCTAAACAAAGTGTCGTTGAAGGATAATTACCCACTTCCTAAGATGGAGCATATTTTGCAAAGTGTTATTGGTTTAGAGAGGATTTTAATGTTAGATGGTTTCTCAGGGTACAATCAGATATTGGTGCATCTAGAAGACCAAGAAAATACAACCTTCACTACGCCATGGGGAATGTTCATGTACTCCAAAATTCCTTTTGGATTAATGAACGTAGGAGCTACATTTCAAAGGGAAATGGACATAGCCTTTGCAAAGGAGAAGAATAAGTTTGTGGTAGTCTATCTGGATGATATCACAATATATTCAACATCTGATTTGGAGCACTTAAAATATCTCATACAAGAGTTTTTTAAATGCAACAAATTTGGTATTTCACTGAACCCTAAAAAATCACATTTTTCTATGAAGGAGGGTAAGTTATTGGGTCATATAGTATCTAAAGATGGCATATGAATTGATCTAAAAAGAGTTGAAGCAATACAAAAGCTCGAGTTACCCATTAGTAAAAATGAGGTATAACCATTCCTTGATAGAGTAAATTTTTTGCGAAGATTCATTCCAAATTTTGTTGAAATCTTAAGGGTAATTAACAACATGTTAAAGAAGAATAGTGAATTCAAGTGGAAAATTGTAGCTAAGAAATATTTTGAAGAAATAAAATCAGAAATAACTAAAGCCCATGTTCTTATCAGCCCAAATTTCTCAAAAGAATTCCTAGTCTTTTCATTTGCTTCTAAACATACTATTTCAGGAGTCTTGTTACTGAAAATAAGGACAATTAGGAGAAAACTATTTCATTTTTTTAGAATAACTTTAAGAGATGTAGAACTAAAATACAACATCATGGAAAAACATGCCTTTGCATTGGTCAAAACACTAAAGGATTTTAGGGTATATGTTTTGCACTCTCATGTAATAGCATTTGTTCCCAATGTTGTTGTAAAGGACATCCTAAGTCAACCTGACAATGATGGTAGAAGAGGCAAGTGGATAGCAAGATTATTGGAGTATGACCTAGAGATTAAACCAACAAAGTTAATCAAAGGTTAGGGTCTAGCAAAATTGATGACTGAAACCAATTGTGACACTTTGGGCATAATTTTTTTCTCAATTTTTTCTAAT
Source organism: Pinus tabuliformis (assembly GCA_031772625.1). Classification (NCBI taxonomy): domain Eukaryota; kingdom Viridiplantae; phylum Streptophyta; class Pinopsida; order Pinales; family Pinaceae; genus Pinus; species Pinus tabuliformis. The sequence continues at coordinate 617,995,289 of CM062812.1, read as the reverse complement.
GATTCAAAAGAAAGGTTGGTTTTTAAAGTATCTGATGAACTTAGAACTTCCCCTTGTACAATGACATAATCTATGTTTTTCAAAATTTGTAAGCCCCACAAAGGATGAATAAAAATAGAGCACGGTCATTGAAGCTGAAAGCTGCCAAGTTCTACTATCTTGATGGTTATTTGCTTTGGAAATATCTAGCTGTGATCCTTTTGAATTGTCTCATTGAAACTGAAGCAAAAAATGTGGTGGAAGAATTTCATCAAGGAGTGTGTGGAGGGAATCACTATTGGAAATCCACAACAAATAAAATCCTTAGGGTAGGATACTATTGGCCAAATATTTTTGCAGATGTACATAGAGAAGTGGAAGCTTATTTTAAATGTCATATTTTTGAAGGAAAAATAAAATTATTGTCATTACCTTTGAAGCCCATCTCAGTAGAAACTCCTTTTCAGCAATGGGGGTTGGAATTTATTGGAGAAATTCATCCACATTCTTCAGGACAACATAAGTGGATATTAACTGCCACATATTACTTCACTAAATGGATTGAAGCCATACCAACAAGACAGGCTACTAATAATGTGGTGATTCTGTTTTTAGAAAGTATTTTTTCAATATTTGGTTTCCCTAGAAAGATCATAACAGATAATGCTCAATATTTTAAATCTCATAAAATGGTCAAATTTTGTGAGAATTATCATGTTACCTTAGGTCATTCAACAACCTATTACCCCCAGGGTAATGGATTGGCTGAATCATCTAACAAAATTCTAGTCAGAATCATTAAGAAACTGTTAGAGGAAAACAAAAAGGCTTGGCATACCAAGTTGAAGTTTGCACTATGGGAAAACAGGATCAGCACCAAAAAGTCCATTGGCACATCACCATTCCAGCTAGTCTATGGCACAAAAGTATTTTTCCCAGTTTCCTTGAGTATACCCGTGATGAGACTATTGCAGGAACATGATGTAGAGCTTGATGATTTTCAAAGAAGGACTAATCAACTTATTGAAGTACATGAGTTAAGAGAGAAAGTATATAATCAATCTCAGTTGTTCCAGGACAAAATCAAGTAGATCCATGATAATAAAGTAAAGGAGGATGATTTTAAGATTTAGGATTTAGTCTTGAAGTGGGATGCCAAATTTGAGGAAAAGGGGAAGCATGGAAAGTTCAATCATTTATGGAAGGGACCTTATAGAATTTCTGCTTTCCGAGGTAAGAATACTTTTATTTTGGAAGATCTAAATGGAGTTATATTGAGTGGAGGTCTAGTAAATGGATGCTTCTTAAAACATTTCATGGTTTGAGAAAGATCAATTTTGACAAGTTCATTGTATATATCCATGTCATAATAGTTTGCATATTTAGAAAACAACTTTGAAGGATTTGAAGCCCAAGGTGAAGGCTATAAGATTCTTATTGGTGGTTTTCATAGTGCGAAGAAAGTTTAGATCCATTTTTTAAGTTCAGTTATGTAGTTCCAAAGTGTTTATTTTTCAATAAAATAGATTGAAGTTTTTAGTCTTTTCAAAGCAGTATTTTGTAAGAGTTACAAACTTCAATAGATCAGAGACATGGTCTATGTGTTCTTTACTACCTCCTGGGGAGACAATATCCCCATTGGAGCCAGCTGTTAGCACCAAGTTTGTACCTTTACTAAAGGTTCACAGGTTATGATTTTCAGTTAATTGTGCAAGGGGTGTAAGGGCCTATAATTTTTTTATTTTTATTTTATTTTATGGAAATTGCAATATAAGCTTAGGAACATGTCCAAACAAGTTATTTCACTCATCCTAAGCATTCCCTAATTTTTTGTAACGAAATCAGCCTATCACAAGCCTATAGCTAGCAATATGAAATATTTTCGTAGCACTACACTACAAAATATCTTCATAGTGCTCACAAGAAAAAATAAAACTTGTGTTTTCAAGCTACTATCCTTATCATTTCAAATTCATAAGTGGGTTTTCACAAATTTGTATCCCTTTTTATCCTTGATATGACACTTAGCAACATTTTGAGGCCTAATAAAGAAGTTTAAAATCAAACCCTAAAATGCATAGTTTGCCCTAAATGGTAATTTCCAGCATTTCCAAAAAACCATTTGCAGTGCGTAGAAAGGTTGTGGAAGGGTTTACAATGTCCATCCGATAGTATTCAAGGTGGTAGACGCATTTACAGTGTGAGATAATTTGCAATATGGGGAGATCGGACCATGTAAAACGATTTGAGCTAGATGGAATATATTTTGAGGTTTATCCAGAAATGTTGTCACTATTCCAAAATGCAGGTTGGGAATCAATATTTCATCATTTCAATGGATATAAAATGAGTTGGTGTCATGAATTTATACATTCCTTTGATGGAAGGACAAAATGAATAAGATCCCTACAGTTTCCTGTCACCGAGGAATCCATTGCAGAGGCCATGAGTTTCCCTACTAAGGGAAAAATATGGTTTAAAAAGTAGAGACTACAGAACGTGGACCTAAACTTCTTCTTGAAGGAAGATTGTCAAGACTAAGACTGAAACATAGGAGTCCGCCATAATATTCTAAAACCTGAATGGTCTAACACTCTAAGGGCTGTGAAACTCTTCTTTACCTATGAAGGCAGGCACTCTAAAGCTTATTTATATCACATGAGTGTTTTGTGTCATTTAACAGGTTTAAGTAAAATGAATTTACCTTATTTTATTCATCAAAGTATGCTGAAAATTTCTACCAAATCTAGAACTAGACTTGAGTTGTTACCTCATGAGATATGTCATCATGGCTTGATAAAGATACTATACACTCATCAGTTGAACAAGCAGGTGGAACAAATGAGACAAAGAAATATGAGAAATCCTACACCCAGAAGGAAAAAGAGAGTTCAAACTAAAATTTTTGTCAAAACCATAGCTAAGGAAATAGAGGGAGAACCTAGTCATATCCTTGTTGAAGAACATACAGAAAACCTTGTAAATGAAGCAGAGGTTAGGGTATATGAGAGGATAACAATAAGACAACAAAATCACATTCTATAAGAAGAGGAGACAAAGCATAAACAAAAAAAAGTGAAAAAGGAAAACAAAGTATGGAAACAGAGCCTAGGGTTTACTGTAGAAAACCCCATACTTGTCCTACAAATAAATTAAGACTAAGGTTGAAGGAAAAGATCAACCCTAAGTTAAAGGAGGCAGTGATTATTGATGAAGAAGAATAAATTTTGAAGGTTTCAAAGAGCAGAAAGAAGGCCACCAAATAGAAGAAAACAGAGTATGTAGGCAGAAAAGGGAAAGAAACCTTAGAAGTAGCTAGCAAAACCATACAGAAAGGTAATAGAAGGATGACAAGAAGCCAAGACAAGTTAAACCTCCTTGATTAGGTTGTAGAAGCTATGGAAGAATGATCAACTTACCTCATTGGTAGAACAATGTATGAAACCCTAGTTTTGCTAAAAAAAACCCTAGTTTTACCTCAACATTTTGGTATGCTCTAGTTTATCTTTTTGACAGTTGGTTTATCTTTAGTATATTATGGTAATATAGCAATAAATTTTTGTAAATAAATAGGATTACAAAGTACGAGTCAAAACAAGATAAAAGGGCCTTGAAAGGTGTAAAGAATTACAAAGGAAAGTTGCACAATTTCAACAAATTTCACAGGTTCATGTATCAATTTGCTACAAGAAAGGAGTGAGAGTTACAGTTCCATATATGAAGCCTACAAAGGTGTGAGTAGTTCTAAATCCTACATTATAGTTATGACTCATCCTTTTCCAGAAGAATAGCAGAAGATGTGTACAACAGTTTCAAAATGCTTTGACCAATGTTTATATGTCAAGTAGAAATTTAAATAGCTTAGATAACTAAGATAGTAAATTTCAGTACATTTTGTAATAGGTTTTATGACATTTTGTAAATTCTATTATCAAGTTTTGTAATATTTAATAATTAAACTTCCAAAATTAGTGGATCTTGAAAACTTTATGTAATTTCCTATATAATACATCAGAAAGGAGGAAAAAAGGTTGGAATTTGAAACAAAGTATTCTTTTGTTGTTTGTGTGATCAAATTATTCATTTTTTCAAGTGCCAAGAGGACTAGGATATTATGATCAATGATACAAAGATTCTTGTGATGGTGTACTCAGTTTGTTCTCTTTTGTGATAGTTTCCTTTCTATGTGATGCCAGTTTATATTTTTATCTTCTGATGTTTAAATGAGATTATGTGACAGAATTCATTAATTTAATGCTCTGGTTCATATGTTTTAGACATCTGCACTTTTTCTTCTAAAGCTTGTAGGATTCATGTTTCATGCCCTACTATAGTGGATTGTTATCTCCTTCTACTACCATCTAAATGATGTTTGACATGTATAGAATATGCAATCTCCCTTGTCTCTGTCCATCTTGATTCATACAGTCAAGATATTGGTATCTATATCTGCAAACAAGTTTGTTGACTCCATTGCCCAATGGATTAATTGCTTCATCCCAACCAAACCCTATTTCAACATAACCCTATTGAAGATCTAGCCATTCTTTGAAGAGACAACTAGTTGCTAAGCTCAGTGATTAGGTTATTAGGTAGAGCCCTCTCTAGATTGAAGGGGATAGCCTGCAATGTGAAAGATTGGTTTGAAAAGGTTACCTTAGGAACTTCCCTCTCACATGCAAGAAGAAGTTGAGTGATAACATTGAGAAACAACTAAATGAAAATCAACATTGGATCACCATAGTATAAGAAGATTAACATTGTAAAAATTTAGCATATCATAAATATGTGCATGCTAATTTATTTATTTTGCATCTATAATATATGAATTTAATATTAATTATTCACATGAGTCATCTGTGGAGCATTATAGTGATATGCAATAATCCACTTCTTTTTGTGCAAGCACAAATCTACACTACACTTTGTATGCCCTTTTTTTGTAAGCTTGGTAGGACTACATCTTCATCATGTCCAATATGTCACCTCGATCGGGGTGAGGAATTGAACCAATGACTTCACATCAAGGAGTACCTTAATAGAGCACCCTATCACCATCTATCCAAGACCCCGTCGACACACTTTGTATGTCTTTAAAAAACATGCTCTCTTTAAAAAAAAGTCGCATAACCCTCATGTGAGGATTGAAAGAGAAAACTTGTGAGGTTTTCAAAGGTAGGGATCATCATTTAGGATTAAAGTAACCATTAAATGTTATATATGATAACAAATGTCATGAAAATTTAATGTTGTTACATATTTAACAAAGAATGTATTCTCAACATGCAAAGTGGAAGGAGGGATTGTCTTGCTCCTTCTAGATATTGACAAATTTTCTATGTTTTAACTCATACAAGGATATCAGGCTTCAATCAAACTAATTTTTATAGGTTTTGGAGCACCTCTGTGACAACCATTTTTCTAATCCCTCTTGTAAATAAATTTCCATGAATTGTAATTCATGTAAATAATATATGGAAATGTAAGGAATTTCTTTGGTTAAATCACATCCTTAGTTTTTGCGGATTATCCTAAACTATTGCAATTCAAAGGTGGTTCATAATTTGCATGAATTCAATTGGTTTCAGAAAATTCCAATGAATCATTAATCACACCAAGTAATTTTTCTTTGGTTGTTGTTAATCTCAAATTTTAACTACATGGTATTACTTTCAATTCTCATTTTATCTTAGTTCTATTATTTCATTTTCCATTTTTTTTTCTTGTTTTCAATCATATTTCCTAATGCATACAATATGGAGCCAGTAGTATGAGAAGTGAGACAACTTGAATTACTTGTATTTGCATGGATTTATTGAATTGCATAATCTTCACATTGTTCTCTCAAGGCTGTCATATTTTTTCTCATCATTTCTTTAGATTTTTCTCGCACTTCCTATGTACTTGGCACTCTCTCTCCTTTTCGAGATTGAAATCTCCAATTTCCCATGTTTTTGTGAATTATTGTGTAATTTCCACATTTTGTTATTTTTATATGAATGAATGTTTTTTTTAATTTTTCCATGCATGCACCTTCAATTTTTTTGTTTTTGTTTTTGTTTTCGTTTTTTAATTTTTTAATTTATTATTATTATTATTATTATTATTATTATTATTATTATTATTATTATTATTATTTTCGGGTGGCGGCAGGAGCTCGATCGAGCTCCTAGTACTTATATTTTTACATCAATGTCATCAATATAGTTGGTGCGCAGTTGGTGGGTGGTTATTTTGCAAAGGCTTGAGCAAGTTTATATCTCAATCGAGTCATTGATTAACCACGTTAATGGCCCGATCAAGGGTTTCTTAAATCCTCAATCAAGCTATTTGAATTTATAAACCAAGTGCTTGATCGAGCATTTTAAGTGCTCTATCGAGATGTTGAGGTCCTAAAAATCACAGTTTTGGCTCCCCTTCTGCAAATTTATCTGCGACACCATTTTGTACCGTGGCAAGATTAGGGCAGAATTTGTCCTTAAGTGGTGGATTTGATCATGTTGAATTCGTCAAAGAATGCTCTATCCAATGGCATATGACTTTGACATTTTAGAATTTATATGATAGTTTTCATCTAATTTCTTTTAAACATAATGCTTGAATTTTTTTTGGCTAGTTTGAAAGGGGCTGAATAAAAAATCAATAACATAAAATATACAATACAAAATATTTCCAAAAAATACCACTATCTTCATTTAAAAGTCCCCTTCAGAAGGGAACTCTTGCTTTTTGAAAAAAAATTAGGTGAACACATGTGTCTGAAAAATGCAATTGAAATATTAGTTAGCCAACTTTGAAAAATAAAAAAAAATATAATTTTACATAAAAAAGTAAAGTTTTAATATGCTAGATCATTAGGACAAAAACATAAATCTCCACAAATTGTCTTTTTACTCCAAACCAAAATTCACAACATTTCTACATTTGGCCCAAAAGTGTAACCCATCTTCATCATTAACCCTCGTGTCATGTAATCATTTTGACTCAGTGAAATTACATACAAATAAAAATAAAAATTAAATTAAATTAAATTACAAAAAATAAAATAAAATAAATAATAAAAAAATTGAAGTAAAAAAAATAAAAGAAATAAGATTTTTTACAATACAATGGGCCGATACCATGGATTAATACCATGCACCAATACCTTGGATTATCAATAGCATGTGCCCAAAGAAGAAATATAAGATGGTATATATATATATATATATATATATTCTACCAGCCTAGATCCATCTTAACTCTAGATCTACCAAGTGTCGAGAGAGATCAAATCCCTTGAGATGCAAACATTTTTAGAGTGAAAAGAGATTTTATCCCTCTCAGTGCTTGGTAGATTGGTAGTTAAGATGGATCTAACCTGATTTTTATCTTGAGTCTCTTTTGAATTAGAATTTTCACACTTGAAGCAAATTATGAACATTTTATTTGGTATTCATTTGGTAAGTGTGTAGAGTTGAAGTAGGGTTTTTAAAGGCTAGATATATACCATGTCACTGTAATCAATTGCTTATCTACATGTATATGTAAGTTAACTTACGTTAATGATTAACTTTTCATTTTGAATGTACATTGATAAGTTGAAAAAGTGTATTTCTTATGGAGTGATATTAAAAATTATTTTATTTTTACATAATAGAGTGAAATTTACTATCTCACATGCATGTGTGATGGGATATTATGTACAACGCAACTATTAATATGGTTTAAAACCTCTAGTATATTGTGTTTAAAGCATCTATTGAGATTGTTAAAGTTGAGAATTTTTCATTTCCAATGAGTATATATGATCTTATTGTAACAAAGAAACTACAAAAAATACAAACTTTGATATCTTCTTCTTCTTCTTCTTTTTTAATTATTTGTACATATTGCTAGGATTTTTTAGTGATTTAATTATTTTCATTTGTAGGAACTTTTGACTCATTATTTATTACAAAATTTCTTGGAGTAAGACTGGTCCTAATATGATGTTTCCTTAGTAGAGATGTAGGAGTGAACCTTTTCGAAGCATTCATAGGGAGCTCATCAAGGGTCTTTTGATGGTAAGGGGAACATTGTGATGTGTGTTATTTCCTCTTGTTTACATGAATGCAAGAGATATTGTACCTGTTTATAGCACTAGAAAATTTCTTCAATGGATTACAAAGTAAATTTTGAACTATAATTCTTAATGTGTGATGTGATACAAGGGTCATACACCAAATCCCTTAAGTAGATATATATGTCTCTATATTTTGAGGTCATCTATATTAAAGAGGCCCATGCAGTGTATACAATATAAGATTAATAATTGTAGGAAAGCTTACTAGAAGGATTTTCTTACTAGAAAGTCCCTAGGAAATTAAATATAACTATATAATCATTTAGAATCAAGGTAATGGAATGTCTTGTTAAGTGTATTATAATTTGAAAATATCATATAGAGGGTAAAAGAGGCATGTGAACATTGATTTCATCAATAAAGGTATTATTTTATATGGTGCTCTAGTCCTTCTATAATTTCCTATCACTATTATAATAAGTTATTTTTTCTCTAAATCTTGTTATGTTTTGTTATTTTTGCTATGAATTTTTATTTTCATAATAAATAACACCACAATCAAAATAAGAATTGTATAAAAGCTCTCAGTTATGCATGCAAGAAATTTCTCTATACTTCTAGCCTCAAGAAGTTGATCCAAGAATATTGATGTTGAGCCTCATAAGCATCTATAAAAGGTGATCCAAACTTGATAGTAAAATAGTGATTCTCTTTAAATTTTGACCCATTTCCCCACTCTTCCATCTAAAACAATTCATTTAGGTCAAATATCTATCTCTGTTTGTGGCCACATGGCTCCTAAATTTCTAAATAGCCATTTATAATAAAGATTCATAAGAAAATGCATAACAATGATAGTTGAAGGACTAATATCATCAAGGCTCCATAGATTGTCACAATGATTCATTAGCATCATATTGATAATCCAACCACCAAAATACACCAAAAATGGCACAATAGGTCTTAAGGCCACCTTAGCAAAATGACCTTGTTGATTTTCTAAACTAGATTTGAGAAGGCAAATAAAGTAATTAATACAAAATTCCTAACAAAACATGACTAAATACTTGATGCACAAAAGGCCTTTTTAGTCCCATATAGATTTGATAACATGTTTATAAAGTTGTTGAATCATCTATATTCATTTGAATCTTAGTGAATCTGATTTCCTTTTGTATGCTTCTGTATCACTCAAAAGTATGCATTTGAAAACCTAAAGACATAACATAACCAATAAGATGACTGGTAAGAACTCCCTTTGTTGAAGTCAAAATATTTCTCTATAACATAACCTCCAAGGACTTTGGTCATAACTATCAAGTATTTCAACAAAACTCTATAAAAAAATCTTTGCTTTCTCTTTAGAACTAATTATTTCTATTTTTCTTTCAAGAATTAGCTGTAGTGCTTATCAACAACAATCACTACCCATGTCCACCAATATTAGACAATTAAAAATTATGTGTCTATTTTTATTTTAGTTCATATAGCAATAAAAAATAATTACATAATCCAAGATTTAGCCTCATCTTTGTTATGTGAACCAAGAAAACCTCCCACTAATGTTTCTCTCTTGAATTCCACTACATCATGGAAACTCTTCTCATTTAATCTTGGAGGTGTCAAGCCACTAATGGATAACTTGATAGCCTTAAGTCAGTAATGGTGAGATGGGATAATTTATTATGATGCTTCTACTAAAATTACTTCCATAATATGTTTCATTTGTATAGTTACTATTGCTGACAATAATTAAATCCAAGAAATATTACATCTCAAAACATGGTACCTCTATTTGACAATTGCACACCGATCCATGGAAACCTTCTATAGTACAATGCGAACTATATGATCCCCACTAACAATCCCTCTAGTTAGAGATGAAATACCAAGGGATACAACATTGCTCACATGCATCCTTCAGAGGGTATTACAAATAATGAAAGTATATGAACCTCACAAGGATGGTGATGGTTATGCAATAGGCATAGATAAATATTCCTTAGATAAAACTAAGAATGTTTACATTAATACATGCCCTAATACATACATGGCATAAAACTAGGAGCTGCATAGTATTATTTGTTATGAGTACTATGATTTAGTATTGCCATCAAACTAGTAGTTGTCATTACATTATTTGTTATTAGTGCTTGGAGGAAGGCCAATACAACAGTTTCCTAGTAAGATGATTCAGAGCTTGATTTAAACATTAGGTAAATGCTTAGATATAATTAGAATTTGAGAAATATGAATTTTTTAGATATAGTTGGAATTTGAAAAAAATAAAAATTAATTGCTATCAAGTGGTTTTGCAAATTGCAAATTTGACTAATGTCATTCTTTACAGTCGGGTATGAGGACTATGGAATATACAATATTCCTTTTGTTTACAGTGGAAATAACATAAAAATTTTAAATAATTAAAATTGTAACTTCTATGAATAAAATATTAAATAAATGAATACTTTATAATAATATTTTTTAATTTAAATTTAAATTTAAATTTAAGAATAAAAATAAAAATATTTTTAATTTTAATATAGAAATGATGAAAAATTAATTCATTTTTAAAATTTTATGATATGAATATTTATTTCCATATATATATATATATATATATATATATATATATATAGACACACACACACACACACACACACACACACACACACTATGATAAGTTTTCTCACCTTGTAAAAAATAGGTACATTATTATTATTATTTTAAAATGGATTACTTAATCCATTTTAAAATAATAATAATAATGTACCTATTTTTTACAAGGTGAGAAAACTTATCATAATCTACCTATATTTAATAGGTTGAAGGTAATCTCTCAAAATATAATCCTTTTTTTTAATGCAAGATTTGAGGAAAGGTTTGGCATTATAGTTCATCGTGTCACTAGCAAAAACTTGATCTCGAGTGGGAAGATAATAACTATTCCACCCAACTACCTAAAATAACACTTTTGATAAGTAAAACATGTTCTTTCCCTATATATGAAATTAATGCTATACATATTACATTAAAGAATTAAATACAAAAAATTATAAAACACGTGAAAAAATGCCAAACCTATATGTATGTAACTATATGTATTATTAGAGTCCATGGGGGTAGCTCAATTGGGTAAAGCTATGAATTATTATGTAAACTATGAAATTCAAAGTTCAAATATTTGTGAATCATGCATAAAAAAGATAATGCAATAATTTTCCCATAGGGGTTAGTTTGATCGACAATCACCTTGAAAGTGAGGAGTTGTCCCATGTGGTTTTGGGTTCAAACCCCGTGGGTTAGCCAAAAAGAAAACTATATGTATTATTAGGGTCTTACAAAATTAAATATAAGAATATTTCTATATGTAGAGATATGAAATTTATATCATATAAATAATATCAGTAAGAAACAACATTGATCTATCCTTAATCCTGGATTTACTAAATACGAAGAGAAAACAAATCTCTAGTACATTTCCTCAAGATTTGTGTTTAAAAAAAGGTTTGCATTTTGAGATTTTTTATCCCTCTAGGCTCATGATAGATCCTAAATTAAAATGAATCTAGATTAGATTTATTGAAGCCTTCATAATGCATATAACTACATATAATGTCCATGTCTTTTTTCTCTGAAATATTTCATAGTTCTTCTTATTATTATTGTTTTTTGGCTAGGTAATGTGAGTTCTGAGATGATTGTCATGCCTTACTTGTGGCTTGACTAGCCGTGACCCTGGGGAATCTAAGCCATCTAAGCCATTAAAATCACCTGGGGATCACGCTCATGCTCCATCTCGGGATACACCAACCCTTAACATGGCTGGATTTTATCCTAGAGTTTTGAACCTGTGACCTTTATAGCACACAATACCTTAATAAAACACCCTGTCACCATCTGATCCACCCCTATGAATTTCCTATATATATATGAAAAAATTATGATAAGTATTAAGTTGTTATATGTTTATTAACTAAATTCAAACATGAAAAGTTTTGAAAGTTTGAAAATATTATGATTACGAATATCATAATATTATGATTAATATAATATGCATGGTAGAGAGAGAGAGAGTTTCATATGATTATTAATTAAATTTAAAGATATATGATAGGTGAAAATGCATTATTAAAATGTTTATAATTTTATTAATAAAAACAAAATTATCATATACGGGATTCAATATTCTTATTACTTTTTAACTTTTTATTAATTTTTTAATTGAAAATATATTAATTGAGAAGATATTGTGTTTTTACTTTATTATTTTTCGATGTAATGTCTCATTGATTTTATTGGAAATATTGAGAGGGAGGTGAATTAGTGTTTCCTCTAAATTAGTTAATTTTTAATCTTCAGAGCATTAATTAACATCATCATTAGAGAAAACATAACATTTAACAACACCATTCAACAATGCACAACATCCAAGATAGTAGACCATAGCTTTTTATTTGGAAACCCTTCCAAGATAAAAACCGTCCAACGCTTCTTAATATAGGTCTTCAAAAATTTTACATCAATAGGAAGTTGTAACTTCCAGGATTCTATAGATACAACTAGAAGGAGGACCCAAACCTTGATTTATTATCTCCAATTTAAGGGATACTCCAACGCTCTAGTTTAACAACTCCAACTGGAAGAATGCTCTAACGCCCTAGTTTATAGGCTCCAACCTGAAGGAAGCTCCAACTCCTTGATTTATCATCTCCAACTAAAATGATGCTCCAACGCCCTAGTTTACCAGCTTCAACTGGAAGGATGCTCTAATGCCCTGGTTTACAAGCTCTGACCTTAAGGAGGCTCCAACTCCTCGATTTACCAATTCCAACTAAACAAATGCTCCAACGCCTTTTTTAGGCTCCAACTTGCCCTAGCACCACCCTAAAGTGTTCTTAGGCTCTAACCTAAAGGAGACTCCACTCTCCTTCCTTGCACCACCCTACCACCCTATTCAACAAGCGGACCACGTTTCACAATTTTCAGATTGGATCCACGATCAACATATACCATTGAATGCAAAATATTATAATCTTTAATTCGCTACATAGACTAACATTGTCATTGTCACTACAACTTGCATAAGTAGCTCTTCTTAAGATATATATGATTCTTTGATTGTAATCCTTTGCTAACTCAATTCAACCAGTAATACATCAAACCACTAACTTTTCTCAATATGTATATCAATAATAAACCCTAGCAGCTTACATCAATAACCAATTCACTGTTCATATCTATAATGGTCATCATCATACATATTAGCTAAGTACTTTGTCCTATCAGCAATTCCCTCACACATCTCTTCTCAAGTCACATCAGCTTGTCAACTTACCTTAGCAGTATCAAACCCTAGCATCATATATATATATATATATATATATATATATATATATATATATATATATATATATGTATGTATAAGAAAACCTATGAATATCAACAATAATCTCAATAATTTTTCTCACATTACATATGCCTTTGTCAGACAACTTTTCTCAAGGATCAACCCTGGAACTTCTATTCATATGTTGCAACAAACCCTAACTGCTCAAACTGACATCATTAGCCACTTCCCTATACTTTGTAGCCAAGTCTCCAAGTAGCAATATTCTTTTCATAAAAAAAAGCCTTATGCAAACCCTAAATAGCAACAAAATTCTCTCAACAAGACAGTCTATGGATATAAGCATTGTAAACCCTAACACTCATCGGGTAGCTATTATGACATGCCCACACAAGTCAATAACTTTTCTCAACAATTCTGTCAAACCCTAGAACTAGTAACATTCTGATCATAAGTATTCAATCTGAATAGTAATCATTATCAATGTAGCCTAATTCTTGAAAACATAAACAACGTTAGCAAAATTTAGGACTAACAACACACTAGTAGCAACATATGCAATGTTCATTAAGCCAAACTCTGATTCCCACAACACACTAAGGTAGCAATACAATTTGACCAAAACACATAAACACGCACAAATACACATTGCCACCAAAAAGCCCGACACTTCCAAAATTCTAACCTCTCACAACACTTTTTAACCCAACACACACATTTATCCACTACACTACGATTGCACTTCAAAAGGGGTATACAATTCTTAGATCAACACATTTCATTACAAGGATACATGATCCAATGACACTCAGTCTATGTGCACTAATGCACAAATTCCCATGTTAATCTAATACAATGATGTAAAATAGTCTCTGAAATGTACTGTAAGTTGCACATGTAAGCCATATCACACCTTCTCTTCTCTAATTGGTGAATATATTCAAGTCCAATGCAATGCATCTACACTTTTAGTTGATCTGAATTTAATAGTCAGTATATACCTATCAGTCTTCTATAGGTATGTAGGTACCCATGATTTTAACATCCCATCACTTCATACGTGTAACTCTTCAATCCATCGAACTCATATGAATATTTTATACATCACAAAAGGGTATTGATCTGCTACAATCACAATTTCAATGTAAAACCATCGTTGTCTATCAATTCAACGCACATATGAACACATCACTAATTCAATGATCATTTGACCAAGCTCTATCAATACCTCAATTAATTTGATTGCATGCACTCTTAAGAATCTGCCTCAGATTATAGTGAAATGCACACTAATTTTCTCATATACCCACGCAATGCGCCATACATAAAATTGTACGCACTACATTATAAAAACAACTCCAATCACAGTACAAAATCATGCCCATATTTACCACAGAAGGTAATTCAAACCAACACTGAACCTCCACGAAAAAGTTCCAAAAACGTATCTCATAAAGAAGGCAAAAAGGCCTAAGAAGGATCTCCAAATGGTGTCTGAAAATATCAGTGAATAGCCCATAAAAAAAATGCATGTTTGAATCACTATGTAAGGCCAAACTTAGAGCCTTAAGGTTTGCGTAGAAATAACCTTTATATATGCGATGTCATTTGGCACGCTTTCTATCTAGAGTAGCACGAGAATGGCTCTCCCAAAAATCTAATTCTTGTTGTAAGCCTTCCTTGGTAGGTTTCTTGGTGATAAGATTCCAACAAGCAGGTTCATCATTTTCATTTACTTGAACCCTGAAATTGGTATGGTTGTGCAACGTTTTTCTCAATACGAAGACTAATTTTGACATTGTTGCCAACTTTTGTTGTCTTAATGTACTTGGTGCAACAATAATAGTGATTTCCCTACAAGCAGCTTGAACATTGGTTTTCCTTGATTTTCCAAACATAGAGAATGCCTTTGATATATTTTCATGGACATTCATATGTGTCTTCCTACTTTTAGCATCTTGGATACCTAAAAGCTTTGTCGCATGTTTTAGTTTTTTTATGTTTGATCAACCCATGAAGTATTTGAGCTTGTGCAACAACTGAATTTTTCTGAAAATATTGTTGAATGATGTTACTTACATGATCTCTAACAGTGCAAGCAGGGATAAGCTCCAGAAGGTTCTTTATTGTTCTTGCATCCAATTTTTCTGCAAACCTTCCACCCCTTTCCAAACTGCTTCAACTCCATATTATCCTATCAACTTGAGAGGGCACAACCCATCCTTTTGGCGCTTTATTAGCTTGGTAGGGAACATATTTTCCTCTAGTGGTTGATTAGCTTGACAGGGCACATCTTGTTCCACTAGTGATAATTGATTAATTTGACAGGGAACATCTTGTTCCCCTAGTGGATGATTAGCTTGATAGGGAAAATCTTATTCCTCTTGCGGTTGATTAGCTTGATAGGGAACATATTATTCCTCTAGTGGTTGATTAGCTTGATAGGGCACATATTTTTCATCATGTGGTTGATCATCTTGATATGACACATCTTTTTCCTCATGTGGTTGATCAATTTACATCCTTACATAGTGGAATACAAAATATACTTGTAATTTAAATGAATCATAAGTATTTAATAGTAGACCTACACATGCTTATTTAAGAAATCACCATAGGTGGAAGGTCATGATATGATTGACAGGGTATTCCCCTCATTTTCCTTTGAATTTAGGGATATCCAATGGAAAATTGGTTGGCATGAGGGGGGGGGGGGGAGGCATTGCTAATTACAGAAAATGGGATCAATTGTGGGTTTCGTTAAATCTGGGAGATTTAAAGAAGTGATAATTGGTTTCTTGTTGGTGTTAGCCATGATTTAATGACCTTGTGTGTTGGTGTTGGTATTGATGTTCGTATACCTTGTGGAATAGTATTGGTTGGGGTACCTTGCAAGGTGGGGTTGGTTGGATTATACTGCAGGGTAGTGTTTCTATTTCCCATGGGCTGGTGGGGGGACAGGGGTTGGCTAGAGAGGAGTTAGATCCCAATAAGGTGGCTCCAAGAATGGATGTGCCGAACATAGTGGGTTGGTCCTATCTTTTGCACTAGAATTGTGAGAGACCAGTTACTCCTCCCGATAATGATTGGAGACCTTGTAGGTGACTAGAGTGATGGGTAACCCTTGTGTCCCCTATGGTTCCCTAGTAAGTTTGAGGGAAAATAAGGTGAGGGAATTTTCTTTAGGAAAACCAAATGAATCACATGCATAAGACGAAGCGAATGGTTAATTTTCCCTTTAATTCTAATGTGTGAAACAATCAATAAATTTTGTTTGTGAGGTTTTGTGTATGAGAAAAAATATTAAAATGACATAACATCCATCTTCTCAAGCAGTAATTTGGCCTTGTGAATATTTTAGAGTAGGGTATTGGGGCCACGCCATGAAAGTCACTGACGATGCTTCCAACAACCAAAAACCAACCAAGGTGTTATCTATGATAACCCTAAATAATTTTTTTATTTTGATTGGTCATTATAGATAGGGTTTTTATCTCTAGGTTCATGTGACACTTGCTATAGGGTCCATTAAATGTTTAATAGGGTCATCATAACAAGAAAAGGTCACGACTCCATCCTTTTTGAGGTCATCATTTCACATTAGGTCGGTCTGACACTTTTATAAACTTTCACAGCAAATGCAGTTACGCAAACCCATAATTTGCTACGAAAGTCCCTGACAGTTCCATAGAAAAGCGGTCCTCTCTGACACTTGTCTCGCTATGAAATTTTGTTGCTGTATAACGGTTTATTTGTAAATGATTGTTAGTGACGCAAAATGTACTGATTCATTATACCTCTTCACTCCAGTGTCCTCCACTCCTTTTTATTCACTTTTACCTCTCCCTTTCCCTTTATACCATCTGCTCTTATAAAAAAATTTCACAAGTGTTTTCATAGATCACGGTTTGTGCTGTCAAAACAGGTTTAATCGTGGTCTAGGGGAGGTCTAGGTGTTCTAAATTTAGTGTGTAGGTGAAAAGGAAGCAGCTCACCAACATCTATCAACGTGTTAGCAAGCATGGCCACCAAAAAAACTACAAAAGAGGTGATGTAGTGCGTTATGAGCCCACAAACATGAAACTCCTTGAAGAAGACCCAACTTTTATATAGTGATTTTCTAGTGTGGGGTGTCTTTGATTTTTTCAAAAATTGCAGGGTTTTCATGCACAAATCACTAAGGAAATCACTCTCAATTTCACAGGGGTTGGCACGAAGGTGGGCATCCTAAGCTTGAATGTCTCTCCAGACACAATTTCTCATGCTACTGAAATCCCAAGGTCAGGGTAAACATGGTTTAAATTTTAAAAGTTCTAGTATTGTGATGAATTCTTGAAGGAATAAGATCAAGGGATTGTTATGACAGTGGGCATCCCCAGAACTTGTCTTAAAGAACATTATTCCAAGTTGCTGATGGTTATTCAGAAGTATTTTACATGTGAGGGAAGGTTCTATATGGTCTACCAATACCACTTTAGGTTGTTGCTCCACTTCAAAGGTAAATAGTCCTTATATATTCCTTTTTATCTCTTCATAAGTTTAGGAAAGATGGCTAACAAGGTGCAAGCTAAACCAGATGCAAATAGTACCTCTATTTTTCATCATGGTCTTATCAAATTGTTAGTAGTTGAAGAGCTAAATAGATTGAACAGGGATTGGCTTACCTTTTTGTTCCTAAGTGGATATGAACTAGATGTTGCTACCCCCTCTAGAAAAAATCCAAAATCCAAATCTGTAACCCCTAGAACAGGGAAACAACCTAGAACAGGGAAACAACCTAGAGCAAGACAACAGTCAGTGACAGAGAAGCAACCTATAATTGAATCTTCTACAAGTACTAATAGGAGAATGACCAGAAGACAGAAGAATGAACAAGAACAAAGTGTAAAGAAAGGTAGATTGACTGACATCCTAGAAGCTATAGGCATTGAAGAAGGCCTAGTTGAGAAGCTTGTAGAAGTGACCACAACTGAAACCAAGAAGAAAAGTAAGAGAGAAAATTAGATTTTACTCAAGAAGAATAGAGTTTCATTTTCAGGCCAAGGAAACCTGTCACAAGATCAATGCAGCAAGTTGAGAAGATACCTGAAGCACCATTGAGCAAAACAGAGTTATCAAAGAAACCATTAAAGAAAAAGAAAGGTAAGGAGGTTGTTCAAGAAAAAAGTGAAATAGAAGTCCTACAAGAACAGTTAAGGGAGGCCAGACAAGAAGTGATCAAGACCAAGCTAGAGTTTGATGAATACCAAAATGAAGTGTTAAAGCAAATATATTTTTATGATGAAATTGTAGACAAGTCTAAGAAGATGATAAAAAGGACTCTGCCTTTACACAGGATGCTAGAACATATGTATAAAAGAAATATCTGGTTACATGCAGATATGATAATCCTATAAGGAAAAGTTACAAAACTAGAAAGTCAAATTGAAATGATCCACGCTGAACTCAAGAAGACAAACCTCAATATTCTTGCTGAAGTAAGTGCTACTCCATGATATGGAAAACTTTTCAATTTTGTCTTAACTAT
This sequence comes from Pinus tabuliformis, assembly GCA_031772625.1. Taxonomy (NCBI): domain Eukaryota; kingdom Viridiplantae; phylum Streptophyta; class Pinopsida; order Pinales; family Pinaceae; genus Pinus; species Pinus tabuliformis. Next base: position 617,976,389 of record CM062812.1, on the reverse strand, counting down.
TCTTAATTCAATCAATTTAGCCATATGTATAGTTAATATGATATTAGGAGTCATAAGGAGGCATTAAAATAATGGAAACTAGAAAAACTCAAAGTTTTGGAACTTTCATAGCAACTAACCGTAGTGAAGCTGAGAATTTGCCACGAATTTGTTGTAGCTTTCCATGGGGGTTAAGACTGGTCTAAATTTCAGCAAAGGTTATTCTAAAGGCCTATATTTAGCTCATAAAAATAAAAAAAGACCTTAGAACCAACAGATGGAGGAAAAATGTAGCATAGGAGTGTTTTTCAAAGTTGCTACCAAAGTTTGCTACAGAACTGCTGAAAACGATGTTTTACTATGAAATCATAAAAAAACTCTGTTTTTCTGCCTTTTTAAAGTTTTTTGATAGCAGACATCCAAGCTCTAGGAGGATTTCATAAACTCCTATTTTTCAACATGCCAAGTCAACAAATAACCACATCTACATATCATCGAGCTCATCAATACAGTGAGAAAAAAAGGGAAATTAAATTGATGTCTATCAACATGTTGAAGATTTAATGACACTACAACAAATCTAGCATGCAGTTGGCTTCAGTTATCTACATCAACAAAAAGTGGTTATGGTTTTAAAGCTAGTAGAGTCCTAGTTGAGTTCCAACTATTGTAAAATAGAAAATCCCTATGAGGACTGTGTTAGCTAGAAGAAAAGTAGGAACATGTCTCTAAAATAGTGGATTGAATTTGGCCTAGGTGGAAATATATGTAAAGAGATATTTTCTCTATAAATAAGTAGGCTTTCGACTTTAAGAAGGGTTGATGGAGAATGTGAAGAACTGACCTTTTTTAATGTTTTGATCCTTTAATAGAAAATTTGCAAGAACTTTGTTTTTGTACCTGAGATTTATGTCATGGCTCTTATGGGTTTTCATCATGTTGTTTCATGTTTTACATAGTATTTTGATTACTTGGAAATCTTGCCAAACTGCTCCAATTTCCTTCATTTACTATGTATGACCGTGGAAGTTCATTTTTATCAGTTTCAAAGTTATAGATGCGTCAGCTTCCATCAAACATTGTTGTTGGCCATAATTTGTTTTAATTTGACTCCATGCCAAATGGTGGCAGTCATCACATTTTCTTCACCCACAAAACCATAAAAAACAAAGAGATCAGACTTAGTCATCTGTTGTTTGAATTGTTTCAAGAAGATTTGATAAACATTTGAGAGAGCCCTCTCAGATTAGAAGGAATAACTTCCAGTTCAAGTGGTCTAAAATAGTTACACTAGGTTAAAGGTTGAAGCAGCCCAATTCTCTCTAGGCCAGTGATAATACAATGTATAGAGAGGTTTATAGTGGCATGGGGTACTAGGGCTATGTCCTGAAAGAGTTGGTTTCATTTCTAGTAGCCTGAACAAAACCACCTTAGGTGGCTTGTGCTCCCACACTTGCTACCTATAGGGAAATATGCCCTAAGATTTAACCACTAAGTTACCTACATCTAGTGGGAATGAGTGAATCTTAGCTTCTGATTGTTAGTTTTGGACCCAAATTTAATAGCCCTAGTCAAAATTCCATGTAATAAAGTTAGTAAATGAAAAAAAGTAACCAAGGTCATGGGACACATATTCCAAGTTGAATATTTGGAAAAACATCCAAGTGTGGGTTTTTTTTTGGTTTGTTAGAGCCTAGATTTTCCTCAAGCTAAAAAGGCAAGCTTCTAGGTTCAACATCAAACCACGCTCAGCCTCGTAGCTAGCCCTACGAGGACAGGAGAGGGCTCTCTCCGGGTCAATCTCAGTGAAAAGTATTTCAATGAGGCTTGAGATGACTTGAAATGGGAAACTGATTTTAGGCTAGTAAATAGATATGAAAGAGGTAGTTTAATAAATGACTGCGTTTCCTGGGTTGTATAAGACAAAGAGCAGCATAAGCTGAGAAACTAAATCAAAGACACAGAGTGTTTCATGAGGCAAGGTAGGCAAGAAGCTTAGCAATCAAATTTAAAATAATATGGAGCGGAAATACTGTTGAGAAGGCTGAAAAGGGCATATGTGATGAATCCTTTTCAGACGGAAGAAGACACACAGAACATGAACGCTTTCCCAAGGCAAAGCAGTAAAATGGATTCTACCTTTCTTACTTAAAAGCATTCAACTGGAAATGATTATGAATGAACTGTAAAACATCACAAAATACATATGAAACAGTAAGAAGACACTTATGCCAAATTCACACCACATGAATCTCATAAATCAGAGCTGCATCTTTTCATTAATCCTCTGCCAAAATTGTACAATGAAAGCGCTTGTTTTTTCCTCTACACTACTCCCAGAAATTCCAACCCTTTACAAATGATTTTTCAATACAATAAATAGACTCAATCTATGGGAAAACAGATTGACACAAAATGAGGGATTATTTAATCATTATTAACAAAAAAAAGATGAAGAGCCAGCCATCTGTTTTGAAAAGGAGCATCGTTACATGTGAAATCTGTTGATAACCAATGAAGAGGCGGAAACTGTAGCTGTATATCCCTTCTGAATCGTAACTGAAGTTAGAAATAGACCATCTGTTCCTATTTCTTTGCCACGGTAGATGTCTTTGTGGCGTTTGGTCTTTGACCATTCACTTTCTTTTTGTTGTTCACATAAACACTAATTCTTAATAAAAATAACTTTGACCGAAGATTTTGCCTTTTAATGAAGGGAAACAGTCACTGCTCCAAAGAAGTTTGTCTAAAATATTGCAAGAGAAACCAAGCCAGCTTCATTGCATGTAACAGATTAGAAATCTAGCTACCCTTTCATTTGCAGCCAATCCCCGTCCTCGACCACTTCGACCTCTGCCTCTGACACCTCCACGGGCTCGAGGAGCAAAAATTAGTTGAATCGTGTCCATTATAAGTGTTACCGTCTTCAAGCATATTCACCTACCTTCCACATCCTCTAGCTATACCACCTTGCATATTTCCATCAAAACTAGCATTTGTTTGTTTGACCTCATCAATTGGTAATGGAGCTTGGTAACCTGGTGATTTCATATCGAGTTTATTTAGTGGCCAGAGTGATAGATATCATAGAAACATGCCAAGTCATTTCCAGAAGTAGTAGTCCTTCTCCCATAGGCTCCCAAACATCAACTATGCTTGTCGAGCTAATAACTGTGGTTCGATGTAAACCAGGAACCCGTTGTTTTAAGATCCCAGCGACAACAACGATTTTACTTATTTCCTGACCCATTGCCTTCAAGGAAATTTCTAGTGCCTTTTTTTTTGTAAAAGACTATCGGCATAGCTGATGTAATTCCTTATGAGCCCCTGGGTGGTGATACAAATCTCATTCTCATGGATGGCCGACTCAGGTCTTGGCTTCTCGACTCTTTGATATCTGTCCATGCTGGCTCTTTGATGACCTCAAATGCCCTGAAAAATCCGTGCATTTTTGGGCGATTGGAGGTAGTTTGGGTGATTCTCAGGCTTCGTGGCTGTGTGCGCCATGCCCATGTAAAAATACACTGCATGGAGGCGCCCGATGCGCCGCGCTCCTCTAGTGCGCCACGCCACCTGCTCGATGCGCTGCGCCTGGATTTCACACAGAGTTTGCCTTCCAAACAACTGACTTCGCCTTTCCACATTTTTCTTTGGCTTTCACGCTTGTCTCTTGACTTGCAAACAAATTTTATAAACAATGAAAATATCTTAATGTTTCAATAACTTTTATTTTTTGATTTGGAAAAATCACTTTGTAAAGTTTGAAACTTTGACATTTCTCATCAACTCTGTTTTGCTTCCTTTGAATTTTTGAATGATGAAAATCTTCGTCTGTTTGTAGGGATGATTAGCGGTGGACTTTGGCAAAGGATCAGGGTGGCGCTTGAAACATTTCATGACTTTGAAAACTTACAAATTTAAAACCAAATTTGATGATTTCTTCTTCAAAACAGGGTTTTGAAGAAGAAATCATCGGGATGATTAGCGGTGGACTTTGGCAAAGGATCAGGGTGGCGCTTGAAACATTTCATGACTTTGAAAACTTACAAATTTAAAACCAAATTTGATGATTTCTTCTTCAAAACAGGGTTTTGAAGAAGAATCACTCTCGAGCATTATTGATGATAAAATTTTGCAATGGAAACTGATTTGGAAACTCTCATGCGTCTACTGGTATTTATTTGGAAATTTGAAGACTAAATCGACAAAACCCTAGACCTAAAAACTATGAAAGATTTTTTGCTGACCAAAAAACGATCCATGACTATGAATGACAGAAACATTGACGTCGATGAGTTTTGATGAACTTTAATGGTCAGACACACACCAACAAATACATGACATGAGGGAAAAGAAAGACAAGGCTCTTCCGACAGATAATCTATGCTTTCTAATGGAATGCAACCGGACTGTAATGGATGATACACCTAAAGATGAAATGCAAAAAGAGTTTTTGATCTCTGATGGAGGGCTGAACATACCGACTCTAACATGGTTTATTACGGATAAGGAAATCGATAAGGGAAATGGTAAATACTTTCGAAAGGCATGCATTAATTAGCATTTCATTTATGAAAATAATGGGAATTAGGAGAAAAGGAAGGTGAAAGGTCACAGGTTTCATGTTAGGAGGAAAATGAAGGAAAATAATGGAAAATGAAGAAAATAGAGGCCTCATTAATAAAAAGGCTTCTGAGGATTAGTTGGTACCTTTTGTCACTTCAATTTTGAATCTCTCTCTCTCTCTCTCTCTCAATCTTGGACACAGTGTTTTCTTAGAGCACTTTAGCATTGGATCAAGGAAAGAGAAGGAAGGACTAAGAAGGCAAAGGAAAACAAAGATCAAGCAAGGAAGAGCATCATTAACCAGATATAGTGGGATTATTTGTAGGTATCGATATGCATGTATGATTTACTTGCTATATTTTGCATGCATGGTACATACACGTGTGTATTTGGTTCTCTTGTTGTCATTGACATGGTTTTTTCTAGGTGTGACAATGTTCTTCAGCCTTGCCTTGCCATTTTTGGATAGCCATGGTGTGATGGGTTCTATTTTATTTGGTTAGGCTAGATTTATAGATGGTTTTGAAACTAAGTGAGGTGGTCTCTGAAATAAAGAACAAATTCCTAGGAATCCCTGGACCAGACTGGGATTGCGGTAACGCCATATTTTGTGTGCCTGGTGGGCCTAGGAATCCTCGAATGGTGAATGTGGGATATATGGTAAATCGTAGAGGTGTGTGCCCTTAATTAGACTTAGAAATCCTTGATAGGTTAATGACAGGATATACAGTAAATATTGGAGGGTGGAGTCTTAATTAGGCCTAAGAATCCTCGACCATTGTATGGTGAGATATATGATAAAGCCTAGAGACTAGGAGGCAAGAAAATTACTCACGATGTAAGTGGAGAAATATGGTGGTATCCATACTTGTTTAGGGCCTAGTGATCCGGTGGGGATTGTGGTAAAGCCTAGGAAACCTATTTTGGTTTGGTTTTGACTCCCACTTTCATGCTTGGAATATGGCACGGGGGTGATTGGCTGAAATAAAGATTTGGTCAGCCAATCTATGGTCAGGTGGTTTGTGGAAGTCCCATACCTGGTTGGATTTTTCATTCATTAATAAGAGTTATTTCTCCTTCGTATTTCATGTCTAAATGTATTGGATTATATGCGAATTTTATGGTTGTTATATCCTTGTTATTTCTATTTTTTATATGTTTCTTATGAGTATGTTTTATGATAGATTTGTTGTATGGCTCTCATTAATTTTTTATTAGAAAATGAATGTACAATGAATACATGACCTAACAAATGATAATGCAACTATTATAATATGGCTACAATGCTTCTTTACGAATCTAGGATAAGTATGAGAACCCTATGCTTAAATATGTTATTATGACCTATAGATTTCATATTTGCGACATGTTTGACGAAATGCCTGTTATGGCTAGTAGGGGTCCATTCAAGTCATTGATTAAGTGTTTGCATTAGTACCTTCTTTTCAGTTTAATTTATCATTTTTGAAGGTTTCATGAAGTTATAAGCAATGGCTTGAGTCCTGGCCCAGAAAAAGTGGCACAAAATCTAGGGTCGTTGGCTTAGAACTGTCTAGAAAAGTCCATAGTCATTGGCATTCCCTTGCTATGAGAGCAGCTAGAAGGAGTTGGTTGCATGCATGCCTTGTCATGGTAGCAATTGAGGCTCTGGGATAGTAAAAATCTAAGTTGTCTCACGGGTTAAGCACTTGGAAGGGTTGGTTACCTCTTGAAGGGTTTGTAGCTCTTGGGAAAGGTTAGTTTTGTTGTGTTTGTCAGTTCCACTTCCTTAACTATACCTGGGGAGTTGAATCATATCATAGTAGTTTATCATTACATGTTTACCCTAGTGGACCAGTTAGCTTAAGTAAATATGGGAGGAGGGTATTACACCAAAACCCATACCAAGTGTTAGGTGACAATAAGGAGGTTCATGATAATCTGCCACCTAAGCCTTACCCCCTTCATGAGTTTCTTCTCATTACCATATTTTTCACTAGATGATGTATGAATTTAAGGTCCCTAAAAGAAAACTTCTATGTTTCAAGATGAAAACAACCATGACAACTTATGTGTTGCATATGCACGTCGTCTTAACTTGAACTATAAATTATCTTGTGGCCCCTGTGGGGAATTTAATGTGTTCAAGTTAAGGTTGTTTTTATAGAGTCTTTTCTTCACTTAGGGTGTGCAAAAAATGTAAGATCAAAGAATCTAAGTACAAATATTCCAAAAGAGGATACCCTTTATACCAAGTTTAAGTGAGCTTAGTATGTGGAGTGAAGGTGTGTGCAAGTGAAATTGTGAACATACAAAGTGTGAATTGTAATGATGTGGATATGTGATGATCCTTTACAATTACCCTAATTATGCTATGTGATTTTTGCTCCTTGCAAGAAAATAAAATATGTGTGGATAGTGGGCCACTTACTCTTTCTTAATTATGCTATTTTCTCACATATAGGGTGATGGACAAATTAGTGCTTTGAGAAATATTTAAGATACCCCACAGGTTCACCACAAGGGTGCAAGGGGGAGGTATCTACTTTCTTTGTTTACTAACACCAACTCCTAGTCCCAAAATAAAATGAAATAATGGCTTTGGTTAGAAAACAAGTAAAAAAATATGTGGATTTAGGTCCACTTTCTCTCCTTTTAGTTAAGATAGGTGTGGTGTGAATTGGAATGAGAAAAACAAGTAAAAAAGATGTGGATTAAGACCACTTACTTTCCTCCTAGTTTTAACCTATGTTTGTGTGCAATTTTTCAAAGTAAAATACAAGCAATTACTCTACTTGTAATGGTTAGTAAAGCAAATTGGTTAGCAGTGATAGTGCGTGCAAGGTGAATAGTGCACATACAAAGTGTTTGAATTGCAGGTATGTGGATATTAAATCTTCCAAAAGAACCATTCAAATATATGTATACTTGCGTAAATTAATATTCATTTTCTTAATATTTACTCAACTTATACATGTTTATGCCTAGAACAAATCAGAGTCACATGAAACCATTATAGATTAAGCATATGAACAAATAAATTTCATCAAACCAAGCCATTGAAATAGCTCAAATTTATTGTTTATGCATAAATCATGATTTAACTTCAAGGGATGCCACAATTGAGAACACCCAATAGAGGAACCCCCATGTAAAGGATAAGAAATTTGAAAACTAGTTGAAGGTATGGAACTTGTAAAATATTTGCAAAGTCAATATAGCTATTTCCTCAGTAATCTAGTCCCGTAAGTAATAATATCTCTTCACATGTTTAAGAAATGAAAAAACTTAATCATTTGGGCATATGATTTAAGGGTGTGTGATAAAGGTGATCTATTGTTAGATATAATCGAAATTTTTTACTAGTGAATCTAGGTTTGAAGCTTTGCTTGGTTTCACAACAAGTCACATTTACCAAGTGAATCATTTGACCTTTCTACAAAATTAGTTCTTCTTAGCATAATTTTTTCATTTCTTCAAAAGACTATAAAAGTCCCAAACTAAAAGTGATCCCCACTGTAATAAGGATGATATTATATTTTTGTTCATATATCTCATTTGCCAAACATTTCAATTAAAATACAATGCCAAGTAAAAGGGATTGTGGGTAGAGAAGGAAATAGATTTAAATGATTAAAAAGGAGTAGTTGTTAGGAATAAAATTGGAAGAATTGGAGAGTTTACTAAAGAAGCCAAAGGGAGTGGCTCAAAAATGAGAAGAGGATGAATATCTGGAAAAGTTCATGAAGAAGATATTGTATAATAATTTGCAAGGTTGTTGAACTAAAGACTAATAGAAATTAAAGTTTAAATTCTTATATAGGAAGTCTAAATACATGTTTAAGAGGGAATTATTACTAACTCATTGATGTGGAGAATATTTTGAATTTGAGAGAATGGGATATTCTTGAAAAATCAAGCTAGTGACTACCAAATTGAAAGGCCAAGTTTATTTCATGAGAGAAAAAATAATTCTATATCTATAAATTTATAAAAAAATAATTATATAAGATCATTTGTGACTAAAAAGCCATACAATACATAAATACACTCTCCATACAACAAGGAACCTATTCTACTAGTTTTTAAGTATGTTAATGTTTGAAATCCTATAATACAAGATAAAATTAGTTGGAAAAGAGTATGTTATTATTTTAAAGCCTACTATACATGATAAAGTTATTTGGAAAAGTTTTTCTTCATTAGAAGAACCATATCTTTTAACGTTTTAAAACGTTTAACTAAAATTACCATAAAACAAGAACACGCTTTCTTAAAGGAAGAAATTATCATAACTACAAAGAATTTCACAATTCCAAATAAAAAGTGGAAGAAATGTGGGATGAGAAGTATGAGAAGACCAATGAAATTGTTGATAAGGAAACAAAAAGAAATCAAGAGATAGAGGTTTTAGTGGATTTAGAGAACAAGGAAGATGCTTCAAGGTCTTATCAACAATGGATGTACATTGTTATCATTTGTGGTGAAGAGGGGCACAAGTGATTTGAGTTTTTTTGGGAGAATGTACATGGAAAGTTTAGCACAAAAAACAAGTAGGGCACAAGGAGGGGTAACAAGATTTAAAAAACTATATGTTTCTACAAGGAACCCTTTTATGCACGTGCAAAGAAGGATATACAATGTCTTTTATGTTTTCAATTATTTTCATCAAATCTTGACAAAGTTTAAAATAAGGTTCCTCTTTTTTACTTTTGAACCATACTTTGCAATATATTTCACGATTACATGTTGAGAAACAACTAGATGAAAATTGACATTAGATTTCCATAGTCTAAGAAGATTAACATTGTAAACATTTAACATATAATTAATATGTGCATGCTAATTTATTTATTTTTCATTTATAAAATATGAATTTAATATTAACTAATCACATGAGGCTTCCATGGAACATTATAGTGATATGCAATAATACACTCCTTTTTGTGCAAGCACGAATCTACACTAAACTTTGTATGTCTTTAAAAATCATGCTCTCTTTAAAACAATTTCATAACCTTCATGTGAAGATTGAAAGAAGAAACTTTTGAGGTTTTCAAAGGTAGGGATGATCATTTAGGATTCAAGGAACCCTTAAATGTTATATATGATGATGAATGTCATGAAAATTTAATGTTGTTATATGTTTAACAAAGAATGTCTTCTCAACATGCACATTGGAAGGAGGGATGTTTTTCCTCCTTCTAGAGCTTGACACATTCTCTCTTTCAACTCCTACAAGGATATCAAGCTTCAATCAAACTAATGTTTATAGGTTTTGGAGAACCTTCGTGACAACCATTTTTGCTAATCCCTCTTGTAAATAAATTGACATAAATTGTAATTCATGTAAATAATATATGGAAATGTAATGGTTTTATTTGGTTAAATCACATCCTTAGTTTTTTTGGGTTATCCTAAACCATTCCAATTCCAATGTGGTTCATAATTTGCAAGAATTCAATTGGTTTCAGAAAATTCCAATGAGCTATTAATCACACCAAGTGATTTTTCTGTAGTTATTGTTAATATCAATTTTTATCTACATGGTATTACTTTCAATGCTTATTTTATCTTAGTTCTATTGTTTCTTTATCCATTTTTTTTCTTGTTTTCAATCATATTTCCTAATGCATACAATATGGAGTAGGTAATATGAGAAGTGAGACAAATTGAATTACCTGTATTTGCATGGATTTATTGAATTGCATTATCTTGTTGTTCTCTCATGTCTGTCATCTTTTTCTCATCCTTTGTTTAGATTTTTCTTGCACTTCCTCTGTGCTTGGTACGTTCTCTCCTTTTCAAGATAGAAATCTCAAATTTCCCATGCTCGTTGTGAATTATTGTGTAATTTCCATGTTATGTTATTTTTATATGAAGGAATGTTTATATGAATAAATGTTTGTTGTTATTTTTCCATGCACACACATTAAATTTTTTATTTTTGTTTTCTTTTTTTGGGTTGGCGTCAAGAGCTCAATCGAGCTCCTAGTACATAGATTTTTACATCAATTCCATCAATATATTTGGTGCACAGTTGGCAGGTGATTATTTTTTCAAAGTCTCGATCGAGCTTATAGCTCGATCAAGCCATCGGTTAACCATGTTAATGGCTCGATATAGGGTTTCTTAAACCCTCAATCAAGCTATTTGAATTTATAACTAAAGCACTTGATCAAGTAGTTTAACTTCTCGATTGAGTTGTTGAGGTCCTAAGAATTATAGTTTTAACAGCCCTTCTACAGATTTTGCAACACCATTTTGTACCATGGTGAACATAGGGCAAATTTTTTCTTAAGTGGCAGATTTGATCGTGTTGAATTAGTCAAGGAATCCTCTATCCAATGGCATATGAGTTCGACATTTTCAAATTCATATTATATTTTTCATCTAATTTCTTTTAAACATAACACTTGAATTTTTTTTGGACAGTTTCAACGGGGCTGAATAAAAAATCAATAACATAAAATATACAATATGAACAAAATTAAAAAAATACCAATCTATCCATTTTCGTGTCCTCATCAAAAGGGTTCTCTTGGTTTTTTAATTTATATAAATAATAGAAAAAAATCTTATGTGAACACATGTCTCTGAAAAATGCAATTGAGATATTAGTTCGCTAACTTTGAAAAATAATAAAAAATATAATTTTGCATAAAAAAATAAAGTTTTAATATGCATAACTTAGTTCTCTATGTGTAGATCTCTCTCTCTCTCTCTCTCTCTCACACACACACACACACACACATCTTAAATTACACATTTTAGATTAAGTTATGCTACGTGAACACACTCATATCTATTAAGATGTGCAAAAATTTTCAAGGACAAGTATTTCATTTAATGGAAAATTGACAAATTTTACGACACTTTTTTTTGCAAAAAATATCATTAGGACAAAAACATAATTCTCCACAAATTGTCTTTCTATTCAGAATCAAAATTCACAATGCTTACATGAATTTCTTAGGCTTCAACTCAATAAAAGAGTAAAATGCTGAAATTTTATCTCCACATTTGGCCCAAAAGCGTAGCCCATCTTCATGCATTCACCCTTGTGTCTTGTCCTCTTATGTAAATATTTTAACTCAGTCAAATTACATACAAATAAAAATAAAAATAAATTAAATTACAAAAAATAAAATAAAATTAATAATTAAAAATTAAAGTAAAAAAAAGAAAGAAAACTAAATAAGATTTGCTACAATACCATGGATTATTAATACCATGTGCCCAAATACATGTAATTCATTTGACTCTGTTCGTAATACCATGGGCCAATGCCTTAGATTATCAACGACATGTGCCCATCGAATATATATATATATATATATATATATATATATATATATATATGTACATGTTCTACCAGCCTAGATCCATCTTAACTCTAGATCTACCAAGTGCCAAGAGGGATCAAATCCCTTGATATGAAAACCTTGACTCCCATTTTAATACCATGGACCAACACCTTGGATTATCAATAACATATGCCCATATGTGTGTGTGTGTGTGTGTTCTACCAACTCAGATCCATCTTAACTCTAGATCTAGCAAGTGTCGAGAGGGATCAAATCCCTTGAGATGCAAACCTTTTTATAGTGAAAAGAGATTTGATCCCTCTTAGTGCTTGGTAGATCAGAGTTAAGATGGATCTATGTTGGTTTTTATCTCATGTCCCTTTTGAATTAGGATTTTCACACATGAAACAAATTATGAACATTTTATTTGGTAAGTGTGTATAGTTTAAGTAGGGTTGTTAAAGACTAGACCTATACCATGTCACTTTAATCAATTTCTTATCTACATGTATATCTAAGTTAATTTATGTTAATGATTAACTTTTCATTTTGAATGTACATTGATAATTTGAAAAAATGTATTTCTTATGGAGTGATATTAAAATTTATTTTATTTTTAGATAATAGAGTGAATTTTACTATCTCACATGCATGTTTATAGGGATATTATGTACCAAACAACTATTAACATGGTTTAAAACCTCTAGTATATTGTGTTTAAAGTATCTATTGAGATTGTTAAAGGCTAGAATTTTTCATTTCCAATGGGTATATGGTCTTATTGTAACAAATAAACTACAAAAAATACAAACTTTGATATCTTATTCTTTTTTTTTTTTTTTTAAATTATCTGTTCATATTGTTATGGAATATTTAGAGATTTAATTATTTTTAGTTGTAGGAACTTTTGACTCTCAATTTATTACAAAATTTCTTGGAGCAAGACTTGTAGGAATTTATAGGCTAAGTTCCTCAGACATAACACCAAAGGACACCGCTCACAAACAGATCAAAAATCAATACACCAATATTCTTGACGTGGTTAAAACCCTCAGAGAGGGAAACAGTCCATGGACTGAGCCAACGTGGCCACTTCATGCAATTTATTAATAAAAGAATGAAAATTTACATAAGATTATCTCATGAACGGTTACCCTACAAATGACCCTCCATTCTCTTTAAATAGAGATCATGGACCAATTGGTTGTTAAGCCATGGATCAAGTGTAAGTAATATCGAGGAGGGAATGAACCGTTTATCACTTCATGTCTAGAACATATCGTGACTGTCGAATTGTAAGTTACAAAAGTACATAGTAAAGAAACACACTTTACCTAACTCTACACTAGACCAAGTTATACTTAACTATTTCCTATGTGTCGGAATATCCTAACATCCCCCCTTAAGAACAACTTGGGATAGGATTGAAGGATGTACAAATATGACACAATAGGATAAGGAAGGAGGCATTAGAGCCTATCTCCCCTTAGTGACAACTTCCTGAACTCCAACCATAAATCGAAGTTTAGTAAACTTCGCCTCTATGAGAGCCTTTGTAAAGATGTCTGCAACTTGATCATCTGTTGAAAAATATTTCACTTCAAGAATATGGTCATGAATGAGCTTTCTGATGAAGTGCATGTGTAGTTCAATGTGTTTGCTACGCTGATGGTGGACTAGATCTTTGCATAGTTGAATGGCACTTTGATTATCACACCAAAGTGTAGTCAGATGCTGCTACTGAAGGCCAAACTCTTACAGGATCTGACGAAGCCACATGGATTCCTTACTAGCTTCTACGACACAACGATACTCTGCTTCTGCTGAAGAAAGAGAAATGGCACTTTGTTTCTTGCAAGCCCATGTAATAGGTCCTGAACCAAGAGTGAACACATAACCTACAGTAGACTTTTGATCATTAGGGTCACCAACCCAATTGGAATTAGTGAAACCAACCAATAGAGGATATGTTTTTGCACTGTAATGAATCCCAAATTGAACTGTACCTCGAACATAATGAAGTATTATTTTAGCTACTTTCCAATGACTTTCATGTGGGTTTTGCATAAACCGAGCAATAAGTCCAACAAAAAAGGAAAGGTTAGGACAAATATGGGTTTGATACCAAAGTAAAAGTGACTGAAAGGGAGAAGTGGCTGGCTTACAGTCTTGCATATCAAAATGACGTAGAAGATCACAGGCATACTTGGACTAGGAAAGGGCAATACCTTCCTTGGATTGCAAGACTTGAAGACGAAGAAAATAATGCAAGTGTCCTAAGTATGTCATTTCCAACTTCTTTTTAAGGCTGGACTTCACATGGTTTAAAGTGTTGGGATCACTACCAGTAAGGATAAGATCATCAACATAAAGAACAAGAATGATAAGAGACTTGCCCACTTTCTTGGTGTAGACAATATTGTCAGAATGACACCTAGAAAAGCTAGTTTCTAAAAGAAAGCTATCCATTTTTTCATACCAAGCCCGAGGGGCTTGCTTGAGACCATAAAGGGATTTCTTAAGTCGACATACAAGGCTGAAGTCTGTTTTTATAAAGACAGTAGGTTGTTCCATATAGATTTCTTCATGCAAGTCCCCATCCAAGAAGGCAAATTTAACATCCATATAATGGACTTCCCATTTGAAAGAGGTAGCAAGGCAAAGAACAAGGCAGATAGAGTTCTTTTTGTTAACAGGGGAGAAGGTTTCAGTATAGTCAATGCCTTAAACTTGTGAAAAACCCTCAGCAACAAAACAAGCTTTATGTTTAACAACTTTTCCATCTGGTCCATACTTGGTTTTGTAAACCCATTTGCATCTAAAAAGTTTTCATCCCTTTGGAAGAGGAACAAGATCCCATGTATCATTTTCCAATAATGAACGATATTCTTCATTCATAGTTGTGTCCCAATCTGGATGACCTGAAGCTTATGCAAAGGTGTCAGGATCATAATTCACTGAAGCTTGATCCAGTAAAGAAGAGGCTCTATTGAACTAAGAAAATGTATGTTGTTGATCTATAAGATCACCAAGAAGAGCACTTGCTTCATCCCGAGTAGCACAAACCCATTTTGGAAGCTGAGGAGCTAAAGGAGGATCCTGAGAAGGTGGGGGAGGATTTTCATCCTCGCTGTCATCATCTGAAGAAGAAATATTTTCAGAAGTAGAAGGGATAGAGAGAGGTGGCACATCTACCGAACTAGGTTTGTAGGCAAATATATTTTCAGAAAACTTTACATATCTTCTAATGATAACATTTTTGGACTTAAGTGGAATAAGTCTATATCTTTTGACATCTTCAGAATATCCAACAAAAATACATTTTTCACTCTTATGTTCTAAAGCTTTATGTTTCTCATCTGGAATATGGACCCATGCTTCACTTCCAAAAACACGAAAGTGACTTACATCTGGTTTAATTGAGCTCCATGCTTCTTCTGGAGTGATATTCTTTAAAACCTTATTAGGAGTGTGATTTACTATGTATTTTGCACAGTTAATTTCTTCTGCCCAAAAATTAGGACTAAGTCCTTTAGATTGAAGCATACAATTAGCCATTTCCTTTAAGGTGTGTTTCTTCCTTTCAGCTACACCATTTTGTTGTGGAGTATATGGAATAGTATGTTGCATTTGAATTCCATTCTCAGTGCAAAAGTTGATGAATTTGTTGTTAACATATTCTCCGCCATTATCAGATCTTAACTTAAGAATTTGATGTCTAGATTGTTTTTCAACAAAGGCCTTAAAGTCCAAGAACATGTTAAATACTTCAATCTTGAGTTTTAAGAAGTATACCCAAGTGTGTATGGAGAAATCATCAACGAAAGTTAAGAAATACTTGTAGCCAAAGAATGAAACAACTGGAAGTGGACCACATAAATCACTATGCACAAGCTGTAAAGGGGCTGAGGTGTGCCAAGAGGCACATTTTTCAAAACTATATCGATGATGTTTTCTGAGTACACATCCGAAACAAACACTATCTTTGCAAGATACCATTGGAAGACCTGTCATCATATTTTATTTATATAGATTCTGAAGGGAGAAATAGTTTAAGTGACCAAATCCCTCATGCCAAAGTTTTCTCACTTCATCATTATGAGCAAAAAATACCGAGGGAAGATTTGACGACCCAAATTTGTTAAATTTATACAACCTTGTAGAATCATCAACAATGCCAGTAGCTAAAATCTGTCTAGGATCTCTTAGGTCATTAATTACAACATCATGAGGTGAAAATTCAATGATTTTACCTTCACCTGAATGAGTTATTTGATATACAGATAGAAGGTTGCAGGATAAGGTTGGGACACATAATACATCATTAAATTTACCATTCTCTAGATGAACAGTTCTAGTCCCTACAACACTAAGAGATCTATCATCACCAACATATATATTTTTGGTGTTACAATCATTTAAAGAAGAAAACATGGCTTTGTTTTTGGCCATGTGATAAGAAGCTCTAGAATCAATGAGACACTCATGAGAATGAGAAGAAGAAGATACATTTAGTGCATAACCAAACCGAGATGCTTGATAACCACATGCAGAAAGTGCTATTCATGAAGATGAAGTTGAAGTTGAAGAGTACTTCAAATGGATGTTATGCTTCTTCATTGTTGCTGCCAATGCTTCCATATTCTTATCGCATTTGGATTCTAAGTGGCCATCTCGATTACAAAATTGGAAATGTCTATCAGTCTTCTTCCCTTTGTTTTTATTTGCTTTATCATTTTGTTGAAATGATTTTTCATTTTGAGACTGAAATTTCTTAGGACCCTTGTTTGGTTTAGGACCATTCTTTTTAGGATACTGCTTCTTAGGATTCTTTGAATTTGGTTACTGCTGGGCGGCTAAGGATTTCTTAGAAGATTTTCCAAGATTAAGAAGGCCAAGGTATAAGATCTTTTCTTGTTCTCTTATTAAAGAATCACAAAAGGCATCAAAAGAGGGGGACTTGTAGTCTTGTCCTTGAGAAATAAAGGCTTCTTTAGTAGAATGGAAGGTGGAAACAAACACAGAGTACGCTGGTCCCAACTTAGTAAGAATGGAATAAATATGTCTACCCATCTTCTTTCTTAACCTTAACATCTTCCAAGAGAAGTCTAAGGGTTTTGAACTTGGACAAAAAATCTTCAATGGAAGAAAAATTATTGGGGTCCAATGTAAGCAACTCATTTTCGAGTTGATGGGCTCTAATTTCATTTTTAATTCCAAAAACTTTAGTGAGCCGTTTCATTGCTTTATTAGGAGTATCAAGTTTTGCGATATGGAATCTAAGGTCTAGAGAAAGAGACATCCCTATCAACCCACGTGCTTGATCTTGCCTATTTTCCCATTTGGCTACCTCATCTTCATCTTGAGGTTTGGTTTCTTAGCCTGAGGCTATTCTATAAAGACCTTTACTTCTAAGTAAATCCACAATGTAGGACCACCATTGGAAGTAGTTGGTGCTATCAAGAATAACTTGGCATGGACTTTCCATTTTGACAGAAACCGAAGCTATAGATGCTAAAACTAAGTGTTCCAATGGAAAGATCTCGAAAAATTAGTCTGATTAAAAAAAAACGGCTCTGAAAACAACTTCCAGATGAAGAAGTTATGGCTTTTTGAAGAAAAGTTGTTGAAGATGCCAACGAAGTGCGTGAATGTGCGGAAATGAATGATAATGTTATATTTTAAAAAAAAGATTCTATGTGACTCACTTTTATAAATAAGTGAAAGTCACTTTTACAATGGTACTTTATGAGCTACCCAATAAATTATAACTTAAATGAAAGATAAAGAGACATTAGAATTATAAGTGACTCACTTTTTATAGTGGGTCAGAACACTTTTACATAAAGTAACTTTAAAACATAAGCTACATGTGCTTTTTGAAAAAGTAACTCAACAAAAATAAAGACTTGAACTCGACCTCTATTCTCATAAAGTAACTTTGGACCAAGTGAGCTAGTTTAAAATGTTAGTAATTTTTGGAAAAGAGGAAGGGTTTTTTCTTTTTCTTTTTTGTAGTCACTGAAGCTTTGGGGTGCGTGATTACTTGAAAAAGCTCTTTTTTTGCCTACAAAACAAAAACCACAAAACCCAACATGGGCATACAAAAAAAAACAAACCTTATGGCTTGAAGTTAGCTTTAGCCAAAAAATTAATATTTTCCTCAATGTTTCTGATTTTCCAAGATCACCCTAAGGCACGACGGAAAAGAGCATACGCATGAGAAAATCCCTTCCTTTTTGTTTCTAATTTTCCCATATCGCACAGAGTCGTAGGGCAAAGAGCATACGCAGAAATGAAAGGTATAGATCGAGTAATAAAAAACAGAGAGCTAAATAAACCAAAATAAACAGGGAGATGAATAGCTAGAACTGCAAATAAAGACTGTATACCTCCAGATCTTAAAACTAACGTAGCTAGGGCTACTAGAAACCTTTTCGCATGAAATGAAAGGGGTTCCTCACTGGAACAGATGCTCCTAACAAAATAGAGCAATCCTCTCAGCTTGAAAGCAGTAAAAAACAATAGATCTAGGAAATGATAGTCGGATGCAGTTGTACTGGCTTCAAATTTGGATCACCAATGGATGCCGCCCTCCAATAGCTTTGATACCATGTAGGAATTTATAGGGTAATTTCCTCAAATATAACACCAAAGGACACCACTCACAAATAGATCACAGATCAATACACTAGTATTCTTGACGTGGTTAAAACCCTTAGAGAGGGAAACAATCCACGGCCTGAGCCAATGCAGCCACTTCAGGCAATTTATTAATAAAAGAATGAAATTTACATAAGCTTCTCTCATGAACGGTTACCCTACAAATGACCCTCTATGCTCTTTAAATAGAGATCGTGGACCAATCAGGTGTTAAGCCATGGATCAAGTGTCGGTAATACCGAGGAGAGAATGAACCATCAGATCAATTCATGTCTAGAACATATCATGACCATCAGATTGTAAGTTACAAAAGTACATAGTAAAGAAACACACTTTACCTAACTCTACATTAAACAAAGTTATACTTAACTATTTCCTATGTGTCGGAATATCCTAACAAGACTGGTTCTAATATGTTGTTTCCTTAGTTGAGAGGTAGAAGTAAACCTTTTTGAAGCATTCATAGGGAGCTCATAGGGGGCCTTTTGAGGGTAAGAGACACATTGTGATCAGTTCTAGTACCTCTTGTTTACATGAATGCAAGAGATACCGAAGGTATTTATAACACTAGAGAATTTCTTCAATGGATTACAAAGTAAATTTTGAAATATAATTCTTAATGTGTGATGTGATGCTAAGGTGATACACCAAACCTCTTATGTAGATAGATATGTTTCTATATGTTTAGGGAATATTTATTAAAGAGGCCCATTTAGTATATACAATATAAGATCAATAATTTTAGGAAATCTTACTAGAAGGATTTGATTACTAGAAAGTCCCTAGGAAATATAATATAAACTATATAATCATTTAGAATCAAGGTAATGGGATGTCTTGTGAAGTGTATTATAATTTAAGCATTTCTCATATAGAGGCTAAAAGAGCCATGTGAACATTGCTTTCATCAATAAAGGAATTATTTTATATGGTGTTCTAGTTCTTCTACAATTTCCTATTACTATTATAATAAGTTATTTCTTCTATAAATCTTGTTATTTTTTCTTTGAATTTTAATTTTCATACTAAAGAACACCACAATCAAAATAAGAATTGTATAAAATGTCTGAGTTATGCATGCAAGAAATTTCTCTATACTTCTAGCCTCAATAAGTTGATCCAAGAATATTGATGTTGAGCCTCATAAGCATCCATAAAAGGTGAGCCAAACTTGATAGTAAATAGTGATTCTCTTTAAATTTTGTCTCATTTCCAAACTCTTCCATCTAAAATAATCCATTTAGGTCAAATATCTATCTCTGTTTGTGGCAAGATAGCTCCTAAATTTCTATATAGCCATTTAGAATAAAGATCCATAAGAAAATGCATAACAATGCTAGTTGAAGGACTAATATCATCAAGGCTCCATAGATTATCAAAATGATTCATTAGCACCATATTGATTATCAAACCACTAAAATACACCAAAAATGGCACAATAGGTCTTAAGGCATCCTTAGCAACATCACCTTGTTGATTTTCTAAACTATATTTGAGATTCCAAATAAAGAAATTAATTAAAAAATTCCTAACAAAATATGACTAAATACTTGAAGCACAAAAGGCATTTTTGGTCGCATATAGATTTCATAACATGTTTATCAAGTTGTTAGAACCATATATATACATTTGCATCTTAGTGAGTCTGAGTTCCTTTTGTATACTTCTGTATCACTCAACAGTATGAATTTGAAAGCCTAAAGACATAACATAACGAATAAGATTATTGGTAAGAACCTCCCTTTGTTGAAGTTGAAATATTTATCTATAACATAACCTCCAAAGACTTTGGTCATAACTATCAAGTATTTAGGTGAAACTCTATTGAAAGTCCTAAGTCCTCACTTTCTCTTTAGAACTAATTATTTCTATTTAGCTGCAGTGCTTATCAACAACAATCACTACCCATGTCAACCAATATTAGAAAATTAAAAATTAAGTGTCTATTTTTATTTTAGTTCTTATAGCAATAAAAAATAATTACATAATCCAAGTGTTAGCCTCATATTTGTGATGTTAACCAAGAAGACCTACCACTAATGTTTCTCTCTTGAATCCCACTACATCATGGAAATTCTTCTTGTTTAATTTTGGAGTTGTCAAGCCACTAATGGATAGCTTGATAACCTTAAGTCATTAATGGTGAGATGGGATAGTTTATTATGACGTTTCCACTAAAATTACTTCCAAAATATGTTGCATTTGTATAGTTACTATTGCTAACAATAGATAAATGAAAGAAATACTACATCTAAAAAGGTGGCACCTCTACCTGGAAATTGCACACTAATCCATGAAAACCTTCTGTATTACAATGTGAACTATATGATATCCATGAACAAACCCTCTAGTTAGAGATGGAATACCAAGAGATACAACTTTGCTCACATGCATCCTCGAGAGAGTATTAAAAATAATGAAATTATATGAACCGCATAAGGATGGTTATGGAGTATGCATAAATAAATATTCCTTAGATAAAAAAAATAATTTTTACCTTAATACATGCCCTAATACATACAATAATCATCAAAAATAATAAAATAATATTCCCTCTTAGTTTAGAAACCAAAGCGGTATAGTTCTCATAAGGGAGTTAAAGTGCCACTTATTCTTGGCATTAACATATACTTTAGAAGTTTCAATGGGATGTCGTTTATGATGAGATTAAGGTGAAAACTTGCATCTATTAAACACATGCCTTCAACATCATATATATAAACTAATTAAAAGTAGGATTCTCAAAATGGGATTAGTAATTTTTTTTTGAACTGGATCATGTGATCATTTCCTCCTATAGTTTCAACATTGGTCTAAATGTTGAGAACCCAATACTTTTACTAATGATCCCCAACCTTGTTTAATTATAGTTGGTTTTTCAAAATTTGAGATTTACAACTATAATTTATTTTTCTCGGAACTAAAGGAAGAGGCGTTGTTAGCTGATAACGTGAACTATTATGACTTTTAGGTGCAATTATGTCCGCAAAGGTCCCTTAATGATCACACTGTATTATTTTTATAATCTTCCTATGTAGGAATTGATTCATTATACCTGTTATGCATTTCACTTATTGAATGGATTTACGATCATGGATGTTTTTTAGTATTGCGTTTTCATAATTGTAAGAAACATATACGACACTCATGCTCTCAAACTTAATATCACATCCCATACTCTACATTAAATTAATTTTTCTATAAAAGGTTTTCATTGTCTACATTATAATTTTTCTATAAAAGGTTTTCATTGTCTAGATTAACATTGGTGTGTGTGTTTTCACTAGCCCCAGGGGTTAGTTCAATTGATTGAACCATATTCCAAAGGCATGTTTCCAAAAAAGAGGCCATAGAACACAAGTTGAAATTAGTTAAGTCTCTTTTGTTTATTAGCCACTAATGTGGTTGGACACTGAGCCATCCCCCATCCAGATATTTTGGGAAAGTGAATATCCTGAAGTATATAAATTTTTAATATCCATTAATACCAACAAAAATGCAAATAATTTAGATGTTATCTCTCCCAATTATTTTTCTAAACTTATAAAATTGAAATCTCAATAATAGTTAGACTTATTAGTTCATTCTTCCCATAAGTATATCAAATTAGGTAGAATGCATAAGTAATAAATGTTACTCTAGGAAAGAAACGACTCCCATCTTATTTTCTCCCAAAATATGATGCAAATCTAGAGTATAAAATCACTTGCCAAGCTAATTTGTCTATATAAATATATTCTTATAATTTTTCTCTAAATTAATCACGATTATAACAATACCCTAGCATTTTGTCAAGGGTTTCTAATGTAGGTGACAACATTGTGTAATAGGTTGTTAGATTCAATTAACTTTAATTCACATGCAAAAGTGCTCTCATTCTTTAGACTTCCAATAAACATCACCTACTAAAGCTAATTATTAATTCCAAACTAGAAGTGAAGTAGAAACTACTTGCGAACATTGGTTATGTTACTACTCAAGATGTTATGAATAATCATTAAGTAATGGTGAAGTTATTTCATTATATATCATTTTTGTGTGTCTTGGAATGTGTGGTCTTCAAAAGGGAGTCGAATATTTTTCTATTCGGATTTGAATGCTAGAATATATATTAATGACATTTTATGATTCTATTTCTCCATATTATACCTCTTCTAATGTTCTGGCATCCATAGAAAAAAATATAGAAAAATAAGGTGAGATTTCAATATATGTATCTAATATCAATGCATTACATAATGTATTTGATATACATATTGAAATTAGACTGATAGTGGGATGAGATCATTCAGGTTGCACTAGAATTGACAACTCTCCTCTCTTGGTGCTAGTGTGTTCACCCAAAATGGGAAAGTAACAACCCTTTCTACATGTACAAAATAGTACAAAAGATTGGTTCGTGAAGTTCCATTTTTTTCCTTATTTGAAAGAGGTATTTTTGGGCCTTGAATGACAAAGGCTAAAATCACGGCTCATGTAAAGTTTGTAAAAGACACATGGAAGAATAATTTGTTCCATATATTTCATTGGAAAAATGATTGGGGTTACAAATTTGTTTTGTGTCGTGTTTTATTGTTAGGTCCCTATGCTACTAGTGTAGCCCCTTATTGTTATTGTTGTGCCCATGTAGTCCCCATATTGTTATTATTGTGGCCTATAGAAGCCCACTATTTTTATTGTTGTGCCTTTACATTATTATTGTTATGTAGGCTTTGATTATATTGTGACCCCTTAGACTCCTATATATAGAAAGGAGGTCTTGTCATTTGCATCATCAAAGAATTTTTCATTTATGTAATGTAAAATAGGTTCTCCACTTGAAGAGGATAATTTCTAAGTTGTTGATCTATCTTTTTGTGATATGGTTGCATAACATTTGGTATCAGAGCTTTGGATTCTAGGTTTCACTACTGCAAACAAGTAATCGTGACATTTTATCTATAACTTTTTTTTTCTACGAAGGTTTAGAATTTGAAATGTTTACCACAAGGAACCAAAATCCTGATGAACTTCATGTAAAATTTTCAGGTCTTGGTTTGTTATATTTTCAGAGATATGATCCTGTAGAAATTTTGAATAATAAACACATATTCAACGGAGATTATCCTGATCATGTACTATTGCGGAATACATACACAATACATAAGCTCCTCTATGTTGATCATCAATTTAGCAGCATCAATAACAATAAAACATCAATAGCATGCACACATTAACACAGTATGTAACCCGGGGAAAGCTTACAGCTGAAAACCCCACACTATCTGTATATTAATGATTGAGAACATGTAACATTACATAGTCAATACTTCTCACAAGTATCCAGCACTATCTCCACCTGTTACACACAAACCAGCTCAGACTCAAACAAGTCACAAGTTCAAATATTCTCCACTGCTTTGCCTGCCTCTATTGCATAAACTTGCTGAGAATCACTCACACTGGAAATCACATGAGCACAGGTTATTCTACTGGGAAAATCAACGCAATACTCATTGGCATACTCAATACATTTCTTGTGCAAATCCTCATGCACAACTATAGTAACAAATGATAGCAATCTCATCCTCTAACACCTGTCCTTGTTGAACTGTACATGCACTGACATGCAACTGAGTTAACTGATGTATTCTTTAGTTGCTTTATGAGTTAATAATTAGTTTAACAACTCATCATTAGTCTATTTACAGTTAGACTAATTACAACTAGTTTAACCAAGTCAAACTGAACACAACTCCATCAACTCCACAATCAACTCCACCAAACTCAACTGCTTGAGTTCTAACTGAAGTCATGCATGCAACAACTCAACTGACCCACAAAGAAAGCATATTTCCTTCTGACAGCTGCATGTGCCACATCTGTAGCTCAAACTGAAGTGCTCCAAGAGAATAAGATAAAGTTTATATACTAAATATTATTATGAGACAATAATATTTGACTTTTCTATTTTTGACTATTAGTCTAAAAATAGACTCTGATCACTCCTGCTGTGATCCAAAAATAGACTTTGCACCATAATTGGCCTGCGGGCCCACTTAGTGAAGGCCACTCCTTTCCACTAAGCTCCATCATCTTGTTGCATTCTCAACACTCCCTCTCAATAAGATATGGATTATCAGCAACCCCTATCTTGCCTCAGTGGTATTCGAATTTGCTCCTGGTGAGCGCCTTCATCAAAATATCAGCATCCTGATCCTCCATTGGAATGTATGAAAGTAACATGATTCTCCGCTG
This sequence comes from Pinus tabuliformis, assembly GCA_031772625.1. NCBI lineage: Eukaryota > Viridiplantae > Streptophyta > Pinopsida > Pinales > Pinaceae > Pinus > Pinus tabuliformis. Next base: position 617,951,658 of record CM062812.1, on the reverse strand, counting down.
CACACAATCTCTGATATGATGGTACCTGATGTCAATATGCTTAGATCTATCATGAAATACATGATTAGCCGAGAGTTTATTGCAACTTTGGTTATCACAGTAAATCACAATAGGATCCAAATGAGAATCGAACAAATCGACCAGGATCTTCCTCATCCATATAGCCTCGCATGCAGCCAAACTTGCTGCCATATACTCGGTGGTGGGCCCCAGTATTGTAGCAATAATGCTACAACTCCTGGAACTCCCTTCTTTAATTTTATCAACCCGGTAGTTCGTAAAAAACTTGGAAGCGACGGTGCTGTATGCACAAGTACTAGCTCTTGCCGCAGCTGTCACTTGGTCAGCTGGCACAAGTCCGCTAGGGGCTCAAGCCAACTTCTATGAGCTCTTAGAAGAAGCTTTTTAACTGATGGACGAAAGCTAACTCAAAGGAAGCTAATCTACTTGCGGAAAGAAACTGAAAGCCAACAGAACATGGAAACCCTAGTAAACCCTAATCTGGCTAGTCTAATCCCTATGATGCAATGGTGGGAGTGCAAAATTCTAGAAATGATGCTATTACTTCTAGTGATATGAGATGCATGAATTTAAACTACTTCCACTGAAAAGAACATTGTTTTTATATTTTTTCTTAAGTGGTTGGAGTTATTATGACTTGTTTCTTATTAGGTTTTGACTGTGCAGGGGTGGTTTGAAGGGAAAGAAAGCTTGGGAAAGGTCAAGAGGGCTAGGAGAGGTTCCAGGGGATCCAAAACATCATTCCACAGAATTCCACAACGTTCAGGTGCTCGGCAACCGAGTGTGCAGGCTTCTACAGGATGTCTGCAGGGGTTTCTACAGGATGTTCAGAGATTTCTACAGGATGTTCTGAAAAGAGGATTTTGGAGAATGGATGGAGGGAAAAAGGTGGATGAATGAGTATGGAGGTGAAATAGGGGTGTGAAGAGGTCCAGGGCTCAGTGGATGGGGCTAAGGAGCGATTGGATTTGTTCAAGGGAGAGTGAAGCAATGTTGCACAAAAATTAGGGTTTTGGGGGCGAATGGCAAACGTGAAGCAAGGGTTCTAAGTAGAGGGTGGAGTGGATGGTGCTGATGGAGAATAAGCAGATGAAGGAGTGGTACAGGTGCTCTGCAAATCGTTTTTCCAATCTGAACCAACAAAACTTGTAAATTCAAAGACCTAGTTACGTTGACCTAATTTGCTAGCTGTTAGTAAAGAGAATGAACAGAAGTGTGACCTACAATGAAACCATGTATTTTAACTCATGCAAATAAGCAAATGAAAGTTTGAACTGGTAACCAACTTCTACACATGAAAATCAAACACTAGTGATTGCATGGCAAAGCAAAATCAGTGTTTTTGTGGGCAGCAAAGTCATCCTAGTCACAACTCCTGATCCCACTAAGGGAGAGGTGAAACCACAGATGTTTGTTGGCCCTTTTTTTGAAGCTTTTTCTGTTAACAACCTATCGACTAAATTTGAGCATGAAAAGCTATTTTACACATAAAAAAACAAACTAAATAACAAAACAAGAGTTAGATCTAAATAGCAGATTTTATTCTAAGAATGCAGCAAAAACACATAAAGATAATCAAAGGAGGTACTGGGCGCTTGAGACTGGCCCAAACCCAAGAGCTACAACCTCCTAAGAGAGATTTAGAGCTGATGCAAAGCTGGATTCATCTTTATCGATCAAGAAATGAAGAGTTACATCAAAACTGTCCACAAGAAGAACTTGAACATGAGCTGAAAGCAAAGCTAATCTATTGCATAAAAATCGAACTACAAACTAGCTAACTAATGGCTAAAACAAAATGACTAACTGGCTAACCAAATTGACTAACTGAAATGAGGTCTTAAGCCCTCTTATTTATACAATTTGAGGACCCAACAGTCCTCCTAGAATTTAGGGACTCGGCTGCCCAAAACTTGGAGTTAACAGCAGTCCTACTTGACTTGCTTGGCTGCCCTTGTGTTGATTGATTCGGTGGCCCTTGAACTCTGAGCTGATGGTGGAGAATTTGAGGTAAGGGCCCATAAATGAAGGGGACACCTTCCTACAAATCCTCTAGCTTGTTCTCCCACGAATTTGGCTGCCAAGTGCTCATTAAGACCTTCAATTTTGTCTCCAAGTTGACCAAAAAGGCTACACAAAGCACCCATTAGACTTGTTGGCATAATGACTAACCAAATTCACTCTATTAACATAAATATAATCAAAACATGCAATAAACTAATGAGAATGGTGGATTAAGTCAAATTAGGAGGTTGAATGAGCCCAAATAATTGTCCATTTTTGGGGCTCATCATCACCCCTCTACTGAAAGTGTTGCTCATCCTCTAAGCAACCAATCTCTCTCCTCATCTTTGATGGCCCTGGTGGCTTCTTTGGCTAACATCTCGGCTATTTTCTCCTTTGGCTTCCCTCTTTTCAAACTTCCTGTAGAAACAGTTCGCTGGCTTCATGTAGAAACAGTCCTCTGTCTTCCTGTAGAAACAGTCAACACTGTCTTAGCCTGCTTGGCTGAGGGTGCTTTTCCTTTCAGCTTGGCTGTGGCAGCCTTCGTCTTCTCGCCCTTCTGCTCTTCTTCCTCACTGTCTGCTTCTTTTCTTAGTGAATCCTCAGCCTTGTTATGAGTGCACAAGTATATGCAATCATATGGAAGAAATGGTGCCCTCTTCTCTGTCAAAGACAATTCACCAGCATTTTGTGTGAAAGAAAATATACCATCAAACTATCACCTCTAAGCTCCAAAGTAAGATCTTCACAGAAATCATCAAAGATGAACATCTTTCCAACAATTCCTCAAATGCTAAGTTGGACTAGTTAGCAGAAGGAAGCCATCACCAAATCACCCCACTTTTCAAAGGCTTTGGTAAGCAGGTTATTGTGCTTAAGCATATTTGTAAATGGAATAAGTAGCAATATACGAACACACCCAAGTCCCAAGTTGAAAACACCTTCCTCTTCTATAAATTTCACAAACATCAGTGAAACAAGGAGACACAAGACAATCAATCAGAACCAAGCCAAAATAGTGTTTTCAGGACTTCCTGTAGAAAGTCTTGTAGCTGATTTCTGGCTTCCTGTAGAAAGTGTTTTCACTGTTTTGGTCTGCGTGGCTGGGGGTGTCTTCCCTTTTAATTTTGGTGTGGTTGCCTTGGTTTTGTCTTCACTTGTTTGGACTTTTTCAGCCCTCTCTTCCCTGCTTTGCAATTGTTTCTTCCGGGGTGTTTGTGTCTTTATTTCACCCGCAGCTTTGGTCTCAACAGCTGGTCCTTTTTCTTGCTTTTTCTGTGGCTTCTCCTGTGATTTTTCATGTGATGGTCTGCCTTGGGTTTCCTTACCCCTGGCTTTCTCTTCTGCCTCAATGTGCTCCCTTTCCTCACTGCTGGATAAAGTGAGTTCCTTGGCCAGAATTCAGATATAATGCACTGTTTTGGCTTGTGCTCTGATCAGAAGGGGAATTCTGTGTATGGTTTCCTCCTTTGATTCTCAAGACAGGGTTTCTCAGATGTTTGTATCTCCCTTTTCACCAATTCCCTGGTTATATTGCTGCTGCTGCCCCAAAACTTGACTGTCAAAATGAAATTAGGCTCTTACAAACAGAGTGCAGAGCTTAATTTTCACACCCACCAGCATACATATAACCATGTAAAATTCACATTTTTCACACAAGTTAGCCTTGACAGTGATTTATCTTTTCTACAAGAGAGATTTTAATTCAAGACCCTGGAGAAAATCTCACATGCAGACCATGAAGACAATTCCAGGCAGCGATAATAAAACAACTTTTGAATTCGTAGACAGACTTCCATTCTCATTTTCCTTACCCCCTCAACACATCGAATTCACCACCTTTTGAATTATTTGCATGGGAAAGTTATGTTCAGGCCTACCTCACTGAGAATTTCCACCCTCGACATGAACAGTCCAAGCTTCTTCGTATGTTGGGTTTCTTGTAGCACAACTTCTTGTAGAAACGCCTATAGAGTGTGATAGGTGGGAGATTTTTTTTAAAAATGGCAGAAATCTAAGAAATCAGGAAGGAAACTTGTAGAGGACCATTGGTTAACTGCTCTGGAAGTGGTGGACATGTGCTTCAGTTGACCGTAGTTGAACAAAGAGTGGTGAGAGTTTCAGCCGAGTGTCGTTTAACTGCAGCGTGATTTGTGGTGAGCTGGAAAAAACGTGTGCTGTCTTCATTCGAACTACAGTGATGTTATAAACTGTATGTTCTCCTCTATCTGTTAATTATTTGACGTCCTGTGCACTGGAGTTCAACTGATCTACCACTAACTGTGTTTTTCAACTTCCACGTGAATGACTTACCCATGCATGCTGCGTGATTTTTGCCTGGATGAGTGCAATCGAATATGGCTACCTTCCTAACTGAATCTCACCATCTCATTCATTCATGCAATGCTTTAGATTAGATCTATGCAAACAGAGGAACAAGTTTAGTCACGTACCTGCAAGTCATGCGTGGTTGCTTTGCTGCATGCATGTGTTGATCTTCATTTGATGCATGCATGGTGGCTTGATTGATGATTCATGGTTGTTTTTTTCTTGTGCAGGTGTCCTCTGGACAGATCCAAGCTTCAGACAATTGTTTCCACGTTCAAATCTGCACGTTCAAGCTGCTGCATTGTCACAGAACCAGAAATTGTTTTTGCCATTTCTCCCAAACGGCAAAGCGGATCGATCTGAAACTTGCTGAGCATGTTTCTATCATCATGATGCATCTCCCATAGCAACATCGTGATCAATGGATGCACGGATTTCGAGAAAAATGGAAAATGGCTGAAGATTTTAGAGATCGATTTCTCGGAAACCCTGCATCGGAATCGGCTGAAACTGCTTGGGTAGGTTACCATCACTCATATGCATATCCCCATGAAACAGGTTTTGCAACGGATGCACGGTTATGGAGAAAATGCAAAAATGGCTGATGGTGATGGAGGCTGATTTCTTGGGAACCGTGCACCGGAATTGGCTGAAACTGCTCAAGCGTGTTTCCATCACCCTTGTACAATTCCCCATAAAACGGTTTGTCAAATGGATGCATGGTTTTCAAGTTATGGCAAAAACAAATTTTGCTCTATGGATTTTTGCCTCAAGGCTTTTTGCAAATGTTTGCATGGAAGGAAAAACTAAGCTTGGGTTGTGATGCAGGTATGGAGATGATGGAGGAGGAGTTAGAAGATTGCATGAGGACTTCTGAACCCTTGAGGAAGCTACCATGTTCGCCAAACCACTTTTTGAAATCCATGTCTAGTTTCCCACAATTTCTACAGGAAGTTCCTGTAGAAGCACAATGAGAAGCACAAGGAGGAAAAAAAATGATGGATAAAGGCAAGGGATGGACACACGAGTGCTTGTAGGCCTAATCAACAGATTCCCACCATTAGATTCACTTTTGAAATTGGATTTGGCTCGTCCAAAGGTTCTACAGGATGTTTCCTTTAGAAATACAGAGCTTCCTATAGAAGGCACAAGAAATTCCTTTGACCTTCATTTGAGTGCTCCTCCTGTCATGAAACGTCCTTCATGCAACCTGCAATGTCATTGCTGTAACATGAAATTATTCAATGGAGATTAGCTTTATTTTTCTTTTTCTTTTTCTCTTTTTTTTTTGAAAAACAACTAGGGCGCCTCATGGAGGTTTTCACCCTAATTTCCTGCCTTGGGCGCCTCCAAGGGAGGTTTTCACCCAAAGATCTTATTCTCTTTTTTTTTTTTTTTTTTTTTTCCAACCCATTGACCGCCTCATGGAGGTTTTCAATCAATGAGCCAATCTAAGGCACCTCCAAGGAGGTTTTGACCTTAGATTTTTATTTTTCTCTTATCTTCATTTTTTTTCTTTTTTTTTTTTTTTTTTTCTACCCTACCCTACTTGAATAACAAAATCATTTTCAAGTATAAGAATACTTCCAATGGAGCCATGTGCACATCGAGATTAGAGAAAAAATGATGTGAAGGCTCGAAATGCATGCTTGGACAAGTATCCAGATCTCAGAGACCAAATGATCTGGCGTTGAAGGGATCAAACATAGTTGAGGAAGAAAGTACTGCTGCAACTTAGTGACCTTCTGAAACCATATCTCAATATAGCTTTGATATCCTTGGTTCTTTTGCTGATCTGGATCATTCTTCATGTCACCTTCTATCATGACCTTCTGATATTCCTCTTTTTGTTGATCTTTCTCTTGAATACATGGAAGATTTGATGGTAACCATGAGGGAACTCTCTCGATCTCTGTTTCTAATCTCTTCTCTTCATCAAGTGCAACCCATGGTTCTTTGATCTCCTCTTTGGAATCTTCTTTTTCTGGATGTGATCCTTCAATGCTTTCAAGATGATCTCTTTTTTGCAATGCTTTTCCTGAGCTATGGTGAAGATCATTGAGCTCAAGAGGAGTCATTTGGATATGTTGTGCCTCAGCTTTGCAATTGGGTTGAGCTGCTCCATTGTATGGTTTTGGAATTGGTGGTACGGGTAGTTGAGTGGAGGTGTGAGATTGAGATGGAGATGGATGGCATTGTGGTTGGGTAGGCATTTGGGGTTGCCTTGGTGGAGGAGGAGGCGATGGTTGTGGATGAGCAGGTGGTGGAGGAAAATGAGCGGGATGAGAGTTGTACTGGGGCCTCCACTCCTAATAAGGTGCATTCCACTGAGGCTGTGGCTGAGCATAAGAGTGAAATGAATGAGCAACTGGTTGGGCATAATATGGATCTGTGAAGGAACAAGGAGGATATGACCAAGGAGGGGGTGTAGACCAGGAAGGATGAGCAGGGGGACCCCAAGAAGGCATGAAAGTGGCTTGATAGGGGTCATAATAGGTCTCGGGTGTCCCTTGCAGTTCCTGCTGGTAAGATCTAGGTCCATGCGGCCAACTTTGGTTCATGTAATAGAGTGATTCAGTGGCTCCTTTGGCTCTCTGATATGCAGCTTTGAATCTGGGTAAGGAAGGGCACTGATCTGTAGGATGGTATTCTTCACAGACAAAACACACTTCTATGGAGTACAATGGACATTCGTTCCTAGGATGCTTTCTAGTGCACCTAGGACAAAAAATGACCAAAGCCCTCTTGGCTTCCTCTTGCTTCTGTTGGATCCGCAAGGTATCCAGTTGCATGGCAAGAAACTGCCTCATATCACTCTTGAAATCTTTGATCTGATTTTCAAATTCATCTTTGGACAAGATGTTGCTCCCAACATCTCTGCTTGTAGCCATTTGCTCCAGAGGAATGTTTTCTTCTTCTTCTCCCCTAGAGGTTCTTCAAATATGTCTTGATGTCCACCCAGGGGTTCTTCAATCACAGCCATCGAAGAAGAGAGAAGGCTGTGTGAAGCAGTGGGGGTGTTTTGCAATCATTTTTCTAACTTATCTCTACTCCTACAAGGCATGAAATGAAATCTTTTTGCTTGATTTTTGTTTTTTCTACTTCTACTTGCAAAACTGAAATAAATTGAACTGCAACTAACTATCTCGCTAAAATGAACATGCGGAATTGAAATGAAAGCAGGAAAAGACTAATCTATTTTGCTCAAATGAAATTGCAGGAATGAAATGCTAGTCTACGCTTGCGGAATTGAAATGCTAATCTACGCTTGTAGAAATGAAATTGCGGAATTGAAATGCTAATCTACGCTTGTAGAAATGAAATTATGGAATTGAAATGCTAATCTATGAAAGCAAGAAATGCTAATCTACTTTTGCATAAATGAAATTGCATAATGGAAATGAAATAAACTACTTAGCAGAAGGTTGTAGTAGAAAATAGAAGAATAGCAACAATCACCAATACTCTGCCGCTTCCCCAGCAACGGCGCCAAAAAGATGGTGGGCCCCAGTATTGTAGCAATAATGCTACAACTCCTAGAACTCCCTTCTTTAATTTTATCAACCCGGTAGTTCGTAACAAACTTGGAAGCGACGGTGCTGTATGCACAAGTACTAGCTCTTGCCGCACCTGTCACTTGGTCAGCTGGCACAAGTCCGCTAGGGGATCAAGCCAACTTCTATGAGCTCTTAGAAGAAGATTTTTAACTGATGGACGAAAGCTAACTCAAAGGAAGCTAATCTACTTGCGGAAAGAAACTGAAAGCCAACAGAACATGGAAACCCTAGTAAACCCTAATCTGGCTAGTCTAATCCCTATGATGCAATGGTGGGAGTGCAAACTTCTAGAAATGATGCTATTACTTCTAGTGATATGAGATGCATGAATTTAAACTACTTTCACTGAAAAGAACATTGTTTTTATATTTTTGCTTAAGTGGTTGGAGTTATTATGACTTGTTTCTTATTAGGTTTTGACTGTGCGGGGGTGGTTTGAAGGGAAAGAAAGCTTGGGAAAGGTCAGGAGGGCTAGGAGAGGTTCCAGGGAATCCAAAACATCATTCCACAGAAGTCCACAACATTCAGGTGCTCGGCAACCAAGTGTGCAGGCTTCTACAGGATGTCTGCAGGGGTTTCTACAGGATGTTCAGAGATTTCTACAGGATGTTCTGAAAAGAGGATTTTGGAGAATGGATGGAGGGAAAAAGGTGGAGGAACGAGTATGGAGGTGAAATAGGGGTGTGAAGAGGTCTAGGGCTTGGTGGATGGGGCTAAGGAGCGATTGGATTTGTTCAAGGGAGAGTGAAGCAATGTTGCACAAAAATTAGGGTTTTGGGGGCGAATGGCAAACGTGAAGCAAGGGTTCTAAGTAGAGGTTGGAGTGGATGGTGCTGATGGGGAATAAGCAGATGAAGGAGTGGTACAGGTGCTCTGCAAGTCGTTTTTCCAATCTGAACCAACAAAACTTGTAAATTCAAAGACCTAGTTACGTTGACCTAATTTGCTAGCTGTTAGTAAAGAGAATGAACAGAAGCGTGACCTGCAATGAAACCATGTATTTTAACTCATGCAAATAAGTAAATGAAAGTTTGAACTGGTAACCAACTTCTACACATGAAAATCAAACACTAGTGATTGCATGGCAAAGCAAAATCAGTGTTTTTGTGGGCAGCAAAGTCATCCTAGTCACAACTCCTGATCCCACTAAGGGAGAGGTGAAACCACAGATGTTTGTTGGCCCTTTTTTTGAATCTTTTTCTGTTAACAACCTATCAACTAAATCTGAGCATGAAAAGCTATTTTACACATAAAAAACAAACTAAATAACAAAACAAGAGTTAGATCTAAATAGCAGATTTTATTCTAAGAATGCAGCAAAAACACATAAAGATAATCAAAGGAGGTACTGGGCGCTTGAGATGGGCCCAAACCCAAGAGCTACAGCCTCCTAAGAGAGATTTAGAGCTGATGCAAAGCTGGATTCATCTTTATCGATCAAGAAATGAAGAGTTACATCAAAACTGTCCACAAGAAGAACTTGAACATGAGCTGAAAGCAAAGCTAATCTATTGCATAAAAATCGAACTACAAACTAGCTAACTAATGGCTAAAACAAAATGACTAACTGGCTAACCAAATTGACTAACTGAAATGAGGTCTTAAGCCCTCTTATTTATACAATTTGAGGACCCAACAGTCCTCCTAGAATTTAGGGACTCGGCTGCCCAAAACTTGGAGTTAATAGCAGTCCTACTTGACTTGCTTGGCTGCCCTTGTGTTGATTGATTCGGTGGCCCTTGAACTCCGAGCTGATGGTGGAGAATTTGAGGTAAGGGCCCATAAATGAAGGGGACACCTTCCTACAAATCCTCTAGCTTGTTCTCCCACGAATTTGGCTGCCAAGTGCTCATTAAGACCTTCAATTTTGTCTCCAAGTTGACCAAAAAGGCTACGCAAAGCACCCATTAGACTTGTTGGCATAATGACTAACCAAATTCACTCTATTAACATAAATATAATCAAAACATGCAATAAACTAATGAGAATGGTGGATTAAGTCAAATTAGGAGGTTGAATGAGCCCAAATAATTGTCCATTTTTGGGGCTCATCACTCGGCCTCTGCTGAACTGAGTGCCATAGATCTCTACTTCCTGTTGTACCAAGAAACTGCTGTAGACCCAATACTGAAGACCCCTCTTGATGTGCTCTTTATGTCCGTTGGGCTCCCTGCCCAATCTGTATCTGTGAAGCCACATAGCTTCACCTCATCCTCCTGTCTGTACCACAATCCATATCCCGATGTGCCTCTCAAATAACGCAATACATGCTTGACCGCCTCCTAGAAGAGCTTGGTAGGCTTAACCATAGATTGTGAAAGCTGGTTAACTGCATAGCATATATCGAGTCGTGTATTGACCAGATACATAAGCGACCCCACCAACTATCGATAAACAATGGCATCCACTTCTTCTGCCGAAGTGGCATCCTCCTTCCTCCAACCTCCAGGAAGAAGAGTATCAACAGGCTTGCAACCTTGCATGTTGAACTTCTCCAGTATCTCCCGAGCATACTTACCCTGAGAAACAAACAGTCCACACCCGTGCTGCCAAATTTCTAATCCCAGGAAATAGTGAAGGAGGCCCAAGTCCTTCATCTCAAACTCCTTAGCAAGATCATCTTTGCATAAAAGTATCAACAACTCATCACCCGTTAGAATCAAATCATCTACATATAGTACAATGATAAGCAACTTACCCTCCACCACAATCTGGTATAGGTTAGGATCCACCTTGCTCTTGGAGAATCCAAGTCCGGTGAAATAACTGTCTATCCGTGTGTACCAAGCACGTGGTGCTTGTTTCAACCCATACAACGCTCTCTTGAGCCTGCACACATGCGACTCGTTGCTGAAGATCTCAAAACCTTCAGGCTACTCAATGTAAACCTCCTCCTCAATGACTCCGTTGAGGAATGCAGTCTTCACATCCATCTGATGAATGTGCCACCCCATCTGTGCTGAGAGAGAAAGAATCGTCCGTATGGAAGAATACCTTGTGACAAGTGCAAAGGTCTCCTCATAATCGATCCCCTCTATCTGTGAAAAGCCTTAGGCAACAAATCTTGCCTTGTACTTCTCCACACTCCCGTCAGCTGCATGCTTAACTTTGTAGATCCATCTCGAACCCACCACTGATTTCCCTTCCGGTCTAGGAACAATCTCCCATACACTGTTTCTGACAATAGAATCATACTCTTCCACCATGGCGTCTACCCATGCGGGATCCTCCACAGCTTCCTCGAAAGATGATGGCTCAGTCACAACACACTTGCTCATAAGAGCCATGTATCTAGTGTACCGATCAGGTGACTGTCTCTGCCTGCGTTGGGCTGTAGGTGGTCCTACAACTTTCTCTGCATCTTGAGCCAGTCGCTCAGCTTCTGTCAAGCGCTTTCGCCCTCTGATGGTTGGCGCTGCATGAGTGGTCTCTTCCACTCCATGAACCTCGTCTTGTGGCTGATCCACGTCCTGAAGCTCATCCTTAGGAACTAATAGCTCTTCATCTGCATGCAAGTGTAGCTCCCTCTCAAGCGAACACTTCATGGATTTCTCCTCCTGAAATTTTATATCCCGTCGCACAACAGTTTTACCACTGCCTGGAAAATACACACGATAGTTGTGGGGCGTATCAGTGTACCCCACAAATATCCCAACCTCTGTGGTCAGCTCCAACTTCTTCCTGGCATCATTTGTCACATGCATGTAAACGTTAGCAGCAAAAATCCTCAAATGAGAAAGATCAGGCTTCTTACCAGAATAAGCCTCCTTTGGTGTACTCATGCCAAGTATCCTGTGAGGACAACGGTTCTGCACATAAACTGTTGTATTGCATGCTTCTGCCCACAAGTGAAGGGGTAGGCCCTGATCATGCAACATCGCCCGTGCAGCACCCACGATCGTTCTGTTCTTCCGCTCAGTAACCCCGTTCTGCTGTGGGTTATGGGGAGCTATGAGCTCTCTTCGAATCCCTTCTGCCTTGCAGAAATCCTTGAACTCGTCAGAGATGTATTCACCACCATTATCACTCCTAAGAGCCTTCCCCTTCTTCCCCGACTCCTTCTCGACCAGTGCTTTGAATTCATAGAACTTTGAATATGTCTCGCTCTTCTTTTGCATGAAGAAGATCCAGCACTTACGAGAGAAATCGTCAACAAAAATCACATAATACTTGTGTTTTGCTGTTGAAGCAATTGAGAAAGGTCTACATACGTCTGTGTGAATTCTCTCAAGGATCGTTGTGGCGTGACTATCCTTCTCGTGAAAGGTGGCTTTCACAAACTTTCCCAAAGTACACCCCTTGCACTGATCTGACTGCGCAAGAGTGCCTTTAGGAAGCCCTGTAGTGATCTGCTACAGTATCTTCAAGGCTCCATGGTGAAGGTGACCCAATCTCCTGTGCCATAACTCGCCATCATCCCGGCTCACCAATCATTCTGCCTTGCATGCCATTGCTGCGCATCCATCTACATGCAATTGATAAAGGTTCCTCACTAGAACCCCTATCTGCTGGGTTTCACCAGTTGCCTTACTGCGCAAGAAAGCCTTTCCCTCGCTGAAAACAACATCATACCCCTTGTCTTCTAGCATTGCCACAGAGATAAGATTCTTCTTCAATCCTGGAACATGCATAACTTCCTTCAATACGAAGGGTTTACCAGACTCCCTCTCAAAGGAAATGGTACCGATACCGGTCGCACTGTATCTACCATGATCGCCCATCTCAATGTGCACTCCAAGATCTTTGTCCTCCAGATCAGAAAACAAATCTCGATCTCCCGTCATGTGAAAAGACGCACCACTCTCCAAGAACCACACCAATCCCATCACACTTGAAACCAAGCATGCGATCAATAAAAAATCAAGCTCAAACTGTGAGGCTAGAGCCTCTCCTGCTGTAGATCCAGCAGCTTGCTTGTTCTTCTTCTTCTGCGGACAGTTAGTGGCATAGTGTCCGTGCTGGTGACAGTGAAAACACTTCACCTTGGACATGTCCTGCTTCTTGCCTTTCGCACCAGATTGAGAAGCTTTCTTGCTCTTCCCTTTCTTTGCTTTGGCAGCCAAAGCACAATTTTCTTCATCAGCTCCCTTTGATGAAGATCCATCCCTGGTACTCCGCCTGATCTCCTCCTGCACAAGATCTGACCACAGCCTTTCCCATCCTGGCAATTTCTCCCGACCATTGACAGAGTCCTGATAGGAATGCCAACTCTTCGGAAGACCAAGGAGAGCCAAGCTCACCAAGTCCTCATCATCGATAGTAACCCCCACACTTCCCAGCTCATCTCGACACTGAGTGAACTTCGTGAGATACTTGGGCATACTGTCACCCTTCTCGCATTTGATGTTTCTGAATTTATCTTTAAGCGCCAGCTTCCTCTGATCGCCCTTGCTTTGGAATATATCTGTTAAAGCCTTCCACATCAAGTATGGAGAAGTCTTTCCATGCAGGTTCGACACAATGTGATCCTTCACGCCCTCCAACAGAATCCTTCGACACTTTGCTGTCTTCTTTTGCCAAGCATCAGCTTGAGTAGCATTAGTGGGCTTCGGGACATCAGTCTCTATGAAATCCTTCAGCCCGTTATCATCCAATACTGCCTCCATCCTGTCCTTCCATGCAATATAGTTTGAGTTGCCCTCAAGAGCATACTCCAATCGCAAACTGTTGAAAGACATTGCTTCTTTGACACCAAGAAAACACTGCTGCAAATTCGAATTCCACCAGCTCCAAACTCAACCGCCTCGGATCTAAGATTCGTGAGAAAAAAATATTTCTCGTACAGAGATTGACTGTATGGGCTTTTACTGGATATCTCACCTTCCAAAGGAAGGATGAATCCATAGGCTACCTGGCCCGATTACAGACTCTGGCTGAAGAAATAGAATGCAAACACTTCCTGAATAGTATATCTGATGATCAACAGCCCTAACACCATGTAGAAATTTTGAATAATAAACACATATTCAACGAAAATTATCCTGATCATGTACTATTGTGGAATACATACACAATACATAAGCTCCTCTACGTTGATCATCAATTTAGCAGCATCAATAACAGTAAAACATCAATAGCATGCACACATTAACACAATATGTAACCCGGGGCAAGCTTACAACTGAAAACCCCACACTATCTATATATTAATGATTGAGAACATGTAACATTACATAGTCAATACTTCTCACAAGTATCCAGCACTATCTCCACCTGTTACACACAAACCAGCTCAAACTCAAACAAGTCACAAGTGCAAATCTTCTCCACTGCTTTGCCTGCCTCTATTGCATAAACCTGCTGAGAATCACTCACACTGGAAATCACGTGAGCATAAGCTATTCTACTGGGCAAATCAACGCAATACTCATTGGCATACTCAATACATTGCTTATGAAAATCCTCATGCACAACTATAGTCACAACTGATAGCAATCTCATCCTCTGACACCTGTCCCTGTTGAACTGTACATGCACTGACATGAAACTGAGTTAACTGATGTATTCTTTAGTTGCTTTATGAGTTAATAATTAGTTTAACAACCCATCATTAGTCTATTTACAATTAGACTAATGACAACTAGTTTAACCAAGTCAAACTGAACACAACTCCATCAACTCCACAATCAACTCCACCAAACTCAACTGCTTGAGTTCTAACTGAAGTCATGCATGCAACAACTCAACTGACCCACAAAGAAAGCGTATTTCCTTTGACAGCTGCATGTGCCACATCTGTAGCTCAAACTGAAGTGCTCCAAGAGAATAAGATAAAGTTTATAGTCTAAATATTATTATGAGACAATAATATTTGACTTTTCTATTTTTGACTAGCAGTCTAAAAATAGACTCTGATCACTCCTGCTGTGATCCAAAAATAGACTTTGCGCCATAATTGGCCTGCGGGACCACTTAGTGAAGGCCACTCCTTTCCACTAAGCTCCGTCATCTTGTTGCATTCTCAACAGATCCAAAGAAGTTAGGGTTCTTGCATGCTCTCGAATTTAAACTCAAATAGGTGACCTTGGGAAACTCATCATACCTTCCTCTATGAACATCAGATATGAATTTAGTAAAAAGTGGTCGAAAGTGCAGAAATTATAGTATCTTATGTATCATTTTCATACCCGAAGGTCAAAAAGTGACTCGTGTCACTCTGGACAGGTTCGTTCTATTGAACCAATCCATAATTAGGTCATCATGGGAGATTGGGAATAAATGTACCTTGAAGAATCCAAATTTTGTTTGACTTGTGGCATTGGAAAGAAGACTCAGAGGGCTACCAGAACACTGAATTTCGAACCTTGGAGAACCAAATTTATAGAGATATAATAGATTCAATACCGAGCTCCTACAAAGCAAGAAAAAAGTGTGTATTTTTTAAAAAAGGAAGTTGAATTAAGGGGTGTCACAAGGAAAACAAGAAAGATAATCAACTGTAATGGCATGAAAAAACTTCTAAATAAGGAACAATGGGGCATAGTTGTACAAATATGCTCACTAGAGATTCAAACATCGAAATCATCTATTTCTCCATATCACCAAAAAGTCCTGGACAATAATTCCAAGGTATTTGAGACTCCCAAAGGCCTCCCATCTATTCGTTATCATGATCATGCTATTCATTTGATTCTAGGAAGTGTTCATCCAAATATTAGGCCTTATGGATATCCTTATGCCCAAAAGAGTGAAATTGAACATATGGCTGCAAAAATGCTAGAGGCCGGTATAATTCAACCTAGTCAAAATTCTTTCTCTACTCCAGTATTATTGGTGCATAAGAAGGATATTTAATGGCACATGTGTCTGGATTATAGGGACCTCAACAAGCTCACTATTAGAGATAAATTTCCCATTCCTATCTCAATAATTCCTTTCCTTTTCTAAAGATCCCATCAGAACCATAGTCTTCCAAAACAGTGACAAAGATGAGATATTTCTTTAGGCCTGGAATGAAAATGACATACTTGTGTCTGAGAGGGGATCCTGACTCCCTCTAAATAGTGACTGTACCAAACCCTGTCACGTTGTACCATCCGTCGTCCCCAAACTCAATATTCATCTAGAGATATTTCTCCTCTAGGTCACTAAAAAACTCTCTACACCCATTCATGTGGAACGAGGAACCCAAATCCAAGTACCATACACTCCCCATCATAGTTTTTGCCATGCATGTGATAAGGGTGAAATCTAGTTCAAACTGTGAAGCCAAAGCTTCATTTTCTGCTTCTACTACAGACTCCTTCCTATTAGAATTTTTGTGTGAACACTTAGTAGCATAGTGCCTGAATTCATGACAATGCAAGCATTTAATTTTGAACAAATATTTCTTCTTTCCCTCTTGGCTGGATTCAACCTCACCTTGGGACTTCTTTCCCTTGGCTTTCATTCCTTTTCTAGTTAGAGAAAACTCCTCTTCCTATTCTTTAGATGAGGTCCCATCTCTGGTATTCTACCTTATTTCCTCTTATAAGAAAATGGACCATAAGCGCTCCCAATTTGGTAGTTTCTCCCTCCTGTTCACCGCATCTTGATAGATATGCCAGCTTTTGGGAAGGCCTAGAAGGGCTAGGCTTACCAATTCATCTTCAGGGACAGTAACACCGACCCCACCCAGTTCATCACAACATTATGTGAACCCGCTAAGATACTGCGGTATAGTGTCATTCTTTTGCATATTGATAATTCAAAGTTTACCATTGAGCGCCAACTTCCTGTGGTCACTACTATTCACGAATAATTCTATCATTGCTTTCCACATCGCGAATTTTTTTTCTTTTCCATGGAGATTCGAGACAATATGATGTTGTACTCCCTCCAATATTATCCTCCTCGCCTTGGCTACATATTTCTTGCACTGTGAAAGGTCCTAAACATCAATTGTTGGTGTTCTTGGAATATATTTCTTGACTTATTCAAGAAATCCATTGTCATCCAATAATTCCTCCACACGGTCCTTCCATGAAAAAAATTGATGTGCCTTCCAAGGCATACTTTAGCCTTAGTCCATTGAAGGTCATCTTCTCACCTCTGAATAAATCCTATTACACTGATCTTCAAATTCAAACCTCCGAGAAACAACTTCAAACTTCCTGCTTTAATGTGAATCTAACTCTGATACCATGTAGAAATTAGGCTGTATATTTGTAATTGCTAATGAAATTTTAATGTAAATCACAAGACACAAACCTACTCTACTACTCTACAGACATTAGTTCACAATTTAGAACAAACATCTCAGACATGTAATAAGAAATCACACACATGCAAATAATATTTTTCTCAAGGAAAGAAAATTGCTAAAAACCCCAATGCTTGCTCGGATTAATCAAATGAATAGAGATGCATTACAATTTTTTTTCTCAATTGAGCACACTTTGCAAGTGAATAAGCTATCTCTCTATTCATTGAGAAGCTCTGACCCAGACTTAGTCAATTTGTTCCTCTGCTTGAGCCCCTATTTGCTTGCGGAATTCCTGAGGAAATAGGCCCCTATTAATTAAGAATTTCCTCCCAAATTCTTGCACAATTCCTTATGGTTGATGACCTGACCTCATGCAACACCTATACACTCAACCAATTTACAACCGTTTGTTAACTACCTTGGAAACTCCACCACAACTGAGAAACTCGTATTCTTTGCATGCATGAGCTAATTTTTAGTTGATTAATTAGTTAACTAGATGATCTCTGAGTTAGACTGATGTCACACTACTTAACTTACCACCAACTAGTTCTGTTAATAGTTAGAACTAGTTTAAATGATTACAACTTAAATTAACTCAACCTAGGCTCCTAGATTTTATGAATCACTACATACAACTGAACTTCATGCCCTTAACTCGAATTAACTAAGATTGACTCCTATTTTTTTAGGAATCAACACAAGAAAACTGAACTTCAACTCATTAACTCGAATTGAGTGTTCTTAATTGAGTGACAAGAGCCATGTCACCTCAATTAACTTCTCCAAGTTGTCTGCTGATGTGGAATTTCGAATTTCCTCAATTTGATTAAGGAAGAATCAAAATTGAGACTTTCTTGTTGCATTTTCAACAAAATTCCATTTTTCTTGGACTTTGTATACTCTCAATATTCACTACGGTTCCCTTCATCCACCACTTCTATACTCCCTAAAATTTTCTCCATCAAACTATGCACCTTTGTCTATATTTCCTTAAACAATTATTGATTTAAAGAGCCAAGGTTTTTCATTTCCTAATAGCATGAATTTTTCCCTGGGATCAAATGATGGAAATTAGCTAAGAGGATTTGATAACATAAATACATAGATGCGTTTGTAAATAATTTATGGGAGACCCATATTTAAGGGATAAAAGTGCAACTATATATTGGAAATTGTGATAAATTGCATGAGAAGGAGATGATGGATAACATAGTATCACTAACATGAAGATACGAGACCTTTTGAGAATGGAATTCCTATTATCTCATGATTATTTATATGGATGGAAATATTTTAGTTGGGTATTTTAGCATGTGTATTTTACCTTAATTGGAAAATAAAATTCATAAATTCTATGGTCACAATAAAAATTTGGTTATTAGGTTATTTGACCTCATCTCTTGTATCACTTTAAAATGACTAAATTAGAGTAAGTTGAAGATGTGGATCCTCAAGAAAGGTTTATAAGAAAATAAAAGAGTGATCCCTAAAGAGGGTGGTTTACAATGAATAAGGTATAAATGAATTAGAAATGTATAAAGTGAATCCCTTATATTTATTCATTAACTTTACTTGATGCATGCACATAGAAAATTTATGTCTTGAAAATATGTTGAATGGCTATGAAAACAATGTCCTCAATGGAAGAAAATTTCCAAAACTAACATATTAACACTAGGAGATAAGAGGGTGGTTTACAATGAATAAGGTATAAATGAATTAGAAATGTATAAAGTGAATCCCTTATATTTATTCATTAACTTTACTTGATGCTTGCACATAGAAAAATTATTTCTTGAAAATATGATGAATGGCTATGAAAACAATGTTCTCAATGGAAGAAAATTTCCAAAACTAAAATAGCATATTAACGCTAGGAGATTATTTATATAGCTTCTTTGATGCATTATTCATTTTCCACTCTAACATAATTGTTGATGGGATTTTAAGTACATAATAATGAAAATGATGTTAGATTTTAAGCTTTTGTGGCTTTCTTTTAGAGATTTTTGATTCAGATCATCCACAATATTTCGTGCCTCATTAATGATATATCATGAAATTATCTGATAAATCCATTTGTTTAACTTGGAATGATTTGCATTATAATATGTTTATTGTTGATTCATGTTTGATTTTGTGGTGTGAACTGTAAGTTCAATAAGAAAATGCCAAAATCACTATAGTGTCAATAGGGCTACGTGAATTGAAGTGGGGAGTATCTCATGATGTCTAAACAAATGTATAATCTAAATCAATGGTGTCAAATAATGTATATAGATGTAAATATATTATGCTCCAACTTCCATTGAAATATTTATACATTCGCATATGAAGAAGCGATGAATACAAAAAAAGATATATCTCATTATATAGAGAAAAGGAAGAGTCTTTTCTATATGAAAATTATGAGATCACTATGAAAGCCAAAGAAATTAGAAAGCCAAAACTCTCATGTCTCTTAGTTCTTACCTTACCTCAAAATCATTATCATGAATGTGTAAAAGCTAGTGTGTTAACCCAAAATTTGGCAACTAAAAACCCTCTCTACATGTAGAAAAGAGTACAAAAGCTCGGTTCCAAAAGTTCCTTTTTTTTCCCTTGTTTGAAAAAGATATTATTGGGCTTCAATGACAAAGGATAAAATTGTGGCTTATGTAAATTTTGTCAAAGACACATAGTAGGATAATGTGTTCCAAATATTTCACTCAAAATAGTACTGGGTCACAAATTTACCTTGTGTCATGAAAATATTATTGGGTCACAAATTTACCTTGTGTCATGTTTTATTCTAGTTGTAACTCCAATTCTATATTTGAGAATCTCTTTACTTTTTTGAGAAAAAGTAACTAGTTTTAAATGGGGGCAATTATTGCCATTGAAATAAGTAAGAATTTAGATGAAGGGATATTTTGTTTTTTAATCACATAAAAAACAAATCCATTTCTATTTTATACAAGTAAAAATAATACATAATATTAAATCGAAACTAAGATAAATATGACCATTTTATTCAACATTAAAGTAAAAATAAAATGATAAATTGATATGGTTATAGTTTTACAAGAATGTGTTACATTGGGGAAAAATACCCAGCAAAGACAAATGTATTTATTCAATATAGATACAAATCACTTAAAACCATCCATAATAGGTAATAAAGTCAAATCCTATGTATACTCTCAAAATCCACTATTCTTGGACTTTGCATACTCTCAATGTTCACTAGAGTGCCCTCATTCCACCACTTCTAAACTCCGTAAAATGTTTGCTATTAAACTATGCGCCTTTGTCCATATTTCCTTCCTTAGATTATATTGATTTAAAGAGGCAAGATTTTTCATTTCCTAATAGCATGAATTTATTCTTCGGATCAAAGAATGGAAATTAGCTAACATGATTTGATAAAAGAAATTAGATAGACGAGCTTGTAAATAATTTATGAGAGATCCGTTTTTAAGGGGGTAAAAGAGCAAATATAAATTAGAAATTTGTGATAAATTACACGAGGAGATGACGGATGACATAGTATTATTAAATTGAAGATATGAGATTTTTTTAGCATCGAATTCTTATTATCTCATTATTATTTATATGGATGGAAATATTTTAGCTCGCTATTTTAGTATATATCTTTTACCTTGATTGGAAAATAAAATTCACAATCTCTATAGTCACAATAAAATTTTTTTAAATAAATTTTGTAATCTCTATGATCACAATAAACATTTTGTTGTTAGGATATTTGTCATCCACTTTTGTAGAAATTTAAAATTATTAAATTAAAGTAAATCGAAGGTATGAATCATCAAAAAATGTTTACAAGAAAAGAGAGGAGAGATCCCTCAAGAGGATGTTTTACCATGAACAAGGTATAAATGAATTATAAATGTAAAAGTGAACCCCTTACATTTATTAACTAATTTTACTTGATACTTGCACATGGAAAATTTATTTCCTGAAAATATGTTGTAATAGCTTAATGGTTATGAAAATAATGACCTCAATGCAAGAAAGTTATTGACTAAACTCAAATAGTGTATTTACAATAAGAGATCATTTGTATAACTTCTATGATGCATTATTCATTTTCGTAATTGTTGATGGGATTTTAAGTAGATAGGAATGTAAATGATATATCATTAAATTATCCACTAATTCCATTGAACTTGTAATGGTTTTTCTTACAATATGTTGATTTTTGATTCATGTTTGGATTTTGTGGTGTGAACCCTATGTTTAATAATAAAATGCCAAATCACTATAAAGTATTAATGGACCTAGGTGAATTGAAGTGGGAACCATCTCATGATGTTTAAGGAAATTTAGAATCTAAATTGATGGTGTCAAATAACGCATATCAACATAAATATATTATGCTCCAAATTCCAATCAAATTTGTATACATTTGCATATGAAAAGGTGACAAATACATAAAATATTTATATCACATTATATAAAGAAATTGAGGAGCCTTTTATATATGAAAGCTATGGGAACACTCTACAAGCAAGGAAAATCTAGAGCACTAAAATCTAATAGGCCTTTTAGTACTTACCTTGACTAAAAACCATTACCATCAAGTTTAAAAGCTAAATTTGAATAATAACTAAAACGAAAAAAAACATATTCATTGAGTAATACCTAAGTGTCATTGGTCAACTGGTTAAATTGTTTAAGTGGGTACATTAGGTGTAGGACCCACCACATCGATTGCATGTAGCAAAAATTGTTGTGAGGGGAAGTTGTTACCCACCTATCAGGATTTGTGAGGGGAAGTTATTACCCACCTATTTGGATGTGTGTGTGTGTGTGAGAGAGAGAGAGAGAGAGAGAGGGAGATAGAGAGAAATAAACGAATTTTTTTTGTCATTGAGTAGTACCTAAATGCCATCGGTTAAATTGTTTAAGTGGCTACATTATGTTGAGATAGTGAAGGACCCACCATATCAATTAGGTGTAGCGTGAATTGTTGTGAGGAGAAGTTGTTACCAACCTATTAGGATTCGGGAGAGAGAGAGAGGAAAAAACTATTCATTGAGTAATACCTAAATGTCATTGGTTAAATTGTTTAAGTGGGTAAATTATGTTGAGATAGTGAAGGACCCACCATATCAATTAGGTGGAGAGAGAGAGAGTTATTGAATTGGACTTATACCCTGAAGAATCTTGAGATAGAGAATTGTTGAATTGGACTTCTACCTTGAAGAATCTAAAGAGAGAGAGTTGTTGAATTGGACTTCTACCCTGAAGAATCTAGAGAGAGAGAGAGAGAGAGAGAACATGCCATTTCAAGATTTGCATTGTGTACATTTCTAGTGATTCAAAAAAGAAACTTGAGAACCATGCATTGATTATAAATGTTGCACATCAAATAATTAAGTGACTTAAGTTTATTTATAATGCTACTAGAGAAAAATGTGAAGGGTATGCTAGAAGGGTTTGTCAACTTAGTCAACTATACTTGATGGTTGAACTTTATTAGCTATCAAGTTGAAGTATATGTCACTTGACCACAAAAGTTAAGTCAACCAACCATATCAATCTGTAATTCCTTTGACCACACAACTAAAGTATACAACCAAGGCAGTTATATATATATAACTACCCTATAACTAAAACATGGAGTATAAATAGTTCATTGATGTAATAGTGAGAGTGGAGTTATTAGAAGAAACTATTGTAAGAGTTGTGATATAATAAAGTTCTTATACAATAGTCTCCCATTAATTGTGTTGTCTTTCTTCTCTAATTTAGGTGTTTGTGAAGGTACATATATCAATGTATGGTGCTATGTCGATGTACTATTGGTAAGTTACACTTATATTCAAATTACAACATGGTTCTTTTGATAGTAGTACCTAAACTCAAGTACAAGTGAATCATGCATACATAGATGTTGAGTTTGGAATAGATTCATGAGTAGTGGGTGAAAAAGATAAATTCATCCTAAAATAAATCATCTGATTCATCAATCACATTGCTAATGAATAGATTGACTGATGATGGTAAAATTCACCAATGGGGGTTTAAAAAACCTATATGAGTGGGTAAAAAGTGTACGTAATTATTATTGTGAAAAAAAGCAATGAAAGGAAGAGTTTTAGTCGATAAAGTTAAAATAAGGTTTCACTACAACTTTCATGATGGTTTCTTATGCACAATATGGTCTCTAATGCATAATTTTTTTACTATATAAAAGAGTTTTTCATATAGTCAAGTACCAATCATTTATATAACTCAACCTTAAAACATTACATGGGACCAGAGGAAAGATAATTGGCAATGTTTTTTAGAATCCAAATGTAAAATGAAAAGGATGCCTAGGATTCCTTCTTAAGCAAATGAACTTACTAATCATGATTTCCATCATCAAATTTAAGTATGTCATGGCCAAATATGGGGAGGTTGTTTGTTTGTGATATACCTTAGTTAGAGATTAAAGAATCAACTACATTGAAGAAATAATTCGAAAATCAAGGAGGAATTCGACTAAAAGGAAGTACATGTTAGATGAAGAATTAAAACAAAGGATTGCATGTCGAATGTCATACCATAAAACTTAATACAAAATTTTGAAAATAGAAAGGGAGAAAATATATATAAAAGGTGTCAAAATGACCAACACAAGTGGCCCCAAAACATTAATAGAGAAAAACTCTAGGAGTAACAAGTTGATGCTCTGGACTCATCCAAGGTTGGTAGAGACTAACAATTTTTTAGAGGGGTTGCCCCAATGGTTCTTGAGAGGAGTAAAAATATGAAATTGGTTATGGAAGTAGATGACACTTCTCAACTTGAAAATATCAAAGAAAGTATGGATATTAATTGTTATAACCCTATTTGCCACTCCATTATAGTGAGAGAAACCCAAGTTCAACTTACCTCAGTTGCTAGCTAGAATGCATCCCCTTTCACCTTTTCTTTTACTTATGTGAGATTTATATCATAATTAAAGGGTGGAATTACATGATTGGGTTATTTCTCATAATTATTTTGTCACAATTTTATAATTATGAGATAAAAATTATTTCATAATTGAGATAAATGAGAAAAGGCTCATACTTGTGAAAAGGTTTCTAGAGTTTGTCATTCCTAAGGAGATCAAGTTGACCCACTTGTGTATGAGTTGACTAGGGGCCCATTATTGTAGAAGTTTCCTAACTTCTCAAGCCCCTAGGTGTCTAGATACACTCTCCTATAGGATAGAATGGACCTATATAATATCACCAAAAGGAAAGGGTCTAAGATCTAGTGTCTAGACCATAGCACGAGAACTCTATTGTATTGGGAGAAGGAGACCATGCTACAAGCCTAAGGAGAGGATCTGATTTGATGATGGTATACATTTTGTATTTATTTATGATTAATAGAAGTGAATGTTCCCTCCTATCAGATTTGAATGTATAATCTATTGTTCATGATTATGTTCATTTGTTTAAGCTGATTGTCCTCTTCATAAGGCCATTTGTCCTCCCTGTTTGGGGGTGATTGTGTGCAGGTTCTTGATCTATTGTAGGGGATGATATCTCTTGGCCAGAGCGGGAATTCTTTACATCGTGTCTAACACTCACCACCAATCTTCTAGGATTTCAGGTGCTCAACTCAAACCCTCAATAAAGAAATCTATGCATGAATGATCGATTTGATTGATTGGTTTGTGGATTCATTGATTTGTTCACTTCTTTCCATTTACTACTCTATTGTTTGGTAGTCTTTTCAGGTCCATGACTATGAATCAATAACTCCTAGTGGTTGTGTATAAATTGCTACAATAAAACTGGTGACTCCACTAGGGAGTTTTCCCTGTTTGTCATTAGATCCATTCTCTTTCACTTTGGATATGGATTTTTTGTTCTCCCATTGAATTCTCTATGGATGTATGGATTCATTTGGATCTCCATTAGTTTGATTTTCTTCAAAACTAAGTAGATATCAAATTTGAATTTTTGTTTTTGTTTTTATATATGAGAGAATAATAGATCCCGGGTTTAAAATCAAATTCTAGACTTTTCTCTACATAATTTGATTGAATTGACCACAAATATGAATTTCTCTCGAAATTTAATCCAAAAAAAACATTGAAAATGGACTTTGGATGAGCAAGTTATGGCTGATTGAAGATTAGCTAGTCTTATTTATTCCTCGGCCGCACCCACTAAATGTGTTATAGTACAAGTATGCCTTCAAAGCCACTAAGTTGTCTTTTGTATCCCTGCGGTTGGAGCTACACTATTGAGGGTTTTATCCCCGTGTCTGTGCTTGAAATATTACATCTCCTGAGATACACCACATGACTCTACTTCTCTATCATCAGCCTTTTTCTTTAGCCTCTATCCCGAGTCCATATCTGTCACAAATCTAATCCATTCCTATCCTTGGGATTAGATTTGTTCATTTTTGTCTTGCAATAGTTTTTTGTCTTATTGATTGGGTTTCAGTTTATTCTCTTCTCTCTGAATTGTCTTTGTTATCTTGGATCTATTGCTAATGGTGTTATTAGCTATTAAACACATTAGATCTGAATCTACCCTGCTTGGTTAATACTGGATTCTTCTTTTCGTATCACACTAGGGTCCTCCTTGTAGATATGAAGTGTTTCTAATTGATGTTATTGTCCTTAACATTATATCCAACTGTTTAGATCTCTTTAAGTGGCAACCAAGTTCTATTCTTCAATCCCAGATTGCAACCATATTTTGGCTTCTTTTTCCTTTGCCACTTTTGCTTGAGTGATTGTATCAGGTCTTGTGTGATTGTTTGTGTTCACAAGAGGTGGTGTTTTTGTTTTCAATTGTTATGGTTGTGCAAGTTCGAACTTGAAAAGTTTACTTGAGAGTTTCTTGATTGGTTACTATTCCCGATTCACTTTTGTCACTCCCATTTGATCTTTTTTAGTCCTTCAAGTTTCTAGAGTTTGGTTTTGACTGTATAGGAAATTGTCTCACATCAAAGCATTGTGTTACAACCTTATATTGTTTGAATCGCCTTCATTTTTCCATTTTTTTACTTTATTGCTAATTTCTTGAGAGTGTTTATTTAGATTTGATTCCAAAATTTGACACTTTTTGAGTACTTTGCATTCTAGCTTGAGGACTTTTTTGGCCTCTTTTTGGATTCTTATTTATTGGTTTGTCTTTTGGGTCTAAATTTTTATAAATTTTGGGATTGAAATGAGTGACCATTGAGAGGTGTATTTTGTAGGTAGTTGTTATTTTCTTTCAAAGTGAAAAATACTCTTTCCCTTCTTTAGATAGATTTCATCGAAATAAGCAAAAAAAAGATTTCATTTCCATATAGTTGCATCTAGGTTTTTAACTAACAAGAGTCTTTCACACCATATTGTTTCATGCCACTACTTTCTTGAGTAAATAAAAACCATTAAAATTAACACTTTAATAAAATTCACTAGCCTCATCTTTTATTTTACTGGTAGTACACCAACACTAGTTTAAGCTAGGGTTTTGGAGCTAGGAGTGTGAGTAAATTTCTCCGACCACAAAACCAATTTAGCAACTTGTGGTAAGGAGTGAAAATCCACTCTCATTAGTGTGGTATGGGAATCCCTTCTAACACGAGGGCCAATCATGAGGTCACACTTGGGTTGGGCGAGGTGCATTCCCCATTTCACTTAGTTTTGGGTGGGGCAGATTGTGGAATTTGCATGTATTACAAGTGAGGTTACTACAATTTTGCTATATCACTCAGGGGCCACTTGGGAGGAGAACACCTTGATTTGAGGGATCTCTCAAGGGGGTTTCAATTTTTTTTCCTACCCTTGCATGTGAATTTGGATGATGAATGTCTCCCCAAGACATGTTATTGTTAGTTCTGACCTTAGTGGCCATTGTTTTAGGGCTCATACATAGGTGTCGAGAAGGGATCATCTTCTCTATAACTGGGGAAAATATTAGTCATACTCTCTCAGTCCTCTCGGTGGGTACCCCATGGCTAATAAGAATATTTGGTCCAATTTCATAGCTAAAAAGGTTGGAAAGCAGGTCTCTAGTATAATTGTCCCACCTCCAGCTTATTCATCTTTGGTTTGCATGTGACTACCTATTATGGATTTTATAGTGTGTGTTGTTTGGTCCAAGTCAGTATTTTGGCCTCAGGAGTGTCTATACTAACTGGATTTGGTTGAAACATATTTATTCACCCTAGCTAAAACTAGCTTCTATCACTCACGTCGAATCTTAGGTCTACCTCCTGAGAGAGGCACATTGTTGAATCCTGCTTGTAGAGTGCCTGTCAGTGCTTAAGACTCAGACCAACCCCAAGTTGTGGATTATATTTCTATTCCTCCTAGTAGTTACTTGATATATATCAAGATGCTTGTGGATGATTTTACCTCTCCTATTAATCCACCTTTGACTGACCTATCTGGACCAATGTTATTGCAGCTAAACACTGACCGTTCTACACCTACCTACACATACATTTCTTTTCTTTCACTACCAGTGAAGGAGGTAAGTTCTTCATTACCCTCTACATATGTAATTTTTTCTATTATGACATCAATTCCACCATTGACATAGCATGACCTACACCTCCCACGTCCTCTTGGGGCATACCACCTATCTATTCTATGACTCCCACAAATTTCCCTAGTGTATTTGTGCCCATTCTTTCTTCTATTTTAGCCATGGATATGAACCCTATGCAACCTATAGGATCAGGAACCTTCACTCCTAGTTTTGGTCAACCTACTATTCTCGTTCCTCATATGGGTATGATAACCTAGGAAAATATGTGGGGAGGATCATTTGTTGCTCCTAGCCAGCCTGGGGGCAAACTTTCTTCTAGTATATCTCAAGTCTGGTACAGTGCATTGTTTGGAGGGATGTCATCCTCTAGTACTTTTCATATAGGGGCTATTTTAACTGGGGGAAAACATGTCGTTAGTGTTACGATCCATGTGAGTTATCCTCTTTATGTTGTTCTACTACGCAAGGCGATCCTTCTTTTCCTATCAAGTACAACCCTACCAACAATATTGCTCTTGGGGGTCCTTTGCTCTCTTGGAGCACTTACCTTGGGGGTAAACTATTACATTGGTCACAATGGCCCACATACTCTATATTTCGAGATGAATTGCAACCATGGTACACAAACTATTACTCATAACTAAGGTATGGGGGGGACTCATAGTTGGTTGGGGGCTCTGCTTCCTATGATCTATTTAATTAGCCACATAATTATTTCCTATCCTCTCTTAATCTTCTAAATTTGGATAAGATGACAAATGACCCCATCCATCATGATCCTTGGTGGCCACCTGCCTGTAAATTTTCCATCTGATATCCCCAAGTTCGAAGGGAATCCTGGAGAAAATCCATGAACACATATCACCACCTACCATTCGTGGTGTTCATCTAACTCTTTGGTGGATGATTTGATAAAATTGCGTCTATTCCAACATACCCTAACTAGAGATGCTGCTAAATGGTATATTGAATTGGATACGACATCTTAAAGTGACTTTTATTTCTTGGCCCAAACTTTTTCACTCATTTCCAACTTCCTACAAGATATGACATTGATTCTAACCTCTTGACCAACTCTAAGAAAGATAAGTCCACTCCCATTTCTAATCATATTCACAAGTGGTGATGACGTAAGAGGTTAGTTCAAACCAAGCTTCCAGACAATATTCTTTGAAAATGGTTCATTCAATCATTGTTACCTCCTATAGCCAAGGATGTGTCTATGTTTAGGGTTGTTACTGAGGAAAAAGATATTTTAGATGCCTAGCAACTAGATCTCATTTAATCTCAGTTGGGCACGCTTTATGAAGTAATTCCTAATGCTCCTCGCCCTTCTATTAACCCACCCAAACCTGCCACGAGACCACACTTTGATGGTGTGATTGGTTCCATATCTGATTTTGTGAGCCAACTTGTTGCCCAACTTGGGTAATTGATCATTACATCATAAGCGCCAACAAGTGTGTTTAGCTCTAAAAAAGCACCCTCTTCTGAGCAACCTGTCGATGTTCTCACGATGATGTTCACAACACCCAAGAATGCTTAGAAGCTTGGTGGTAAAAAGAATAAAAATAATAAACAAAAGAATCAACCGACTTAGGAGACTCAACCAAATCCATCTAATCAGGGAGGGGGCACCACTGAATGACGTCGCAAGATAAATTTCCCTTGTAAGATTTGTCAAGGTGAGAATTTGAATCATGAGTACCCTTAAATGGATGAAGTCCATTGGCTTCTTGCACTAGCACCTGCTACTCAACAACCAGCTCTATTGACTCATCCATGATCTAGGTGGCTCTAGAGACAAACACAAGACAAAGAGGGCTTATGGAAGCTCAAAAATAAAAGTGACCGGAACGATTTCGAACCACGACCAGAGCGTAGATCTCATCGTCTTCATCATGGTGGTGTGAAGAGCTCGTCAATCCGAGCTCGTATGAGGTTGAATGAGCCAGTCAAAGTTTTGGTGGACTTTTGCTCACTGGGCAGGTTTAAGGAGGCAGCAATTTGGACAAAATCTGCCCATAGGATTGTGGCCAACCTAGGCTAGATTTCGGATGAATTTGTGGCCTATTTAATTTTTCTCCTTAGGTCATTTTTCGAATTTTCAAAAATGCCTAATTATTGTTTAAATAAAACAAAAAAAATATATAATTTGGGGTGGCGGGCCACCAACCCCGCCACCCCCCATATCAAATACATTAAAATATATTAATTATGGACCAATGGGCCATGACCCCCACCAGCCCTCCCTCAACCATCAAACAAACGTTTAAATTAAGGGGTGGGCGGCCATGACCCTGCCGCCCCCAGAGCCGCTCAACAAGCATTAAAGGTGGGGGTGCGAGCTGTCAACCCCGCCGCCCTTACCACCTCCCATATACACCTAACTACCAGCGCAAATGGGGGCGGGCCACCCTAACTTTAACCAAAAAAATTGTTCTGTGGGTTAATTGGGAGGGGTGGGATTTGACCCCCTGACCCCTCCTCAACGAAATCCTATTATTACCGCTTTGCCAAACCAATTCGTTGGTTAATCCACCAACATTTTATAAATAAACCTATTTTCTCAGTGTGCCTAGGCATGGAGGAACTAGGAGCGGGCACGAAAACCGAGACTGTAATTTTTTTAATTAATTTATTGCAGGTGGAACCATGATTGAGCGAAATTTCCAGGAGGGTGAAATTTTTGCAGTGTCCAAATTGGATAAATTTTATGTCGATCTTACACCTCTCAGTGACGTGAACCTAATGGCACAATTAGTTTCTTGATCTGAGCAACAAATTTGTAGAGGACCTGGAGGAGGGAATCTTTGAGGAATCTAGGGGGAATCTAAAAGGTTCCTTAAGCCCCAGATTTCCACTTTCTCAGAATTCAGAAATTTGACAGTCGATTTTGCACTATTTGACGCCACAAATCTGATGCTGTATTCAGATTTTCCATTTGCTCATTTCATTTTTCACCGACTTTTCTAAGTGGAGTGTAGGTGTTAGCATTCATGTGCGAGCAGTCATTTCCATGCGATTCGACGCTACGCGATCGATGGTACGAACAACTTCAGTAGTTTGACATCCTCTTCTTCAGATGGCCCTAGTATGTGAGGTATATGCATGTACTTCTTGTTGCTATGAGATGCATTGTGCTGCATATATCCCTGTTTGATGTTTGATGTGGGATCTTGTTTCTTACTTTTTTCATGGTTCTTGCTTGATTTGATGCAGAATCATTTGTGGGATGTACTTGATGTCATGACTCGTCATGTTTTATTTGAGATCCCTTTGTCATCATGTTGATGGGATGCTCATTATCATCATGCATGAGTTTATGTCATACTGATAGGAGTCCTTTTGACTGAGAGTTCCTGTACCGGAACATCTCTTGGAGCCACTCTTGCGTGAGGAATTTTCCTTGTATGATAGCGACATCACCTCTTATGTACATCATCACTATTGACAACACTTAATGCAACAGCCTACACCATCTTGACATTGGGGCCCGAAGACGTAGTCCCTCCTGGACGAACTTTGTTATCAACGGCTTATGTTTTCATGTGTTGATGAATTTCATGTTCCTCTTCTTTACAACATGCAGATGTATTCATTTATGTTCTTTTAAAAATGTAATTTAACACATCACGGAAGTAAAAGGTCTTGGAAGGGTCCTTTGTCACACATAGACCCGGATCAAGTGGTATCAAAGACATCTTTGCGTGGATGTGAATTGCAAGTGTGAACAATGGAATGTGCAGTGACAGAGGATGAAAAAGTGATGTAGGAGACCATGCTCAAAATTTCCAAAAGGGTGGAAATAATGTATGAAACTCTACAGAAAGAGACAGAGGAAAAGGAGCGATTTCAGCTTTAGTTGCAAGCCATGGAAGAGGCCTTGGAAGAACTGGAGCACAACAAAACAACAACCAAAGTATTCAAATAGATAACGCTGAATTGAAGATGCTTCTACATGAAGAGAAAGAGGAGAAACATAGTTTGCTACGATAGCTGCAAGCAAAGGACGAGGCCTTGGAAAAGATACAAGATGACCCATGTGAGGTAAAAATTAGTTCTCTAAATTCATGTATATGTCCTGGTGATGATTTCGCTATTTTGGAAAATCATACCACAGGAATTGGCTCCAAACTGTTGAAGATAATGGGTTATGAAGGAAAAGGCTTGGGCATTAATGGCCAAGCCATTGTCAACCCCATCAAAGTAGAAGAATTACCCCGTCAGGCAGGACTTGAGTATGTCAGAAAGGAAGTTGGGGAATGCACCGAGACAACAAGCGAACCACCAACAACAGATGATGAGAAGCCCTCATCAGTTCTTTCCAAATCGACAGAGGAGGTAAAAGATGTTGATTTACTTTCGGTTTCGTCTTCACATAGTATGATTTCTATTGGAGATTTGGAGATCCCAATTATCGGGACAAACATGAGGCTCCTTACAAGGATGAGGCACGAGGAGCAAGAAAAACTTGGTGTTAATAACCAAGGCATAACTCAACCATTGGAGGTTATGCAAAGACCTCAATTTGCAGGCTTGAGATATACCGAGGGAGAATGCTCGAAGGTGTCAGATTCTTTTGAGACATCGTCGAAATCATCGAGGAAAGAGAATGATGGGAACACATCCCCATCATCCCATGGTAGTGCCCATTGCAGGGAAAGAGATGAGGCAAGCTCTCATCACCATAATTACACTAGAGACAACAAGGAAAGGTATAACCACTCTCGAAATTTGAAGGTTCATTTCAGTTATAATCATGTTGTTAAAGATGAACGTAAATCATGGAATCGAAAAACATGTGCCGTTTGTGGATTATATAACCATACATTTTCTAAGTGTTGGAAAAGAATGGCGGCACACAAAAGGATGAGGCGTGAGAGACCCTCTCAACAGCAGGTAAAGAAACATGTTAAACATAGCTAGAGGAAGAAGATGTATTGTAGTCATTGCAATAGAGGTGGCCATCAAAGTGCCACTTGTTGGAGGCTACATCCAGAGCAGCGCCTTAAAGACAAAGCGACAGTGCATGAGCCAGATAAAATGGTTTTCCGACCAACGAATGTGCCACAAGGAGGTGACCCATTCACATTGATAAGTGAAAAATGGTTTCTAGATATGTTAGCTTGTCATGGTCATGCTTTTGTAAATCATTTGTTGCATTTTAAAATATAAAAGTGATGATGTGTGTTCCATCACTTGTTAAGCAACAATGATGTCTGGTCTTATTTTGAGTTACATGATAAACTGTGAAAGGGATGTCGTGTTTCCATCACTTGTCAAAGAAACAATAGTGTTTGGATTTGTTTTTGTAAGTCATGTGTTGCAGTGATGATGTGTTTTTCATCACTTGTTGAAGCAACAATGATATGTTGGCCTTGTCTTCGTAGACGGGGTATTGTTTCCATCTTGATGTAAACTTGACCATCGAGTATGTGTTATAAACTCATGGAAAGTATGGGATTCTTGGGTCATTATTTGGTCATGAATGTCAAGCATGTAATTTTCAAAAAAATGTACTATAGGTTCCAGAGGTTGAAGGTGTCGGCTCATCGCTTAAGGATTCGAAGAACAAAGGTGAAGGAGATGGAAGCGAGAACCTTTCAGGACACTTGAGATGCAGACAAGGTATGAAGAAGTTCCAGATTATTTTTCATGCTTTTGGAGGACCAAAAGCTCCTCAGTGGGGAGGATTGATCCAGGTGGCTCTAGAGACACACACAGGACAAAGAGGGCTTATGGCTCAAAAATAAAAGTGATTAGAATGATTTCAAACCAGGGCAAGAAAGTAGATCTCGTCGTCCTAATCGCGGTGGTGTGAATGGTTCATCAATCTGAGCTCGTATGAGGGAGAATGAACTAGTCAAAGTTTTGGTTGACTTTTGCTGACTGGGCAGGTTTACGGAGGTAGAAATTTGAACAAAATCCGGCCACTGGATTTTGGACAACCTGGGCTAGATTCAGGGTGAATTTGTGGCCTGTTTAATTTGTCTCCTTTAGTCATTTTTTGAATTTTCAAAAATGACCAATTATTGTTTAAATAAAACAAAAAAAATATAATTTGGGGTGGTGGGCCACCAACCCCGCCACCCCCCATATCCAATACATTAAAATATATTAATTATGGACCGACAGGCCATGAACCCCGCTGGCCCTCCCTCAACATCAAACAAACGTTTAAATTAAGGGGTGGGCAGCCATGACGCTGCCAGCCCCAGAGCCTCTCAATAAACATTAAAGGTGAGGGTGCGGGCTGTCAACCCCGCCGCCCTTACCACCTCCCATATACACCTAACTGCCAGAAGAAATGGGGTGGGCCACCCAAGACAATGGACTTGCCACCCTAACTTTAACCAAAAAAATTGTTATGTGGGTTAATTGGGAGGGGCGGGATTTGACCCCTCGGCCCCTCCTCAACGAAATCCTATTATTACCACTTCGCCAAACCAATTCATTGGTTAATCCACCCACGATTTTATAAATAAACCTATTTTCTCAGTGCGCCTAGGCATGGAGGAACTAGGAGCGGGCACGAAAACCGAGACTGTAATTTTTTTAATTAATTTATTGCAGGTGGAACCATGATTGAGTGAAATTTCCAGGAGGGTGAAATTTCTGCAGTGTCCAAATTGGATAAATTTTATGTTGATCATAAACCTCTCAGTGACACGAAACTAATCGCACAATTAGTTTCCTGATCTCAGCAGCAAATTTGTAGAGGACCTGGAGGAGGGAATCTTTAAGGAATCTAGGGGGAATCTAAAAGGTTCCTTAAGCCCCATATTTCCACTTTCTCAGAATTCAGAAATTTGATAGTCGATTTTGCACTATTTGACACCACAAATCTGATGCTGTATTCAGATTTTCCATTTGCTCATTTCATTTTTCACCGACTTTTCTAAGTGGAGCGTAGGTGTCAGCATTTATGTGCAAGCAGTCATTTCCATGCTATTCGATGCCGCGAGATCAATGGTACGAACAACTTCAACAGTTTGACATCCTCTTCTTCAGATGGCCCTAGGATGTGAGGTATATGCATGTACTTCTTTTTCTATGATATGCATTGTGCTGCATAGATCCTTGTTTGATGTTTGATGTGGGATCTTGTTTCTTACTTTTTTTATGATTCCTGCTTGATGTGATGCATAATCATTTGTGGGATGCACTTGTTTTCATGATTCTTCATGTTTTATTTGAGATCCCTTTGTCATCATGTTGATGGGATGCTCATTATCATCATGCATGAGTTTATGTCATATTGATAGGAGTCCTTTTGACTGAGAGTTCCTGTAGCGGAACATCTCTTGGAGCCACTCCTGTGTGAGGGAATTTTCCTTGTATGATAGTGACATCAACTCTTATGTACATCATCACTATTGATAGCACTTAATGCAGTGGCCTACACCATCTTGACATCGGGGCCCGGAGACGTAGTCCCTCCTGGACGAGCTCCATTATCAACGGCTTATGTTTTCATGTGTTGATGAATGTCATGTTCCTCTTCTTTACAACATGTAGATGTATTCAGTTATGTTCTTTTAAAAATGCAATTTAACACATCACGAAAGTAAAAGGTCTTGGAGGGGTCCTTTATCACACCCAGACCTGGATCAATCAATTCCCTACACAACCTCAACAACAAATGGTTTACTAGGCTCCTCAACCTCCATAAGGGGGAAATTAGGGGCCCTATTTTCATCTTTCCAATAATACATTTTTCCTGATGTTCCAAGAGAAAGTCAATGTGAC
This sequence comes from Pinus tabuliformis, assembly GCA_031772625.1. Lineage (NCBI taxonomy): Eukaryota > Viridiplantae > Streptophyta > Pinopsida > Pinales > Pinaceae > Pinus > Pinus tabuliformis. Next base: position 617,916,322 of record CM062812.1, on the reverse strand, counting down.
TACACAGTCCAAATCTTATGATACTCTTGAGTTAAATTCCTCCTCTAAGGACTCAAGCACCCCAACATCTTCCATTGGACCTCTCACACTAGATAAGCCTGTGGATCTAGTTTATCACCCACCTAAGGGAATCATTCGCAAGTCACACATAATCCATTTAGAAGGGTTGCCCAACTCTACAATATTGTCGAGTATTAGCCTAGGCTCCTTGTGCGATGTATTCCTTAAAGGTTTTTATAGAGTTTCCCTTAGCAGCACAAAGCCTTTCTAACTATGATCGAGGGAGGTGGATCGCTCAGAATGTTCTCTCATCACTTTTAATGTTGACACTCCTCACTATAGACTTTCCCACCAGATTTCCTTTCAGATCAATGTGTAAATCTTTCATAAGAATATTCATCGCACTTTGGTGGACAAAGGCTCTTCTACCTGTGTTATGTCAACATCATGATGGAAAACTATTAGTTCTCTAACACTCACTAAGTCTACTACCACTCTTCAAGTATTGTATGGGCACCATTTTGTACTTTAGGGGGTTCTTCCTAAGTTTTCCATTGAGCTAGGGGGAAAGACTACCTACCTTGATGTTGAAGTCATCAACACTCCCTTGGACTATAATCTATTCCTTGGCCATTTTTGGTTTTATGCTCTGTGTATGTTATGTTCTTGGTATTTTGTGTTATTTTATTTCCTCATGAAGGTAAGATAGTCATAATCGATCAGTTGGACTATTGTGTGCCGTCGACCCAACTTATCGCTACGAGGAATTCTTTCCCACTTGTTCGAGATAACCATGGGGTTTATGAGAGTGTTGGTGCAGGATTATTTAAGACCTCATCCCTTATTGGTGTCTTTCCTTTACCCCTACCTGGAATTCCCTCTTTCTCTACCACTACTCCTATGCACATAGCCTCTTTTGTCACCTATGGACCCCATATGTTTCCTGACCCTTGGGAGGTGTCTCCTCCTATATATATATAGATCTACATGGTAAGCATACCCTTCCTTTAGTGGAATAGATTTCCTCTTTGGTAGTCCCATCAATACCTCTCAATGTTGGTCAAAATCTCCATCCCAATATGGAATACGACCAGGATCCTTTGCCCACACGAGTCGTCCTTCTACTTATTCCATACAACTCCCTTGAAGACGAGTCTTTTTCTCGAAAATTCATATTGGAAGTAATGGATTCACATATTCATCATGCTACGGATATTATGCCTTTTCATGCCTCTAGTATTCCCGAATTGGAAAAGTTAGAGATTGGAAAACAAAATCTTGAATCGACCAAAGGGGCATCTCCTTGGAACAAAATCTTGAATCGACCCAAGGGGCATCTCCTTGGTCCTCCTTAGAAGTGCCACCCATGGACCAAGCCAAGTCTTGGGCTTCTAATTTTGAACTTACAATTGAATTTTCCAACTGATATCCACCCGTTGACCAGCATCTTGTACCCCATTTACATCTATATCGTCCTTGTCAAGGAGTTGCACTAGCTCACGAGGCCACTCGCCTTGCATGTCCTAGGGTAATTCTTCATAATGATATGGTTCTAGATGTTCCCTGACATCATCAACCTTTAGAAATATGGTAGTTCAATGTTCTATGGAATGGCCCCATCATGGTGCACCATATGGTACCTCCACTCCTCCATGAGTTCATGTATGGAAATCCTTGGCCTGTGCCCGGTAGTGGGCATACCTTAACATGACATTAGAATAAGTTTCACTTGTACATTTTGTACATAGGAGTGTGTGTGATTCTTTCATCTCATTTTCATTTGATGTGTGATGCGAGCTCTTTTCTAGTACATCATATATGCCAAAAATAAAAAAAAATTACAAAACTCAAAAAACAAAAAATATATGGTCAGGTGTTTACCTCCTCCATGTTTTCTCTCTTTCATTATGTGATTTAACGATGGTTATAGTCTTTTTAGATAGTTTTTACAGGACCAGGTGGCATATTTATTGTGACATCCATTGGACCTTAGGTGTATTTTTTTTATCACCAAAAATTGGTCATCTAACCATATCTAACTAGATGGATCGAAATACACCATGTAAGACCAATTTTACCATAGTAAAATTGCTTTCACCGTAAGAAATTACTGGATAAACCACATTTATTGAGTTATTTCTAGTTAAACCCATGAGGAATAATTAAATAAATCATTATTTATTTAATTTTCCTCTAGGAATAATTAACTACTAATATTCCTTGTCATATTTGACCCAATCACGAGAAATAATTAGATAATCATTATTTATGTTATTTTTCTCTAGGAATAAATAATTAATTATGATTATTTAGTTATTATTCCATGTTAAATTTGACTAAATCACCTACGAATACTTAAACAAATCATTATTTGTTTATTATTCCTTAACCACATTCCTTGAGATGATAAATAAATCATTTATTTGTTTATTATTTCTAAATAAAAGTATTTAACCAATTTAAATACTTTTTTCCCTTCAACCAAATATAATGAAATATTCCAAATAGTTAATTTTAGATTTTGGTTAATAATATTATATTATTTTCCATTATTCGAGAATAACCCAATATTTTGTTATAAATTGGAGGGTTTTACATCCACTCTTCACTATGGATCATTTTAATTGTTGCACTCATTATTGTAGCTCTGATTATTATCAATGTTGCTTTCCATTTACTTTTTCTATTTGAGTTCCATTGAGCTCAAACATTTTTTGTTGGGTTTACACATTGTAGAGAGGAGAGACTCTACAGAGCTGAAGACATTGAGGATAGCCAAGAACCCATCCCTCAGAGGGGGATTGGTAACATCATTCGTTCACTTCATAGGTGTCACATAATAAAATCTATTCTTTATATATGGTTTTCATTGGGTTATTGGATTTATTTACGCTTAATTCCTTATTTCATTTTGTTGTTTAACTATTTTTGTTGCATAGATCAGGACTTTGGTAGGTTTTGTTTCTATCGTTTGCTGCAGATCCACATTGTTTTACAACCATTTTTACTGTTAAGCTTGTTTTTCATCCGCAGTCTAAAGTGGTTTCTTTTCGTACACTCTCAATAATAACCTAATATTTTGTTATAAAATGAAATGTTTTCTATTCATTCTTCACTTTCGATTATTTCATTATTGCACTCACTGTTGTAGCTCTGATTATTATCTTTTTTCTTGCTAAGTAAGTTTAATCTATTATATACAAAAAAGAGAACAATTACATCCTTGGAGAACAAAGAGCCATCAAGCCTGTGAGTTAGGTCGTTTGTTCATGACAGATTCAGAAACAGAGAGATTGAACCTTACTTCCCGCGCAGGGGAGACAGAGTGATGCACATATCTGACACTAGACATTCCCTGTGAAGGGTATACAGACACAAGTAGCATCGCCACATCAGACACTAGACAATAGAAATGGTACAAAAAACATGAAGAAAGATTGACAGACAGAACCATAGATAACCTTTCCTCCTTTTCACTGGGCATCCAAAAATGGTGAGAGCTGGAACCTGGATTAATCATCGGGCTTCTCCTCTATGATCCTACACCAACCCATTTCCGGTTCCTGCATGTCCGGCTGAGCATGGGCCTTCGACATGAAGGTGATGGCGCTGGCTGGCTGGGGCTGCTCCTGATGCATTTCCGAGGTGGGTTTTGGAGAACTGGGATTATGGACTTCCTCATAATGTGGAATTGGAGTGCTGGAATCTCCCTTGTTCTGAGCTTCCTCGATGAAGAGAACAGAGACATGAGCCATTATTCGAGGGCGCGTGAGAGAGCAGTTGAACGAGAAAGTGGTTGAACCAAATGAAGACGAATTGGCAGAGTCTAGAGAATTTGGGTCCAGGTAGTGGCTAGGGGTCAAAATGTGCTCTATTCCCCGATGATGAGAAGAAATCCCCAGGGAACCCGACTCAGCAGGGGGCCGTGAAGGGGTGCCTCTTCTAGATCCTCTGTGACTCAGCATACGCTGGTGGGGTCTCGTCATCGCGTAATGACAAACTCGAACAGCAGTAAAAAAAGTCTCCAAAAGTGGAGCTACCTTGACCTGTATTGACACCACATGGGTTGTTTCTTGTCTCTGTGAGGGAATTACTCCGCCAGAGCGTAGTCTTAGGCTCAATTCGAAACCAGCCCCTGACGTCAGACCATCCCCAGACCCATTCTTTCTCACAGCTCTGGATCTTTCCGAACAGAATGAAGCATAGACTCAGATTACTGGCAGTGAGGTCATTTAAAGCGCAGGTGCCATTCCCTCGATCCTCACCCGCCATTACTATGGAAATCAAGTTCGCTGCAGGCCGAAATCCTTCTGAGCAGGCGTAAGTGGTCAGTGTTTTAATGCCAAGCCCGAACAGATGAGCTCCCATGGTGTTAATCACCTTCGCATTAATGTCTTCCCACTTGAAGTTGTGTCCGACGAGCATGCTGGACAGGTGCTAGCCATGCTCCGCCTTCCTCCGTCCCATCGTGGTTATTGCTCTACAGATCACCCGCATCCGGGGGTGTAGCTTCTTCTTGAACCAACTGATTGCATTCCTGTATTTTATCATTGTTTGGAATTATGTTTAATGATCCTGTGAGAAAGGCGTGATTGCTTTCTACCCCCACATTGGCTAGGATGTCGGCGACTTTGTTGCCATCCCTCTTAACGTGACTGAAGATTATTGCTCTGTTGTTAAGAAGCTCAAGTTCTATAGCTTCTAATCTGGCCTCCAGTCTCCAACTCGTTGCTATCTTGCTTGCATGAGAGCCATTGAGGAGTTGTTTGACCATATTGATAAGGAGCAGAGAGTCTCCCTCTACCTCCAGAGGATAGTAGTTGTGTGTTATTGCTAAGAGGAGACCTTGCCATAAGCCTTCCATTTCCGCCGAGTTGTTGGTGTCCCAACCAATATTTCCAAAGTAAATCCGTTGAGACTTTCCTGCATGATTCCTGAATATTCCACCATAGCCTGCCTTCCCAGGGTTGCCCTTTGAGGCACCATCAAAATTGAGCTTGAATGTGTGCTCTGGAGGAGCTGTCCAAGAATCTTTGTGTGAATTGAAGGTTCTAGGGGCATTGTTAAGAGAAACATTAGGGAGTTGCATATTCCAATTTTCCCAAATGGCTCTCTCATTGTCGAGTGAGGGAAGGTCCTCCTTTGTCCAGGTATGTATCAGTAGTGTTTCTTTGAGGTTTGTGCAGAATCTGCTCCATATATTCTCTAAAGAAGAGCTTTGATCTTTAAATATACGTTTGTTCCTTTCTTTCCAAATTCCCCAAACTAGCAAACCTGGAATTATTTTCCACATATGGTTAAGAATTCCACTCTTGAATGGTTTCTTTTGCCATAGACGCAGAGTATTTATGATGTCCTCTGCCACTTTACATGTTTTCTAACATCTGAAGCTTACCTTCTCCCATAACTGATTGGTTATAGCGCAGGAGTCAAACAAATGCTGAAGGGTTTCCTCCTGGGCTCTACAATTGACACACATCGAGGGACCATGATAATTCCTTTTCCTTAGCCTATCCCATGTTAGGATTTTTTGATGTCCCACCAGCCAAAGAAAAAGAGATACTTTCAGCCAGATGCCAGAATCCCAAATTTTTCCCCATAGGAGATCGAGGGGAGACAGATTGGAGTTGATTAATTTGTAAGCTTCGGAAGTTGTGAAGGTTCCTTTTGGCCTATATCCCCATCTTAGAATGTCTTTGTCTGTTGAATGTTGTATGCGTCGATTTTGGAGCTCCCTTTCCAGACTCTCCCTGAAGGGGCGATCTGTATTCCTTATTATCCTATCACTTTGAATCCATTGCCTCTATCCTTGCTCATTCTCTTGGGTCTAGTGTTGTCTAACTGTTTGCTGCTGTTGCTCCTCCCTAATGTAAGATGGAAGAGGGTGGAGAGTGCTACTGAGCTTTGGCATTTGATTCCAGGCGTCAGTCCAGAAGCGTGCTGTTTCGCCATTTCTTACTTCCCAAAAGTTGTGGTGTTGTATCAACATGTAATGTTGCTTGGCCGCATTCCATATGAGGGAGCCTTTTGCATTGGGAATAAGTCTTATAAGCTCCTTTTGTGGTCTGGATTTGCGTATTTGGCTGTCTAGATTGAGGCCCAAGGTTTATCAGTGTTGGAGAGCCACTGCCACCAGAGTTTGGCACACATTATTGCATTACTTTGATTGGGATCTCGCAATCCAATGCCTCCCTTTTCTTTTGGCATACAAACAGTTGTCCAGTTTACCAGGGCCCATTTATGATTGGTAGCTGTGCTCCCCCATAGGAAGTTGCGTTGAAGATCCTTTATTCTTTTTATAACCCATTTGGGCACTGCAAGAATTGAAAACAGATAGATCGGCATAGCCTGAAGCACAGCCTTTATGAGCACCACCCGGCTAGCAATGTTAAGAGTTCGATGCATCCACAGATTTAGACGCGAATCCAGCTTCTCAATTAAGGTGCGCCAGGTGGAATGTTTGATGGCTGAGTCTATGAGGGGGGCTCCAAGATATTTTTAGGGGAGAGAGTCAATGGGGAAACCCAGAATGCGAGCTATTACCCGCTGCACCACAGGAGCTGTGTGAAAGAAGTAGATATGAGATTTGGCATTGTTAACATTGGTGCCCGAGGCTTCAGTGAAGTCATTGAGAAGAGATTTGAAGAGGGAGGCTTCCTGAACCGAAGGGTATCCAAATAGCATATTATCATCAACAAATTGCTGATGGGTTATGGCTGGGGTACCATGGATGGAAAGGCCTTTGAGCTGATGGGAGGCAAGAGCAGATTTAATATGCCTTCCTAGTCCTTCAGCCATTAAAACAAAGAGGAATGGGGAAAGAGGATCGCCTTGCTGAATTCCTCTGGAGGGACTGAAGGGTTTTGAGGGATGCCATTTACAAGTATGGAGAAGGAGGAAGATATGAGACTCATAATCCACCGCACCCACATGGGTGAGAAACCATAAGCATTTAACATTTTTTTCATATAAGTCCAACTTAGTTTATCAAATGCTTTTGAGAGATCGAGCTTCAGTAGCATACCTGCCTATTTGTGATGCTTGAGGGTATGGATAACTTCATGCGTGAGGATGATTCCATCGAGGATCTGCCGCCCTTCTACATAGCTGGACTATTCCGGTGATATTAATAGAGGCAGAAGAGGTTTTAGCCTGTTTGCAACGACTTTGGATATAACTTTATAAATAACGTTGCATAGTGCTATTGGGCGGAATTTGTTCGGTGTGTTAGATATCTCCTCCTTTTGGATGAGCGCGATGAAGGTTGCATTGAGGGCAGGTAAGAGCCAGTGCAGTGCTCTGGATTCCTCCACAACTTGCCAAACCTCATCTTTTAACATCTCCTAGAACTTGTGATAGAAGGTGGTTGAAAAACCATCAGGTCCCGGGGCTTTGCCCTCTTTGAGCTGGTGCATGGCTATGTCCACCTCCTGAGGTAGAATGGGGCGAAGGAGGAGCTCATTATGTTGCTCAGTGATAATTTTTGGAATCTTTCAAATGATTTTTTCGATGGCTGGATTTCTGTTTGCCTTAGGCTCACTGAGCACCTGTTGGAAATGTTGAAGAAATTCCTCCTCAATTTCTTCATGCTTTTCCACTCTTGTCCCTTCCTGATTCTGAATGAAGGAAATGTTGTTGTGCATTCGTCTTTGGACAGTAGTTCTATGGAAGAATTTAGTGTTCCTTTCCCCCTCTTTTAACCATCTTATCCTGGATTTTTGCCTCCATAGAATTTCCTCCTGCTTTCTCCTCTCCTCCAATTGAGTATTTATGCGTTGCTCCTGTTCTAAGGTCCAGTTGGTGTGTCCCTTGTCTATGATTTGTTGCTGAAGATCTGCCATTTCCTTGTTTAGAATTTGTTGTTCCTTGAAGATGTTTCCAAATGTCTCTTGGTTCCATTTCTTAATTTGGATTTTTAGATATTTGAGTTTCTGTTGAAATTGGAACATTTTAGATCCTTCCGGTGGGCAGAAGTTACTCCACGCTGTTTTGACGAAGTCCTTGAAAGCAGGATGTGTGAGCCAACACTCTTCAAAGCGAAAGGGTCGCTTGATAGTGTTGCCTGGCCTTTGCCATTAGAGAGATATGGGCCAATGGTCAGATCCTGAGTAAGGGAGAATGGCGGTTGCTATATCCCCACCTAGATGAACCGAATTATCGGAGATGAGGAATCTATCTAACTTTGAGGCGATTTGATACTTTCCTGATCCAGCCTGTATTATATTGTGGGAGGCATGAAAGTCCTGGAGAGCGATCATCTATGGGTTCCATACTATAGCTAATCCTCCTGATGCTCCTTCTGCGTCTACTGCTACTGATTGGCATCCTGGCCAAGCTCTGGAGAGGATGCTTCCTAGCGTATTGCTATTGCATTTAGTTTCTTGAAGAAAACACATTTGTGGTTTCTCCATCTTTATCATGTTTTTTAGAGTTCTGAGTTTCCCTGGGCTATTGAGCCCCCTTAAATTCCATGATGTGAGTTTCATGATTCACTATTGATGAAGGGTTTGTAGTACTTCGTCAATTTTGCATACCTGCCTGAATCCACCAAGATCTTTCCTACTTCAATTGTTCGCTGGAGATCTGTTCTTCTTCCTCTCTTTTTGAAATCTCTTGGGGGGAGGCTTCCATCCCAGGTACTGCTTGGTTGGATGCCTAGTTGCTTCTGCTGATATACCTTCGATAGAACTATTTCCAGCTTGTTGAGTTGCAATTCTGGGATTTGATCATAGCTTTTCTTTTTGCATGCTTGCTCGAGCTCTAGTAAGTCCAGCCCTTCCATGTCGAAATTTTCGGGATCTTCGTCCATGATTTCCGGTTGAATTTTCTCTCCAGTTGTTTCTGCGAGGGAAATGAGATGGTTCAAGGTTCCATCTACTTCCATTTCAATCTCTTTTCCTGTACTGTCATTTTGGTTATCCATGAGGGGGGCCTTTTTGTCCTTTGGGTTACTAGAAACTGGGGTAGAGCTGGAAGGATTGTTGATGTCGGGGGTGGATAGCAGTGTCGCATTTGGCTTTGAGCTTGAGGGTTGTTATTCTGAGGTATGAGCCAGAATCTGAAAACTATTACTCGTGGGAGGAGTGGAAGCAGAGTTTTGATGTAGTTTCTTCCTAGGTGCAGGCTTTTTGTGAGCTCGTTTTCGGTTATAAACTTTGGTAAAGCCTTCTTGGGCTGACTTATCAGAGGGGTCAGAGGGGCTGGATGTAGGGGCTATGACATTTAGCGGACAATCCCTAAAAATATGCCCATGAGCATGGCACTTGCGACATCTAAACGGAACATGTTCATAATCTAGAGGTTGGATCCATTCATAGTCGTCATGAGAGAAACTTACCGTATCAGGTAGCACCTTGTCTAGTCGTATGAAGACGCAGATGCAGGCGTATGAAGTGTATCTTCGTAGCTTTGTTTCTTCTGCTGCTTTTATGTATTCCCCCAGTCCGCTTCCAATTTTCTTGAGTATTCCTTCATTCCAATATTCTTCGGGAAGTGAGTACATTCTGATCCAGACAGGGGCCCAGGTGAGGTCTTCCTTGTCCAGATTGAATCTTGCTATCCATTCTCTCAGGTACAAGCCTGCTGAGTTAAAGAAGTATGGGCCTTGGGTTAGGATTCTGAACTTGTCTTCTAAGCAAAAAAAGATAACAGTAAAAAAACCCTTCGGTCCCAGCTGCAGAGTGATGTCGCCTTTGGGTTTCCATTTTGCCGAGATCCAATCGTGCAAAGCTTTTTCGGTTGGCCACATTCCTATGAACTTTCCTATGAGTGCATGTTCTGTCATGTACTTTATTCTCTCATTGATTATCTGACTGGGCAGTTCTATCCTGGGTCTTTCCTCTGCTATCGACTTGCAGGTTTTTGAAGTAACCTTGATTTGTTCCTCTAGCTTGTCTTTTCCTTCTGGGTTTGCATCCTTCTTGTCAGTCGGTATTGCTTTATCTTTCAACTTGTTCTGTTGCAATGACATCTCGGTATTCCTGTCTGCGCGGATCGACCCAAATATTAGGGATCCCGTGTGCTCTGGCGACGCATTTTTTGACTGAGGGGAGGGCTTCGAGGCCCCCCCTGTGGAGGTTCCATGTGCGTCGTCTTTATTCCTGAGGCTCGTTGTCAGGCGCTGGACGTCAGACCCTCTCAGGCTGCAGAGCCGTCCTTGTGTGCTATGGCGCTGGTTGTCTGTCGGAAACCCTAGTTGCAGAGCCGCGCTTAAAAGGTAGTGGGCTTGGCCCGATTTAGACTAACTACTCGCACGACGAGCTACAACCTTGCTCAGGATCGAACACAAGACCGGTCCTCATGACGAGGCCGACTTTACCACTACGCCGCCTCCACGACCTTTAGATCTGATTATTATCGCTGTCGCTTTCCATTTCCTTTTATCCTTGGGACGATATGCACCATCATGTGTACTTCATCACACATTTGCAAACCTAGAATTTTTCCCCTATCTTACTCATGATGATTGATGATATATTTAATACTAGGCCCCTCGTTATCTTCTCATCGACGATGACCTTTATTGCGGTGTTGATTATATCCTTCGTCGTTGTATCACTCATCATTATGGCTAGGACCTTACATCATTTTTAAGGACTTAAGTAAGGGGGCATATCTCTTAGAGGATTTTGAAGGCCAACATCTTCCTAATCATCACAATGCACTCTACCTCAAGATATTTTACGCATATCATATCCCATTGAGTTGCATGTATTTATTTTTGTCATGCATTTAGGTAGGTTGCATCATCTAATTTGTTGTCTTTTGCAACTTTCATATGGATCCATCATCCACACTGTATAGCGGTTATGCCGATGGTGCGAGTCGCTTCTCTAGGAACCTAGGCTCGGCAACATGGGCCATTTTCACCCCCTTGCATACATTAGTCCATTCTAATGATGTGTGCATTGGATCTTCCACCAATAACGAGGCTAAATATGATATAGTGATAGGTTTGTTAGTCGATGTCCTTGCTCATCACATCCTTCATCTTCATGTTCGTTTAGATTCCTTGTTGCTTTTCATGCAATTGAATGGTGTGTATCATGTGCATAACCAATTTATGTTTAGAAAATATCTACGAGTTAAGTTGTTGGTATGTGAATTTGAAGCCATTACTTTCAATCATGTTCCTAGAACCCAAAATAACTATGTAGATACCATTGCAAAAAATATTCTAGATTGGAATTTATCACATGTATACCACAGAAGACAACCATAACCAAAACAAATGGAAAACCACAATAGTCATATAAAAGATGCATAACCCCATTATGTATTGACATATAAAAATAAATGCGTTTGGAGTCTACCACTCTAAATACATCTGGTACGCCCATAGCATGCTGGGCGGCACATAGGCCCCTACATTTTTTTATCATCCTTTGGAGGTTCTCATGCCAAGTTGGGCTGAGATTCTTGAATCCGTTTTTTGAGCACTTGAAACACAATGGCACTCCACAAACTCCTGCCAGGGGGAATCATTCCCACCTTTGCATACCAGATCAGTCCCCTCCATCACATATTCTTGTGGGAAGTATCCCAAGCTTAGGGGCATGATGGTTTCCCTGAGCCATATTCTCAATTGATTAACATAAGTCTTAGCCTAGATCCCACCAGATCTAGGTGTGGTCGATTATCTTCCCATTCCTTGGATAGTTTGTCCCGCCAGCCTCTTCGGTGAGCCATATTCACATCACATATTGTAGACATTTAATATGATATCTTCAAATATTCTACTCTATGTCATACCACCTTTACCACATAGTCCCCATGTTTGACTTAATGGGTGAGGATGATTCTAGGCCTCCTCTAGTAGTTCATTCTTTTTTTCCTCTTCCCTTAATTCTTCACTAGGAACCATCATTCCAAGAAGCATTAAGGCCATCTTTAGACAAGTAAGGCCACTTATCTGAAAGTCACAAATCCTAATTTTGATGGGCGATTTTTCTGCTACAATCTCCACAAGATTTAGGGCCTTTTCCTCCTCTCCAAATTCACCAAATATCAATGTGAAAATGAATTAAATTGGAGGGAAAACACCCTTTTATAGGAAACCCGCAATTGCGACCAACCCATATCTCAGTTTGATAACTGTCAGCACCATTGGAAAGCTATCATCTAGAGATATAATGGGTATCTCTTCATTTTTTATGATTTGACACTTCACCCAGAAACCATTTTTCCAAGAAGGGTCACTTCGTCACCTCTCAAATTCGAATTTTTTCATATGTGACACTTGTACTTTTGGCACCACATTCTCTTAGTGCTTGTCGTCTCATGTGTGGATTTTTTTCATAAGAAACCATCATTTTCTCATGTTTTCATGGTCCCCACCGAGCTTATTCTATGTGGAAACATCATTGAGTCACCCTTCTTCAGAGAATCCGAGATGAGTCACCTTTGCATCCATGGAGTCTGTTTCGCATCCCATTGTATCATGTCACAATATTCCATCTATCTTTGCATGCCATTCATTTCGTGTTGCCCATTTTGGCCTCAGTCATACTGTCCACCATCCCCTCTGAAGTCGAGTCAGTTTCTACTAGGTCAACCATGCACTTTATGCTCTAACAAGGGAAGTCGTATGTTTGTCCCTCAGTCCCATTTTCCCCATTTTCCATGTTGTCAGTCCATTAGTCACATTACTATTTTCCCTTATGCCTTAGTTTAGGATTCTCATTGCCTCACCTATGGCTGGCCCTATTCTGTCAACATCAGCACATTCATTCTAGAAGAACGGCCTAGACAGTAGCGTACCTTGGTTCCAACTTCCATTCTTGTTCGGTGCCTTAGGTCAAGCAAAAGGAATTCTTATTGCCCTTTGAATTGATTGATTCCCATTTTCATGATGTGCACACTTGATGGCCTAGTGATGTAGCAGACTGTACAGGTGATTCCCAGGTGTGTGTGAGATGTTTCAGACCTCATGAGGGGGTGGCCCTTCAAGTAGCCCCCCACTGTCTGGATAACCTCAGATTATCCTACAACCTTAGATGCAGTTCTATAGATTTGATGAGTTCGGTTCTAGCCACCTGCAACACTCATATATGCATATCTCCTCCAGATGATCCATTCAGTTTTGCAGAGCCTTTTCCTATTCAGCAGGGCTTCTTTGGTTGTTACACCCACCCTCCTACCCATTTCAGAGGGCGGGGAATTATGTCTCATGTACTAAGATGTTAGTGTATTCAATCCCGGCTCATGTTTTTTCCAGGTGCATTATGTGTATGGGATGTCTTATATTATTTTCTAGCCCATTGATGCCAGTATGTCATGTACCATTTATCATGTACTTTGTTGCTCAGCTTCATTTTTTGGGGACATCATTATTCTTTGTAATGAGTTATCTTAACGGGTATGGGTATGCCTCCCCCGCCTTATTGATATCAGGTACCACAACATCAAAGGAGAATTACATCAGTTATTTCATCTCACCCCCTCAGTTCATGTCCTCTCTTGCTTCAACCCCATTGATCTCTCTCTCTCTCTCTCTCTCTCTCTCTCTCTCTCTCTCTCTCTATGACTCCCCTTTGGTGTTTGGTGATTGTGTTCTTACAACATACTTCGGTCATACATTTTTCTCCTAACATTCGTACATGGGGGGGAATATGTTATCACCAAAAATTGGTCATCTAACCATATCTAACTATATGGATCGAAATCCACCATGTAATACAAATTTTACCATAGTAAAATTGCTTTCACCACAAGAAATTACTTGATAAACCACATTTGTTAAGTTATTTCTGGTTAAACCCATGAGGAATAATTAAATAAATCATTATTTATTTAATTTTCCTCTAGGAATAATTAATTAAACCATTGTTTAACAAATATTCCTGTCATATTTGATCCAATCACGAGAAATAATTAGATAAAACATTATTTTTCTTATTTTTCTATAGGAATAATTAATTAATTATTATTTAGTTATTATTCCATGTTAAATTTGACTAAATCACCTAGGATTAATTAAAAAAACCATTATTTGTTTATTATTATTTAACTATATTTTAAAAATGATAAATAAATAGTTTTTTATTTATTATTTCTAAATAAAAGTATTTGCCCAAATTAAATACTTTTTCCCTCCAACAAAAGATAATAAAATATTCCAAGTGGTTGGGTCTAGAATTTGGTTAATAATATTTTATTGTTTTCCATTCTTTGAGAATAACCTAATATTTTGTTATAAAATGAAGGCTTTTACATTCATTCTTCACATTTGATTATTTTCATTGTTGCACTCATTGTTGTAGCTCTGATTATTATCAATGTCTCTTTCCATCTCTTTTTATCCTTGAGTTCCCATTTGAGCTCTACACACATTTTGTTGGGTTTATACATTGTAGAGAGGAGAGACTCTACCAAGCCGAAGAATTAAGGACAACCAAAAACCCATCCCATTTGAGGGGGACTAGTAACACTTTACCTATTCCTTTCACCAGGTGTTACATAATAAAATTGCAATTTCATATTCTTGTCTTGTCCATTGGTCATTTTGGAGTTATTATTCACTATAGCTCTTATTATTTCTACTGTATAACTGCTTTTTCTGCATAGATCTGGAAGTTTGCAGGTTTTATTTCTTATATCTATTGGAGATCTAAAGAGTTCTACAACCATTTCTGTTGTTAGGGTTATTTATCATCCACAACTTAACATTTTCTCTTTTCATACACTCTCAATAATAATACACTATAACACATTTATCTTGAACCTGGCATGTAGGATAGATCATATCACCATCTCTATTGCATTATCAACCATCATTGCCATATTCAGTGTGCCTGTAACAACCCTGGTCAAAATTCCATGCAAATAAAGTTAATAAAGGAAAAATAATAACCATGGTCATGGGACACTTATTCCAAGCTAAATGTTGGGAAAAACATCCTAGTGTGGGTGTTCATTTGGTTTATTATGGCTAAGGAAATTGGCAAAGGAAATGACAAAGGCTTTGGAAAGGCATGAGGAATTAATTGGCATTTATTTATGAAAATAATGGATATTAGGAGAAAACAAAGGTGAAAGGTCATAGGTTGCATGTGAGGAGGAAAATGAAGAAAATAGAGGCCTCATTAATAAAAAGGCTTCTAAGGCTCTATTGGTACCTGTTGTTAGTTCAGTTTTGGAGCTCTCTCTCTATTCTCTCTCCCACACTCTTGGACACTTAGAGTTTTCTTGGAGCACTTCAACATCGGATCAAGAAAATAAAAGAAGGCAAGAGGAAGAAAATATCAAGCAAGGAAGAGCAGGATCAAGTAGCTACAACATGATTATTTGCAGGTATCAATTTGCATGTGTGATTTCCTTGCTAGTTTTGGCATGCATGTTTATGCATGTGTGTTATTAGTTCTCTTGTTGTCATTGGCATGGGTTTCTCCAGGTGTGACATTTTTCTTTAGCATTGCCTTTCCATTTCTGTATACTCATGATGTAATGAGGTTCTCATGTTTTGGTTGAGCTAGATTTTTGGATGGATTCGAAACCGAGTGAGGTGGTCTCTGAAAGAACACATGGCCTATTGATCCCTGAATTGAATTGTGGATTGTGGTAAATCCTTGCCCTAGTGACCCCTGAACCAGAATGTGCGTTACAGTAAAGCCAAATTTTTTGTTACGTCGGTGGGCGTAGGAATCCTCGACTGGTGAATGGCAAGATATACGGTAAAGACTAGAGGTAGGTGCCATAGATTAGGCCTAGGAATCATTGGTCAGCAAATGGAAGGATATACGCTAAAGTCTGGAGGGTGGAGTCTCGCCTAGTCCTAGGGATCCTCAGCCATTGTATGGCAGGATGTACGATAAAACCTAGAGACTAGGAGACAATAAAATTCCTCACAGTGTAGGTGGAAAAATGCAGTGGCATCCATGCTTGTTTAGGGCTTAGTGATCCGGTGGGGATTGCAGTAAAGTCTGGTTCTATTGATGAGGGTGAGGTGGTGTAGCCTTGGGAAGAACTGGTTGATTTTGGTTATGAGTCTGACATTCATGCTTGGAATATGGCACGAGGATGATTCGCTGAATGAAAGATTTGGTTCAACCAATATATATTTGGGTGGTTCATGGAATTCCCATACTCGGTTGGCTTATGCATTAATTAATAAGAGTTCCTTCTCGTTGGTATTTTATGTGTAAATGTACTACTTTATATGTGGATGATAGTTATGAGTATGTTTTGTGACAGTGATGATGTGTGGCTCTCATCATGTTTTGATTAGTAAATGAATGTACAATGAACATATGACTTAATATATGATAATGAATCTAATGTGATAAGGCATCAATTCTTCTTGGAAATCCTCAAATAAGTATGAGACACCTATGCTCATGTCTATTGTTATGACTTGTAAAATACATATTTGTGACATGCTTGATGAAATTTCTGTGAGGGCTAGTAGGGGTCCAATCACGTCATTAATCAAATTTTTGTATTAGTACCTTTTTTTCTATGTTATTTATCGTTTCTGGAAGTTTCATGTAGTTCTGGGCAGTTGCCTGAGTCTTGGCCCTGAAAATGTGAGACAACATCCAGGGTCATTGGCACAAAACTAGCCGAAAAATTCTCTTGTCGCTGGCATGCCCTTGCTATGGGAGTGACTAGAGGGTCCCAGTCACATACATGCCCATGTCATGGGAGCGACTGAGGTTGTAGGTTAGTAAAAAGTCAAGTTACCAGAGGGGTTGGTGACCTGGAAGGGTTGGTTGGCTCCTGAAGGTTCTGTAACATTTGAAGAAGGTCAGATTGGATGTGTTTTGTCGGTTACACTTCCTTAACTGTACAAAGGGAGTTGAATCAGATCATAGTAGCCTCCCATCACATATTTACCCCATCAGACCGGTTAAGTTGGAAAAATGTGGGAGGAGGGTGTTATAGAGTGGTATTAGAGTATGGTCCACCCCTTGGACTGGGTGGGCGGTGTGTTGGTCATGCATTGTTGTCGGTTTCATATATGTTCTCTATGCTTGTGGTCTATGTACTTGTTGTGTACGCATGGTGGTGGCCATGGTTGTAGTGGTGTCTCCATGTGAAAGTGGATGGTGTGTTGTTGGATGTTGTTGTCATGAGTATAGGTCAATTATACTCTCATTATGCATGTCAGTGTTTGTATGTATTGTGTATGCATCCATGTCATACATATCTTGATTATGCATACATTAACATGGTGATAGTTGTCATGCATGAGGTCATGGTATGTCGTCGATATGGTCATGCATTGATAATGGTTGAAATGATGTTTATGTATTGTTATTATTATGTTTATACATGTATTATGCTAATCTGGTTGATATTGCAGATGAGATATCCTCCTCGAACTATATTGAGGTATATTGATTATGTTTATATTTTGGCTTAAGTGACATGGTATCAAATATTACTAGCAAGATGGTAGACTACAGTTCACGAGATTCTCCTTATGGATCAAATGAGTAGCTTGTTAGGTATTCTTCTGACTTAGCAGACACATTGAGAAGTTTGAAGGCAGAAATAAGAAGTTGTAAAGAAAAAAATGACAGAAGCATGTTGGCATAGGAGAAACAAGCAGAAGTCAATGCACTAATCCTTTAGAGTTTTTCAGACCCGTAGAGGCAGAGTCCACTTTGTATCAGCCATGGGCAGGGGGATATGACTAATGGGGCATATGGAGGTAGGTCTCCTGGTGGTCATAATTTAGATAGGGATGACATAGTTAGAGATGGTAGGCTCTTGGATACTTTGGATATGAGAGGTGATGGAAACATGTACTATTTTGGTTCTAGTTCTGACAGGCACTATAATCGTCGTCATTATCACCCTTATAGGAGGATTGACATGGGATACTTGCCAGATTAATTAAATAAAGATAAGCCACCTACCTTTGATGGAGATTTGAAGAAGTCAGAGGATGTAGAGGTTTGGTTACTTGTGATGAAGTTATTTGAAATCCATGAGTACACAGAGAATATGAAGGCCAAAATAACTATCTTCAACCTCAAAGGGAAAGTAAACATTTGGTGGGAATATGTAAAATGGGTAAGAGGCATCAAGATAGAAGACTTGAGTTGACATGAATTCAAGAAACTTTTCAGGAATAAATACTTTTCAGAAAGCTACTATCATAGCAAAGCCAAGGAATTCTATGAGCTAAAGATGTCATCGATGAAATATGAGGAGTACATGACCAAGTTCCTGGAATTATTGAGGTATGTACCATATCTTAAAGATGATAAAGCTAAAGTTTAGAGATGTGTCAGTGGATTTCAATTACCATTTAGAGATCGGATTGAGTATGATGAGCCTCGGTTAGTTGATGAAGTTATTTGGAAATTGAAACACTGTTACGAGAAGTCAAAGTGTAAGAATGAATCTCAACAAGGATGGAAAGGGAAAGATAAAGATAAAGCTAAATGGAAACTGAAAGGAATAAGGCCTCATAATACAGAAGAGAAAGAGAATGTTGCACCATATAAGAAGCTCAATGCAGCTAGACAGGGACACGGGTCACAACAACAGAATATACGTGATGTTATAGGATGGTTGGAGTGTTGGGCATGTGGTAAGGAAAATATTAAGAGATATTTTCCATAGAATCAGGGTGGTATGCCTTAGATATATAGTGCACATGAGGTACATATTGTTGGGGATGTTTGGTAGAGCATTCATTGTATTTATGTTGCATTGGATAATAGGCAAACAGATCACCAAGAATCTATTATTGAGATGGATGATAAGCTTTGTGATCACATTGTTGGAAATAATGGGGGGGGGTGAATTAGTATTCCTTTTCAATTGTTATTTTTACCATTTAAATAATTTATATTTAGAACACAAAATGAACAATAGGAATAAATGCTTTTATTAATATAATATTTACAATAAATCAAGTACAATGTATATATGGCTCCAACTTGTTGCGAAGGACCAAATTGGACTTTTTGTGAGGCTCCAACCTCTAGGCACCAACCCTGTCTTGTCAAGGCACCAACCTTGGATTTAGGAGTACCAACTCCAAGGACACCAATCCTTCCAATTATGAGGCACCAACCCCAAGGGCTCCGACCCTATCTTGTCAAGGCACCAACCTTGGATTTAGGAGCACCAACTCCAAGGACACCAATCCTTCCAATTCTGAGGCACCAACCCCAAGGGTTCTGACCCTATCTTGTCAAGAAATGTTTTGATTGTATTACACTGTTCTCAAAATCTTCACTGCATTCTGTGAACCTACAACTTCATTGCTACATCAATGACAACCTGTCTTCATATGAAGGAGTCTTCACAATTCTTCATATTGCCCAAGTATAGTCTACAAAGTTACCTCATGATGATTTCAAATAGTCATCATGATCTACAATAGTCTTCACACAACTTCAATGTGTCTACAATGAACTGCACTAAGCTCTGCACAAAAACAACTCTCTGTTTCAAGCCTCTGTTCTCACTGTCACGGTAAATGCTTTAGGAGTGACTGCTTCAAGAGTAACTGCTTCAGGAGTGACTTCTTTACAAGAGTGACTGTCACGGTTTCATATTGTGTGTTCAATTAAAAACAACCCTGTTCATACTTAGATAATCTTCTTAGATCTGCAGAGCATCCTTTTGAACTGTTACTTGAATCACTATCAAACACAGGTTCGAGCTTTTCAATAAATAACCCAGTCAACGGAATGTTCGACCTTCAGCTTCCTTTTTCTTCCATTGGACCTTTGGCTTCCTTCTTTGCTCGCTCGACCTTCGGCTACCACTTTCGTTCACTCGACCTTTGGCTTCCTTTTTCTTCCATTGGACCTTTCGGCTTCCTTCTTCGCTCGCTCGACCTTTGGCTTCCACTTTCCTTCGCTCGACCTTTGGCTTCCTTTTTTTCTCGCTCAACCTTCGGCTTTCTTTCTACTGTTCCTTTAGCTTCCTCTATCTTTTCAAGTTCATGAGTTTTGAACTATTACTTCTTCTCTCTGTTAGATGCCCGAGATCGATTACCCAAAGTGAAGCATTTCAACTTGTATATATGTGAGTTTTGCTAGTGACAAAAATACACATTCATTGGGAGGAGAGGCCAACTTATGAGTTTGCACATTAAAAGATTATATCAGAGAGGCCCTTTTTTTTTAATATTCATCAAAGGCTATACCCACATGGAGGTTCCACATGGCATGTTATCACATTAATTGCAATCGCAACATTCATGAAAATCAGAGTTATTCCTTTAATCCCGAATCACAACTTTCGAAGGTTTGCATATAACATAGCTGATTCCCCTACTGCCAACGGAGCGGATGCGTATGATATTAAACAGTTGTTAATAAATCCGTCGGGTCCACATCCTTATTGCAATCGATAGTTTGACCTCCCTTAGAAGCTAGCGTTACTACAGATGCGATATTATATAAAGTCATGTTATAATGGTGCAGTGGCTCCATAATATTATATTGCAATAAGAGGTTTTAATGTGACATCCTTTTGTGACTTGCGATATGAAAGTTCCGATAGGTGGATGCGATATTACATTAGGGCTGTTACCATACACTGATCGGGTCCGCATATTATATCACAATCTATGGTTTTCGGGACTTCGACTGGCACACGGATTAAAATGGCCTTAACCCCCGCAGTTGACTGTTATCTAAGAGTTGAATATGAGATCGATGGCTGGGATTGAGTGTGGGACTTCAACCACAATCAAGGAAATCCATACTTTCCTACCCCCGCAGTTGCTAATCACTATTGATCTAACAGATCTGTTAATCTGATGATCCAGATCTATTCGTCTGCCATTCTTCTTCTGCAAGCACTTGGGTTTGATCTCCACTGTTCATTTCTTGACTCCATTATATTGCAATCGTGGGTTTGAGCAGTGTTTACATAATTAATATAATAGAAAATGCCGATATTATATACTGCTGATACGATTTCTCCAATAACTCTGTTTATGCTCCTCCACTATTTCTTCCTATCGGTTCTTCTTGGGCATATATTACATGTGATACTTCCAATATGGCTCCTCCAATTTTTTCTTCTTTACTCCTCTGATATCACTGTTTCTCTTTTTTCTTCCGATAGAACTTACCCTTCGGTATATGCGATAGCCTACTTCTATTGTTCTGATAACTTGCTTCTTTGATGTCTTTCAATAAACTCTTCATCTTACTCTTTGGCTTCACGATGGCTTCTCCTCTTTACTCTTTCTCCTCTTCTGATGGCATCCAATATCTTTCCTCCTTGGTTCCACTGTTTTTATTATGTCTTTATTCAATCCTTGGATCCTCCATTATCAGTATTATGATCAATGGATCAATTGGAAACCACACATGTCGCAAGAATTTGCCATCACAAACACTGCCATATTGACATCAATGACAACCTAGATTAACACATGTTGTCTCTATTTTGATTGACCTTGGATCTAATTATAGTTACATTAACCCTGACTTGGTTGATAAGTGTGGTTTGAACAAAGAAGTGCATGCATAATCTTGGTTAGTGCAGTTGGCTATAGGTATAAAGAAGAGAGTTCATCATTGGGTAAGAGCTTGTGCTTTTTAGTTGAATGGTATCCTTACATCCACACATTTGAATGTATTTTTGTTGGGATCATACAATATGTTGTTGGGTATGGATTGGTTGTATCTTCATAGGACCAAAGTGGATTGTTATGTCAAGTCTATTGAGTTCCTGGATGACAATGGAGAATGGAGAATCTTGCAGGGTAAGAAGAAGGCTACATCAGTTATAATGGTGGCAAATATGTAGGCCAAGTGCAGTCGTAGGAAAGGGTGTGTGTTATTCACATTGCATATTTCGAGTGAAAAAGGTAAGGAATTTGAGGATGTGGATGTCCAGAGAAGGTACTTGGTTCTACAACAGTTTTAGGATGTGTTTCCAATAAAGATTTCAGAGTTTCCACCTCATAGAGAAGTACACTTTTCCATTGAGTTGGTACCATGGGTAGCACTAGCATCAAAGGAACCATACAAGATGAGCACACCAGAGTTAGTAGAGCTGAAATTACAATTGAAGGAAATGATTGACAAGGGATACATTAGGCCAAGGTATCACCTTGGGGTGCACTGATATTGTTTTTGAATAAGAATGACAGTACTCTCAATATATCCACTGATTACAGGTAACTGAACAAATCAACCATCAAGAAAAGGTATCCATTACCGAGGATTGATGACTTGTTCGATCAGTTGAAGGGAGCAACAATGTTCTCAAAGATTAATTTGATATCCGGATATCATCAAGTAAGCATCAAAGAAGAGGACATATACAACACAAATTTTCGGACTAGGTGTTTTGGAGAATTTTGTATCTATGGACAAATACTAATTCCTTAGATAAGTAGCCATATCTAGAACAACAATTTAAAGTGTTTTAGTCTTTTCCTATAAGAAATAGATAAGATGAGAAGATGAGAATACCTACTTGTAGTTCCGCTTTCCTCTCATCTCCTTTGTATCAATCCCGTCACTCCTTCCCATACTTAATATGCTTGAGAAGTACCTATAAACACAACTGAAAACAAAGAATCGATCAAAGAAAAAGATCTATTAAATATAAGTGAATGGAATCAGATACATTTCACACATATAAGAATTATAAAACAATACAAACATATGGGAGAAAGGTTCAAACACTTTATTGAATAGAAGAAGGAAGTACAACCATTCGTGTCTAATTCAAAGTCATTCCTCCAGCTTGGATCCTGTCCACATCACATCAAAAGCATGACAAACTTGTAGCATTACAATACTTACTTCAAAGCCAAATCTCATAGTAGCATTATCTCCTTACAATTCAACATAATCCAACCCCTGATCACTTAGATGAGTGGTCAATTTATAGGAAGATGAAGGAGGTTTTGTCATAAATGGTGGCATTGAATGGCCTTCCATACTTAGAATTAGTTCCATGGAGGAAGGGATGAGAGGATAGGATGCACCTTAACTCATTCCTCATCCTTTTTCGAGCTCATAGGAGTTGATAAGTGAGGGAACCTTCTAGATGACTCCAAAATATAAGAATATTCCCCAAACCCTGAGTGAATTTCACTCAATCTCACCCAGTGCAGGTGAAAAGAAGCCTAAGTGCTCTGCAGAGCACCTGGAATGGACTTAACTGCTCTGCTGCACACCCTTACATGGGCCTACCTGTGCTGGTCCCTCTAGAGGCTATTTCTGGATGTCTTCAAGTCATGAAATTGCCTGGGAAGGAGGCATTCAAAGGGGTGACTTATTTATGGCATGCAGCAACTAAAACTAGGGTTTGATGAGCCCTAAAAAAACTGATCTGGATGATGGGATTGATGTGCCCAAATGGATTTGTAACAGTTACCCCCTAAAGCATGAAGTTGGAAAAATGCCAATGTCGAATGAAATTATTTACGAGGTGATGAGGAGGTATCAGAAGGTGCCCTGCATCGATTAAAATACATATATAATGATATCTGATTTTTACATGAATTACTAAGGGAAGGCATACCCATGCCCAGCTTATAAACTTTCATTACATGTACATAAATAGCTGTCTATAGATATAGACCCATGATTGGAATGACTATCAATGTAAGGCCATTGTCATATGATTTAGTACTCCTGCAATCACATCCCAGATGGATGAAACTAAATCCAGGGTCTTCTATCTCGTTCAATCATTCGCTCAAATACGAGTCTAACCATGTGAATATGTGATCTGAAGTTGAACATGGGAAGATGCCATCTGATTACCAGCTAATGATGTAAGCTGTTAACAGATGCAAGAGAAATCACCGATAATGATAATGATCCTCAAGGTACTGCAGTACATTCTGCACGGTGTGAATGGATGATTTGATGTCGAACACCATACAGAGTCTTTTGGTTGAAGGTCATTTATGTTAACCTATCGTCAGAAGTGAGAAACCTGCCATTGATGCATGCAAGCCTCAAGGTATTGGAAGGGTGTTTCTAAGTCAACTTCTTGGATGATGTGCTGATGTCGACAAGAAGGGACTCATCACAAGAGGGCCTTGATGTATCCCACATCAACGACATGAAATGAGTGTAATGATTTTGGAGACGGAATTTTACTGACGACAGAAAGTTCAGGAATGCCTTTCATGAAAATGAAGGTTTATGGTATTGCAAAGAATGAATTTTGATTGAATGAATTCTCTTGAAAATATCGGCGACACCGAATGAATTGGTAGCATTGACCCAAAACCAAAGTAATGGATGGTGTGATAGACCATAGGTATGATAACCATCAAGCAGATAACCCAACCCAAATAGTTTGAATGAATTGGTAGCATTGGCCCAAAACAAAAGTGATGGATGGTGTGATAGACCATAAGTATGATAACTGTGAAGCAGATAACCCAACCCAAATAGTCACGGAGATGAAGTGAAAGTGTCATGTGCAAGAGCGACCTGCTACCATAAAGTGGTTTACTCATTTTTCCATTTTCCCCAATGATTGCAGACCAGTACCTCTTTATTTTTTTATCAAGCTTCAGGAGGATAACATATGCTTGTTGTATAATTCCACCCTTCGGGTGAATCCATCACTATGTGATGTTTTAACGAGTTTAACGACAAAGATAACTCGGTCCTTTTCATGTTTAGAAAATTTGAAAAGGAACAAAAAGAAAACTCCACAAGTTCTTTTTCATAAATTAATCTCTCAAGCTCGAAAAAGTGTAAAACAATACGAGAGAGATGTTGTTTCCAATCCGATAACGAGCTAAAAAGGACAAGCGCTCGACAATCTTTTCATATTTTGAGAGTCTGAAAAGAACTTAAAGAGGAATCCACTTTGAGGAATGAGTGGTGTTTAGGGTAGAAAGTGGTTCCAGTGATGTTGGAACTTCTCAAAACATGTTGATTTATGTGAAGAGGCTAGCTAATAAGACCACTCATTGCAAATGTTACTAAAAAGGGTAAAACAACCAAGTGAAAGTGTATAATCAGCCAAACAGATAGTGACAATGGAAGGAGAAAAACCAAGGCTCATCTGGCGGAAGAGGCTGATAAAATGGAAATCGCGAGGGTTAAAATGGAGATGGGTTCATTTTTACACAAGCTTGAACCATAGGGAACTATGCTTGGATTCAGTTTCATGTTTACACAAGCTTGAAATGACAAACTATGCTTGGATACAATTTCATTTTTACACAAGCTTAAAATGAGGAACTATGCTTGAATTCTATTTCATTTTTACACAAGCTTGAAATGAAGAACTATGCTTGAGATTGGTTTACATGCCCCCAGCATGATGAAAGGGAGAGTCTCCTGTAACCAGATGGAAGTTGCTACTGTGAAGTAGGACGGTTATCCAACACCTTTTTGGTTTCGTCCAAATAGGGACAAAGGTGAATGGGGTGATTCCCTTCACATAACCTATAGGGAAAATTAACTTTACCACTAGGTGCATGCCCCCCAAGCTTCATTACATTCACCTAAGTAGACTACTCATGGCTATTAGGTGGATCGAATGAAGGTTCATTTATGAGATCAAGTGAAAGACTTGACTGGGATTTTACGAGATCTAATCAAAGACTCGAATTGGAACTTTGCTCGAGGGGACCTTGTTTCATTTTTTAATGAGCTTGACACAAGACAAGGAACTTTGCTCAGATTCTTTGTTTCATTTTTTAATGAGCTTGACACAAGACAAGGAACTATGCTCATATTCCTTTTTTTATTTTTTAATGAGCTTGACACAAGACAACGAACTATGCTCATATTCCTTGTTTCATTTTTTAACGATCTTGACACAAGACAAGGAACGATGCTCATACTCCTTGTTTCATTTTTAACGAGCTTGACACAAGACATGGAACTATGCTCATGGGAGTTGTTTCATTTTTTAATGAGGTTGACACAATAAAAGAACTATCCTCATATTCCTTGTTTCATTTTTAACGAGGTTGACGCAAGACAAGGAACTATCCTCATGACCTTTTGTTTCATTTTTTAACGAGCTTGACACAAGACTAGGAACTATCCTCATGGGAGCTATTTCATTTTTTAATGAGGATGACACAGTAAAAGAACTATCCTCATATTCCTTGTTTCATTTTTTTAACGAGGTTGACACAGTAAAAGAACTATCCTCATGGACTTGTTTCATTTTTTAATGAGGTTGACATAGTAAAAGAACTATCCTCATACTCGTTTCATTTTCTAATGAGGTTGACACAAGACAACGAACTATCCTCGTATTTCTTGTTTCATTTTTTAACGATCTTGACTCAAGACAAGGAACTATGCTCATCTCCTTGGTTTCATTTTTTAATGAGGTTGACACAAGACAAGGAACTATCCTCATATCCTTTGTTCATGACTCATAAGAGGTCATAAATTCCAAGAGGTTCTTGTCAGATGGAAGAATAATGCTCTAGAAGGGATCCGTAGCAAGGAATCCATTAGATAGATCTGGTTCTAATGCCCCTAGTGCATAATGTAGAACATCACTGAATTGATCACCAGTTGATGTAGGCATGGAACGAGTTGCCACATTGTTACAGGGAAAAGTGTCTACTCAGAACTGCTTATCCCACTAAGGTGTGATAACTGCCTTAGAAACAAACAAAGTAAAGCTACTTTCATTTTTCCTTTATGAAGTATAGATAGAGAGGAACAAAGAAGACCAACCTCTGTCTTGCGCTAATCTCCTGGTTCGATTCCTCTCTTCCTTGATAGTCTTTCGCTACTTGTTCCCTGGCACGCCCAGCTTCACAGAGTACCTGTAAGATCACAGTATCATAGCACTATACAAGAACATGGATCTATAATCATAAACAATCTAGGAGCAGATGTAAATTGACCATACAAATGCAGCAAACATAAATGACACAATAGTATGCAGGAAAACTTGAATAGCTTTTATTGATAAACAAGAAAGAGCCAAGACGAGTTACAACCAGTTGTTCTGACCCAACATCAACCTCTCAGCAAGGAAGCCCCTCTTCACCTCATACAAAGCTTAGATCACCCAACAATCTGATGTTTGTCTCAAGAAACCAACAAAAATTCCTTACAATATGCAAAATTCCAGCCTCCGGATCTCTGGGATGAGGGATCCATATATAGATATCTGTAAGGGAGATGAGTTAGCTTGTGATTTTATTAGTGTCTTCCCTTTGATAGTTATTGCTTCCACTTAGAGATTGATGATCTCTTACTCATCCTTGGTCGAATTCAGAGAGGCAAGTGTCAGAGGAGAAGTTTCTGGAAGCTTCCATTGCCTCTCCACCTCGCGGAATGACACTGCCATTTGTCATTTCTTGCCCATCGCACCCCATAGAAGGGCTTTTTGAAATGCAACGCACCCACACAGTGTATTTAGGTGAGATGCAATGCACTTGGCCTGTGGAGCAGCTGAAATGATCATGTTTTGACCAATTCTGAGCAGTTTTTCATGGAGAACTTCTGGGAGAAGTTGTAATCAGTTGACCTTATTCCTTTATGGGTTAGAACAACACTTTTAGGGACTTAGGAGCCCTTGGTTTATGTACATTTCATGCTTGGGGTTGTAGTGCCAAAAAATGTGTATAACAGTTGCCCCCTAAAGCATGAGGTCGTTAATCTTTTGATGTCGGGTGAAATGCTTTATTATGAGGATCCGAAGTTCTTTCAAGCTGGGAGGAGACCTGTAATAAGATACAATACAATACATTATCTTCATAATATTTTCATGATCTAGCTGGGACGGGCATTCCAATGCTCAGCTTTATAAATTCATTTTCATGTACATAGGATAGACAATCGTCTGAGTGTAGACTGATTATTCTGATAGAGCCATCATCCCTTTGATTGGATGATTATCTGTGCAGCAATGATGTACATTTGATGTCTTTATTTCCCTGAATATATATCGCAGCCCGGATGGATGAAACTAGATCCGGGGTCTTCAATCTCGTTCGATCTTCACTGGAAGTACAAATCTATCCATGTGAGAGATGTTCTGGAGTCGAACATGGAAAGACATTGCCTGATTACCAGCCAATGATGTAAGCTATTAACAGGTGTGAGAGGAATCACCGATAATGATAATGACCCTCAAGGTACTGCAGTACAATTCACATGGTGTGAATAAAGGACTCGGCGTCAAACACCACGCAAAATCTTTCGGTTGAAGGTCATTGATGTAAACCTGGCGCCAAAAGTGAGAAACTTGCCATCGAGGCATGCAAGCTTCAAAGTACTGAATGGGGTGTTCCTAGATCAACTTCTTGGATAATGAGCTGATGTCGACAAGAAGCGATCCATCACAGGAGGGCCTTAATGAATCCCACATCAATGACACAGAACAGAGAAAATGATTTTAATGGAGGTGAAAACGATATGGTGATATAAGGTTCAGGGTGGTGGTCATGAAAGAATGGAGTATAAATGTATTGTAGTGGGTGAGACACAGGTGAATTCTCTGAATGACTTCTCTTGAAAATATCGGTGAAACTGACATGATGGATTGGTAGCATTAACCCCAAATGTGGATGGTATGATGGGACCATGGTGATGTGACCGGTGAATGAAACAACCCAACCCGACTTGGATGCGGAGTGAAAGTGTCATGTTCAAGAGCGACTTGCTACCAACAAAGTTTCTTCAAGTTTTCGTCCCAATTTTTCCCCAGTCATTGCTGACTAGTACCTCTTTATTTTTATCAAGCTTGAGGAGGATAACATATGCTTGTTCTATAATTTTCCCTTCGGGCAAACCCATCGCTATGTTTTAACGAGCTTAGTGATAGTGAAACTCGTTCTCATCTATAGACAAGTTTGTCGCTATTAAAATTTTAACAAGTTTAATGACAAAGATAACTCGGTCCTTTTCAGTTTTAGAGAGTTTGAAAAGGAACATAAAGGAAACTCCAAAATTCCTTTTTCGTCATCTAATCCCTTAAGTCCGAAAAGGTATAAAACAATACAGAAGGGATGAATTTTCGATACTTTTAACAAGCCGAACAAAGCAAGCGCTCGATCTTTTTGTGTAATAATCCCTCAGGTCCAAAAAGATTAAAATTTAAAGGAGGGATAGTACTTCCGGTCCCTTTAACGAGCTGGAGAGGCCAATGGCTCGACAATCTTTTCACATTTTACGAGTCAATTGAAAAGAGCTTAAAGGAGACTCGTCTTTTGAGGAACAAGTGATACAATGGGTAGCAACTGATTCCAGGTAAGGTTTGGAATTTTCCAATCATGGCAGTGTTACAAGGATGGCTAACATGATCACTCTTCGCAGCTGTTCCTCAAAATTGGTAAACAATCAAATGGAGGTGAATGATCGGCCAATGCAAAAGTGGAGGTGACGGTGCAAACACGACCAAGGATTTAAAGGCTGAAGTATTACATTCACGATGGTTATTTACCGGAAATTGGTTCATTTTTTAATGAGCTTAAACTCTGGAGGAACATGTGCTCATTGCTTATGTTTATCTTTTAATGAGCATGAAGTCCGCGGTAAAACTACTCAATTAATCCAGTCGTGTAATAAGAATGTCCCATTTAAAACGGCAATTTTTAGAGTTTTGCCCCACATCCTTTATTTATGAAAGTTAGGAAATTACCAATCCAAAAAACAGACAAATGATCGCTCTTTGCTTGCACTCCAAAAGGTTTGCATGCCCCCAGGTATAAAACAGAATTTCAAGGTCACCCTTCAAATCACTAACAAAACATTTGTTTTATCAGGAAAGGTATACCTCTTACAGGTTACCAAAGATTGTTCTATTCATGGCGTAAACAAAACACTTCTTCGGCGATGTTTATCGAAATAAACAAAGGTGAGTGACAATGCCTGCCAACCCACATAACTTTGACAAGAGAATCTTATTCCAGTCCAACTCCCTCTTCCAATCCTGGACGGGAGTATGGAGGTCATATACTCTCGCGGAAACCTACCCTATACCCGAAGTTTTCCTGCCGAAGCAGTCCAGGGTGCATGCCCCCTGGGTTTCAGTCATGTCCCCCGAATTACTCGCGCTCATCGGGCAGACGGACTGGGGATTGAGACATTTCTTGCGTGAAAAGACCATTCAGGGATGGTATATGACTATTTGCTCTGTGTGATCCGGGAAATGAAAGTTGGTCCACGAGCTTGACCACTCTTCCTTCGTGTGGAAAACACATTACTCTAAAGAGTGAGGAGACAATCGCTCCCATGCAATAAATATAGTCTCATCCAAGGAGTAGATTATAATCCAGGGGTCCTTGAACTACCATTACGTTCATTTGAACGGTTTTCCTTCTCAATGTTATGGGTACATTGGGAAGGATCCCTAATGGTCGACTGGTTCCTTTGTCAAAGCCTGTTAGATTTCTCATCTCAGGCAAAAGCGATGGCGAACCAAGCGCTTTCCAAGCAGTTGAGGAAAGGATACTCATAGAAGCCCCTTCATCTATGATGGTACCGACCATAACCATTCTATATATTTGAACAATGATTCGGAATGGTATACTAGCTGGTAAACGGGGTCTACCTAGTTGATTCCAATCAAAGGAGACGACTAGGTTGCTTGGAGGTGGGACCGAATAGATAGCCGGGTACGACTCTGACAAACTTCCTTCCTGTGGTAAAGGAATGGGTAAATTGCCCCCATGTTCATCGGAGTTTGTGCTTACGAAAAGAATTTGGACGGTGTCATCCTTGTTCTCTTCGGTGGCTGTATCATCTGAAGATGGAACCTCTGAAGGCAAGACCGGGTCAACTGTCGCCTCGACCTTTTGACTTATGTCTGGTATGGGTTCAGATGGTTTGTCTTCAATGATAGATGCTTCAGTCGACCACTTGAGCGGGCCAACCAGATTTTCAACTAGTGATGGACTCGGCAAGAGCTTTTTATATCCAGGAGGAAGTCGTAATGGTGAAACCGGACGATCGTCCAAAACTCTTTTAGCCTTGTCTAAGAAGGGAAAACGGTGTATGGCATGATCACCTTCGCACAGTTTACAAGGAAATCTATATTTTCCTTTTTGTCCTGGGGCTTCACTTTCACTAGTCAACGGTGTGTTTTCAACATGATCATCAGAGGTTGACAACACTGGGTTGTGCAAACGAGGAGACCAGTCGCTTAAGATCCGAGGGATGCAAGGACAATCTCTATGATAGTGGTCTCCTTTGCAAATGACACATGGCGATTTAGGCCTGGTCGGTGCAGTGTGTGGATTTTTGCCAGACGACACTTGGTTGCCCCCTTTCACTTTTGGCTCCTTCTTCTTCTTCTCTTTCTTCTTCTTTTCCTTATTCTTCTCAGGTACTTGACTTTTGGCTTTACCAGCCCCATCAAGTGAAGAGGAAGGAGGAGAGGAAGAATTGGAGGAAGTAGAAGGTCGGTGGGTAACTCTGGACTCGTCTAGTTGCTGACTTGATTGTTCAAGAATTGCGGTGTTCTGAACGACAGAGGTTGAGAAGAGCCATACAGGCAAGCCTATTATCAGTCCTGGAAGCGACAATGTGGCCATATGGGGTGCACCAACATCTCCCCAAGAGGAGAAGGGACTAGGATTTCCTCCAAGGGGAATTCCTTGGTTGGTGGATTCCATTTTCTCAACCCAAGATCAACGTAGGAAAGGGTGATGAATATTCCATTTAAAATAAATTTTAGATGCTTTGACACAACTTGTTTTTTCAATTTTTAAGATTCGAGAAAAAACAAAAGATGACTCTAGTCGCCTTCGTTTTTTAATGAGCCTGAAGTGACAAGTGCTCAGATGGACCTTTTTCGTTAAAGAGTCTGAAAAGGAACGAAAGGGACTGCTCTGGAAATCTAGGTAGAGGGATTACCAAACCAATCGCAAAACTGCAGAATACTTTTTATGGTACGGCAGTCAATCTTCCTGAATGTTGTGTTTAGTGCATTGCGATCGATAGGGCGGCAGACACAGCTTCCTATGGATAAAGGATTAAGCCTATTGTGGTCTCCCAAAATATACTCGACGGTACATGGGAGCACAAGTCCATACTGGCACTTATCGTCCCAAAGTGGAGGAATCACCCAACCATCAGTGAGAACAACAGTTACCAGGCTTTACGACACCGGACTATGTCTCTAGCCTAGACTTCTAAATGTTGTGCATTAGGTTCCAAAGCGTTGTTAGATTCATTGAATTTATTTTATAGTTGATCTTGTTTATGAAGTTTGCCTTTCAGGATCACCGCGAGATGTAGTATAATTCCTAAAATGCAATCTAAGATGATAAACAATATTTTTATCTTCTTTGTGCAATGAAAATCCTAGCTACTAAGGAAAGAAAGACAGAATCCTTTCACAAAGAGCAAAGAGCACACTCTAAATGCACTTTCCTAAATCAAACCAATCAGACTGTCTAAATGCAAATGCAGATGCATGTATTTGTTTTCGACTTTATTAGTATATGAATGGTAAAAAGAAAGTTGATGCAAAAATTTGAATTTCTTTTCAAGCGACAATTATCAACAAGTTTCTTTTTGAAATAAAAAATGGAGGCAATCACAACACCTTACGATTTGGAAATGAATACTTGTTTTCGACACTGGAAAAATTACAAATTCAGACCAAAAAAAATAGTAACATGATAACTGACTATCAACAGCAATCAAACTCTTTCCTATGATTGAAATCGACACTTGCGACACTTTCAAATCAAAGGACGACAGTGCGATTATGTTATTTTTTGCAAAGGAGAACTGAAAATGACTCAACAAACACACAAAAACATTTACAATTCTTTTGTACAAAGGAGGCAGAATAACAGCAAGGAAAAGGGGTTTCAAACAGAGATATATTGATCACTAGCAGCAAAATTCATGAATAGAGCTGGAAAGAATGAATCAGAGAAACCAAAACTGAACAATGCCTAGTCTGATCAGTGCACTTGTAACGCAGGGAATTTGAAATTCAGCGCACCTACTACACTCGGGAAGTGCGCTGAATTTCAGATTCTCAGAACAGTACCTGCGCTGGGCCAGAAATGAGACTTTGCTTGGGTTCCGGGTCACAGTTTGCAGTTCAGTTCATGGGTTTTGGCCGAGCAAAAGGTAATCAGTAATGCAACAATCAGGGGTAGATCTAAGGAGGATCTAAGAGCTACCACAAGGGGCAATCAAAGAGTTTGTGAATTAGTTGTTTAAATCATAAACAGATCCCGGAGATTGACTGAAGCGAAATTTATCTACTTTGCATTTGCATAGCAAATGCAGTTCGAAAGCTACCTGGCACGACTTCAGACTCCGTCTGTAAGTTTATGAAATAGACAACAAGGAAGATAAACAAACAAACTAATTCGTCCCCAGCGGAGTCGCCATTTTGTTACAGGGAAAAGTGTCTACTCAGAACTGCTTATCCCACTAAGGTGTGATAGCTGCCTTAGAAACAAACAAAGTAAAGCTACTTTCGTTTTTCCTTTATGAAGTATAGATAGAGAGGAACAAAGAAGACCAACCTCTGTCTTGCGCTAATCTCCTGGTTCGATTCCTCTCTTCCTTGATAGTCTTTCGCTACTTGTTCCCTTGCACGCCCAGCTTCACAAAGTACCTGTAAGATCACAGTAGCATAGCACTATACAAGAACATGGATCTATAATCATAAACAATCTAGGATCAGATGTAAATTGACCATACAAATGCAACAAACATAAATGACACAGGAGTATGGAGGAAAACTTGAATAGCTTTTCTTGATAAACAAGAAAGAGCCAAGAGGAGTTACAACCAGTTGTTCTGACCCAGCATCAACCTCTCAGCAAGGAAGCCCCTCTTCACCTCATACAAAGCTTAGATCACCCAACAATCTGATGTTTGTCTCAAGAAACCAACAAAAATTCCTTACAATATGCAAAATTCCAGCCTCCGGATCTCTGGGATGAGGGATCCATATATAGATATCTGTAAGGGAGATGAGTCAGCTTGTGATTTGATTAGTGTCTTCCCTCTGATAGTTCTTGCTTCCACTTGGAGATTGATGACCTCTTACTCATCCTTGGTCGAATTCAGAGAGGTAAGTGTCACATGAGAAGTTTCTGGAAGCTTCCATCGCGGAATGACACTGCCATTTGTCATTTCTCGCCCATCGCACCCCATAGAAGGGATTTTTGAAATGCAACGCACCCACACAGTGTATTTAGGTGAGATGCAATGCACTTGGCCTGTGGAGCAGCTGAAATGATCCTATTTTGACCAATTCTGAGCAGTTTTTCATGGAGAACTTCTGGGAGAAGCTGTAATTAGTTGACCTTGTTCCTTTAGGGGTTAGAACAACACTTTTAGGGACTTAGGAGCCCTTGGTTTATGGACATTTCATGCTTGGGGTTGTAGTGCCCAAAAATGTCTATAACACACATAAGTAACCCATGGCGGGGATGATACCATTGGTACAAAAGGACCACTTAGGGAAGATGGTGGAATGGAAGCCATATTTGGACCGAGAAATGAAAGCTGGTCAACAGAGACAATTTTGTCTTCATGCGGGAACCAAATCACTCGAAAGAATGTTGAAATAATAGCTCCCGTGTCATAAACATAGTCGCGCCCAAGAAGTAAATTGTAATCTAAAGGGCCTGGGACTACCATCACATTTAGATAAATGACTTTTTGTCCCAAAGTAATAGGTAACTAAGGAAGGATCCCTAATGGTTGACTGGTTCCTCTGTTAAAAGCCAAGAGATTCTTGGTAACAGGCACAAGCAACGACGAACCGAGCACTTGCCAAGTAGTTGAGGAAAGGATACTCATAGATGCACCTTCGTCTATAATAGTGCTCGATACAGTCATATTACAAACCTGTACTATGATCTAGAAAGGCACATAAGAAGGAAGACGAAATCCTGCCAGTCGATTCCAATCAAAGGAAGTGACTAGACTACTTGGAGGGGGTATTGTAGAAATAATAAAATTAACCCCTTAAGTTACGAGAGTGGGAGGATTTTCATCCTACCTTTATGGAATAGGAGGACTGCCCCCAGGCTCATTTGAATCTGAAGAAATGAAATGAACCTGAGTGGTGTCATACTTACCCTCTTCAGGAAAGATACGGTTAGCTGAAGGTGAAATCGGGTCAACTGTTACCTCGACTTGTTGATTTGGGCCGGGTATAGACTCATAGGATTCACTTTCAGAGAGCGTGGGTTTGACTGACGGTTGATTGTGGTCATTCACTTCATCAACTAGTGAAGGATTAAGGGAGAGTCTCTTGTAACCAGATGGAAGTCACTGCGGTGAAGCAAGACAGTTATCCAACACCTTTTTGGCTTTATCGAGATAAGGACAAAGGTGAATGAGGTGATTCCATTCACATAACCTACAGGGAAATTCAATGCTACCCTTCTTTCCATGAACTTTACTACCACTAGTTGATGGTGTGTCACTAGCATGATCTCCATAAGTTGATGACACTAGACAATGTGAAAGGGAAGACCATTCTTCTAAGATCTAAGGAATTTTAGGACAATTTCGAAGAAGATGGTCTCCCACACAAATTTTGCATGGATATCGAAATTTGTGAGGCTTGATGGATGGTTTTCATCATATGTTGCATTCAAAGAAATGGTTGCTTGGTTGCCCCTCTGCTGAATTTGGTTCTTCTTCTTCTTCTTCCCTTTCTTCTTCTTCTTAGCCACCTGGTTACTAGTACCAATATTTTCACCAGGCGAAGAGGAAGAAGGGGAGGAAGAAACAACCGAGGAAGAAGGAAAAGGTTCAACTTTAGGATCAACTAAAGGTTGATTATGTCGAGTTGGAGGTGTACTCGATTATGGAGAAATCACGACATTTTGAACCAAGGAGGTTGAAAACAACCATACTGGCAAGCCAATGGTAAATCTCGGAAGGGACAATGTAGCCATATAAGGAGCACCAATATTTCCGAAAGGAGGAAAAGGACTAGGATTCCCATCAAAAGGAATTCCTTGATCTGTGGACTCTGGATTTGTTGCCATATGTTTCAACCTAAGATCAACTAAGGAGCGAGCATGGAGGATGTTATCCATGGTCAATTAATTTTATTTTAATCAAAGTAACATAAGAAAACAAAAAAGGGATAATCTAGGCAAAAGTTTTACCAAGCAACTGTGAACTACAGAATACCTCCTGGCGAACCAAGAAGTACGGGCAGGCAATCTCCCCGAATGTTGTGTTCGATGTATCACAGTGTACAAGGCGGCTGACTCGATTACCTAAGGATGGATAGCAACCTAGTGTTGTCCTCCCATATATACCCGAAGGTATGTGGAGGCCCAGTCCGTATAAGCATTGTCTAATGCAAAACCGCAGTGTGAGAGTATTCCCATATACTTTACGTACTATAACACCGCCCTATATACCCGAAGGTACATGGAATATCTACGATATACTGACATACGTGGAATGGGGTATCACACTCGGGATGTATTGTAGACATGTTAGTGACAACTACTTTGTTTTACGATGCCGGAACACATCTCTAGCCTAGAACCACTAAATGTTTTCATTAATGACAATTTTTATCACTCAGGTTGTTCCCCAAAGTTGTGAGAAAGGGAATACGGCCGAGGTAACCACAGACCAATCTTTTAGATACAAAATCTAGCTAATCTGTATCCAGAGAGGGCTCTCTCTTTATGTTTTAGCTTTGTTTTTGTAAAGTGTTAGGCTAGTTATGAAGTTCAAGTATTTTGTTTTGAGTTTGGATGGTGAGATTCATTAGAACAGTGAGGCAAATTGAATAGTTCAGTGCATTGGGCATGATGGAGTCATAGAAGGATGGCTTTCTGGATTTGGTTTATTAACAAAGGTAACATCACAGAGAAAGGTAGACAAACATGGAACAAGATTGGAGCTGGAACCAGATGGAATGGACTCAAATGGATGAAGGGCAGCTAAGAATCCTTCAACATATTGAGAGAGGGAAAATGGATGATTACTGTTAAGGAGCAGTTAAGAATACCTTAGCAAATACTCAATATGAGGGAATCAGGTAACAGGAGCAATTAAGAATTCATTGTTTAAACAAATTCTGAAGAAAACACAGAGAATAATAAAGACTGAAAGCAGAGTGCAGTTTAAGCAAATTCTGAATTAATCCTTTTCTTTACTATTCAGATTATGAAACACAGATGATATAACAAACAAGAAAACTGTAAAAACACGAGATATAAGGGACTTATTGTTCCAGAGTTTGATTCGAGAATTCTGTGACAAGTAGTTTGCATCTATTCCTCATCCAGTCAGCCAGACAACAATGGTTCCAACAGCTTTGTATTCCAAAAAATTTCAGTATTATAGTAAAAAACTATGAATACCCACCAACCCCAAATACTTCGTTTGGGGGGGTATTTATACAAAATATCAAAATATCTTACAAAATATCTGATAGAGATAATATCTAGTGATGAATAATCCTTTTTTTACAAAAGATAGAGACGAATAGTCTCGAAAACAGGGAAAAGATCAATTGAGTTCGTGCTGGCTGCTCCGTCTTTGGATGTGCTGGAGGTAGGTTCTATGAGTCGGCTTACAAATGTCTTCCACTGATACTCTGTGCTGGCACCTGCGTCTTTGTTTGATATGATTTAATCCTGTTTTAGTAGACATTGACCTGTTTGAACCTCGTTCATCTCTGTTTATTTATCACGGAAAAATAGCCCGAAATCTACGTTTTACCCAAGAGAATTTACAAGATCCCCAACATGTCTTCCCACCATTGTTTCTCTAGAAATTTATGTCTCTGACAAAATTAGGTTGGAGCTGAAATAGATGTTTTACCTTATGTTCAATATAAAACAAGTTCTCCAAATTATCATAGAGACTTTGGCCTGATGGAGGTGCTTTCACTCCTGAAACACTTGTTGATGAACTGACTTGATCAACAACATATTTGTTCAACTTATGTACATAATTTGTGTGCCTCATAAGGCGGTCATTATTTCCTAAAAGGCTTGGTAGCCCTTTATTCTGCAAAACTATAAACCTTTCCATGAAAGAATTAATTTCCACTTGAATATCCTGGCATCTTTTTTCCAAGTTCTGCATTAGATTTCTCTTGGTTAGAACTCTTTTGATATCCAAAATGGTGCCTGTTTTGTTTGGGATGCCAAGTTGTTCCAGTTGTTCCCTGTTTCTCTTATTAAAAAAATGTATGAGCTAGTTGGCTGATTAGGCATTTGTCCTAATAAAGCTCTTGATTTCTGAATTTCTCCATGTGATGCATTCACTAAGTCAATCTGCTCATAAATTGCTTGGATAGATGGCCAAACATTACTCAGGGATTGATTGATGTTGGTCCAAAGAATTCCTTTGATTTCTGTCAAAGTTTTATCCATAGTGAGATCCTTCTCTAATGTTTTCACTTTATTCTCTAATGTTTTAACCTCTCTGATTTTCTCTCCAACATTCATCTTGGATTTGTCATAACTCTTTTCTACTTTTGCCAATTTTTCCTTTACTTCTTTCAGCTCTGACACTTGGAGTGTCATTTCTACCATGGCTTTTACTAATTCTTCTGTGCTCATAGTAGTACTGCTGCTTGGTGTTGCTATTGTTTTTGATGTACATGTAATAGCCTCTACTATAGCTACTAGGACATTTGGGGCCAATGCTGATCCAATTGTTGGGGGGACTGCAGTTGTGACTGTGGGGATTACCTCAGGTGGCTAGGAGGTTGACTTTCCCTGCTTTTCTTTTAATGCTTTTTCCAGTACCTACTCTGTATCAGTTAATCTTTCATTGAGTTTCATGATTAGGTCCATCATGTCCTCTTCTAATTTCTATTGTACAACTTCTGCAGTCTGTGGATGCATGGAAAGAGGCATTTTCAGCTATTTCCTAAGGGCAGCGATGTCCTCTTCTTTTTTCTTCATTAACGCCTTTATGCCCTTAGCATTACTGGGATCATGACCTAGCTCAATGATGATCTCTTCTAAAGATTTTATCCTGTTATCCTTGGCTAGAGAAGAGTATTTCTCTAAATGTAACTGAGTTGTTGTATTATCCAAGGAATTTTGCAGTTTGTGGGCCAGCATTGCTTTATCAGCCAGTGTCGAGTAGACCATCTCTCCAGTTTGCTTATGAAGCTCAATTTGGTCCATAGGATGAATGTCTTTGGCTAGGACCTCCAGATTTGTCCTGATGTAATCAACTGATGACTATGGTTGCTACACCTTGGGCTTAAAGTAACTCATGATCATTTTGCCCTCTTTAATGTCATATGCTGACATTAATCTTTGTTGGTTTGTGGGGGCCATCTTAAGATACTGGTTGTAAATTTGAAGCCTTAGTGGGTTGTTCCTGGCCTTTATCTCTGTGAATGTCCTTTTGATGTCTGAGGCCTATTTGCTTTGTTGCCTTGTGGATGAAACTTCTACACTGTGCTGCATCTCTAGCTCTTGCCTATATGAGCTAGTTGATGTATCCACCACTGGGGAAGTTTGTTGGCTGACTATCCTCTCACCTCTTAGACTGTCTGTCGTGTCTTCAATAATTTCCTCTTCTGACAGAGGATTCAAGTTTTGTCTCTTTGGACCTAGTTGTCCTGTAGGCCCACTGATAGGTCTGGGGTCTTCCCTGTCTCTCTTCTTGCTTCTTTCCTCATTTAGAGGAGTCTGTAATGCAGGGATTTCTACTGCTTTAGCTTGGTCTGGAAGAATTTCCCCCTGACACTGTTCTTTTGACATTGCTGGATGGTCTGTCATTATAGGATGCTCTGCGGTATCTACCTCTTTTCCCTTTGAAGTCCATGTGACCAATGTGCTGGTTTTCTATGGAGGCTGCTGAGAAGTTCCAGCAGAGGATGGACCAACTCCTGATTGTTGAGGCAACTTGAAAGATACCTATCCAAAAGAGTCCAGGTCAAGGGTTTTTTCAAGATTTTTCATAGCCTTTTCCATCTTTTCTTTCTCACTAATTTCTTCTATTAATGTCCCTTCTACCCATTCTTCCTGATTTGCATACTATTCAATTTCTAGGATATTATGATGTACATAAACTGACAGCCTGTTTCTTAACCTTCTGTTACTTATGAAACTATTTGGATCATATGGAACCCCCTAGAAACTTTTCTTCAATTTAAGGTGATCTTCTAATATCTTTTCAGCGTCTTTCCATGCCTCCCTAGAATGGATGATATAAGGGCTTAGCTGGTTTTTGATTCTCAGCTGAGCCTTTTTCTTTACATTACAAAAGTGGGTTAGGTCTGCATTGATGATCTGCCTGAAATATTCTAATGCAAATAACCTCATGGGCACATATTTAGGCAGCTTGAAAGGGCACAGTTCACAGACATATATTCTGATTTCTGTGTGATTCTGGTAGAGGTACCAGTCACCTATTCTGTACTGTTTAGAAATCTGCAAAATCCTCTTCATGTCACCAGAGATTCTAGGAGGGGGAGCTCCTATCAACAGAGTGGATGCTGAATGCACAAATAAGTCAATAAACTCATCATAGGTGTAAGGGCCCTCAAAGGTATTATGGAAGACTGAGGTCCAAAAGATCACTAATCTTTCATTTCCCTTTGAGTCCAGCTTCCTGATGGGGAAAGAAAAGTTGTCTGGATGGTAATATAATAGAAGGTGGTATATGAAAGATGTATACTTGAAGACTCCTTCTCTATCCAAATTTAGGAATTGAGTATGGATTTTGTCGGCAATGAAAGAGGCATAGTGATATTTGATAGCAGGAGGTTGTCTTGGGGTAAATATTGACACTAGAACTAGGGTGATCTCATCGACATATTCACTGGTATTAAATCCCAAGATCAAGGATATCATGTCCACAAAGAGTCTTCCAGCTTCTATGAACCAGGAATGCAAATAGGGAGGTGGTCCTTGGGACTGGCAGTCTGGTTTCATGAACATATGAGCAATACAGGTTATCTCTGAGTTGGACAATTGAGAAGCTTTTTCAAGTTGATAGCCCATGGAAAGACGAGCCAGGGGCTCAGTAGAATGGAAATTTATCATCTCATTAATTTAGATTTAGCAGTTATAGAAAAAAGAAAAGTTTGGGATTAGGAGATTACTACTCAGTGAATAGGGTCATAGTTAGCATAGCACTGATGAATAATATCTGGGAAAACACGGACTGAAGGGAGAAAATACATGGGTAGGTTGGATTCCCATATTCCAAAAATATCAGTTTTGTTTAGATGACTGTCCCTAACTTGGCATAAGGCCTGGAGATGGTTCATGTCACCAGATAACTCTTGTATTTGGAAATCTCTGTCGGCCAAGGGTAAATAATTTAAGTCTTTATGAGGTGCATTGATGGGTGCGACGTTTAGAGCTGCGGGGGCTTCCATGTTTGGTTCTTGTGTATTCAAACTGGAACTTGGGCTTTCTGTGGAGAATTGGACTATACAACAGGTTTAGGAGTGTTTTATGGATTAAACAGACTGTTTGCAACTCAAATTTGGGTTTCTCAGGTAAAAAATCCAGTGAAAAAACGAAAATGTAGGTTTGCAGGGAAAAAACGAATAAATACCTGGATTACGGAGGTAAGATTGCGTACTTGCAGGTGGAATGGTGGTCTGCAGAGCACAACACTAGAGTTTGTTGGCCGGGTGACGGGCTAACTACTCGAACAATCGACTAGACGTATTTTTCATGGAGCACAGTTTGCAGAAAATTAGGGCGAAAATGACATTTTATTGTTTATTTAACGAAAATTGACTTGGCAGGTAATTTTTGGCATTTATTGAGCAGATAACTTCAGCATGACGGGACACCTTGTCATGTAGTGGAAGGTACGGAATGGTGACGTGGCGGATGATCAATGGAAGGGTGGTAAGTGGTTTACCTCAGACCGCTTTTGGGCGAAAGTGGTTTCGGACGGGAGGGCCGCGAGCAGCGCAGGGATGCGCCACGCATCCTGGTATGGGTGGGGATACTGCCAATCTCCCGGGCAATAAAGTGCAGCGGCAGAGGGGGTCGCGAAATGATCTACAGCTGTCGGATGCGAGGGCTGAGATCGAGCGATGGGCACTCTTCTGAGATGGTGTGTACTTTAAGTAGTGGGACCAATGTAATTAATCCATGGTTCTAATGTCTTCGGGCGCAATATGATTGGTTTGCAGGGTTTTTACGTTAGGTTATTAATTAACCAAATGTTAATTAACCCTTTGGATGGTGCGCGGAAAGTTATTAATAAATCCCAAATGGATCTATTAATCCCCTAAAAATAGTGAATATGGTTATATAACCGGGGACGGGGAATATTAATAATTGGGGTTTTTACTATAAATATAATACGAGAACCGGTAATGGGGTGGGATTTAAATAATAATGTTAAAGTTAATATGTAGAAATGAGTCCAAAGCGCTAAGTCACAATGTTTAAAAACTTAGGCTAATAAGGGAAAAACAGGGATTTTACACAAGAAATGTGGCCATTTCCCTAAGTAAAAACGGGGTTTTACTTAGGCATCAGATGAAAAAGAAGGGAATGAGGGATTTGAAGGATATTAAGTAGATCTTAATACCTTTGGGGAAAATTAGTAAATGACTGGGGAAATAGTATGAAGGGGAGATTAGTCATGCCTTACTTGAGTTGCTCAAAAATACAAAACTGCTATGATACCTGTGATAGAGGCAAGATTAACATTCTGAGAGACAAAATCAATCACAAGTCTCATTCTGCAACACCAAAACTGACTACCCAGCCTACTGTACCTAACATTTTTTCTTCTTTTTCTTTGAGTGCACTTGGACTGGAAAACCCTCATAAATTTTCTTTTCTTTGCATGATAAGCCTATCTAAGTCTACACTTATTTCTTCCAAGGGATTAGATTAAACTGTTGAGCTCCTTTGCTTCTCTACCTATCTATTTATTTGCCAAGTTTAAATAGTTTGGACATATTTTTATTCTCTATTTCTAAAACAGGAAATTCAAAACATGAACTGGCCAAGATTAAGCTGTTTGGTCATTCATCAAGTGTGGCATGAGTTCTACAAGCTGCACACAATTAGATTGTTGTAGAAAATAAGATAGTAGTGGCATTTTGGATTTGTACACTTTCCTGGTATTTACATTTTATCACTCAGGTTGTTCCCCAAAGTTGTGAGAAAGGGAATATGGCCGAGGTAACCATAGACCAATCTTTTAGATACAGAATCTAGCCAATCTGTATCCAGAGAGGGCTCTCTCTTTATGATTTAGCTTTGTTTTTGTAAAGTGTGAGGCTAGTTATGAAGTTCAAGGATTTTGTTATGAGTTTGGATGGTGAGACTCAATAGAACAGTGATGCAAACTGAATAGTTCAGTCCATTGGGCATGATGGAGTCATAGAAGGATGGCTTTCTGGATTTGGTTTATTAACAGAGGTAACATCACAAAGCAAGGTAGGCAAACATAGAACAAGATTGGAGCTGGAATCAGATGGAATGGACTCAAACAGACGAAGGGAAGCTAAGAATCCTTCAACATATCGAGAGAGGGAAAATGGATGATTACTGTTAAGGAGCAGTTAAGAATACCTTAGCAAATACTCAATATGAGAGAATCGGGTAACAAGAGCAATTAAGAATTCATTGTTTAAACAAATTCTGAAGAAAACACAGAGAATAATAAAGACTGAAAGCAGAGTGCAGTTTAAGCAAGTTTTGAATTAATTCGTTTCTTTACTATACAAATTATGAAACACAGATGATATAGCAAACAAGAAAAATGTAAAAACACGAGATATAAGGGACTTATTGTTATGGATTTTGATTCGAGAATTTTGTGACAATTATTTTGCATCTATTCCTCATCCAGTTAGCCAGACAACAAATCGTTCCAACAGCTTTGTATTCCAAAAAATTTCAGTATTATAGTAGAAAACTATGAATACCCACCAACCCCAAATACTTCGTTTGGGGGGTATTTATACAAAATATCAAAATAACTTACAAAATATATAATAGAGATAATATCTAGTGATGACTAATCCCCTTTTTACAAAAGATAGAGACAAATAGTCTCGAAAACAGAGAAAAGATCAATTGATGTCGTGTTGGATGCTCCGTCTTTAGATGTGGTGGAGGTAGGTTCTACGAGTCGGCTTACAGATGTCTTCCACTGATACTCTGTGTTGGCAGCTGCGTCTTTTTCTGATATGCTTTAATCCTGTTTTAGTAGACTTTGACCCGTTTGAACCTCGTTCATCTCTATTTATCTTATCACGGAAAAATATCCCGAAATCTATGTTTTACCCAAGAGAATTTACAAGATCCCCAACAAGTCTTCCCACCATTGTTGCTCTGGCAATTTATGTCTCTGAAGTTTCCTTAGGGTTTCATCAGCTTCTGTATATATGACAAAATTAGGTTGGAGCTGAAACACATGTTTTACCTCATGTTCAATATAAAACAAGTTCTCCAAATTATCATAAAGACTTTGGCCTGATAGAGGTGCTTTCACTCTTGAAACACTTGTTGATGAACTGACTTGATCAGCAACATATTTGTTCAACTTATGTACATAATCTGTGTGCCTCATAAGCCGGTCATTATTTCCTAAAAGGCTTGGTAGCCCTTTATTCTGCAAAACTGTAAACCTTTCCATGAAAGTATTAATTTCCACTTGCATATCCTAGCATCTTCTTTCCAAATTCTGAATTAGAGTTCTCTTGGTTAGAACTCTTTTGATATCCAAAATGGTGCCTGTTCTGTTTGGGATTCCAAGTTGTTCCAGCTGTTCCCTATTTTTGTTATTCAAAAAATGTATGAGCCGGTTGGCTTGATCAGGCATTTGTCCTAATAAAGCTCTTGATTTTTGAATTTATCAATGTGCTGCATTCACT
Organism: Pinus tabuliformis; assembly: GCA_031772625.1. Taxonomy (NCBI): domain Eukaryota; kingdom Viridiplantae; phylum Streptophyta; class Pinopsida; order Pinales; family Pinaceae; genus Pinus; species Pinus tabuliformis. The sequence continues at coordinate 617,871,631 of CM062812.1, read as the reverse complement.
AAGTCAATCTGCTCATAAATTGCTTGGATAGATGGCCAAACATTACTCAGGGATTAAATGATGTTGGTCCAAAGAATTCCTTTGATTTCTATCAGAGGTTTATCCATAGTGAGATCCTTCTCTAATGTTTTCACTTTATTCTCTAATGTTTTAACCTCTCTGATTTTCTTTGCAACATTCATCTTGGATTTGTCATAACTCTTTTCGACTTTTGCCATTCTTTCCTTTACTTCTTTTAGCTCTGACACTTGGAGTCTCATTTCTTCCATGGCTTTTACTAATTCTTCTGTGCTCATAGTAATATTGTTGCCTGGTGTTGCTGTTGTTGTTGATGTACGTGTAATAGCCTCTGTTGTAGCTGCTCGGACATTTGGGGCCAATGCTGATCCAATTGTTGGGGGACTGCAGTTGTGACTGTGGGGATTACCTCAGGTGGCTGGGAGGCTGACTCTCCCTGCTTTTATTTTAATGATTTTTCCAGTTCCTACTCTGTATCAGTTAATTTTTCATTGAGTTTCATGATCAGGTCCATCATGTCCTCTTCTGATTTCTGTTGTACAACTTCTGCAGTCTGTGGATGCATGGAAAGTGGCATTTTCAGCTGTTTCCTAAGGGCAGTGATGTCCTCTTCTTTTTTCTTCATTAATGCCTTTATGCCCTTAGCATCGCTGGGATCATGACCCAGCTCAATGATGATCTCTTCTAAAGATTTGATCCTATTATCCTTAGCTAGAGAAGAGGATTTCTCTAAATCTAACTGAGCTGCTGTATTATCCAAGGAATTTTGCAATTTGTGGGCCAGCATTGCTTTATCAGCCAGTGTGGAGTAGACCATCTCTCTAGTCTACTTATGAAGCTCAATCTGGTCAATAAGATGAATGTCTTTGGCTAGGACCTCCAGATTTGTCCTGATGTAATCAGCTGCTGACTGTGGTTGCTGCTCCTTGGGCTCGAAGTAACTCATGACAATTTTTCCCTCTTTAATGTCATAGGATGACTTTAATCTTTGTTGGTTTGTGGGGGTCATCTTAAGATACTGGTTGTAAATTTAAAGCCTTAGTGGGTTGTTCCTCGCCTTTATCTCTGTGAATGTCCTTTTGATGTCTAAGGCTTGTTTGCTTTGTTGCCTTGCGGATGAAACTTCTACATTGTGCTGCCTCTCTAGCTCTTGCCTATATGAGCTAGTTGATGTATCCACCACTGTGGAAGTCTACTAGCTGACTATCTTCTTACCTCTTAGAATGTCTGTCGTTTCTTCAATAGTTTCCTCTTCTGACAGAGGATTCAGTCTTTGTCTCTTTGGACCTAGTTGTCCTGCAAGCCCACTGATAGGTGTGGGGTCTTCCTTGTTTCTCTTCTTGCTTCTTTCCTCATTTAGAGGAGTCTGTAATGCAGGGATTTCTGTTGCTTTAGCTTGGTCTGGAAGAATTTCCCCCTAACACTGTTCTTTTGACATTGCTGGCTGGTATGTCATTATAGGATGCTTTGTGGTATCTACCTCTTTGCCCTTTGAAGTCTCTGTGACCGATGTGTTGGTTTTCTGTGCAGGCTGTTGAGAAGTTCTAGTAGAGGTGTACCAACTCCTGATTGTTGAGGCAACTTGAAAGATACATGTCAAAAAGAGTCCAGGTCAAGGGTTTTTTCAAGATTTTTCATAGCCTTTTCCATCTCTTCTTGCTCACTAATTTATTCTATTAATGTCCCTTCTACCCATTCTTCCTGATTTGCATACTGTTCAATTTCTAGGATATTATGATGTATATAAACTGATAGCCTATTTCTTACCCTTCTGTTACTTATGAAACTATTTGGATCATATGGCACCCACCAGAAACTTTTCTTCAATTTAAGGTGATCTTCTAATATCTTTTCATCCTCTTTCCATGCTTCCCTAGAATGGATGATATAAGGGCCTAGCTGGTCTTTGATTCTCAGCTAACCCTTTTTATTTACATTACAAAAGTGGGTTAGGTCTGCATTGATGATCTGCCTGAAATATTCTAATGCAAATAACTTCATGGGCACATATCTAGGCAGCTTGAAAGGGCACAGTTCACAGGCATATATTTTGATTTCTGTGTGATTCTGGTAGAGGTACCAGTCACCTATTCTGTACTATTTAGAAAGTTGCAAAATCCTCTTCATGTCACTAGAGATTCTAGGAGGGGGAGATCCTATCAATAGAGTGGATGCTGAATGCACAAATAAGTCAATAAACTCATCATAGGTGTAAGGGCCCTCAAAGATATTATGGAAGACTGAGGTCCAGAATATCACTGATCTTTGATTTCCCTTTGAGTCCAGCTTCCTGATGGGGAAAGAAAAGCTGTCTGAATGATAGTATAACAGAAGGTGGTATATGAAAGATGTATACTTGAAGACTCCTTCTGTATCCAAATTTAGGAATTGATTATGGATTTTGTCGGCAATGAAAGAGGCATAGTGATATTTGATAGGAGGAGGCTCTCCTAGGTTAAATATTGACACTAGAACTAGGGTGATCTCATTGACATATTCACTGGTATTAAATCCCAAGATCAAGGATATCATGTCCACAATGAATCATCCAATTTCTGTGAACCAGGAATGCAAATAGGGAGGTGGCCCTTGGGGCTGGCAGCTTGGTTTCATGAACATATGAGCAATACGGGTTATCTCTGAGCTGGACAATTGAGAAGATTTTTCAAGTAGATAGCCCATGGAAGGACGAGCCAGGGGCTCAGTAGAATGGAAATGTATCATCTCATTAATAGATTCAGCAGTTTTAGAAAAAAGAAAAGTTTGGGATGAGGAGATTACTACTTGGTGAACAGGGTCATAGTTAGCACATCGCTGATGAATAATATCTGGGAAAACACAGACTGAAGGGAGAAAATACATGGGGAGGTTGGATTCCCATATTCCAAAGATATCAGTGTTGTTTATATGACTGTCCCTGACTTGGTAGAAGGCCTAGAGATGGTTGATGTCACCAGATAACTCTTGTATTTGGAAATCTCTGTCGGCCAAGGGTAAATAATTTAAGTCTTTATGAGGTTCATTGATGGGTGCGACGTTCAGAGCTGCGGGGGCTTCCATGTTTGGTTCTTGTGTATTCAAATTGGAACTTGGGCTTTCTATGGAGAATTGGACTATACAGTGGGTTTAGGAGTCTTTTATGGATTAACGAGACCGTTTTCAACTCAAATTTGGGTTTCTCAGGTAAAAATTCCAGTGGAAAAATGAAAATGCAGGTTTGCAGGGCAAAAACGGATAAATACTTGGATTACAGAGGTAAGACTGCATATTTCCAGGTCGAATGGCGGTCTGCAGAGCACGACACTGGAGTTTTTTGGCTGGGTGACAGGCTAAGTGCTCGAACAGTCAACTGGACGTATTTTGCATGGAGCACAGTTTCCAAAAAATCAGGGCGAAAATGACATTTTATCGTTTATTTAACGAAAATTGACTTGGTGGCTAATTTTTGGCATTTATTGAGCGGATAACGTCAGCATGACGGGAAACCTTGTCGTGTAGCAGAGGGTACGGAACGGTGATGTGGCAGATGATCAACAGAAGGGTGGTAAGTGGTTTACCCCGGACCGCTTTTGGGCGAAAGTGGTTTTGGACGGGACGATTGCGAGTAGCATGGGGATGCGCCATGCGTCTTGGTATGGGTGGGGATACCGCCAATCTCTCAGGCGATAAAGTGCAGCGGTGGAGGGGGTCACGAAATGATCTACAGCCGTCGGATGTGAGGGCTGAGATCGGACGATGGGCGCTCTCCTGAGATGGCGTGTACTTTAAGCGGTGGGACCGATGTAATTAAACCACGGTTCTAATGTTTTCGGGCGCGATATGATTGGTTGTCGGGGTTTATTTAAGTTAGGTTATTAATTAACCAAATGTTAATTAACCCTTTGGATGGCGCGTGACGGGTTATTAATAAATCCCAAATGGATCTATTAATCCCCTTAAAAATAGTGAATATGGTTATATAACCGGGGACGGGAAATATTAATAATTGGGGTTTTTATTATAAATATAATATGGGAACGGGTAATGGGGTGGGATTTAAATAATAATGTTAAAGTTAATATGTAAAAATGAGTCCAAAGCGCTAAGTCACAATGTTTAAAAACTTAGGCTAAAAGGGAAAAACAGGGATTTATACAAGAAATGAGGCCATTTCCCTAAGTAAAAATGGGGTTTTACTTAGGCATCAGATGAAAAAGAAGGGAATGAGGGATTTGAAGGATATTAAGCAGATCTCAATACCTTTGGGGAAAATTAGTAAATGATTGGGGGAATAGTATGAAGGGGAGATTAGTCATGCCTTACTTGAGTTTCTCAAAAATACAAAACTGCTATGATACCTTTGATAGAGGCAAGATTAACATTCTGAGAAACAAAATCAATCACAAGTCTCATTTTGCAACACCAAAACTACCTACCTAGCCTACTGTACCTAACATTTTTTCTTCTTTTTCTTTGAGTGCACTTGGACTGGAAAACCCTCATAGATTTTCTTTTCTTTGCATGATAAGCCTATCTATGTCTGCACTTATTTCTTCCAAGGGCTCAGATTAAATTCTTGAGCTCCTTTGCTTCTCTACCTATCTATTTATCTACCAAGTTTAAATAGTTTGGATAGATTTTTATTCTCTATCTCTAAAACAGGAAATTCAAAACATGAACTGGCAAAGATTAAGCTGTTTGGTCATTCATCAAGTGTGGCATGAGTTCTACAAGCTGCACACAATTAGATTGTTGTAGAAAATAAGATAGTAGTGGCATTTTGGATTTGAACACTTTCCTGGTCTTTTATTTGGGGTTCATTTCTTTTCATTTTCTCTTTTGACCATTTATTTTTTCCTCCCTTTGATTTTTCTTTTAGGGTATACCCTCTTTACATTTTTTAGATTTTTTTATTTTTTTGAAAAATATGGAGAACTTTTACAACAAGAAAAGGTATGAACATATTGCAGAGCAAATCCAGTCAATCATGAGATATGACACCTATTGTTATAGGAGCATAACAACAATGGTCCATTAGGTAAATTCAGATAAATTTTAAGTTGATCTTCTTTAGAATTTTCCTTTCAAGGTTCACCACATGATGTATGTTTGCAATTCCTAAAATGCAACTAATATGATAAGAATTATTTTCATTCAATTGAACAATGAAAACCTTAGCTAGTAGGGATAGAGCAATCAGATCTTTGACAAAGAGCAAAGAGCACATCTAATGAAATTTCCCTAGCTATTCCTTTCAAGCATTCATAAACTACAATATGAATGATGTAAGTTTTTCTTTCTGAATCCATTAATCTTATGATGAACAAAAAGGGAGCTAATGCACATACAATCAATCAATCTTTAAGAACAAAGACTTTATGACAATTATGTTTCGAAGGAAAATAAGACTTTACGACACTTTCTTTCGAACAAATACTAGTCAATTATATTCTAACTTTGACTATGGATCGATAACGACAAAGAAAACATTTAAGAAACACTAATCAACCAAGTCAAATTAGGGCTGGAAAAGGAGATAGAAACTTGTTTTCTGAGACATGACATTCATTGATCAATCAAAAAACAAGCAAACAGAGGAAGTTCGGTAGAAAAACTCAATCAAAAGGTGAAAATTTTCCCTAAGGTGGATTAGCACAGGTCAAAGAGGGCCTAGCTGCACTACAGAGCACTGTCTCTCACTCAAGGGTGCTTTGTAGAGCACTGTCCCCTGACCAAGCCCGTGTTGATTCCTGAGAGGCCACTCAAGAGTCATCTAACCTCAAATTTTGACCAAAATTTGATGCAAAAGGACTGAAATACAGTCAATGAACACAAGTAGGGTCTACAATAGTGTCCTAGGAGGTGGATAAACTACTAGGAAGGATGATCTTCCCTAGCAGATTCACCAATTTGTTTTGGAGAATTTGGTATCTAAGGATAAATACTAATTCCCTAGATAAGTAGCCATATCTAGAACAACAATTAAGTGTTTTAGTCTTTTCCTATAAGCAATAGATAAGATGAGAAGACCTACTTTTAGTTCCGATTTCCTCTCATCTCCTTTTTATTGATCCCGTCGCTCCTTCCCATACTTAATACACTTGAGAAGTACCTATAAACACAACAAAAAACAAAGAATCGATCAAAGCAAAAGATATATTGAATATAAGTGAATGGAATCAGATACATTTCACACATATAAGAATTATAAAACAATACAAGCATATGGGAGAAAGGTTGAAACACTTTATTGAATAGAAGAAGAAAATACAACCATTTGTGTTTGATTCAAAGTCATTCCTCCAGCTTGGATCCCATCCACATCACATCAAAAGCATGAAAAACTTGTACCATTATAATACTTGCTTGAAAGCCAAATCTCATAGCATCATTATCTCCTTACAATTCAACATAATCCAGCCCTTGATCACTTAGATAAGTGGTCAATTTATAGGAAGATAAAGGAGGTTTTGTCATAAATGGTGGCATTGAATGGCCTTCAATATTTAGAATTAGTTCCATGGAGGAAGGGATGAGAGGATAAGATGCACCTTAACTCATTCCTCATCCATTTTTGAGCTCATGGGAGTTGATAAGTGAGGGAACCTTCTAGATGACTCCAAAATATAAGAATATTCCCCAAACCCTATGGGAATTTCGCTCAATCTCACCCAGCGCAGGTGAAAGGAAGCTTAAGTGCTCTGCAAAGCACCCTGGCATGGACTTAACTGCTCTACAGTGCACCCTTACATGGGCCTACCTGCATTGGTCCCTCTAGAGGCTATTTCTGGATGTCTTCAAGTCATGAATTTGTTCGGGAAGGAGGCATTCAAAGGGGTGACTTGTTTAGGGCATGTAGCAACTAAAATTATGGTTTGATGAGCCTTAAAAACACTAATCTGGATGATGGGATTGATGAGCCCAAATGGATCTGTAACACTAGGTATGGGCATTATGTGTTTGTTGTAGTTCCATTTAGTTTGACTAATGCTCCAACTACTTTCATGTGATTTATGAATAGTGTGTTGCATCCTTATTTGGACAAGTTGTTATTGTATTCATTGATGACATTTTGATATATTCTAAGAATGAGGAAGAACATATAGATCATTTAATAGTAGTATTGAGATTGCTAAGAGAACATGAGTTGTATGCTAAGCTTATAAAATGTAGTTTCTTTCATATAGAGGTACATTACTTGGGGCATGTGATCTCCAAGGAAGGTATAACAGTGGATTCATAGAAGATAAGGGCTATTGTGGAGTGGGAAGCTCCTAGAAATGTTGATGAGGTAAGATCAGTTATGGGGTTAGCAGGATATTATAGGAGGTTCATCAGGAAATTCATATTGCATAACCTACTATGTCATTATAGAGGAAAGGTAAGAAATTTGAATGGACAAAGGAATCTTTATCAAGTTTTGAGCAGTTGAAGCAGTTGTTGACAAATTCTCCAGTGTTAAAGATTGCAGATCCAAAAAAAGAGTTCGTGGTATGTATAGACACTTGCAAGAGAGGACTTGGTCGAGTCCTGATGCAAGAAGGGAAGGTAATATGATATGAATCATGGAAACTGAATGAGCATGAGAAGAATTACCTGACACATGATCTTGAGTTGGTAGTAATTATTCATGCGTTGACAATGTGGAGGACCTATCTTCTTGGAAGGAGGTTTTTATTGATGAGTGATCAGAGTGGGTTGAGATACTTGTTTGATTAGCCAAATTTGAATTCTAGGAAATCTAGATGGTTGGCCAAGATCATTAAGTTCGACTTTGAGATCAGGTACATCAAGGGTAAAGACAACATTGTTACATATGCTCTTAGCATGAGAGAACATGTTAATCATATAACAATTATGAGATCCTATGGGACAAATTTACAGGATTGGATCTTACAACTAAGATAATAGGATGACAGATATATGGAACTTATGCACATGTTAGAACATGGTACAAGTGATCAGTATGTGTAATATTGACTTAGAGTGGATAGTTTGATTAGGTTTAGGGACAAGATCTATGTGCTGAATGACAGTGAACTCAAGAAGACTATCTTGCAAGAATTTCATGTGAAACCATATTCAGGTCGCCCATGATATCAAAAGATATTAATAGTAGTGAAGAAGTTTTATTATGTGCCGAATCTAAAAAAGGACCTGGCAGAGTCTATGGCTAGATGCTTGGACTATCAGTAGGTGAAGGAAGAATGTAATCATCCAGGTGGATTACTACAATCGATTCCAATTCCAGAGTGGAAGTGGGAGGACATTTCCATGGATTTCATCATAGGTTTTCTAAGGACATCTAGACAACATGATTCCATCATGGTTGCAGAATGTCCAAAGGTAGCACACCTCATTCCAATGAAGTCTATGTATTCAACTAGTGATGGAGCACAAAGCTTCATTAGAGATGTGGTCAGATTGTATGGTGTTCCAGGGAATTATGTGTGACACAAGGATTCTAGGTTCACTTCCAAGTTTTGGAAGGAGCTATTTGCAGGTTTGGGGACAGAGTTCACCTTCAACACAACTTATCATCCACAGAGATATGGATAGATAGAGAGGGTCAACAAGATATTGGAGGACATGTTGAGGATGTATGTAATGCACTAGAAGAGGAGATGGGAGGAGTACATTCCATTGGTTGAGTTTTCTTATAACAATGGGTATCAAGAGTCACTGAGGATGAGTCTATTTGAGGCACTATATCGTCGGAGTTGTAGTAATCCCATCAATTGGCGTGATCCAGTTAATACGGTATTGATTGGACCAGACATGTTGGCATAAATGGAATAGGAAATGCAGGTAATAAAGAAAAAAGTAAAGGTGGCACATGATAGGCAGAAAAGCTATGCAGATCAAAACAGGTTGTTTAATGATTTTTAGGTTGGGGAATAGGTGTACTTGCACATCAAAACCAAGATTTGATCCTTGAGGATTGGATTGTGTGCAAGGATGCCACCTCGGTTTGTGGACCTTCCAATATTCTTGAAAGGATTGGACCAATAGCCTATCGAATTTCACTGCCTCTGACAATGAAATTCCATGATGTTTTCCATGTGTCATTGCTAAAGAAGTATGTTAAAGATGTTGATAATGTGATTGACTGGTATGTATTGCAAGAGGAGCCATATGGAGAATTCTAGCCAGAACCTTAGTGTATATTGTAGAGAAATATATTCATGCTTCAGAACCAAGCAATCAAGTAGGTTAAATTACACTGTAAGAACTTTGGGCCCGATTAAGGTACATGGTAGATGGCAAATCAGATGCAGGCTATGTATCCTTCTCTGTACGCTAGTTGAGTGAATGTTTTTGGCATATGTTTTGGTGTGATGTTTTGGTATATGTACATATGTATATGGATGTAAATACCACCATGAGTTGTGTTATAAATCTCCAGTAAGAAATATGGGTGTCATGTTGTTATGATTATTATGTTGCGTGTCATGTTGCTTTGCTTCTCAGCAGGTTGATCATTGTAAATAATGCATCGTGCTAAGTTATAGAGGTCCATGGGAAGTATGTTTTTCTGTGAGCTGTTTTGTTGGTTGTAGGTGTCGTTGAAGGCCGAGGATGGTGTTTCCCCAAGGGGGAGGCTTTTATAACATCCCTGGTCAAAATTCCATGTATATAAAGATAATAAAGGCAAAATAGTAAACACAATCATGGGACACTTATTCCAAGTTGAAGTTTGGGGAAAACATCCTAGTGTGGGTGTTAATTTGGTTTATTATGGCTAAGGAAATTGGAAAAGTAAATGGAAAAGGCTTTGGAAAGACATGAGAAATTAATGGACATTTTATTTATGAAAATAATGGAAATTAGGAGAAAATAAAGGTGAAAGGTCACAAGTTGCATGTGAGGAGGAAAATGAAGGAAAATAATGGAAATGAAGAAAATAGAGGCCTCATTAATAACAATCCTTATAAGGATCAGTTGGTACCTTTTTTCAGTTTAGTTTTGGAGCTCTCTCTCTATTCTCTCTCAACCACTCTTAGACACTTAGAGTTTTCTTGGACCACTTCATCATTGGATCAAGAAAAGAAAAGAAGGAAAGAGGAAGCAAAGATCAATCAAGGAAGAGTAGGATCAAGTAGCTATAGTGGGATTATTTGCAGGTATCAATGTCCCTGTGTGATTTCCTTTCTAGTCTTGGAATGCATAGTTATGCATGCATATTCTTGGTTATCTTGTTGTCATTAGCATGGGTTTTTCTAGGTGTGACAATGCTCTTCAACCTTGCCATGCCATTTCCAGATAGCCATGATGTAATCGGGCTCTCATGTTTTGGTTGAGATGGATTGCCAGATGGAATCGAAACTGACTGAGGTGGTCTTTGAAAGAAAGAACACATGGCTTAGTGATACCTGAATTAGAATTTTGATTGCAGTATTACTTTCACCTAGTTATCCCTGAACCAAACTGTGGGTTGTGGTAAAGCCAAATTTTGTAAATGGAAGGATATACAGTAAATCCTAGAGGTGGGTGCCCTCGATCATGCCTAGGAATCCTTGGTTGGTGAATGGCAGGATATAAAGTAAATCCTGGAGGGTGGAGTCTTGATTAGGCCTAGGGATCCTTGACCGTTGTATGACAGGATGTATGGTAAAACCTAGAGACTAGGAGATAGGAAAATTCCTCACGTTGCATGTGGAGAAATCTGGTGGCATCCATGCTTATTTAGGACCTAGTGATCTGGTGGGGATTGGAGTAAAGCCTGGTTATATTGATTACGGTGAGGTGGTGTAGCCTTGGGAATCCCTAATTGATTTTGGTTATGAGTCCCACATTCATGCTTAGAATATGGCACGGGGGTGATTGGTTGAAAGAAAGATTTGGTTTGGCCAATCTATGGTCGGGTGGTTCATGGAAGTAGCATACCTGGTTGGCTTATGCATTCATTAATATTTGTTCCTTCTCCTTTTTATTTTATGTGTCAATGTGTTGGTTTATATATGGATTTTATGGTTGTTGTATCCTTGTTATTTATGTTGTTTATATGTTGGTTATGAGTATGTTTCATGATAATGATGATGTATGGACCTCATAAGGTTTTGATTAGTAAATAAATGTACAATGAAAGTATGACCTAAAAGCTGATAATGAAGCTAATGTGATAAGGTATCAATGATTCTTAGTGGTTCTTAGATAAGTAGCAAACCCTTATGCTCGGATACGTTGTTATGACCTATAACATTGATATTTGTGACATGTTTGACAAAATGCATGTCATGCCTAGTAGGGTTTCAGTCAAGTCATTAATCAAATGTTTATATTAGTACCTTTTTTCTATGTTATTTATCATTTCAAGAAGTTTAATGGAGTTCTAGGAAATGGCTTGAATCCTAGCCCTGAAAAATTGGCACAAAATCTAGGGTTGTGGGCATAGAACTAGTTGAGAAATTCCCCAATCCCTGGCATGCCCTTTTTGTGGGAGATATTGGAGGGTCCCAGTCACATGCATGCCCATTTCAGGGGAGCGAATGAGGCTCTAGGTTAGTAAAATTTCAATTTACCTCTAGAGTAGGTGACGTGGAAGGGTTATTTGGCTCCTGAAGGTTCTATAACATGTGTAGAAGGTCAAATTGGTTGTTTTTTCTCAGTTACACTTCATTAAATATACATGGGGAGTTGAATAAGATCATATTATACTCTCATCACATGTTTAAACCAACAGGACAATTAACTTGGGTAAATCTGGGAGGAAGGTATCACAGAGTGGCATCAGATCATGGTTCACCCCTTGGACTGGATGGAAAATGTGTTGGTCATGCATTCATGTCAGTTGCATATGTGTTCTCTATGCTTTTGGTATGTGTACTTGTTGTGTATGCATGGTGGTGGCCATTGTTGCAATGTTTTCGCCATGTGAAAGTGGATGGTGTGTTGTTGGATGTTGTTGTAATGAGTATAGGTCCATTATGCTCTAGTTATGCATGTTAGTGTTTTTATGTATTGTGTATGCATGCATGTCATACATATGTTGATTATGAATACATTGAAATGGTGATAGTTATCTTGCATGAGGTCATGGTATGTGGTTGTTATGGTCATGAATTGATAATGGTTTAAATGATGTTTATGTATTGTTATGATTATGTTTATACATGTATTGTGCATCTAGTTGATCTTGCAGACGAGATATCCTCCTCGAACTATATTGAGGTATGTTGATTATGTTCATATTTTGGTTTAGCTGACATGGTATGCTTTGCAGCAAATAGATCAAAGATGACTAGCAAGATGGTAGACTACAGTTCAAAATATTCTCCTTATGGATCAGATGAGTAGCGTGGTGTTGGGAATTCTTCTTACTTAAAAAAGACATTAAGAATTTTGAAGGCAGAAATAAGAATTTGTAAAGAAAAATGAAAATATCATGCAGATACAGGAGAAACAAGTAGAAGTAAATGCAGTAATCCTTCATAGTTTGTTAGAGCTACAGAGTTAGGGACCTCTATGGATCATCCATGGGAAGGAGGATAGGACTAACGGGGCATATAGAAATAGGTATATTGGTGTTCATAGGTTGGATAGGGATGACATAGTTAGACATGACAGGCTCTTGGATACTCCAGATAAGAGAGGTGATGGACACATGTACTATTCTAGTTTTGGTTTTGGTAGTCACTATGATCGCCATTGTTATCACCCTTACAGGATGAGTGACAGGGGATAATTGCATGATGAATTCAAGAAAGCTAAGCCACCTACCTTTGATGGATAATTGAAGAAGCCAGAGGATGAAAAGGCTTGGTTACTTGAGATGAAGAACTCCTTTGAACTACATGAGTACAAAGAGAATATGAAGGCCAAAATAGCTATCTTCAACCTCAAAGGGAAAGAAAAAATCTGGTAGGAAGATGTAAAATGGGTCAGAGACATCAAGATAAAAGACTTGAGTTGGCATGAATTCAAGATAATTTTATGGAAGAAATACTTATCAAAAAGGTATTATGATAGAAAATCCAAGGAATTCTATGAGCTAAAGATGGGATTGATGACAGATGAGGAGTACACGATCAAGTTCCTTGAGTTATTGAGGTATGTACAGTGTCTTAAAGATGAGAAATATAAAGTTCATAGATTTGTAAATGGATTGCCATTAGAAGATAGAGTTTGAATTGAGTATGATGAGTCTTGGTCACATGAGGAAGTTATTGGGAATTTGAAACACTATTATGAGCAGTCAAGGCATAAGAATGAATCTCAACAAGGATGGAAAGGGAAAGATAAAGGTAATGGTAAATGGAAGCTGAAAAGAACAAGGCCCCAAAATACATAAGAGAAATACAATGTTGCACTATACAAGAAGTTCAATGTAGCTAGACATGAACATGGGTCACAACAGTGGAATAAAGGTGATGGTACAAGATGGTTGGAGTGTTGGACATGTGGTAAGGAGCATCTTAAGTGAGTTTTTCTATAGAATCATGGTGGTAGGAATCATATATACAATGCACAAGAGGCGTAGACTATTGGGGATGTTGGGCAGGGCATTCCTTGTATCTATGCCTTGTTGGATAACAAGCAGACATATTGCTAGGCATCTATTATCAAGATGGATGGTAAGCTTCGTGATCAAGTTGTTTCTATTTTGATTGACCTTGGATCTAATTATAGTTATGTTAACCCTGGCTTGGTGGATAAGTGTGGTTTGAACAAAGAAGTGCATGCAAAATCTTGGTTAGAATAGTTGGCTACACGTACAAAGAAGAGAGTTCATTAGTGGGTAAGAGCTTATGCTTTCAAGTTGAATGGTATGCCTACATCAACACATTCGAATTTATTTCCATTGGGATCATACAATATGTTTTTGGGTATGGATTGGTTGTATCTTCATAGGACCAAAGTGGATTTTTAAGACAAGGATATTGAGTTCCTGGATGACAATGGAGAACAAAGAATTTGGCAGGGTAAGAAGAAAGATACATTATTTAGAATGGTGAAAACTATGCAGGCAAAGCATAGTCGCAGGAAAGAGTGTGTGTTATTCATAGTACAGATTTCCAGTGACAAAGGTAAGGAAGTTGAGGATGTGGATTTCTTGAGTAGGTACCCGGTTCTAAAATAATTTCAGGATGTGTTTCCACCATATATTTTAAAGTTTCTGCCTCATAGAGAAGTGGACTTTTCCATTGAGTTGGTACCAAAAAAAACACTAGCATCAAAGGAACCATACATGATGAGCACACCAAAGTTAGTAGAGATGAAATTATAATGGAAAGAAATGCTTAACAAGGAATAAATTAGGCCAAGTGTATCACCTTGGGGTGCACTAGTATTGTTTGTGAAGAAGAAGGATGGTACTCATAGGCTATGCATTGATTATAGGCACTTGAACAAAGTGACCATGAAGAATAGGTATCTATTGTTGAGGATTGGTGACTTGTTTGATCAGTTGAAGGGAGAAGCAGTGTTCTCAAGGATTGATTTGAGATCCAAATATCCCGAGGTACACATTAAGGAAGAGGACATATACAAGACAACTTTCCAGACTAGATATGGGAATTATGAGTTTATTGTAGTTCCATTTGGTTTGTCTACTGATCCAAATACTTTCATGTGCTTGATGAATAGTGTGTTGCGCCTTTATATAGACAAGTTGTTATTGTGTTCATTGATGACATCTTGATATATTCTAGAAATGAGGAAGAACATGCACAACATTTAGCAGAAATGTTTATATTTCTAAGAGAGTATTAGCTTTATGCTAAGCTTAGCAAATGCAATTTCTTTCAGATAGAGGTACATTACATGGGGCATGTGGTCTCCAAGGAAGGTATAATAGTGGATTCATAGAATATAAGGGCTATCATGAAGTGGGAAGCTCCTATAAATGTTGATGATGTAAGATCAGTTATGGGGCTAGTAGGATATTATAGGAGGTTCATTAGGAACTTCTCTTGAATTGTATATCCTATTACGTCATTGCAAAAGCAATGTAAGAAATTCAAATTGACAAAGGAATGTGCAACAAGTTTTGAGCAGTTGAAGAAATTGTTGTCAAATGCTCCATTGTTAAAGATTTCATATCTAGACAAATATTTTGTGGTATGTATAGATGCTTGCAAGAGAGGACTTGGTGGAGTCCTAATGTAGGAAGGGTATATCGTATGTTATGAATCACAGATGTGGAATGAGCATGAGAATAAATACCCGACACATGATCTTGAGTTGGAAGCAAACATTCATGTATTGAATATGTGGAGGAAATATCTTCTTGGCAGGAAGTTTCTATTGATGAGTGATCATAGTGGGTTGAGGTACTTGTTTGATTACATGAATTTGAATGCCAGGAAAGCTAGATGGTTGGCCATGATTACTGAGTTTGACTTTGAGATCAGGTACATCAAGACTAAAGAGAAAAAGGTTGTAGATTCTGTTATCATGAGAGTACAAGTGAATCATATAGTAGCTATGAGCTCCTATGGGACAAATTTATAGGATCAGATCTTATAGGCAGGACAACAAGATGACATGTATATGGAACTTATGCATAGCTTACAACAAGGTACACGTGATTATGATGTGGACTATTGACTTACAACAAATAGCTTGATCAGGTTTAGGGACATGATCTATGTGTCGAATGAGAGTGAACGCAAGAAGACTATCTTGCGAAAATTTCATGTGAAACCATGTTCAGGTCACCCAGGATATCAAAAGATATTGAAAACAATGAAGAATTTTGATTATTGGCCAAATCTAAAAAAGGTCATGGAAGAGTCTATGGCTAGATTCTTGGACTATCAGTAGGTGAAGGAAGAAGGTAAGTATCTTGGTGGATTAATACAACCGATTTCGATTTCAGAGTGGAAGTGGGAACTCATTTCCATGGATTTCATCTCAAGTTTACTGAGGACATCTAGACAACATGATTCCATCATGGTTATGGTGGACAGGTTAGCAAAGGTAGCACACTTCATTCCAGTGAATTCTATGTATTTAGCTAGTGATGTAGCACAGATCTTCCTCAATGATGTGGTTAGATTGCATGGTGTTCCAAGGAATATTGTGTCAAATAGGGATGCTAAGTTCACTTCCAAATTTTAGAAGGAGATATTTGTAGGTTTGGGGATAGAGTTTTCCTTCAACACAAATTATCATCCGCAGACATGTGGACAAATAGAGAGGGTCAATGGGATATTGGAAGACATGTTGAGGATGTATGTGATGCTCTAGCAGAGGATATGGGAGGAATACCTTCCATTGGTTGAGTTTTCTTATAAAAACCGGTATTAGGAGTCACTGAGGATGAGTCCGTTTGAGGCACTATATGTTCAGAGTTGTAGTACTCCCATCAGTTGGAGTGATTCAGTGAGCAAGGTATTGATTACACTGGACATGTTGGAAGAAATGGATATGAAATGTAGGTAATAAAGAAGAATCTAAAGGCCTCATAGGAGAGCAAGAAAATCTATGCAGATCAGAATAGGTTGTTTAAGGAGTTTCAGGTTGGGGAACATGTGTATTTACACATCAAGCCCAAGAAGAGCTCCTTGAGGATTGGATCATGTGATATGTTGGCACCTCAGCTTTGTGGACCTTTCAAGTTTCTTGAAAGGATTGGACCAGTAGCCTATCGACTTGCACTGCCTTTGACAATGAAAGTCCATGATGTTTTCCATGTGTCATTTCTTAAGAAGTATGTTAAAGACGTTGATAATGTGATTGGCTAGTCTGTATTGCAAGTCAACCCAAATGGATAATTCCGGTTGCAACCTTAATGTACATTGTAGACAAATATGCTCTTGCTTCGGAACCAAACAATTGAGCATGTTAAAGTGTAGTGGAAGCACTTTGGGTCCAACAAAGCTACATGGGAGATGGAAAATAAGATGTGGGCTATATATCCTTCTCTATTCGTTTGTTGAGCAAATGTTTTTGGCATATGTTTTGGTGTGATGTTTTAGTATATGTACATATATATATGGACTTAGATATCACCATGAGCTATGTTATAAAGCTCCAATAGGCAGTATGGGTGTCATGTAGTTATGGTCATTATGTTTTTATATTTCATGTTGGTTTGCTTCTCAATAGGTTGATCATTTTAAATAATGCATTGAGCTAATATATAGAGCTCCATGGGCAATATGTTTTTCTTTCAACAGTCTTGTTGGTTGTAGGTGTCATTGAACATCGAGGATGGTGTTCCCCCGGAGGGGGGGGTTGTAACAACCCTAGTCAAAATTCCATGTAAATAAAGTTAATAAAGGTAAAATAATAACCACAGTCATGGGACACTTATTCCAAGTTGAATGTTGGGAAAAACATCCTAGTGTGGTTGTTCATTTGGTTTATTATTGCTAAGAAAATTGGCAAAGGCAATGGAAAAGGCTTTGGAAAGGAATGAGGCATTAATTGGCATTTTATTTATGAGAATTATGGAAATTAGGAGAAAATGAAGGTGAAGGGTCACAAGTTGCAAGTGAGGAGGAAAAGAAAGGATAATAATGGAAAATGAAGAAAATAAAGACCTCATTAATAAAAAGGCTTATGAGGATTAGTTGATACCTTTTATTAGTTCAGTTTTAGAACTCTCTCTCTACTCTCTCTCTTGGAATATTGGACACTTCGATTTTTCTTGGAGCACTACATCATTGTATTAAGAAAAGAAAAGAAAGCAAGAGGAACCAAATATCAAGCAAGGAATAGTAGGATCAAGCAGCTACATCACAATTATTTGCAGGTATCGATTTGCATATGTGATTTCCTTGCTAGTTTTGGTATGCATGGTTATGCATGTTTTTTCTTGGTTCTCTTGCTGTCATTGGCATGGATTTTTCCACATGTGACAATATTCTTCAGCCTTTCCTTGCCATTTTCAGATAGCCATGATGTAATGGGGTTCTCAAGTTTTGGTTGAGCGAGTTTTTTTGATGGATTCAAAACCGAGTAAGGTGGTCTCTAAAACAAAGAATAGATGACCTAGTGATCCCTGAATCAGATTGTGGATTGTAGTAAATACTTGGCCTAGCAACCCTAAAATGGATTGCGGGTTGTGGTAAAGTCAGATTTTATGTTACCTCGGTGGGCCTAGGAATCCTCGAATGGTAAATGGCGGGACATACGGTAAATCCTAGAGGTGGGTTCCCTTGATCAGGCTTAGGAATCCTTGACCAGTGAATGGAGGATATATGGTAAATCCCAAAGGATAGAGTCTCGATTAGGCCTAGTGATCCTCGATTATTGTATGGCGGGATGTATGGTAAAGCCTAAAGACTAGGAGACATGAAAATTACTCACGATGTAGGTGGAGAAATTCGATGGCATCTGTTATCACTTAAGAATTCTAATGCCAAAATTTCTCATACTAGTTTGATGATAAAGTTCGGTGCTAGTCTAAGTTTGATTTTGTTTTTCTTTAGAGTCTAAGTCTTAGGGGGTCTTGAGTCAAATATGCATTCTCATTCACCACTGGTCATTCTCATTCATCACCGGTCTCATAGCCATGTGTTAGTTTGGTTTAGAAATTACTATGTGCCACAAAGCCTTTTAGGTGATTTCGTAGCACATGTAACCATTTTGAAGTGTTTTCGCAGCGCATAAGTCCTTTTAGCAGTTTCACAGCGCAAAAGCCCTTTAGGTGATTTTGCAGCACGATGTGTTTTAGGTGATTTCACAGTGCGACACGTCTTAGGTGATTTCATAGCGCATAATTCAAAATTTACACTGACCGCGCTGCGAAATCGGAGATTCGTGCATTCCGCAGCGAATCTTTCCCAACTGTCAAATCTGTCAAGTTAATCTATGGTTGCGTCATTCATTGTCAGTTTATGCACTCCACATATCATGTCCAACTGCTTATCTCCATTATTACAACCACTAGGTACGTTGGTACACACGGATTACAAGTTCCAATAAAAGCCAAGTATCCACAGTCTTAATGATGATTGTATTCGTTGCATGATGAACAAGTTTGCAAGTTTTCAATTTGAATACATTGTTATCAAGCGAGGCAGTTATCAAGCGAGGTAGCCATTCAAACAAGGCAGAGAGAAAAATTTGAGCAGCGACAGTGTTTCAAACCTTCATGGAGGGATCGGCAGAAAGGAAAGACCACAGATCAGGAAATGTTTAAGAAACGAGCCTGAAGGTTTAGACATAACCTTGAAGAACAAAGAAGTCGAGCATACATTTAAACAAGCTGGATGTTGGAATTTTTGCAAGAAGCTCCAGGAGGTCATGCACAAGTTACTAAGGAATCTGCCCTGAATTTCACAGGACTAAACTCAAAGGTTGGTATGTTGGAATTGCAGGTCTCACCAGACATGATATCCACAGTTACGAAGATTCCAAGAGGGCAAGAAATTTGGTTCAAGAATTTCAAATTTGATATGTCCCCATGCAAATAATTTCTAAAGCAGGAGTTCATTAACTCAGATTTAAGCAAGTCTGTTCCTAGAAGTTATGTCCAAAGAGTCATATGCCAATTTTCTTACTTGTATACAGAGGTACCTTACCTGTGAAGGGAGATATAACAAGGTGTATTCATATCATTTTAAACTTCTGTTGCATTTCACAGGAAAGACATCTATTGATCTACCTTTTTAGTTATTCCACAGCTTAAGCAAAATGTGTGACAAGGTGCAGCTAAGAAAAGAAGCCTGTGAGACTTCATTGTTCCACCATGGCTTGGTTAAGTTAATTATTCTGCATGAACTCCAAAGGGTAGGTAGAGATTGGGACACATTCATATTCATGTCTGCTTTCAAGAACAAGACCGGTCTCAGCCCTTAAGTTGCAAAATACCTTCCAACAACAGCTAGTCATCAGGCAGAAACAAGATCCAAGAGGTTTTCAAAGTTAAAGGCAAGGAAACAAGTTGGAGAATCCACCAGGCCACTGACTATCCAGGATACACCCCAGCAGTCCCTTAAAGAGAAAACTCAGGTCAAAGAAACTGCACATGAATCAAGCACAAGTGAAGGAGTTCAAAGAAGAAGGACTAGGAGCCAGGTGGCTAAAGAAAAAGGTAAGTCAATGAGTATTGAAGAAAGCCCTGTTTCAAAGGGAGACTTAAATGACTTATTGCAAGCCATTGACATTGAAGAGTCTCCACTAGTTCAAGCAGATTTCATAGAGTCAGGAAAAGACAAGGCCAAGAGAGCCAAAGCCTCGAAAAAACTCAAGTTTGATGATCAGGTTGAGAAATTCATTTTTAAGCCTAGGAGACCCATAACGAGGAAGTTTAAACAAGTATAGGAGGTACTGCCAAGAGCAGATGAAACAGGGGAGCTGACATGGCATCATGAAAGAAAGGATAAAGGCAAAGCAATTGCCATTCAAGAAAAAGATAGTTTGGAAAACCTGAAAAGGAGATTGGAAACGGCCAACTTTGAAATTGCCAGATTGAAGAAAGCTGCCAGGAAATTTGCAGTTAAGGAGTCTTATTTTAACCAAATGCAAGCTCTGTGGGAGGACCAAACATTTCAAATTCCTGAAGTGGTTGATTTTAGTGTTCAATTCCGTAGCTGGACTGTTCCTGCAATAAAGGAAGCATAATTTATTAGAAAGGTCAATACAAACCTCAGATCTGAGATCAAGGTCATGAAGAAACAAATTGAAGACCTAAAGATACAGTTAAGCCAGCTGAAAGAATCTCCTTAAAGAAATCTCACTTCAAGTAAGGCTATGTTTCAAAATTTTGATGGTTTTGCTTGGTATAATCTTTCTTGAAGAATCATACATTTCCATTCAGTTTTGAAAGGCCTTGGAGTAGTTGAAAGAATGTTTAAATAGCAAAAGGCTCAAAAATGGCAAAATTTTGGTTGAAACTGTGTTTCTTGGAATAACACAGCAGTTCCGTAGCGTGCTACGAAACTGTTGAAGCTACACAATCTAATCTCAGTCAATCAGTTTTGAAATACAAGCAGGAATTCTGAAAAGGGAATATCTACAAGGGATCATCTAAAGCTATCAACGTTCAACAAGGTCAAGATAGGTGAAGGAAACATGTATTAGAATCCAAATCCAAACTTTTTGTCATAAAGTGAGCATATTTACTACAGTCCAAGATATGTTAGACAACATGGAAGAGCTTTTGCCTTTACACATAAAAGAGGTTGACAACACATCAAAGATGTGGCAATCTATTATATTTTGGATAATCAAAGATAAAGGGCATGGTTCTTTGGATTCAAAAATTTTGATGCAAATAAACAGGGGTAGTTTCCTATGTTTCAGGGCAATGGAGAAGATGTAACATTGAAGACCAGCATGGAGCTTTGAACATCCACCACAGCCAAACTAAAAAGGGACCAGATTTCAAAGAACGAGAATGATTGTAATCAAGGCTATTATTAGCATAATATGGAGTTAGACTCATACTTGATTTAGGTATCTAGAAAGTGTAGTTGCAGTTTGTTACATTTAATAGGCAGTTAAAAGTTAAACAGGTGTCATTAGAAGTAGATTTCGAGTTCCCCTAATGTTTGAGGAGGAATATCAGTTAGGTAGAAGAACTATATATATAGGAGAAAAGGAAATGTAATAAGGGTTGGAAATTTATGTAAAAAAGCTTTGTTATCAAGCTTATGTAAAAACTCTGTTTCTTTTGGTAATACAGTACTGGCTTCTGCTGCTCAAGAATCATAGAGAGTTCATTGTATGAGTTCCTTTTGTTGTCTTTTCATGTCGTCTACAGTATTATGAGTATTTGATTACTTAGAAATCACTTGCAGTGTTCTAATTTCCTTCATATACTCGTAAACTGTCCTTTTTGTGTTTGGTGTGCTCTACCTATATTGAAATATGAATGCCTTGATTTTATTGCAAAGCCAAGTCTACTATTAACGCTAAATGACATATGACTCCATAAGCCCAATGGATGCTTGTTAATTTTATTCCACCAGCTTCATTCTTATTTGTTTCACAAAGAGTTAGCCATCTTAATCATAATCAAAAACCTTCAATCCTTTGAGAGAGCCCTCTCAGGCTAAGGAGGCTAAGCCTTAGCTAAAAGGTTGGTTTGAAATAGCTACTTGAAGTCTTCCTGGTCTGCAGCCTTCCAAGGCTTGATTTTTAGATAACAACATCCACGCTTGTTTACGACCTAGTGATCTAGTGGGGATTCTGGTAAATCCTAGTTCTATGGATGAGGGTGAGGTGGTGTAGCCTAGGGAAGCCCTGGTTGATTTTGGTTATGAGTCCAACATTCATGCTTGAAATATAGCATGGGGGAGATTGGCTGAAAGAAAGAGTTGGTTGATCTAATATATGGTCAGGTGGTTCATGGAAGTCCCATACCTGGTTGACTTATGTATTCATTAATAAGAGTTCCTTCTCCTCGGTATTTCATGTGTAAATGTACTAGTTTGTATGTGGATTTTATGGGTATTGTATCCTTGTTATTTATGTTGATTCTATATTGGTTATGAGTATGTTTTATGACAATGATGATGTATGGCTCTCATCATGTTTTGATTAGTAAATGAGTGTACAATGAAAATATGACCTAATAGATGATAATGAAGTTAATGTGATAAAGCATCAATGCTTCTTAGCGATTCTCAGATAAGTATGAGACCCCTATGTTCAAATCTGTTGTTATGAGATGTAGAATGCATATTTGTGACATGTTTGATGAAATTCCTGTCATGGCTAGTAGGGGTCCAATCAACTCATTAATAAAATGTTTGCATTGGTACTTTTGTTTCTATTGTTATTTATCATTTCTGTAAGTTTCATGGAGTTCTGGGTAGTGGCCTAAGTCCTGGGCTTGAAAAAGTGGCACAAAATCCAGGGTTACTGGCATAGAACCCATTGAAAAATTCCCTAGTCACTGGCATGCCCTTGCTATGGGAGCGACTGGAGGGTCCTAGTCGTATGCATGCCCATGTCATGGGAGCATCTGAGGCTCTAGGTTAGTAAAATGTTAGGTTACCTCAAGTGTTGGTGACCTGGAAGGGTTGGGTTGCTCTTGAAGGTTATGTAACATGTGAACAAGGTCAGATTGGTTATATTTTGTTAGTTCAACATCATTAACTATACATGGGGAGTTGAATCATATCATAGTAGCCTCTCGTTACATGTTTACCCCAGCGGGCCAATTAACTTGGGTAAATGTGGGAGGACAGTGTTAGAGTGCCTTAGGTCCGACCCCATCAAGTTGTGGAATTAGTCCACTCTTCTATGCATGCCATAATTTGACGGTAGAGCCTACGTATACATGGATGCCCTAGTTTAGCACCTCTTTTTGATATTTGTGTCCATGCATTACCTCTTTTATTTTCTTCTCGGAATCCCTCTTTTTGAGCCAACATGACTTAGAATATGAGCCTCATTCTTCTCTTCTTTGTCACTATCTAGCCTTACCCTTGGAAGATTCCACACTTTATCCTTTGTGATTACCACGTTCTATGAGCCTATTTCCGCATGATGAGCCTTGGTTTTGTTTTTTCACCACTGTTATCACCTTCTCGGCCTATCATCCACTTTCACTTGGTGTTTTACCCTTTCTTGGAGGAATCGCTGCGACAAGTGGTTGTATTAGCCAGCTTATTGACCTTTCCATGTTTTGAATAGTTCCACCATGACCACAACTAGTTTCTACCCTCTATACAACTCGTTTATTTAGGAGGAGTTTCCTTTAAGATCTTTTCAGACTCCTTAACTTAGAAAATATTGTCAAGTGAACTTGTCTCCTTCACGCTCGTTAAATTATTTGAAGGCACGTCTATTCATTATAAGTTTAACCCTTTTCTAGACTACATAGACTAGTTATGAAAAAGTAATAATCTAGTACTTTATGGCTAGAAGAGTTCTTCCTTGTATTTTTTTTTATCTCTTTTTCAGGATTGGGGGACTAAACTTATGAAAAACAAACCTATTGAGCTTACTTGTCTTCTCTTTCATGCTCATTAAACCATGAAGGAGACTAAAAGGAGAGAATGAGAAGGTAACACTTATTTATATTAGTCATTAAAATGGTAGCATTAGTCACGTCACCCATAAACATGGAACCTATTTGCATCATTACATTACAATTGTGCTTTAGCTTACCTAGGTGTCGTACCATACATATGAGTTTGTCTACTCCTCTAGCTAGTTACTCTTCCAGTAATATGGAGTGTGCTTCAATGCCTCCTGTGTTTTTGCAAGATATCATGTGGTGCTTATTAGTCATGCTACCTAGTCACTCTTGTGTCATGCCATTACATGTTCAAGGGAAGTCTCAACCATCTGTAGTTTCCTATTGACCTTTTTGAGTCGTCCATCCCTATGTTAGTTTTACTTCATTGCTTCATGACTTCATCATCCATTCACTACATTATCTTGGTTTATTCTGTGTCGATTGATGGGGAATACATCGAGGCCCTCCTTCAATAGATCTTCTCCTATCAACTTCAGCTCATTATCTAGGAGCTTGATCTAGGAACCAATAGTACCTTGGAGCTTGCAAACCTTAGTGGCAGGATTCCTCACTCTCTAAAATGGGTTTACATCGTTGAATCTAGATTGGTCAAGTCCACCGGTCTTTGATATCATCTCATCTGTTCACACTTAGTGGATTGTACTAGGTACCTTGGGGTCCATTTTCATCATTGATGGGTGCCCTCTCATCTGTTAACGATACACCTCATTGACCACTAATTAGCTGGTTTCTATCTTGCTCAACATCAACGCACCTATTCGCATGTCGTAGATTTGTACCATCGGGGTTGTGTCGAAGATCTTGGTTTAGGGAAATCCCACTCTTATATGGCACCCTTCCCAAGTTGCATTGGAGTTATGTATCATTTATGTACTTTGAGGACTATTCTCAGATACCCCCTATCTGTTTTGTGTCCATAGTCCCATTGATGCATACTATGACATAAATCCACATTGTGTTTGTTGATGGTTATGATCTTTCTGACGCGACATTAGATTTTCTGCGTAATGTCCATGGCCATGTCTTAGAACTTCATGACATGGATCTGTAGTCTATGTTTGGTGGACATGTTCAATATCTCTTCATGTCTAAGCATGGGTATTCCCACCTTAGGGATGTTATCACCATAGTTGAGACTTTAGCACTTGAGTTCCTCTGATCTAGATTTGTAGTCTTGGATCCTTCCTCCCATTTTGAAGATTTGAGTTTTGTTGTGCTGCATTTTGGCCATTAGTTTCTCTTATGACCTCATGCATTAAGGGGCATCTATTATAATTGTATTTTCCACTCCATTATAATGAGATAAACCCAAGTTCAACTTACCTCAATTATTGGCTATAATGCATCTCATTTCACCTTTTATTTTACTTACGTGAGATTTATCCAATGTTAAAAGGGTGGAATTACATGATTGAGTTATTTCTCATAATTATTTTGTCACAATTTTATAATTATGAGATAATAATTATTTCATAATTGAGGAAATTGAGAAAAATATCGTAATGGTGAAAAGGTTTCTAGAGTTTGTCATTCGCAATGAGATCAACTTGACCCACTTGTGTATGAGTTGGCTAGGAGTACATTATTGTATAAGTTTCCTAACTTCTCAAGCCCCTAGGTGTCTAGATACATTCTCCTAGAGGATATAATGAACCTATATAGTCTCACCAAGAGGAAAGGGGGTGACATATAGTATCCATACCATAGTGCAAGATCTCTGTTGTATTGGGAGAAGGAAACCATGCTACAAGATCAGAATGTATAATCTATTGTTCATGATTATGTTCATTTGTTTAAGCTTACAATCCTCTATGAAAGGCCATTTGTGCTCCTTGTTTGGTGGTGATTTTGTGTAGGTTCTGGATCTATTGTAGTGGACAAGATATCTTGGATGGAGTGGGAATATATACATCATGACCAAGATCTGCCACCAAGAGGATTTGAGGTGCTCAAATCAAACCCTTTGATAGAAAAATCTATGCATGAATGATCGATTTCATTGATTGGTTTGGGGATTCATTGATTTTTTCACTTCTTTCCATATATTCCTTTGTTGTCTGTTAGTATTTTTAGGGCCAAAGCTATGAAGCAATAGCTCCTAGTGGTTGTGTATAAGTTGCTACAACATTAATGATTTTCACCTAGTGTTGTGTCAATTTAAAATTTCTCATGATTCTAGTCCCCATATATGAGAATTTCTCCACTATAAATTAAATCTATAACTTGAGCCATCTTCAGTTTGGTATAGAGTTAAACAACACATGAATTTACAAGATAACCTATTCATCAAAATATATTCTATATATCAGAGTTAGGTAAGACAATAAGGTGACAATAAAGTCAAATTACATACAAAGGATCTCACAAACCAACCTCATCAAATATAATCACTAAAGAGGACTCCAAGACATTGGATAGTTGTGATAAATCAATGTGTTCCCAAGAAGGGTGGTTCAACAAGCATATAGATAAATCTTGTTAGAAGGATCAAGCTAGTCCAAAATATGAGAAAGCTGAATTCATTCAATGACAAGAAAAAAACTTGCATATGTATGGAATTCGAATTCCTAAGTTGAGTTGAACAATTTTTAGTTGACCTTGAAAAGTGAGCCAACTGCAAATTCTACTCAATTAAAAAATAAAAAAACACAAACAAATACTCCTTCTTCACCAATATGCCACACATAAATGATAAGATGGGCCTCAATCATATCGCACTTTATGAAGGTTTTGAGGACCAAAGTTTCATTAGTTCAATGGAAAAAACTACTAGAAGTCACTAGACATTACTAATGAAGAAAAACAAATGGCCTAATTTATTAGTTCCCTAAGAAGTAGAACATTAACCTACATTTTGAACTTTACAGAAATATAT